>OY728141.1:386823600-388073600 GCA_963277665.1 Viscum album | reverse complement strand
CTTGAACTTTGGAATAGTAATATGACCATTTTGAATAGAAATCAGGCCAACAGAATAGTAACCTCACCTATGAAAGTATAAATAAAATTTAGGCATATTATAAATAATAATATGATATAAAAATATCATAGTATAAGTAATTTAATATTTTTAACATGAGCCTCATCCCGGTTGGTGAGGACTTGACAAGTTCATCCAAGAGACCCGAGATCAAATTCGGGTGGAGACACATTTCTAGGTTACTGTAACAGTACTATAGAAGCACTGTAACAGATACTATTTGATACTGTATTAGCCAAAAATATTCATCCATATGGGCCTCTGGGACACCATTTTGGTCCTCAGGTCCTGCAAGGATTACGGGCCACCTAAGGCCTTCAGGACACCCAAGGACTTTGAGCCACCTTAAGGCCTTAGGGCCACCTCAAGGCCTTCATGCCACATGATTATGCAGATGTATTAGTGAGACTACAAGGGACAAGGCTCAAGATGAGGATTTAGGGAAGGAAAATTCACTAGAGCAGAGCTAACTAGAATTGGAAGAATTAGAGGGTATGGAATTGCCATCTGTACCAGGACTGTGAATCTTTACAAAGGATAGCTATCCGACCAGCCTTATAAAGGTGAAGTGTTGATATCATGGCATATGCTGGGGAGGATCAATTCCAAGTTGTCTTGTCTAGGTGATTCCCTCTAAGACCTATGATTCATATAATTTTCTCTAATCCTTTGGGCCTTTTAAGGGTTCTACCTCACCCCTTGAAAGGTGGATTATCAAAATAATAAAAAATGAAGATGTTCAGGCCATTCCGACCATGTAATTTAATATTTTAAAAATTATGAATTATGTGTTGGTATTCTTATTAAACATAAATGTTTATTTATAATTTTATAATTAATATATTTATTTAAAATAAAATTTATTTTCATAAAATATAATCATAAATTAGTATTTTTTGTATTATTATTATTGGACAATTTTATGATACCTTAATTATTTTTTTAAAGTGTTACAAAATCAGTTATAATTTTAAAATCTGTATTTTTTGAGTAAATGATGATTTTAATTAAATATTAAAATTTTCATATTTAGAAAATTATTTTTATAAAATTAAGTTACTTAATTCTAACCTCAAAAAATGGTTAGGGTGAATATTTTTGATTTTTCTAAAATACTTGAATTTTCAGGGAATAGTTAAATAAGGAAATTTTTGGTATATATGCATTATAAATTAAATAAAACATTACATGGGTCATGGATGATGTAATAAAAATAATATCAATCTAAAATTAATTATTTAATATATTTAGTAAAATTTTTCAAACTATTCATATTCTTGAGCCAAAATAATAAACTAATGAATAAAATAATGAGAAAACACCCCTCTCCTCCCCTATAAATACCACCCTCACCACCTCTTCTCCTTACACCTTCTAAGACCTTATCCTTGTAAAAATTATTCACAATCCTCTTAACAAGACCCTCCATATGTCCATGAGACATTGGTATCAACAAAATACCAAAACTAACTTCCTTAAGGAGGTTCTCAATGAGGGGAATTCAAGATGTGAAATGCTCTTTCATTTTCTTTAATTTCATTTCAATTTATTTTCTTTTCTTATTCTATCCTTATATCCCCTAATCCATGTGGAATGGTAACTTCAATATATTATATATACAATAATTTTATTATGTTAATGGAATAATCCATCATCAAACCTCTTATCCTCTCCCTTTTATTCTATGAATGAAACCATTGTTTGTGATGTGTTGATTTACCACCATCGTGGATGATGTATTTTAATTTTCTTTTACCACCTTCAAGAATATTCATAAGACCATTATAATGGTTGATTTTTTTTTTAATTTTTTATAATATTTTTTAAGTTTTGGAACTAAATTATATATATAATATTAAGTAACAAAACTAAACGAGTTCATTGTGACCGAAAACCACTAAAATTAATTTAAACAAGTATCATTAAAATTTTATCTAATTAATGATACTCATATATAGAAAAAAAATAATATATAATAACAATTAAAATTATTTTTTCTCATTAATAACATATAAATTCAATTATATAGAATCATTATTATTATACATTAACTTCCATACCTACAAACAAGCGAAGAAATCATGAAAACGAAGAAAACTAACAACCTAGAATGATGAAATTAAACTTTATAATTCATAAAAAGGCCATAAATAAATTTTATAAAACTAAAATAGATAAAATAAATGTATAATAGATTATTTGTATTTAAATTAATTAATTTAATTTTATCATCCTGGATATTAAAGTGAAGAAATAATTCGTACTTAAGATAAGAGGATTCTCAAACCCAACTCTCTCCCTTTGGGTTTCCTCTATCTCACTCTATTTTTAGTATGGATGTTACTTTAATGTTCCCTAAATATCATGTGTTTTACTTTAATTGTTTCTAAGATATATATGTTTCCAATCTGGTTTTATGAAAAATTAAAATATTTTCCCAAAATAACTCTTCTTTCTAAAAAAACATCTTTTACTTCGCTTGAGATTGTTTCTTATTCAATCAAGATTGATGATTCTTATACCAATTATATTATTACCTTTTTATTTATTGAAACCTAAATATTATTCATGAATTTATTATTTATGAGATCCTCATGAAACCCATTTCCTTTCCATGGGTTATTTTATTTCCATGATTGGTAAAAGTTCTATGTGGAAATCATGATTATGAAAATGTTATGATTTGACGGGTGCACCCAAAATTATATAGCGCTCCAATGAATTGGGTAATGTGATGTATCTCATGAGATAATTTAAAATATGTGTTAACACGATGCTGTATTTTTTCATAATTATTATGTTATGATTATGCACATATGTTATGCATGAACATGATGCTAGCTTTGTTCACAACTATGTGTGGTATTTGAACACTAATACATGTTATTTCATTTTTATGAATTTAAAAATTTCATGATTTTATATAATGATTCCTCACATGATTATGATGATGATACCATTATTATATTATGATTATGATGATTATAATCACCCATGTTATATTGATTTATGTTCTTATATATCCTCTTATTGGGATTTTAGATCACCCCTTTCTTTGATGTATATCCTTAGGTGATTACTTGTACAAAGGAGAATACAAGGGTGAATAAGAAGCTAGAGAAAAAGGAATTAAATAATGTTATTGTTTTATTATGTAAAATTTATGGTACTAATTTTCCTAAGAAACTAAAAATTTGGATCATGGTTTTGTAACACTACTATATTGTTTATCTTTAAAATGATGTAATATAAATGTAAGAAAAGTATGGTATCTATAGTAAATTACCCTATCCAGTCCCATCTATTTCATGAGATATAATCCTTTACTCAATGTATTAGAGGGAGATATAGGTCCCAACCATATTATATTGAAAACTATATATATGTGTGCCAAAATATCATAAAACATTCATCATATCATAACTAATGAAATGAAATGGGTTTAATAAACATTTCATTATATCATAAGATATGGAAAAGATAAAGGTTTCATAATAATTTCATCATTTCATCATAGTATAACCCATTTAAAAGAAGTGGGTTTCATAAATATTTTATCATGCTATAAAACATGGAATATAAATGGGTTTCAAAAAAATCATTCCATCATAAAAATAAACCATTAAGATAAATAATAAGAATCATATCCCTGGATAATATCCCTAGTAAGTCATCAATTACTTCAATAGATTTCATCTTATATGAAAAATAATTTTGAAATATCATTTAAAACATTTGTTAAGGAAAATGTCATTTCAAATTTGAATTTTTTTTTTAAAACATAAAACATGTTAAAAATATTTTTCATTGAAAATAAACTTGAAAACATATAAATTAATTTTCAAGTAAAATAATGGTCATGATAATGGTAATTTTCATTCATGTCGTACATGTCAAAACAAATATTCCTTTCACATTTTCAGTAAATGCGAAACAGACATCGTTTTGAAAATGAAATGAAGATTACTTTCAGTTTTTTTAAAGTAAAACATGGGTAAAAATTCCTTTTAAAAATCATTGTATAATAATAAATAATTTTTTATTTTTTTTAGAAATCATGGTTCTTGAAGAAAATTAATTTCCGGCCAAAGAGAAAAATAATGTCGGATTTTATTAAAAACAATTTCTCAAATATTTTAAGTACCAAATAGTGTAAAAATGGTTCTATTACTTGAAAATATCATGAATAACCATAGGCTAAGAAATATCATGAGTTTATTTTGATATATATCAGAATATTTTATCATCGAAATCATAATCATAAACAATCCCGATAAACGATGAGATTGTAACATAAAATCATTACCACTTTGGTAACTTTGAATCATAAGATCAATGAAGGAATAACATAAAATAGAATGTAAAATATTATGAGGATAAATAAATTCATGATATTAAATTTAAAATGTTATGTATATACTCCTTGTTAAATAATATAGGTGCACAACATAACGTACGCCGCAAAGAAGGAAAATTGAGAAAAAAATACTTTACCTTAAGTCTTGACTTCTATCATAATCATTAAAAATTCATATATACTAAATATTTGTTTATTATATATATATTAAATAAAATTATTTATATATATAATAACATATATTATTTTCTTATGACCTTTTATTACCTGTTTATTAGCAATTCTATGTTAAAGTCATGTTTCGGGCAATAACTCCTTTGTTTTCCATGTATGTTTTGACTTGTTATTTTTTGTCCTATTTCTTAAATAATGGTTTCATCATATCCAAAATGTAAACCATGATATAAATAACATATATATTATTTATATATGTATTTATAATAATCTATAAAAGATAAAGATATAAAATAAAATACACCTTTCATGGAGAGGGTAGGTCGTATGTACGCATGAGCGTTGTTTCCATTTTCTTGAAATATTGAATGAAATAAAGTTATATGATATATTATACTTAATAATCATTTTTATTTCATATATGAATAATATTTTAATTAAAAACATCCTTATTACCTTCCATTTAAAGCGTGAATGAATCACATCGCTTCGTGAGGCAGTAGTCCGCCTTACACACGAGCAACATTATCATATTCCAAAAAAATGGAAATCATGTAGGAATGTATGATTTAATAATTATATAAGAATAATATTATCATAAATATAATATATAAATAATAAATCCATCATCATGTCCAACTATGAGAGGTGGTAATGGAATAACGAATGACATTGGTTTGTAAGGTGGTAGTCTTCCTACACAGAAATGATTATTTTGTAACCCATTTGATGGAAGCGGAGATGATTATAGGTCCTAAAATGAAAACAAACAAATATAAGTATATATAAGATATTTATGTTTTTTTATTATCATTAAATAATAATAATTTAAGGATTTGGAGGAATAAAAAAAACAAAAACACTCATTGACGAATGATACCACTTCTTCAGGCATCCTCCTTAGGTTTGCACAAAAATCATTTATAGGCAGCATTTATATTCAAAATAAGGATTCTAAGATGATATTATAGAAGTTTTTAAGTGATTTGGGTAGGTATTTTCTAAACCAAAATGGTTTTAAGGTGTTAATATGGGAGGAAATTGGAGGAAATGGGTGGCCTTTTATAAGTGAGGTGAGTGGCACAATTGTTATTTTTAGAAAAGAAAAAGATATACCCACATTTTTTATCAGTAAAAAAGGATAAAATGTCACAAAACATCCTTTAAAATATTTTTATTTTATTATTTTTTCATATTTGGATCCTTAAATTGAGGTTTGGGTTGATTTTGGGTTTAATTGTGTATGTTTTTGGATGTTTTGGGTGGCTTTTTGGCCTGCACACAGTTTTGGAAACCATGCATCCTTACACAGGTAGCCATGTTGTATGTGTGGGATTTGGAATAGAATCTACCACATGGTTAATAAGGACCCGACCTTAAACATTACTTAATCTTGAGATAAGTCGATAATTTGACTTTAATTTTCATCGAGGATCTTTTCATTTTTAGAGCTTTAGATAATTATGTCACAACTTATACATAACATGTTGAATATTAACAATATATACTCATACTCACTATCCTTTTTTTCATAATAAAAAATCTCTTTAAAATGAAACATGACATCGTTTCATGTTTTAACAACATAAATCTTCCTCGATCCCGTCCTTGACTATATTCTTCTTTATATCCTATGAAAAATATTTCAAAACATGAGATGAGAATAAAAATATTAGTAAGGGATACATAAAGAAATAAATCTATTAGTATTGGGATAACACAAAAACCATGAATACTTTATCATAAAGTAATAATTTTCACCTTTAAGAAGTAGTAAAAACAATTCACTGAATATAAGCTCATTGCTTACCCTTTTATAAAAAAAATATTGCCATAATGCCCATAGAAATAAAATCATAACCTATAAAGGTAAATTGGCATATAAGAATACTTAAATGGAATAACCATTTGGTTGAATTCCACACATATCACTAAATGGAATATCTATACGGATGACTTATATACCCAATGAATTGAAGGTTATAACATAAACAATCATTATTAGTTTATCAAAAAACCAACCATAATTTGGTTTATCATGTAACCACCCATCATTGGTTTATCACGTAACCACCTGTCAAATGTCAAAGTACCATTATATAATCATAACACAGAAAATATTGAAAATATAAACATTTCACTAATAGAATTTCATTTGAAATCACAAGAAATCATTTCAAGATATTGAAATACTCATTACATTTCAAAAACCATTTTAAATACCAAAACACCCAAAAAGTGAATAAGGGATTTATTTTCCTTTTAAAAACATTAAGGCTTATATAGGAAGCCAAATAATGATTACGACGAAAAAGAGGTCATTGTCACCACATACATTAAAAAAAATTCCTTTTGTAATTTAGTAAAACACCTCATAGAAAAAATATTCCCTTTGAATTAAAGTAAAAGAAAAGGGGGTTTATTATACACCATGTAAAATAGAGAGGTGTATATTATCAAAACATGCCTCAATGAAAAGATATTGAGATGAAGTCCCTTACAAAGATCATACCATTATATTAAGGATAAATAAATGAAATAATTATGTGTGAAAAATATAAATAAACCCAATATAAGTGGATATTAAGTTTAAAACAATCAGAGGTCATTCAAACGTATTCTTGAAAAAACAAAATCAATGACATGTATATTTAGCTCAATGAATGGAGATTGAGCTAAGATTTCCCTTACAAAGTTCACATAAATGACATCAGAATTTATAAATGGGGTAATTTATGTGTTTCAAAATTATATCCACACAAATAGAAGTTAAAATTAAAATATAAATGAATAAAAAGTGATTTCACACATAATATTGGCATAATATAATCAACGAAGTATGCATAAATCCTAATGAGTATAAATTGAGTTTAGAAACTCCCTTACGAAAATTCGGCAACCTAACAATGTCACTTAAAAATTCAGAAAATGAGTTTATGAGAGAGAAAAGGGTATCTCATCACTTGGCCATAAAATATAAAGAAATAAGGATATATAAGAACATATCCCAACATAATAAAATGGAAATTAAAATACATAACATAAAAGAATTCTTTGACTAAAAGAGGAGGGTGAAAGGTTCCCTTACTTTGAGTTCGATTCGTCATGTATGTTCCTTGTTATTCTTGAATAATAAAATTAAGTTAATTTCAACTTGATTAAAAATATTTTTTAAGTTTATTATTCCTTTTATATCACTTATTACCATGTTTTAAAAATTACATAATTATTTAGGTTAATATTGGTCATTTTGTCGATATTGGGTTCTTGAGTCAAAAACATATTGTTATGATTAAAAATTTTCTATGTGGTCAAAAGTATATTACCTCCATAATAATATTTTTAATTTAAATATCATATATATTCATTATATATTTATTTATAATAGTCCATTACATTTTGAGATAATAAATGAAATTCACCGTTTATGGAGATAATAAGCTGTACGTACGCATGAACGCTAATTTCATTTATTTTTCATATTAATGAAATGAACACTAAATGATACATAGGTATATTATAATATAAGTGTAATATAATATGATATATATGTTACATAATTTCATTAACTCCATCCTTTATATGTTCCATGTATGACATGAACGAGTCATGTCACTTTGAGGGGGCGATTGTCCACACTTCCTCAAATGAAATTATTATATTTACACATCATGAAAATCATAGAGGTATGTTTTTAAATAAAAATTATAGTATCATAGAGAAAATATAAGTATAATATATATCATATATAAATACAGTTCCATCATAATGTCCACCATGATAGGTGGTAGGGGAAAATCGAACAATCATCGTTTCGTGAGGCAACGGTTTTCCATACATAGAAATAGTTTGTTTGTATCCATTAGATGGAGGTGTGTGTATGTGTAGTTAAAATATTTTTCATAGAAACATCCTTGTATATTTATTATTCTGGTTTTATTATGTAATCAAATAATAATAATTTAATAGATAGTGAAAAAGTAAAACAATGGAAATGAACTTTAGAGAAGACGCTACCTCTAAATCATGTATCTCCCTTTGATTTGAGCCAAAAAGATTTCTTGAATTGCCTTATTACCAATTTAAGGCTTCTATGAGGAATTAAAGTATGTGGGGAGATTATTTTGGCTGAATTTGGACGATACAAGGGGCATGATAGGTGTGATTAAATGGATATAGGTGATTCCCATTTATAAGAGGGAGGATGGGTACTTTAGGAAGGTATTGAAATACTATTTTATTATAAACTTATTTTAGGTTTAAAATGGTCCCAAAGTCATTAATTTCAAATATAAGATGATTTTGGATCTAAAACCACTCAACCAATATGTTTTAGACAATTCTAGGTCACAAATTTAACCTTATCTTTTAGCTTTAACCCTTAGTTAACTAATTTAACTCTTACCATGTTTTCTTGTATATTCATAATATATGGTTAATATAGTTACTATAAAATGACAATAGAACTCAAGTGGTTCATTAATGACATTTTAAACATTATATAATCAGTTTTTTAGAATAATATATTTTTATGACTATTATATCAATTAATAAAATAGTCTTTGTTTTAAAAACTCGTTTATGTCAAATATTTATACTATTCATGTAATGACTTTTAAAAATCCATATAAACATTATTATTTATAAAAAAATTAATTAGTTAAAATAATAAAATGTATAATCATACATAAAATTAGTGTATGGCATAAATAGTTTCAAAATAAACTTATTTTAATATTTATATTCTCATTGATTTAACTTATTCATTAATAAGGTAATCACTACATCATCATTGTGTCATAGATAAATTTATTTATTTGATGTATAAAAATTATAAATAAAATACCAAGATTTAGAAATTAGTTTTATATTTCTAATAATTATTTATAGTTGAAAACATCACTTTTATAACCCCATATAAAAATTGTTTTTCTAAAATATACATGTTTATGTTATATTTCCTTTAACATTAAATTAATTAATAACACTTGTCATTATCACTCCCAAGTGGCTATATGGAGTCCAAAAATCTACACAAGGATTCTAATGGTTAGAAATATCTCATCCAATAGTATTAGGACATGTGTTAGGGTAGTTTATTATTATTATAATATTATTTTTTACCCTTATTTACTAGATTTACCCTTTAACCATGGTAAATAAAATAATTACTGAAGTTACTATTCATAATGTATAAAAAACATTTATCTATTTAGACAATTCGGACTTCCTAATTCCAAATATGGAATCAATTTTTCAAAATTAAAAACACATAATTGGCAGAAATTAATTTTAAATTAATTACTGCTGTCAAAACCAAAAAATGGGTTTTTAAGAAGTAATAACTATTAAAAGATTGACATGTGTTTATGTACAATTTAAAAATGAAATTAATTAAAATGGACAAAATTGAATTAAATAATAAAAAATAATCCAATTATAATTTAAAACTAATTAAAAGTACAATATAACTATATATATAAATTAGATGAAAAGACATTTTTGAATTAAAATGCTGTATTTTTTTCACTATTCATAAAAAAATGTACTTTATCATAAAAACACAAAAATTTAATCCACAGTAAATTTTTATGTCCCTATTCTATAAAAGAAATTTATTTTTTTAAATGGACCATATAAAAGTGACAAAACTAGATTTAAAAAGGGTTCTCCATCAAAAGGCGGTAAAACTGCATTTTTAGAAAAATACTTCTTTTATCTGAAAAATTGAATTTGTTCTTATATCATATCTAGAAAACATATAAGATTAATTGGAAAAATTAAATTGAATATATATCATATATTTTTTATTAAATAAAAATTCATAAAAAGATATATGAAAATAAAATTATTCTCTTTTAAATAGGTTTTCATAAAAACACATCCTTTATATTCAATTGGTTTTTATTTCCATTTTAAATAAATTTGGTAACCAATGAATCATTATTTAAACATGTGTGAACCATATTTCAAAATTCATTTGATATTATTATTTCCCACCATTCCAATAACTAGGTGTTAACTAACAGTTAAAATAATAATATTATTACTATATTATTGTTTAGTTTCTCTCAATGTTGTGTGCAACTTCTGATTTCAGAAAAACCCATTATTGTGTGTCATGTACACTATTAGAAAAAGCAGCCCCTTTAATATAAAATTAATTTCTTATTCATAAGTATTAATAGTAATCAAAAGGTTTTATTCTGTAAATAACTGAGTCATTACATCCTTCCCCCTTTTGGAAATTGCATCCTTGTAATTTTATAATGGGGCTCGGAAGCTTCATTGAAAGTCCCACATCGGAAAAAGAGTCAATAAAAATATCACATTAAAATAAAGAAATATAAGTTCAAAGGCCACCTGAGATAACACATACTAGGATTACATGTATTAAAACATGTATATGGAAAATAAACTAATCATCAATTTCTAATGGAGAGTGATAAAAAACAAGGTCAAGAGAAAGTTAACCACCAGAAAATCACAAACTTGTGATAGGTTAAACAGTCTTTGATTCCCTAGCAGGAAAAGTGAATGAATTTTTTTTTGTTTTAAGTTCATTTTCATAAATTTGAGGAATTTATTTATGAGATTGAATAATAAAACAACTAAGTATATATACCTTTGAAGTAGATTTTCATCCTTTGTTAAAATTCTACCTCAAACTCATATTTTCTCCAAACGATGAGTATTCATGATGACATGGTGACACCTGAAGCACTAGAATCAACTTATATAGAATCAAATAATCCAAAAAAGATGAACTATATATTTCCCATATCTTTAGACATTAACCAAAACCAAAATGGATAGTATAAGATCAGATAATCCCCAAAAAGGATAATCCTTTATAAAAAGAAATACTACTCTTAATATCCAAAATTCAACAAAAAATACCCAAAGTTTAACAAAGACCATTCAATAAAAAACTATAATTAAAATTCTTCAAAATAATATAAACTAATATTGAAACCCAAAACTCATAATAATTTTATCACATAGTCTTCGATAATAAATCTTAATATTTATCTCCAAATAACATCGACTACTCTTAATGTATCATACTTAAAAGTAATTAACCTAATCATATATTCTCAAAGATAGGTTAATCATTTTCATAAATAACCCAAATCACTATAAGTTAACAATAAAAACATTGATTCTTCCAAAATAAAATTCCACCATTACTCTTCAAATGAAATCCCATTGTATTCTATTTTCCTTAGGCATATAGTTTCCCAAAAGAGAAAACGTCTTCCAAAATAACCTTTATCACTTAATCACCAAATAATTTTCCTATAATAAAGATATACATTTGATAAAACATAAGTTCCCAAAATCAACTTATTATTTATCCATAAAACCATTTAACTAAAAAGAATAAGTCATAATAACCAGGGACTTCACATAGGCCAGTGGTAGGCAATAAATTCCAATCACACCGGTTGTGGGTTCGATTCCCGCATCTTTGTCCAATGTGATGGGTTGTCACATGGTCTGCATGTTTTAATTTTCCTACAACTATATAATTCTTAAAACATTCCCAAAATGTGATTAAATTATCAAAAATAACCATAACATATTTTAACCGCAAAGGTTATCTCATACCTCATCTTTTTCATCCCAAAAACTAATAACCCTTAATTACCTCAAATTCAAGGATCATATAAACCCTAATGGTTATTTATAACTATATCCACAAAAGAAAAGTAAATTATTCCTCAATTAAAATTTTTATATAACAAACTTAAGGGTTACAAGTACTATAAGTCTTCCAAAGTTATCCCTTTATTAATACATTTAAACATATCATCATCTATAGATCCAACATAACTCTTCAATTCCTAAAATATATATATATTAATCATCAAACATTATTCATGATCCTTTATCCATGTATTTACATTTTATTCTTTTATAATTCCTTCCTACAAAAAAATCATGAATCATATCCTAAGATTCAAAAATGTCAAAACATCAACTAAGAAATAATCCATACCTTTCATAGGTCATTGTTAGTTTCCTCATCCTAAATTGAAATAGTATTAGGTATTGGTAAACATATATTTGTGTGGTACTACTGATACCATTCCCAAACCTTCTTCTTAGGACATCTATTTTTGTAATGACCATTCACACCACATTTAAAACATTCTATTGATACCCTAGAAAGAACTTCTTCCCCTTTCATCGAGTCAACTGAACACTTCATTTTTCCATTACAGGTTATTACTTTATAACCTTCATTTCCACATCTATAACATCTTAATATCCATTGAAAACATTTTCATAGGTGTTTATTTCCACATACTTGACACATAGGTTTTTGAATATACTTACCTTTATGATTATTACCGGAATTTCCATAGGGATTCGTTTCTCGCATATATGATGCCAAATAAAAATCACCAATGTTAGAGTGGTCAATCATGACTCCAGATAGTTGGTTAAGAATAACCACAAGAGTTCTAATTATAGATCCCATTTAAGTTGGGTTATTATTCATAAAACTAACACAATTTCCTTCGCATCCATTGTTACTTTAGGGCCTGCTAGATCCATCTATTTACTAAAACCAAAAAGGTTAGTGTGAGTATATCAATAAAATCATCATATACTATCTTATGATAAAGGAAAACACTAAAATATACTTATTCATGTTATCTTAAACACATTAAATTAATCTAAAATAACTATGAATCTTTCGAATATACTAACCACTATGGTTATGTAAAACATGTCACTTAAGCTTAAATAACACACTAACCTTTAAAGTTATCTAAACCGTCCTCTGATACCAACTATAAGGCCCTAGCCTTAAACATTACTTAATATTGATATAATTCAATAATTTGACTTTAATTATAATCGAGGATCATTTCTGGTTTAGATATTTATATAATTATATCATAACTTATACATAACATCTTGAATATTACAATTAGACACTCCTAATCACTATCCTTTTTTTCATAATACAAAAAATCTTTAAAACGAAATATGAAATCATTTCATGTTTTAACAACATAACTTTTACTTGATCCCATCCTTGACTCTATTCTTTTTTATGTCAGGTAATTTTTTTTCAAAACTTGGGATGATCATAAAAATCTCAGTAAGGGATACATAATGAAAGAAAACTGTTAGTCTTAGGATAACATTAAAACCATTAATACTTTATCATAAAGTAATACTTTTCACCTTTAAAAAGTAGTTAAAACACTTTATTTAATATAGTCTCATTTATTAACCTTTAGTAATGAAAATATTAAAATAAATTCCTTAGAAAGAAACATATAAAATATAAAGGTAACTTGGGACATAAACATACTTAAATGGAATAAGCATATAGTTGACTTCCACACATATCACTAAATGAAATATCCATCTGACCGACTTCTATACCCAAAGAACTATGGGTTATAATATAACCACCTATTCTTGTTTTATCATGGAACCACCCATAATTTGGTTTATCATGTAACCACACATCATTGGTTTATCACATAACCACCCATCAAATGTCGAAGTACAATTATATAATCACAACACATAAAATATTTTCAATATCTACATTTCACTAATATAACTTCATTTAAAATCACAAGAAATCATTTCAAGATATCAAAATACTCAATCTATTTCAAAAAACATTTTCAATACCAAAACAACCAAAAAGGGAATAAGGGATTTTTTCTTTTAAAAACATTAAGGCTTTTAGAGGAATCCAAATATCGATTATGACGGCGGAGAGATCATTGTCGCCCTATACATTAAAAACATTCCTTTTTTTGTTTAGTAAAATTATTCATAGAAAAAAGATTCCATTTGAATGAAAGTAAAAGTTAAATGGGTTTATTATACATCATGTAAAATAAAGAGGTTTATACGATGAAAACATGACTCAATGAAAGAAGATTGATACAAATTCCCTTAAAAATATTGTATCATTAGATTAAGGATAAATCAATGAAATAATTATGTGGGAAAAATATAAATAAACCTAATATAAGTGGATATTAAGTTTAAAATAATCATAGGTAATTTACAAATATTCATGGGAAAAAAAACCAATGACATGGATATTTAACTCAATGAATGGATATTGAGCTAATATTTCCCTTACAATGTTCGTATAAATGACGTAAGAATTTATTAATGGTGTGATTTATGTGTTTCAAAAGTATATCCACACAAAGGTAAGTGTAAATTAAAACATAAAAAAATAGTGATTACACACATAATCTTGGCATAATATAATCAACAAAGTATCTGTAAAACCCAATGAGTGGAAATTGTGTTTAGAAATTCCCTTACAAAAATTTAGCAGTCTAACAACGTCACTTAAAAATCAAAAAAATAAGTTTATGAGAGAGGAAATGGTCTCTAATCACTTGAAAATAAAATTTATAGTAATGAGGATATAGAAGAACATATCCCAACATAAGAAAATGGAAATTAAATGACATAACATAAAATAATTCTTTTACTAAATGAGGAGGGTGAAAGGTTCCCTTAACCTGAGTCCGATTCAACACGCATGTTACTTATTATTCCTGAATAATAAAGTTAAGTTAATTTATACTTGATTAAGAAAATTTTTCAAGTTTTTATTCATTTTATATCACTTATTATCATGTTATAAAAATTACATAACTATTTAAGTTAATATTTGTTGTTTTTTCGATATTGGGTTCTTGGGTAAAAAATGATCTTGTTATAATTACAAATTTTCCATGTGGTCAAAAGTACATTATCTCCAAAAATCTATTCATGATTTAAATATAATATATATCCATTATATATGTATTTATAATAGTCCATAAAATTTGGATATAAGAAACTAAATGCACCGTTCATGGAGACGGTAAGCCATACGTACACATGAACGCTACTTTAATTTATTTGTCATATTAATGAAATGAAAACTAAATGATAAATAGGTATATTATAATTATAGTATAATATAATATGATATATATGTTACATAAGTTCATTAACTCTATCCTTTATACATTCCATGTATGGCATGAACGAGTCATATCACTTTGAGGGGGCGGTAGTCCGCACTTCCTGATATGAAATTATCATATTTACATATCATGAAAAGAATAACTGTTTGTTTTTAAAAAAATTACAGTATAATAGAGACAATATAAATATAATATATATCATATATAAATACAGTTCCATCATAATGGACACCATGAGAGGTGGTATGGAAAAATCGAACAATCATCATTTCGTGAGGCAGCAATTTTTTGTACACTGAAACAATATGTTCACATGCATTAGATGGAGGTGTGTGTAAGTGTAGTCAAAATAATTCTCATAAAAACATCCTAGTATATTGAAGATACTGTTTTTTATATTTAATCAAATAATAATAATATAATAGAGAGTGAAAAATTAAAATAATGGAAATGAACTTTAGAGAAGATGCTACCTCTAAAACGTGTAACTCACTTTGATTTGAGCCAAAAGGCTTTCTTGAATTTCCTTATTCCCAAGTTAATTATTCTAAGAAGAATTTAGGGATGTTGGGAGATTATTTGGGTAGAATTTGGACGATCCAAGGTGATTTATAGGTGTGATTAAATGGTTATAGTTGATTCCCTTTTATAAGAGGGAGGAGGGGTACCTTAGAAAGGTATTGAAATATTATTTTATTATAAAATTATTTTCGTTTTAAAATGGTCCCAAAGTCATTTATTTCAAAGATAATATTTTTTTGGGTTGAAAAACACTCAACTAATAGGTTTTAGACAAGTCTAGGCCACAAATTTAACCTTATCTTTTAGCTTTAACCCTTAGTTAACTAATTTCACTCTTACCATGTCTTCCTGTATATTCATACTATATGGTTAATATAGTTAATATAAAATACCAATAAAACCTAAAGTGGTTAATTAATAACATTTTATACAATATATAAGTCATTTTTCTTAATCTTAGTTTTTTAATACTATTATATCATTTAATAAAATAGTATTTTTTTTAAACTCATTTATGTCAATTTTTATAATTTTCATGTCACGACATTTAAAAATCCATAAAAACTTGATTATTTAAAAAAAATCATTAATTAAAATATAAAATGTCCTAGTCATACATAATTTTTTTTTATGGAATAAAAAGGTTCAATTTTTTTATATTTATATTCTCATTTATTTAAATCATTCATTAATAAGGTAATCACTACATCGTCATTATGTCATAGATAAATTTATTTATTTTATGTCTAAAAATTATAAATAAAATACCATGATGTGGGAAATATTTTTATATTTCTAATGAATATTTATAGTAGAAAATATAACTCATATAACCCCATATAAAAATTGTTTTTCTAAAAGATACATGTTTATGTTATGTTTCCTTTTACATTAAATTAATAAATATAACATGTGATTATCATTCCCAAGTTGCTCCATGGGGTCCCAAAACAGACCCAAGGATTGACATGGTTGGAAATATCTTATATAATTGGATTAGTACATGTGTGAGGGTAGTTTAATATTATTATAATATTATTTTTTACCCTTATTTACCATATTTACCTTTTAACCATGGTAAATAAAATAATTATTGAAGTTACTATTCTTAATGTCTAAAAACAGAAGGTACTTATTTAAAAAATTTGGACATCATGATTCAAAATATGGAATAAATTTTTCAAAATTCAAAACACAGAATTGACAAAAATTAATATAAAATTAATTTCCATTGTCAAAACCAAAAAGCAGATTTTTAAGAAGTAATAACTATCAAAAGATTGACATATATTTATGTCCAATTTCAAAGTGAAATTACTTCCAATGAATGAAATTTAATTAAATGATAAAAACATAATCCAAATATACTTTAATACCAATTAAAAGTACAATCTAACTATATAAATAAATTAGATGAAAATAAAGTTTTGAATTAAAATGCAGCATTTTTTTACTATTCATACAAAATGAACTTTATTAGAAAATACCAAAATTTCATAAAAAGTAAATTTTGATGTCCCAATTCTATAAAATAAGTTTATTTTTTAAAATATAACATATAAAATGACAAAAACTAGATTTAAAAAGGGTTCTCCATCAAAAAACGGTAAAACTGTATTTTTAGAAAAATACTTCTTTTATCCGAAAAAATAGAATTTGTTCTTATATCATATCTAGAAAACATATAAGATGAATTCAAAACATTACATTGAATATATATCATATATTTTTCATTAAATAAAAATCTATAAATAGTTATATGGAAACAGAATTATTCTCTTTTAAATAGGTTTTCATAAAAACACATCCTTTATATTCAATTGGTTTTTATTTGTATTTCAAAAAAATTTGGTAACCAATGAATCATTATTTAAACATGTGTAAACCATATTTCAAAATTCAGTTGATATTATTTATTCCTTCCATTCCAATGGATAGGAATTAATTACCATTTAAAATAATAATATTATTACTGTATTATTTTTCGATATATCTCAATGTTGTGTGCAATATAAGATTTTTGAGAAATCTATTGTTGCATGTTGAGTACGCTGTCGAAAAAAGAGTCTCCTTTAAATTAAAATTAATATCTTATTTATAAGTATTAATAGAAATAAAAAATTATTATTCTATAAATACCTGATTCGTTACCCGGTTTGCGCATGGTAGGTCAAACCATTTGGGTTGGTCGTGCAGTTGATCCCTTCTTGGAAAATAACTACCAAACAGTTGGCGTACAATTTAGTAAACCTTGAAACCAAACCATTTGAGCTTCCCAGTTTCTTAAAAATTATAATTTCTAATATTTTTCTCCCCTATTTTTATCCAAAAATCAAGCCCCCTTCCCTTGGGTCATTTTGGGTGCATGAAGGGTTCCCAAAACCCTCCTCTCCTTGGATCATCCTCCTCCATGGATGCATCTTCAATGTTCTAAGGTATGTTTTTAGGGGTTTTGGCCAATTTTCTCCTCTTATTCTCCTTCACTTCTCTCCCTCTTGAGATAATGGCCTATATTCGCGGGGTTTTTCTTCTTATATGAACCCTAGATATTAGGGTTGATGTTGGGTTGGTGTTTATTTGGATTTAGGGCATAAAGATAGTTATTTTGGGCCCATTCTTCCTTCTATGAGAGTTTTATTGCATCTGCACTCCATTGAGGTAGGTGTTTCCATCCATTTACTTTCTGATGAAATCCATTTAATACTTGGGTGTCTTTAATTAATTTATAAAAATGATTCACAATCTTGTGATGCATTTTTTTAGTTCATTATGGTGTTTTTATATTGGTAGAATTTATAAAAAATAGTTTTCGTACTGATTCTTAAAATATACCTATGTATATGTATGCATAATGTGTTTTATAAAATTTCAATTGATATTTTAGAGTAAAATTGACTGATTTGAGTGTTGTTTTACCTTAGATATGTTTTATTAAATTGGTTGGATTGTGATTTTGGATTTATATGTGGGATGTGGTGATTTTTATAGTGTGGTTTGTTGTGTTTTTTAGAAGGCCTGTGATATTTTCTTGAAAATGTTTTTGGTGAGAGGTACTTGTGCTATTCTATTGGATTTGGGTACATCCATGTGTTCCATAGTGTACACATGGATGAAAAAAAACTATGATGGCCTTATTTAACATAAAACCTATTTTTCAAAACACTTTATGTATCTTTTGAAATATCAGGGATCAACTAAACTTATTTTGTTTCCAAAATAGTTAAGTGTGATTTTAAATTGGTGTTCAAAGGGTATGAACCATTTTTTACTTTAGAATATGGTCGGTTTTTCGAATGGTGTGAAAGCCTATTTGGTATCTTTAAGTGTGTTGTGTGTTTTTCAGCTTGGTCTTGAAGTAATGTTTAAAATGAGATTGGATTTTTTATAATGTATTATTTGGAATTGTTCTATTGAAATTGGTTATTTATATTGATTTTCAAAATGTTTGAGAAATTTTTTGAAAGTGTATTTGAAATGAACATAATTTAAGGCCTGATTGGAACTTAATGATGTTTTGGAAATGAATGTGGTTTGGGAAATATAATTTCTTTATTGGAATTTTATCATGTTTTGAGACATGAATTAAAAGATTGAATGACATGATGACCCAGTTGGAACTTGTGAATGTTTTTTTATATGAAGGGAACTTCTATTGAGGATTTCCCTTTATGGGTTATCATATAGGTGGTGTCAGTGTTTGGGGTAAGAATGTGGAGTGACGATAGGTAAGGTGAGTCACACATTCGAGGGACTCCTACTTATATAGTACACTACTACCATCGGTTTCCTAGGAATCATTTTGAGGGTCGAGTGATGGTTTTTTCCAACCCCAATTATGTGGGTCAGTACCCCCCTTGACTTGATAGGGATTGGTGGGATGTGACACTGGATTTATCGGTTTATGGATTCCAGTTGTTTATAGATTATGGAGATGAAACATATACCGGTAGGTGAGTCTGACCCAAGTATGTCCATGGACCACTCAATGTATGTTTAGTAATTAACCATGGTTACAATATATATGTGCTTGTTTACTTTATGTTTCATTTGATTTCTAGCTTGTACTACTTATTTATTTTCAACATAGCCTAGTATTGTCTTTCTTGGGTTTTTGGTTTGAGATTTGGTTTCAAAAGGGGTAGACTATTTTGTAAATAAAGGTTGGTGTGTATTATTTTAGAAAATGGAAAAATATGTTTTTATTAAAATTAGAAAACCTATTTTTTATATACCTATATTTAAAACTAGTTTTTATGGATTGTTTTGGGAAAATAAATGTATTGATTTTGTGGTGGTTGCCCACAGAGATGTTAAGAATACACCCTAGTTGTACCATTAATCACTGGTAGAACCAAGCTATTTTGTAGGTCCGGGTACCTGATTCATGTGATAGTTGTTGGAGAAGATCAGTATTGTGGTTTATGGTGAAGAAAGGAACACTTGAAGATCATGGTACTGTGGTTCAGTTATAGTTTTGTTTTTGGGTTCTGCTTTGTTTAGCTGTTATAACTAAATTTTTTTATATATTTATTTGAGGTTCAATTATTGTTAGATTTTTCTTCTTATTGGTTTATTTTATGGACCCTGTTTTATTGAAAAAAAATCATTCTCATAGTGATTAATTTGATACTCAACACTGGTTTCCATCCTGTGGGGATCCGAAATGCCCTTCAAGCCATGTCTCGGACCGGGTTGAATTCAGGTGGGATGGAAACCCATCTTGGTTTGTGACATCCAAAATAGATGAAACTATAACCTTGGACATGATAAGGTCTAAATATGGATATAAAATAGATTTTATACAAGTTTATAGGTAATTTAAACCCTTATCATTTTAATTTAACCCCTGATAAATCCATTTTTACTATAACCAAGGTAAATAAGTTAGACTATTTTTTCTATTCATTTTGGTCCAAAATTAAG
The DNA here is from genome assembly GCA_963277665.1 of Viscum album. Classification (NCBI taxonomy): domain Eukaryota; kingdom Viridiplantae; phylum Streptophyta; class Magnoliopsida; order Santalales; family Viscaceae; genus Viscum; species Viscum album. The sequence continues at coordinate 388,052,588 of OY728141.1, read as the reverse complement.
TTTAATTTATCATAAAATATAAATTATTTTAATTCAAAATATTTAATCCATTTTTTCAAATTATATTAATATAATTGTAAAATTTTAATTTAAAATTAATCTCACAGACGCGACATGAAAGTGGGTTTTTAAAGAGAAAAGTTCAAAAGTTTAAAAAGTTTTTATATCAATATTCAATATAAAATTGATAAAAATGACCTAAATTGGATTAATAGATATATAATTGAACTAATTTTAATTTTATAAAAATTTAAAATATAGGATAAATTTATAAATAAATTAAATGAAAAAGGAAATTTTCAATTAAAATTCAGTATCTTTCACTAATCATCAAAAAATGAAACTTTTCAGAAAAATCCTATAAGTTCACTCTAAGATAAATTTGAAATGATAATTTAAAAATGAAGGTTATTTTATGTAATTAATTTTCTAAAATTTTGAAAAATTCATTTTATCAGTGTTCACAAAAATAAATAAAAATTATTTTATTTCAGAAAATAGTATTTTCGAAACATATAAAAACTTTATAAAATATTATGTACTTTTTTAAATATATTTACTTTATATAAAACCATTAAAATTAATATTTAAAAATTAGTTATTACTATTCATATCACTATTTTATAAGTTCTAGGTTATAATTGTCATGCTTAAATAAGTATATTAATAATATGCCGTGGTTTTGTTTAAACTTAGTGATGTGTATAATGAAATATAACATAATATTTTGTGTAATGAAAGATTACTATAAATACCCGGTATTTCCATGTATATTTTTTAAATATATGGGAATTTTACGAGTCTTCAAAAATTGACGGCGAGTGATTCCGAGGCCCAAAGTGCCCGGAATGAATTTTTGAACTTTATTTTAGGTACGTTCAGTAAATGTGAGAGAGAGTTTTTATAACTTTTGAACCGGTTCTCAGAATTGAAATCTAAGGGCACCATTGAACTTGCAGCACCAATATTCGCTTAAGAAGACTTTCACCTCAATGATAGTTGGTCGAGGGTGAAAGTTAGTTTTTGGGTTTTTCGTGTGCGAATAAAATAAAAATAAAAGTGTACGAATTTTTATTTATTTGCAACACCCATGTGGGTGTTGGGAGGTGGGGTCCCCCGAAACTAAACCTCCATGTGGAAGTTGAGGTGTGGGGACAACCAAACCTTAACCTCTCACGAGAGGTTATGGTGGTGGGGACCACCCAAACCATAACCCCCCATGAGAGTTTATGGTGGTGGGGACCACCCGAAACTAAACCCCCCTTTAATTAATAGAATATTGCAACCCCCCTCATTAATTTGGAGGAGACTTATGTCTTCCTCCACATTAATTGCGCCAACACACATACCTTTAATTGTTCCAAATTATTTTATTGGCTTTCCCCCTTTTTAAATTAAGTAACAACATCGTTGGAATTTAGGAAGGTTCCTAATAAATAAACCATCATAAATTCCACGATTGTAACCTACCTACCCCCATATCATATATATATGAAGCTTGGGAGGAGGATTTGGGATGGCTTCACCAAGCGACGAAGCACTGGTAAAGTGACGCGACACCCAACACTTGGAGGATTACACTCTCCAATGAAGAACGCGTTCTCCAACGAAGAACACGCTCTCCAACGAAGAATTTCAACCTCCTTAAACCTTATTCTTTAGGACTTATTCCAACATGGGACATCTTCATCTAAGAAGAACCAACGCACGAGCTCAAGATTTGAGGTGTGTGGCAGACGCGACGAATGACGACAACTTCACCTTCTTCCCTCTCCATCAACGTATCAACCCGAGGTGGGGGTTTAATGCTATTTGTTTATCACTTTCCAGGTACTCCCTTCTTGACTTGTGTGGGATTGGGAATGATTAAATTACGAAAGATCATGGTTGGCATTCTTTTCTTAATTCTTGGGAACCGTATGCTACCGCTCTGAACGCGGAGGGGGCAGGCCAAACTAACATGGCCCGACCCCCCTCCACCGTTCATCTTTGTGGTGTTCTTAGGAATGAAGGAAGGTGATGAATACGAAATAGACAACGACACCGCGGCCCGCTGCCACCATGACCCGTGCCACCACTACGGCGCTCCAGGCTTCTGACCAAACCGGCCCCGTGCTCGCTGGCCGAGCCACCCCGGCCGCATCGCCCGTCGGTCGAGCCACCCCGACAGCGCCGCCCGTCGGCCACACCACCCTGACCGCGCTGTCCATTGGTCGTGCCACCCACCGACCTCCCGAAATGGCTCGTTCCCCTCATGGTGCCCTAACCGAACCAGTCCACACCCCTCACGGCGCCCCGGCCGAGCCGGCCCACACCCCTCGCGGCGCCCCGACCAAACCGGCCCTGCGCCCTTGCGGCACCCCGGCGGCCGAGCCGCCCCGCGTCACCCGAGGGATCCATGGACCCTCATGTCCCTCGCAGCCTGTTGGACCTCCCAGGGGTCTGGGTCACATTATGGGCCCGGCAGGGTCGGTCCGACCGGGTCGGACCGGACCCGGGCCCACTACGACCATTTATACTCTTTTGGCCATAACTTTGGAACCAGACGTCTTTTTGATGAACCGTCAGCGGCGATGTAAATCTTGGAGAGATAAAGTCCCTTTGAGTATATTCCACTATGTTTTGGATTCAGATGGGTAACCATTAGGTTGTATCGAGCATGAATCCAATCAGGCCCCCAGGACTAAAAGGCTAATAACTCACAGACCGAGCGTCTGATTGATGCGCCGTCTGTTACGTTGAGACCCCTATGACATGGTGGACCTTTGAAATACTTTTTCATGGGAATTAATAGTAGTTGGAGTATCATCCAGTAGTTTTTTGAGCAAATCCTCCTGGAGATGAGAGAGCATAGTGCAGAGACCTAGTGGATGGCTGAGACTTGACGACTGTTGACCGTTTGACTCGAAGTGAATCGATAGGCCCAGTGGGGAGCGATTTGGTGACACGGAAGACCCAAATTGGGGAGAGCCTCTATGTGATGTGACAGACCCACGATAATCTATAGGAGGAGTACCTCAGCAGGCCTTCAGGGGGACCACCTTTGTTTGATGCAGCAGACCCACGGTGGGGAGCACCTCTGTGTGACGCGGCAGACCCACGGTACTCGACATGAGGAGTACCTCAACAGTCTAAGGTTAGTGGGAAGCACCTCAGTGTGATGCAACATGACCACTGTACTCAATAGAGGATGATTTCTCTAGAAACTGAGGTGTTCGACATTTTGTTCTGAATGGTACTTGATACTACCCCTAGAATAAATCCTGATTTGAGATGAGTTAGAACCTTTGTGTTTTCCTCATGATTGAGATTGATTACTTGATAATTTAGGTATATGTATGGGAATATACCTAATTTAGGTTATCTTTTGATTTCATACTTTGTGTTTTATCCTTGTTGGATTTTGTGCGACCTAGAGGGTCTCGAGGTCCCTACTGAGTATCGTTATACTCACCCCTACACGGGCTATGCCCGAACCTTGTTGTGTTGGATGCAGATGATAGATAGCGTTGAATGAGGCTGAGAGTACCAGGACTTGATGGTACCTGGAGGTGGACCTTACGACGAGTCGGTACATGGAGGAGACAGATAGACGAGGAGTGCTAAGGAGGTGATATGTACCTAACCTTTAGGTGGGAACCTCAGAGGACGACCCAAAAGCTGAATTTCCCTTTTCTTAAATTGTATTGTATCATAGTTGTACATGTAATTTCTAGTTGGGATTGTATTTTGGCCCCTTTAACTTTCAGCACTCTTTTGTTATACGGTTTACTTAGTGTTCCACCCAGCTGTGTGCTTTATTGTGTGTGTGTTTACAAATTATAAAGGCAATGCCTTCCCAATTTTAGGGAATTTTGTCTTTGGTGATAGTCTCCAGCCCCTGGCCTATGGAAGGCGGGCTTGAGGTAGTCACAGCACAGGCCCCGGGGGACGGTTCGTGAAAAATTGGTATCAGAGGAGTTGGTTCTACCATAGAACTTAGGGCTCTGATCTTTTCTGTGAAGAAATAGTGTTAAGTGTAGTGAGTGCAGTTTTCAGTTCAGGGAGTCCACTATTAGTGCGGCAGCCAATGTATCCATACACCAGGACCCCGACTTCTGATTTCTGACTCTGTGCATGAAAAAACTGATTGTGTGTGTGTTTTCAAAAGTTTTCTTTAAGTCATATCACCAGGTCATCTCACCAGGTATAACTTTTGACCATAACACAATTGTTTCTTTTCAGGATGCCTCCACGTAGACATCCAACTAGAGTTCCGAGAGTTATACGCATTGATAGCCCACCGAGCGACGAGGGCTCGGTGTAGGTACCTCTTCCAGTAGAGGCATCAGTAGAGGCACCGGCGGTACCATTCCCCGTTGGGCCATTGATTCCACCATCCCTAGTAGTAGACGGTGAACGCTGCTTGAGCGCGTTGCATGAGTTTCAGCTCCAGAGGCCACCCAGGTTCAGGGGAGAGATAGACCCACAGGCAGCTGAGGATTGGCTGGAGGCTGTGGTGAGAGTTTTTTGACTGGTAGGGACACCAGCCGATCTCATGGTTATTCTTACTTCCATCCTTCTACAGGAAGAAGCATGCAGATGGTGAAGCTTGATGCTCCAAGTTCACGATGAGGTGACTCTTCTCTGGGAAGAATTCGAGAGCCTGTTTCGGGCAGAGTCTATTCCAGTGACTCTTCACGCAGTGTGAATTCAAGAGCTAATTCATCTACAGTAGGGTAGCATAACTGTATATCAGTACTCATTGAGGTTCATTGACCTCTCACATTACTCAACAGATTTGGTGTGGGACCCATTCTTCAGGGCCCAGACCTTCGAGCAAGGTCTCAGGAGGGAGATCAGGGCTTCGATGATCTCACTCAGCATCCCAACACAGGCGGGGGTGTCATAGAGACCCCCCTTGATAAAAAGTTTCCTTGCTGAGAAATCACCAGCAGCAAGACCCACTACCAGTAATCACGTAGCGGAGTCTTCTACATCTAGCAGCAGAAAAATGTCGCAGAGGTCCAAGAGGACCAAACCTACAGGTGGGAGACTGCATGACTCAGGATCAGTTGTGTGGGTCACCCAAGACAAAGACAATAATTATTTTCTTTCCACTTCCCACGTTCATAGCTTGTAGATTCCGACAGAGCTGTTGGCTCAATTCTTACAGCTATAGACTCCTATGAGAGAAGATTCGATGATTACGCACTGGTGCCGGAAGTGCGAGCTTAATCAAGGAGGTGAGAGCTTCGACTGGGATCTCCTAGTAGCGGTATCGAGGCCTTACAAAGTCATTTGGGTATGGATTGGTTATCTACAGTCCATGCTCAGATAGATAGTATTAGGCGAAAAGTGTGGTGTGTCCGCATGGATGGGACCAGGTTTACCTTCACTGGCGAGAAGGGAGCCTTTGCTACATATGATTGACTTTCTCGGATGATAGTGTAGCCGATCACTCATCAGTTGGCTAGCCTTACCCTTGGAGTTGTTGATGTGGAGATTCCGAGTTATTCTGTAGTGGTGGACCAATACACAGATGTTTTCTCTAATGATATCCCAGGTCTACCTCCTAATAGAGATGTGGACTTTTACATTGACTTTTACCCCGGGACGACACTGATATCTACACCAGCATATCAGATGGATCCCACAGAGGTTTGTGAGCTGTGAGTACAACTGGAGGACTTGCATGGGAAGAGATTCATTCATCCCAGTGTTTCTCCTTGGGCAACCCCGATTCTATTCACCAAGAAGGCGGATGGGAGATTGATGCTTTGTGTTGACTATCGGGTCCTGAACCAGGTGACCGTGAAGAACAAGTACCCACTATCAAGGATTGATGACCTCTTTGATCAGCTGAAGGGAGATCAGTGCTTCTCGAAGATAGATCTCAGATCATGCTATCACCAACTCAGAGTTCGAGACGAGGATGTGAAGAAGATATCCTTTATGTGTCGGTATGGACACTACGAATTCTTGGTTATTCCATTTGGTGTAACCAAAACTCTAGAAGTGTTCATGGGACTCATGAACATGATCTTTCATCCATACCTTGATCAATTTTCCATAGTCTTCATCGATGAAATTCTGATCTAATTGGCTACTAAGGAGGATCATGCCTATCATTTGTAGGTAGTACTGGACACACTCTGAGAGCACTAGATTTTTGGTAAGCTCTCGAAGTGCCAGTTCTGGATCAGATAGGTTCACTTTCGGAGACATGTTATATTAGAGGCTGGAGTTGCAGTGGATCCATCAAAGATTGAGGCAGTACATTCTTGGGATCCACCCAAGAGTATGATAGAAGTATGAAGTTTCCTGGGTTTGGATGGATACTACCTGAGATTTGTGCCAGATTTCTCTAGAGTTTCAGCATCACTATCATCCTTGACAAATAAGAGGAAACCCTTTGTGTGGTCGAAGAGATGCCAAAGGAGTTTTCAAGAGATGATGCAGAGGCTGAATAGGACCCCCCATCTTGAGGCTTCCAGAGGAAGGCGTAGGGTACGTAGTCTACTGCGATGCATCAGGGACCAGAATGAAATGTGTCCTAATGCAGGAGCGAGTAGTGGTCACATATAGTTCATGAAAGCTGAGAAAACATGAGATGAACTACACAACCAATGAACTGGAGTTAGAAGTAGTGGTCTTCACCATGAAGACATGGCATCACTATTTGATGGGCAAGAATTTTACCGTGTACTTTGATCAAAAGAGTCTCAGGTATATCTTCTCCCAAAAGGACCTGGACCTAAGATAGCGATGCTGGCTTGAGTTCCTCTAGGACTATGACTTCAAGATAGTCTATACTCCTGGGAAGGGGAATGTTGTTGCAGATGCACTCAGCAGGAAATCTGGTATACATCTGCTAGGCGCGGCGACAGAGCAGCTGGACACTTTTCAGGTTTTCTTTTGTGGATAGAGACGGAGCAGCTTTCCTATAGTCTCTTACAGTCACTCCCCCACTTCTTTAGCGATTCAGAGAGGGGAAGTGTGGGGACAATGACTGTGAGACACAACATTCTCAAATATCCATAGGGCAGACACCTGATGGATTTTCTGAAGGTGGGGAACATGTCATCCTCTTCATAGGACGTATCATGGTACCCATGTCACTTTAGGAGGAAGTTTTGAGGGAGTTCCACACATCCCCTCTAGCGATACATCTAGGAGTGGAGAAGATGTACCAGGACCTCTGACGATAGCACTGGTGGATGGGAATGAAGAAAAAAGTTACATAGTTTGTCTCTTGATTCCTCACTTGTTAGCAAGTGAAGGCAAAGCATCAGGTACCAACAAGCTTGATTCAGCCTTTAGAGGTTCCAGAGTGGAAGTGGGATGGTATATACATGGACTTCGTGATAGGACTTCCATGTACATCTAGGGGACATGACTTGATTTGGGTGATCTTCAACCAACTCACCATGTCGGCCAACTTCCTACCGATCAGAGAGAATGGTTCAATAGAGAGCTTGGGACACCTCTATGTTCAAGAGATTGTGCGGATACATGGATTACTTTCGACGATTGTCTCTGATCATGGCACACATTTTACTTCCCAGCCATGGAAGGGGTTGTAGGAAGCTTTTGCAAGGCAGCTTCATTTGAGCATCTCCTTCCATCCTTAGATGGATGTTCAGACTGAGTGAAACATTTAGAACCTCGATTACATACTACATTCTTGTGTTCTCGACTTTGTTCGCAGTTGGGAGGATCACTTTCCTTTGGTAGAGTTTGCGTACAACAACAACTATCACCCCACCATTGGGATGGAACCTTTTGAGGTATTATATAGGCAAAATTGCAGATCACCCTTGTGCTAGAATGACCTAGGAGAGTCAACACTAGTGGGACCATAGATGGTACGGGATACCATAGAGAAGGTGCAGGTCATCCAGGAGCAAATGAAGACTGTAAAAAGCAGGTAGAAGTCATATGATGACATGAGACAGAGACCTCTAGAGTTCGAGGATGGAGACCTCGTCATTCTACGAGTCTCACCTAGATGAGGTTTATAGATATTTAGTTGAGGAGGCAAGTTATCTTCGAGGTTCATCGGACCATTTTAGGTCTTCAGCAGAGTTGGTGAGGTGGAATACTGCTTAGCTCTTCCACCTCAGTTGCATCGGGTGCACGACGTCTTCCACGTATCCTAGCTGAGGAGATACATGCATGACCCTTCTCACATCATCGACCATGGATAGCTGAACATCGACTATGGAGAAACTTTTACGGAGGATCCAGTAGATATTGAGGATCGACAGGAGTGGGTCCTTTGTGGACGGTCGATACCTTTGGTGTGCGTCCACTGGCAGCATGGGAACTTCCAGGAGAGCACAAGGGAGCGGGAGGCTTAGATGCATGATCAATACCCCCACTTGTTCCATTATTTTGAGTTGTGGATTATGAGGATGTAAAACCTAAGGTGGGGATATTGTAAAGACCCTGAATTTCCATGTATTTTTTTTAAATATATGGTAATTTTACGAGTCCGCGAAAATTGACGGCGTGTGATTGTGAGGCCCAGAGTGCCCAGAACAAATTTCTAAACTTTATTTCGGGTACGTTCAGTAAACGTGTGAGCGGGTTTTTATAACTTTGAACAGGTGCTCAGAATTGAAATCTGAGGTCACTATTATTCTCGCAACGCTGATATTCTCTTAAGAAGACTTTCACCTCGATGGAAGTTGGTCAAGGGTGAAAGTTAGTTTTTGGGTTTTTCATGTGTGAATAAAATAAAAATAATAGTGTATGACATTTTTATTTTTATTTGAAACACCCATGTGGGTGTTGGGAGGTGGGGTCCACCGGAACTAAACCTCCATGTGGAAGTTGAGGTGTGGGGACCACAAGACCTTAACCTCTCATGAGAGGTATGGTGGTGGGGACCACCCAAACCATAACCTCCCATGAGAGGTTATGGTGGTGGGGACCACCCGGGACTAAACTCCCCTTTAATTGAGAGAATCTCTCAACCCCCCCTCATTAATGTGGAGGAGCCTCTTGACTTCCTCCACATTAATTGTGCCAACGCACATATCTTTAATTATGCCAACTTAGTTTATTGGTTTTCCCCCTTTTTAAATTAAGTAACAACATCGTTGGAATTTTGGAAGGTTCCTAATAAATGAACCATCATAAATTCCATGATCGTTACCTACCTACCCCATCTTCTATATATATAAAGCTTGGGAGGAGGATTTAGGATGGATTCACCATGTGATGAAGCACTGGTAAAGAGACGCGACACCCAAAACATGGAGGATTATGCTCTCCAACGAAGAACACATTCTCTAATGAAGAATGTGATCCCCAATGAAGAAAACCGACCTCCTTCATCCTTCTTCCTCGAGACTTCTTCCGACCTGGGATGTCCTCATCTAATAAGAACTGATGCATGAGCTTAGGATTGGAGGTGTTTGGCAGACACGAAAAATTAAGAAAACTTCACCTTATTCCCTCTCCTTCGACGTATCAACCCAAGGTAGGGGTTTAATGCTATTTGTTTATCACTTTTCAGGTACTCCCTTCTTCTATTGTGTGGGATTGGGAATGATTAAATTACAGAAGACCATGATTGAAATTCTTTTCTTCGTTCTTGTGAACCGTATGATACCACTCTAAACGCTGAGGGTGAAGGAAAAACTAACATGACCCGACCCCCCTCCATCGTTCTTCTTTGTGGTGTTCTTCGGAATGAAGGAAGGTGACGAAGGAGACGAAGGCAACGATGCCGCCACTGGCGGCCACTGAGACCCACGCTGCCCCCACGGCACTCCGGTTTCCCAGCCAAACCAACCCCGCGCCCGCCGGCCGAGCCACCTCGGCTGCACCTCCAGCTACCCCCCCCCCCCATCGAGCCGCCCCTCGGCCATGCCACCCAAGCCACACCATCCTCCGGCCGTGCCGTCCGCTGGCCGCGCCGCCCCGGCTCACGCCGTCCGAACCGGCTGAGCCCCTCGTGGTGCCCCGGCCTAACTGGCCCATGCCCCTGGTGGTACCTCGGCCGAACTAGCTCGTGCCCCTCGTGGCGCCCCGTCTGATCCAGCTCGTTCCCCTCACGACGCCCTAGCTGAACTGGCCTCGTGCCCTCACGACACCCCCACGACCGAGCCGCCCCGTGGGCTCTACGAACCCTCACAGCCCTCACGGCCTGCTAGAACTCCCAGCGGTCTGGGCCGCATTACGGGCCAGGCTTGACCCTATGGATTGGGCTGGGTCGACCCAAATTGGGTTGACCCATGCCAGGTTGGGCCGGGTCGGTCTGACCGGACCTGGGCCCACTACGACCCTTTATGCTCTTTTGTCCATAACTTTGTCACCAGACATTCGTTTGAAGAACCATTAGTGGCGCTAGAAATCTTGGAGTGAGATAGTCCCTTTGAGTATATTCCACTGAGTTTTGAATTGATATAGGGAATGATCAGGTGGGATCGAGCACGAATCCAACCGGTCCCTCGGGACTAAAAGGCTAATAACTCACAGACCTGGCGTCCGATTGACACGCCGTCTGCTACGTTGAGACCCTTATGACGTGGTAGACCTTTGAGATAATTTTTCGTGGGACTTCATGGTAGTTGGAGTATCGACCAGTAGCTTGTAGAGCGGATCCTCCAAAAAATGAGCGAGCATAGTGCAGAGACCTAGTGGATGGTTGAGACTTGACGACTACTGACCGTTTGACTCATAGTGACTCGACATGCCCTGTGGGGAGCACCTTGGTGACGCGGAAGACCCATGGTGGGGAGAGCCTCTGTGTTGCGCGGTAGACCCATGGTACTCGATAGGAGGAGTACCTCAGAAGGCCTTGAGGGGGAGCGCCTCTGTGTGATGTGGCATACCCACAATGGGGAGAGCCTCTATGTGATGCGGAAGACCCATGATACTCTAAAAGAGGAGTACCTCAGCAGTCCAAGGTTAGTGGGAAGCACCTCTATGTGACGCGACATGCCCACTTTACTCAATAGAGGAGGATTTCCCCTGCAGCCGAGGTTTTCAACATTGTTTTCGGAATTTTACTTGATATTACCCCTAGAATAAATCCGGGTTTGATCTAAGTCAGAACCTTTTTGTTTTCCTCATGATTGAGATGGATTACTTGATAACTTAGGTATATGTATGGGCATATACCTAAGTTAAGTTATCTGTTGATTTTATACTTTGTGTTTTATGCTTGTTGGATTTTCTAAGACCTAGAGGGTATCAGGGTCCATATTGAGTATCATTATACTCACCCATGCACGGGCTATGCCTGCACCTTGTTGTGTTGGATGTAGATGATAGACAACATTGACTGAGGCCAAGAGTACCGGGACTGGATGGTACCTAGAGGTGGACCTTACAACGAGTCGGTACACAGAGAAGACGGAAGCATGAGGAGTGCTAAGGAGGCGATATGTACCTACCCTTCAGGTAGGAACCTCAGAGGATGACCTAACAACCGACTTTCCCTTTTCTTCAATTGTATTGTATCATAGTTGTACTGTACTTTCCAGTTGGGCTTGTATTCTGGCCCCTTTTACTTTCACCACTCTTTTTTATACAGTTTACTTGGTGTTACATCCAGCTATGTGCTTTCTTGTGTGTGTGTTTACAGATTATAAAGGCAATGCCTTCCGAGTTTTTGGGAATTTCTCCTTTGGTGTTAGTCTACAGCCCCTGGACTATGGAAGGAGGGCTTGGGGTAGTCACGACATGGTCCCCAGGGGACATGTCGGGGTCATGACACTTACCCATCATTGTATGTAGAATAATCTTAAATTGGTGTTTCATTTAATGCAATATTTCAAATAAAATTAATTTATTTGGAAGAAATAATTCATAAAAACTCAAGGTGTTTCATTCTTCCCCCCTTAAAATGAATTTCTCCCTCAAAATTAATCACTCTGATACAAAAAATGAGGATAATTATACCTCATCATATCCTTAAGTTCTAATGTAGATTCCTCAAAATGGTGGTTTATGCAAAAAACTTTGACTAGGTGAGTGGCCTTGTTTAATAGAACTTTCTCTATATGATCTAGAATCTCCACTGGTTGTTCCTCATAAAAAAGATCTTGCTTAGGTGGTATGATATCTGAGTTTAGTACATGTTAAGGGATGGGTATGTACTTCCCTACGAGAGATACATAGAGCACTTCATGAACTTGAAATAGGTTTATTGGAAGTTCTAATCACTACCATCCTTATACAGTTAATAATTTCAAAGGGAGCAATATAACTATATCTTAGTTTCCATTTCTTCCTGAATATAATAATCTTATTACATGGATAAATTATTAGGAAAACCATATCACAAAATTAATATTCTTGTTCACACTGGTGATTATCATATTAACATTTTGGATGACTTTGAGCTGCATTGATGTTTTACTGAATGTATATAATCTTATATGCAATTTTTTTACCTATATTCAATCCCAATATCTTTCTTTATCCAAATTCATTCCATCATGTTGGAGATCTATATTTTTTTTCCATTGATGGATTCATAAGGATCCATCTAAATGCTGGAGTGAAAACTATTTTTGTAAGAAACTCAACTAGAGGAAGGTTCTGATTCTAACCACATTTTAAATCTAGAGAACAAGATATCAACGTATCCTCTAGGGTTTAAATTGTTATTTTAGATTGAACATATGTTTGAGGATGATATGTAGAACTAAAATTAAACTCTATATCAAGATCTTACATAAGACGTTTCCAAAAAATTTGGGTAAACCTCATATCTTAATTATACATAATGAAATGTGGTACTCTGTGAAACCTTATCACTTAGTGTATATCCTAGAAATCTCATCCAAAGAGAATTATTCTCTGATAATGATGAAGTTCGATGATTTATTAAGATGATCAACTAAAACTCATATAACATTATTCCCTCTAATTTTTTTGAGATTACAATAAAAAATTCCATGGTAATGTTTTCCCATTTTCATTTTGGTATGGGTAATGTATGTAACATTCCCTTATATATTTTTCTTTCATCCTTAACTTGCTGACATACTAAGCATTGAGGTACAAAATCTACAATATCTCTCTTTATTCCATCCCACCAGATGTATTCTTTCAAATCTATATACATCTTAATACTTCCAGGATTAATAGATAATGAAGAATTACATGATTCCTCTATAAAATACTTATTTAAATTTGTAATTAAACACATACATGGGTCTTAAATCTTATCCTTACATCATGATCGAGGTTAAACTCAAGAACATTTCTTACCTTCTTTTATATATCTACATCTTCCTTCTGCACCACTTTAATCTTCCCTTGGATTGATGGTTGAAAATTCAATTGATAAAGATATGTTTTTTACTCTTCCTTCAGTATTTCCAAATCCATACTTTGAGAATCCATAAATATTAGATATTTTATAATCCTCATCATATATAATCTAGCACGATCTTTTTAACTCAAATCATTATCCACCATGTTTTCTTTCTTAGGGTGGTAATGTATTGAGTAATCATAATATTTATTTATCTATAACCATATTATTTGGATCATATTCAAATATTTCTATGTGAATATATACTTTAAACATTTATTATTAATATATATATGAAACCTTTCTCTATAAAGACAATTCCTCCATATCTTTAATGCAAAAAATACCGTAGCTATCTCTAAATCGTGAGTTGCATAAATTTTATCATGAATATTCAATTGTCATGAGAAATAAGATATAAACATGTCATCCTGCATAAAAAAAATCATAATCCATTCTTGTATGCATCACTATAGATTACAATCACTTCTCCACTATAGGGTAATGTAAGCACGGGTGAGCTGACTAATCTTCTCTTTAATTACTTGAAATTTTACTCATATTCAGCCATCTTGAGGAACTTGTCTCCCTTAATAGTTAAATTAGTCAAAGGATTATATAGTCATGATAAATTATCCACAAACCATTGATAATATCCAGATAAACCAAGAAAACTATGAATCTCAGTCTCCAGGGTCATTCTAGTCCAATATTTAGTAGCCTCCATCTTTGATAGATCTACTGATATACCCAATATTGAGATTATATGACCCAAAAATGAAACCTTTTTAGACAACATTCAAAATTTGTAAATTTTTCATATAATATATCCTTCCATAGGGTCTTTAGTAAAATTATCAAGTGGTCTTCATGCTCTTTCTTTGTCTTTGAATATATAAGAATATCATTTATAAAGTATACAAAAAAATTGATCAAGGTAATCTCTAAATACTTTTCATTAAATCCATGAAGGTAGAGGGGGAATTAGTAATTCCAAATGAAATTAGTATATATTCATACTTTTTATACCTTATATGAAATTTTATATTGGGTATATCCTCCTTATTTAACCTCAATTGATGATATATAGAATGAAATTCAATCTTGTAAAAGTATTGATCTTGAAATAGTTCATAAAAAAAGTCATAAATATTGGTAAGTGGATACTTTTTCTTAATTTTGATCTTGTTCAACTCCCAATAATCAATATAGAGTCACATCAATCCTTCTTAATTTTTAACAAAATGAATAGGTTCACCCCAAGGAAAAACACTTGGACTAATGGATCCCTTGTCAAGGTTTTCATGGAGTTTCTTATTCAATTCATGAAGCTCAATTAATTCCATTCTATAGGGATTATTTGAAATTGGTGTGACACCAATTATGAGTTTTATTGGGAAATTATCTTCATGTTTTGGTGGAATACTTGGAAAATATTTTGGAAAAACATCAAAAAATTACCGCATAATAAGCATATCATTGGTGTCAAGTTTATCCCCAACCATTTGAGATAGACAGCCCTTCTGAATTGGAATTAAGACCCATACAATGGATGTTATATCCATAATAAGTTTTTAAGTATCATCACATTCATAAGAAACCATAGTTTGGTTTGGAATATCAAATGTGACTTCCCTTCCTCAACAATTGATGTGTTCTTTCTATAAATAAATCTAGTCCATGCCCAAGATAACATCAAATTTTACGATAGGAAGAATGAAGATATTTTTAGGAAGTACATTCCCACAAACATCAACTGGAAGAGAATCATATACTTGAGATGAAATCATCATACCATTATTTCTTTTTAGTACTAATTCCACAGCTAATCATTTGGGTGATATCTTGATACCATTATAAAATTATTTAGATTTGAAGGAATGTGTATATCTAGAGTCAAACAAGACATTAGAATTTTTAGAGTGAATTATAAGTGTATCTTTAACCACATCGTTATTTCACCCCTCATTAGAAAACGTGATCACATGATATTTTCCTTTTTATCTTGGATTTGGAGGCTGCTGACATCGATCATCATCATTAACCTTTGTATTTGGTAATTGGTTAGAATAATTCTTGTACTCATTGTAATTTAAAAACTAGAGTATCGATGGTGCAATCTATTTAGATTTCTCTTTATTCGAATAATTAGCTAACTTCTTCCCATCACTTCGGTAGTCAATTTCCCAATGACCTTCCCTTCCACATTTAAAACATTTAATAGTACCCTTAATAAAATTCCTTCCATGAATCTTTCCACACTCTGAGCATAAAGGAAAGATCATCTTCTTCTCTTCATGGTTCTTATATTTTACTTTAAATTCCATTTTTCTCTTTTTATCAAAACAATGAGATTCATACTTAACTATAACCTCCATTTAAACCTTGAAAAAAAATTCAAAAAATATATTCATAACTATAGAAGTCTCTTATTGATAACACCATTAAAAGACTTGGTTTTAATCCATAGAATAATTGATCAACCTTAATTTTAGTTTGTATGGTAATACCAGAAGCATACCTCGCAAGTATTGTAAAATTTTCCTCATAGGTACCAACAATTTCATCATATTTTACTTTATCTCAAATAACTCCCTATCTATCTGCATAAAAAAATACGAGGAATGTACTTATTGAAATATAAGTTTTTTAACTAATCCCAATCCAAAGATTCTGTTTCATCCAATTGGATCATATTCCTGAAAAATTTCCACCATTGATCTACTTCACCTTCTAAATGGTAGATAACCAAACTGAATTTTTCGTGTTCCAAATATGCGAGAATGGAAAATATCTTTTCAGTGGTTCTAGTCCATTATTTAGCAACTAGAGAACCAGAATAACCATTTAAATAAGGTGGATGTTTCCTCATGAAGGACTCAATATAATTTTGTTCCCTCTTTTTTTATTTGGAAGTCTAGCATGATTCATAGATTGATAAAGTTGTGTGATCATAGAAATGAGATTTTTCATTATAGATCATATAACATTTTCATTATAAAGAGGAAAATAATTTCATTTTCCATCACACTCATCATTAACATGGTTTCTTTAGGTTCTAGTCATTGACTAAAACCATAAATCCTAGTGTAAGAAACAATAATCATAGTAGGGAACCACATAATCATGAAAACACCATTGTAAGATGTCTAAATCATGACACATTCTTCCTTAATCTATGAAACCTTTGGTTAATCCAAGTTTACTCATAGTCATATTCAATTTAAATCCTTCATGATGGGTTTTAAAGAGTTTATGAATTTCCAAAGCGTATCCCCTAGGAGTGTTAAACAAGATGTGATAAAAGGCCTATTTTCACAAACCATTTGATGATCGATTCTGGATCAATGCACCATTTTTGAAGTTATTACCACCAGGTACCTCTATTCTAAATCTTCATCCACTTGCATTATCCAGGCAAGGATGTAATTTCTTTGAAACCACTCATTCAATCATCTTTCAAAATTATAGGACATTTTCCTATACTTTGACTCATCCCTAGACTTATCCACTGTCACATCCTTAGGGATATGACTAAATTTTTCTAATCCTAATTTATAAAGCTTAACTAAACCTATCATATGATACCAATTATAGTGACCCAAGATTATCATACATAAATATTACATCATTTTTTTGGAATATTAATTACATTACAAAAATAAAAATCCGAGGACCATAATAGTTTAGTGTCTTTGGAAACTTTGAAACACAAATAAATGGTCTATCAGTACACAAAATCATCTCCCACAATGATCTTCATAACTAGAACCCTTTTTATACATATCATATGTAATACATTTCTTTATAACACAGGGAAAGGATATATAAGAAAGGGTGATCTCAGAGCTCAATAAGGGTAAAATAGAGATATATATAACAATAACATGAACATAAGGGCATGAGAACATGATAATACTATTTGAAAACCGCACCCTACATATCAAATATCATAATATTGATTCATGGAATAAATATTGGCAGTTCATAAGACATGAATTATAAGGGAATAAAAGAACATGAACCATGAGAGTATAACGTTGGCATAAGAAATAGATTTGTGGCATACACATAATCATACAAAATCATTTATATAGTAGTCAAGGATCACAACCAAGTCTATCATAGTAGAATGGGTTCACTCCCCAAACCATAATAGTAGTCAAGGTTCACTCCAAAGACCATCATAGCGGACAAATTCCCTTACTGTTTTGGGTTCACTCTCCATTCTATCCCTATATATCTCATGAGATATAAATATTTACCCAATGCATTAGAAAGTTATATAGTTTCCACCCATCTAGTAATGAAAACCATAATTATGTGTTCAAAAAGATCATAAAATATTCATTATATAATAACTGATGAAATTAAATGGTTTTCATAAACATTTCATCATATCATAACCTATGGAAAATAGATAGGTTTCATAATCATTTCATCATAGAATAACCCATGAAAAAATAAGCGGGTTTCATAATAATTTTATCACGGTATAACCTATGGATGAGAAACAAGTTTTATAAATATAAACCATTCAAAGAAATAATAATAATGTTATACTTGGATTATATCCCCAATAGTTTATAGGTAACATCAACAGATTTCATCTAAGATGGAAAAGTATTTTGGAAGATCATTTAAAACATTTATTGAGGAAAATATTCTTTTTGATTTTAAAAACACTTTTTAAAACATAAAACATTTTTAAAATATTTTTATTTGGAAATATCCTTGAAAACTTATAAAGGAATATTCAATGAAAATGATCATCATGATGAGGGATTTCTTTTTCATACCGTACACATTAAAACAAATATTCCTTTCACATTCTCGATAAAAGAAAATAGGAATTTTTATGAAAATGACATGAATATTACTTTAATTTTTTAAAAAGTAAAATACAGGTAAAAATTAGTTTTAAAAATTATAGGTGAATAACAAAAAAAATTTGAAACAATTTTGAGAAAACATTGTTTTGGAAGAAAACTGATTTCTGAATGAAGAGAGAAATAATGTTTGAATTTTTTAAAAACATTTTCTCAAATTTTTTTAGTACCAAAGAGTAGAAAAATTATATTATCACTTGAAAATACCATTAATATACAAATTAGATTATAATTAATGAGTTTATTGGGATATGGACCATAATATTTTATCCTAAACAACATAATCACAAAAAATATCAATAAACAATGAGATTGTAACATAAAATCATTACAGCTTTGGTAACTTTGAATCATAATCTCCATGAAGGAATAAAATAAAATTGAACTTAATATATCACAAGGATAAATAAATTCATTATATTACATGTAAATGGGGTTCTATATACACATCATGAAAGAATATAGGTGCACAACATAAGGTACGCCTCAAAGAAGGAAAATTGAGACAATAATTCATTACCTTATGTCTTGATATATTTCGAAATCATTCAAACTTCATGTATAATGTGACATCCCAACCTAGATTCCACAAAACTATGCCCCAAGATGATGGGACACATGGCCACAAGCGCACCTCCCCATATGCAAGAGGCTACCGACTAGTAGTGAGGGCCTAGGGTGTGTCAGTGGGGAGACCATCCCATTATTAATAGAGTGTAGTACAATAAAAATATGATATCAAGTAAATAACATAAGAATATATAAATAGATGCCATAGTGGAAACATATATTATAATTAATATACTAGTAACAAGACATAGTGGATGTAGACAAAAACATTCAAGAAATTGTAATCAACTAATAACTGGAAACTGAATCACACACAAAATGATGATAATGTATTCTATGTATCTATAAAGCAGGAAAACATGAATACAATCTATAGTCAGTAGTACGGTATGTGTTATACAAAAAACCACCAAGTAAAAAAATCTATCCAAGAATCTTGAGCTCTAGATCAGTCATCTACTACCAAGATCCAATCTAATTCATACAAGAAGTCAAGAATCCGTAAGAGGATGCTTCTCCTTATCTACCCCTACAAGCATGTAGTTTTACCAGGTACCATCTGTAGACCTTATAGGGTGTGAGATAAACTATTTATCCCACCACAAATAGTGTCTATAAATATCCAATATTTGTGTATAATATAACACTATACAAATATAGCAATGTAAAGAAGCAATGATAACTATAAAAGGGCCAGATTTGGTTCTTTAAGGAAACTAGGATGACATTACCTACTTTGTCCCATGAAAGAATATCTTAGAATGAGTAATAGGGGATGCATTTCCTAGTATCACATTTATAAGGGACACCATGCCCAATATCATAGTAGTAAAGAGGAAATCATTCCTAGTATCACATTTATATGGGAATTCATGCCCAGTATCACAAAATGGGGTCACCATGCCCAGTATCATAGAATAGGGATGCCATGCCCAGTTTATAGAATTTGGATTCCATACCCATTATCACAGTATAGGGATGCCACACCCTGTATCATAGTATATGGTCGCCATGCCCAAAATCATAGTATATATAAAGGGTCTCCATGCCTGCATTACTAATTAATAAAGGTCTGTTATGCCTGATATCACATTTATATAAAGGTACTCAATTCCCACATATATATAAAAAACACAAGGGTCATCATTCCCATTTAGTATTAATAAGAAGGGACGTCATTCCCATTTATATTTAACATGAATAAGGGTCACCATGCCTAATTACCATAATTTAGAGAGGGTCTCCATGTTCAAACATCATTATAGATGAGTATCCATTGGATTTAATATGATCCAAGGTATAATCCATAACTCATTATAACTTAATATCAACATAGAAATGACCATTGTTCCATTAAAGGGTGACGTGGTCGGACCACTCATAATCAATTATATTCATCATGATTGTTAAGGAACGAGACATGCTATGCCAATACATTAAATACATTATCAATATGATATCACCATTTAGGTGTAGAACCAAACACACTAATGGTGTTTTTGGTATATGTTCTTGAGGACCAATTAGGCAATTGGAGGGAAAACCCAAAGTGATAGATCACTCTAAGGATGAAAAAATCAACAAGTATTTGGGTTTTAACAAGTCATTTGGTTCCAAGTATGACAAAAAATTCAAGGTAGATACAAATTAGGGGAAACTCATGGTGAAACCTGCAAGTTCAACACAAAACAAATTATAAAACATCAAAACATGAAGGGATAATTAGTAGACCACCTACCTCAATCTCGTAGTAGAGTAATCATCCGATATAGACATTTAATTTGATCCAAATTGAGAGAAAATGGAAGAACATATGAAGAACCTAGAAATTGGGAATATTAGCTTGCACATAAAAGTTTCATTGAGGGAAAGAAAAATGGAAAAGGGATCAAAATGAATAAAGTACTTACCAATGAATATCAAATTATATGATCAAGGATTGGATTAGACATCATATCATAGAATGGGATGAAAACCTATGATTTGAGATCAAAAGGGGAGTTCCCAATCCACATATGTATGATGGAGGATAAATTAGAGGAGGGGTGATGTTAAAATAAAATCAAGAATATTTTGGTAATTTTACCCAAGAAAAATAGGGGCACATGGTTTGTACATATGGTTGGACAAACTATGTGCTAACCATACTTGGATCACCGCCTTGGATTGGGACCCACAAAGTTAAAGAAACCATGTGCCAACCATGAGAAATGGATCTACTAAAAATTTCAAACCATCTTCATGGGTGCGGGGTCCAGTCTACACAATTTTCTCAAACCGTGCAGCCTTATGATACCCACTATTAATCCCCACATAGTTAAGGAAAACCATTCAGACAAACTCTTATGGTTTCAACTAACTATTCTACCATTTCATTTTTCCAACATGCCGATATTATGAACTCCAAACATGCCCCAGACCCCCCGTAACCTCAATGACCTCCTTCAACATCCATATTAGGTCCACAATAAATAATTAGACCCAATTTAAAGGATACATACCTGATATAAGAACCATGTTCTTAAAGTCTTCCACCATAAGGGAACTCATCCTTGAGTTCACCTTCTAAGGGTGGAAAAAATTCATCTGAGATAAACTCTAGCCACTAAGCATGTTCATTGGTCTCCCACTCCCAAGTCTCATACTGTACCTAGATGTGCTTCCATATCACACATACTAAAGGGAAAAAATGAACTCAAATATCCTTCTTTCTTCAGTCAATGATGCATACACGATACTACTCAAAATAAGCATCAACATCTAGGTCAACATCCTTTGGATTAAAATCATGAGATGGGTCATCATGATAATAGAGAATATGTGAAACATGGAAGAAAATGTGCATGGATTGATACCTATGAGGTAATTAAAATTGATAGGCTACCGGGATGACTCTCTCAAAGATCTCAACTAGACCTAAAAAGCATGAAGATAACTTCCCTTTCCTTCATATCAGTTTATAATCAAGTAGAGGTGAAACCCGCAAGAGAACACATTCCCCAAACACAAACTCTAGAGGTCATCTATGAAGATAATCTTAAGATTTATTTTTAGAAATACTAGTAAAAATCCTATTCTTGATCAGTTGAGCCTATTCCAAAGTATCCTAAATGATATGAGGACCCAGTAGCACTACCTCTCCATCCTCTAACAAGCACAGGGGTGATCAGAATGACCTATCATATAAGGCCTCATACAAATCCATCTATATTGTCGCCTAATAACTGTTATTGAATGTGAACTCGATGAGAGGGATATGATTCTCCCAATAACCAACAAAATCAAGGACTCATACTCAGAGCATGTCCTATAACACCTATATAGTCCTTTTCAACTAGCCATCAGTCTAGAGGTGAAAGGTTGTTCTTAGAAGAACCTGTGTACCCATAGATTTCTGTAACCCCTTACACAAACATGAAATAAAACGAGTGTCCCTATGAGAAATGATAGTAATGGAGACCCTATGTAGCTGTACGATCTCAAGAACATAAAATATTCCAAAATCATCAATTAAGAAAGTCTCTTGGATAGTAAATAATTGGGATACTTTCATCAATATATCCATGAATACCCAAAATGTTTCACTACCTTGAGGTGAACTTATTAATCCAATGCAAATATCCATCGCAACATCCACCCATTTCCATTCTAGGACTGGTAATAGTTGTATCAAGCCTATGAGTCCCTGGTTTTCCATCTTAACCTACTAACAGGTGGAACACCTAGTTATTAAACCCATTATATAATGTTTCATCCTGGGAAACATTACTTTCATCACATATCTTGGAGATACCCGGGTGAAATGCCCACTGTGAAGCATGCAACTCACGCATCAACATCTATCTCATATATGTGGGAACCCAAATACGCCCATGTATATGTAGGATGTTGTCCTCATCGATATTATAATCCAGAGTTGGGTCTGAACTAGAAATACCATTCTATAGGACCAAGCCCTCATGATTTGAAAACTGCCTCATCTTTACATTCTCTAGAAGTAAATGGGTCACAGATTGTAATGAAAGTATAAACTTTCCATGACGTTTCTACACCTTGATTGTTATATCAGAAAATAGAGATAGAAGCTTCCATTTGTTACTAGCATCTTGAAATACCTATGTCTAAGTTCTTGTGCTCAAAGCATCAACAACATTATTTCCCTTAGTAGGCATATAAACTATCTGAAAGTCAAAGTATTATAGATATTCATCCCATATTTGCTACCTGGGATTTATGTCTCACTGTGTGAAAATATACCTAAGGATTTTATGATATGTAAACACCACAAATTGATATCCCAATAGATAATTCCTCCAATAACATAAGGCCTGTACAATAGTGAATAACTCAAGATCATGAATCAGGTAATTCCTCTCATGAGGCATCAACTACCGAAACCCATATATAATGACTCAGTTTACCTAAATCATAACTACTCCTAGCCCGATACCTGATGCATCACAATAGACTGTATTCCTTCTTCCCAGCTCAGGTAGTATCAAGATTGGAACTAAAGTAAATATCCCATTCAGCTCATGAAATACTATCTCACTAGATTCATACCATATAAAATTCACACCATTTTTAGTGAAGCCTGAAATATTTTACAGTAAGAAATACAAGTCTTGTATAAAATTCTAGTAGTAACATGCTATCCCTAAGAAACTATGGGTGTTGAAGATGTTCTTTGGATTCTCCTAGGTAACCACAACTCTCACCTTACCTGGGTTAACTGAAACTCCTACCTTTGAGATAATATGACCTAGGAAGCATAACTTGTCAATACAAAAGTGACATTTACTAATCTTATCATACAAATCATGCTCTATTCGTGTATTAAAAATAATCTCAAGATGAGTGGAATGATATCTATGAGTATAATAATACACCAAGATTTCATCTATAAAAACTATGAAAAATGAATTTAATAGGGTTAAAAAACCTATTCATCAAATCCATGAAGATGAAAGGCATGTTCATAAGACCAAACAATGTCACAAGATACTCATATAAACCATACTGATTATGGAAAGCTGTAAGTAGAATATCTGGGGGCCTTACTAAAATATGATGATAACCTAATAACAATTTGAACTTCAATAATACCCTCACTCCTCTGATATAGTAAAAAAGATCATCTATACGATGTAAGGGATACCATTATTTCACTATAATATGATTCAACTTCTGGTAATCCATGAAAAGTCTGAGGGTTCCATCCTCCCTCTTATAGAAAAGAATAGGTGAAACCCAAGGATAAATACGAATCTATACAAAACCCTTCACCTCTAGATCCTCTAGCTATCTCTAGAGCTCCTATAACTTGGTAGTAGACATCATGTATAGAGGAATGGACACTGGTGCAGCTCCAGACACTATCTCAATAGTAAACCCTACCACTCTCTCAAGAGGGAGTCCTAAAATTTTATTAGGTAAAACATCACTAAACTAATTGACTAAAAGAGTGAAATTAGTCTAATGTAGTCCCTAATATTCCATGTAGAGGATAGAAATATGGGCGGTCACTACACCTACACCAATATTATATGGTCCATCTATACCTTCCTAATCATCCCATTTTCCATTTTGGAGATATTTACCACCCCTAGTGATGTTAATGAAACCCTCCAGCAATAACAATCCTCATAGGCATGATATGGATCCAACCACTACATCCCAATAATTAAATAAAAACCTTTTATCTCAAGGTATAAGAGGTTCCATAAGAAACTATGGATACCTACATCAAGAGGATAGTACTTACACTGACGTATGCTATCTGTTCATATACCCAATGGTGTACCAAGCATCGTCACACCATGAGAGTATTCAACATGAAGCCCAAGGCTCTTCATAAAAGGATCAGATATAAAGGAATGTGATACACCTATATCAAAAAAGGAAGAAATGATAGTGGAGGATACTAGAATAGTAACTTGAAAAGTTGATGTCTAAGTATCTTTCTCCTTTGGTATAGTCTACACTGAAGAAATATGGACTGATTTACTGCTCTGTACTACAACCTAACAACTTGGAGTGGGTCTTATCAGTTGACACTATATATCTAAATCCTAGAAACCACTACCATGACCTCCTCCTCTTCCTATAAGACCATTATTAATCTAGATACCTACATGAATAGGTTCTACTAAACATTATCCTAAAGGTGGCTCTAACACAAATCATCTCTTATTCAGTATAGATGGTAAGGTCCTACAGAAACGATGTAAATTACCCAATCTTCAATAGCCTCAACACTTGATAGGGTCTCTAGGACACTAAGGACTCTTATTCCTAGGATTACTACACTAATGGCATAATATGTAATTATATTTGGATTTCATATTTCTTTTTATTATCATGTGTGCAGTCTCAAATCATTAATTCCGACCGCTAGTTGAACTACTACCCAGTTTGGGTTCTGAACCACCCTCACTCACATCGTCTTCTTTCCTTAGGTTTTAATCAGTGATAAGGGCTGAGTTTACTATATCGAATATTTTATTCAACAAGAAAACATTCATCTAAGAGTGTATAGGATTTATAAGGCCATCATCAAACCATCATGATTTTGATGTCTCATCAATCATGTATATAGGCATGAAGCGATGAAGCTCTAAAAAATGAGTTGAATAGTCCCGAACTATCTTCCAAACGCGATACAAGTTTAGGAATTCAAAGGTGTGATCATCTCTTAGGGTCTCTATAAAGAAATATTCCAAGAATATTGATTATAAATCCCTCTAAGTCACTTCTTAATACTGAAAAACCTAATTTAGAATATCCCACCAGTGTTTGGCGGACCCTCAAAGAATTTAAGTATCAAGTTTTAATCTCCTCTATAGAGGTGTCTTAGAAAGATAAAATATAGATATGATCATATTGATCCATTAGTCTATAACATGTGGTTCTCCATACCCCAAAACATGGGTGTATTCTTCTGGAACTTTTTAGTCAACTCTCCCATAGAAGGGGTAGAGCATGGAGATCCTTGTAAAGTCTTCATAAGGTGTAGAAAATATACTCAAAACTGGGCATCATCTCATGAATCAGGAATATGAATATGTGAAACGAGAGGCTCTAATGGTTGTGTTACTGGAGAATCATGGGATACCACATCTGGGGAATAGTCATCATCATCCTTCTGGTGTTTTAACAGAGTATTTCTTAGTGTAATTTCATGAAAATTTCCAAATGCACACCTCAAATAATTTTTGATAACATCATAATCCATATATATAGAGATATAACATGTGTAAATCTTTTATATTTAATAGTTTTACCCCTCTTATAACTCAAAGAGTTAGGTCTAGGTGATATAAATACTTATATAGAACAAAAATGGTGCTACCTACTTCCCACTACTAAGGCTAGGACTGGGTTAAGCTATGTGTTTTTCAATTTCACTTTAATTTTAATTTCTTAATTACATTTCAATTTTATTTCTATGATTGAACCAAATGGTTAAATACTTCCAATCCATAGATTCCCATTCACATTATGAACTGAAGTGTGGAATCCATTTAATACATACCATAATATGTTCTAGTCCAGGAGACCAATAGTCCATGACTCAATGTTCCATAGTTGACTTCTTAGGGTTTCTTCTATAACATATATAGGAAAACATTGTTAGGTTATGGAAGAAACTATAATTACCAAATATGGTTTTTTAATTCCATGAAAGAATCATTATCCAATAAAAATTATATTTATAACTATCAAATCAATCATGAAAATCACAGACAATGAAATCAACCCAACGGTCCTATATGGAATGGCATATGCATGACATGTGAATTTCCTAAAAGGTTTCAAAAATGATGAATGCTAAATTATTCCTTTACCTCATATCATCAAGAAAAGTATAAAAGATAAATCTCAATTATATTAATAGTAATATCATAATTAAAGTGAATCACCCAATTATGGAATCATATAAACTATAATAAGAAAAATGCAGAAATTAGCAATTTGTATTCAAGGAAATTTGGCCTTTGTCTATACATGGGTTAGCTACTCTCAAGAAAAACTCATTACCAAATCCCATTAAATTACTAATCTCTTGTCTATTATCTCAAAATAAAAGGAAAGAAAATAAACCTCTGATACCATGTTTTGAAATCTTGACTCACATACCAACAAATGGTGCCCTGAGACAATGGGCCACATGGCCTCAAGTGTTCCTCCCCGCACGCAGAGGATGCTGACTAGTTGTGAGGGCCTAGGGTGTGTCTATGGGGAGACTATTCCATTATTACCAGAGTTTATCAAAGTGGATCTATTATATCAAGTAAATATAGGAAGAATATATAAACATATGGAACAACAACATCATGAATTAAAATGACTGGACTAGTAAACTACAATAGAAGAATTACAAATAAACATCCATGAAACTATAATCAACTAATAAATGGATAATTAATCATAAAAACAATTATTATAATGTATTTCATGTATCTATAAAGTATTAAAACATGGATATAAGCTATAAGCAATAGTATTGTACATGCTATACAAAAAGAAACCAAAAATGAAACAAAATCTCACCCAACATCTCGAGATCTAGTCCAATCATCTACTACCAAGATCCTATCTAATTCATGAACGAAATTAAGAATCTATAAGAGTATTCTACCCATTATCTACACCTACAAGAATTTAGTCTTCTTGGGTACCATCAGTGGCCCAAATAAGGTGTGAGAAAAACTTAGTAGGTCACCACCAATGATGTCTATAAATATCTAGTGTGTGTATAATATGATAGTCTATAGATATAGTAATGTAAATTAGTAATAAAACCTATAAAAGGGCCGACTTTGGTTCTTAAAGGAAACTAGGCTGATACTACCTACTTTAGCCAGTGCCAGAATATTTCTGAATGAGTAAAAGGGGATGCATTGCATGGAGTCATATTTATAAGGGATGCCATGCCAAGTATCACAGTAGTAAAGGGTACACCATGCCCAATATCACATTTATAAGGTATTCCATGGACCATATCACATAATGGGGTAACTATTCTTAGTATCGCAGAGTAGGGGAACCATGCCCAGCCTCACAGAATAGGGATTCTATGACTAGTATCCTAGTATAGGGATGCCATGAACAATATCACAATATAGGGTTGTCATACCCGATATAATAATATATGTATAAAGGATCTCCATTCCCATATCACTTATTTATAAAGGTTATTCATTCTCGATATGAAATTTATATAAAAGGATTCCATGCTCATATAGATATAAAAAATACAGGGGTCGTTATTCCCATTTAGTATTAAGCATAAGGGACGTCATTCCCACTTATATTTAACATGTATAAGGGTCACCATGCAAAATTACCATAATTTAAAGAGGGTATTCATGCCCACATGTCTTTAAAGATAAGTATCCATTGGATTTAATATGATCTATTATATAATCTATAACTCATTATCACATAATATCAACAATGGTGTAACCATTATTCTATTTAGATGGGTGATGTGGTTGTACAACTCACAATAAATTCTATTCATCATAATTGTTAAGGATATAATTGTTATATGCCACTAAATTCAATCCATTGTCAATATTATAACACCATTTAGGTGTAAAACCAAACAAACCAAAGGTGTTTTGGTTATAAGATCCTGAAGTCCAATTAGGCATATGGAGGGAATAGCCAAAGGGATAACTCACTCTATGGTTGAAAAACTCAAGAAGTATTTGAGTTCAAATAAGTAATTTAGTTCCAATTATGAAAATAAATTCAAGTTAGATACAAATTAGGGTCAACACATGGTGAAATCAGTGTGTGGAACGTATCTCATATTATAAAACATCAAGACTTGAAGGGATAATTAGTAGACCAACTAACTTAAGTTCGTAGTGGAGTACTAATCCAGTACCAAAATTTGATTTAGTCCAGATCAAGAGAAAATGGAAGAAAGATTGAATAACCTATAAGTAGGTCATATTATCTTTCACCTAAAAAGATTCGTCAAGGGAAATAAAAATAAAAAATGTCTCAAGAAGAATATAGTACTTACCGATGCACATCCAATGAGATGAATGCAGATTAGACCAGACTTCAGATCAGAGAACGATATCAAAACCTATGATTGGTGCTCAAAAGGGGAGCTCCCAAGACACATCTATCATCTAAGGGAGAAATTAAAGGAGGGTTGAGGTTAAAATATATTTAATTGTATTTTTTTAATTTTACCCAAGAAAAATAGGGGTGCATAGTTGGCCAAACCATGCACTAATTGTGACTCAATCACTACATTGAAAAAATATCCACACGCTTAGGCTACATGATTAAGAAAACTATTCATAAATTGTGTGAAATAGATCTCCTAAAAATTAAAGACCATACACATGGGTGTGCGGTCAAATATATATAGTTTCCTCAAACTGTACAACCCTCTGCTAGCCACTATCAATCCTCATATGATTAGGGAAAACCATGAAGACTCCCTCATATGGTTTCTAGTAACCATGAAACTAGTTCAATTTTTCCACTAGCTGGGGTTTTGAGCTCTAAATAAGCCCCAAACTCCCCCGTAACATCCATGACCCCCTTCTAAATCCATATTAGGCCCATAATAAAGAATTATACTGATATTTAAAGGATCAAGATAGAAACCAAGTTCTTACATATAATAAATATAATTTTGTTATACATCTATCGTAGAAACATATCTATATATATCATACCATATATGATTTTATTATTACCATTTATTACCCATTTATTAATGATTCCATGCTAAAGTCACGTTTTGAGAAATACCTACTTTGTTTTTCATGTATGTTTTGAATTTTTATTTTTGGTCCTCAAACTTAGATCATGGTATAATATTATTTAGAATGTAAATCATGATATAAATATCATATATATTTTGTATATATGTATTTATTGTGATATAAAAAAGATATATATTGAAAATGAAATAGATCGTTCATGGAGACAGTAGGCTGTATGTACGAATAAAAACCATTTCTATTCTCTCAACATATTGAAATAAATAAAGGTAAATGATATATCATCATTAAATGATTTTTTCATATATATCACATATTTCCATTAAAACCGTCCTTATTATCCTCTATGTAATGTGTGAATGAATCACATCACTTCATGATGTAGTAGTCTGTTGTACACACGAGCGATGTTATCGTATTATCAAAAGTTGGAAAGAATAAAAACATGTGTGGTATAGTAATAAAATAATAACAATAATATAATAATAATATCATAAATTTAATACATAAATAATAAATCTGTCATAATTTTCAACCTTGAGAGGTGGTAATGGAAATAAAATGACATCGGTTCACGAGGCGGTAGTCCATCATACACACGAATGATGATTTGGTAACCCATTTGATGGAAGTAGATATCATTTTAGGTCATGAAATTAACATATAAAAATAAATTTATATTGAATATACTGATTTTATTATATTTTCATTGTATAATAATAATTTATGTAGGTGGAATAAAAAATAAAATATAAACACTCATTGATGAACATTACCTCTTCTTTGGGAATCCTCTTTATATTTTCAAAAAAACCTTCCTAGGTTGGATTTATTTCCAAAATAAATCTTCTATTATGAGAGTAGTGAAGTTGGGAAGTTATTTGGGAATGTATTTTCAGAACCAAAAGGTTTTTAATGTGTGAATAAGAGAGGAGATGGGTGGACTTTTATAAGCGAGGTGAGTGACACACTTGTAATTTTTTGAAAAGAAAAAGATATACCCATGTTTTTATCATTCCATAAAGCTAAAAAATGAATAAAATTATAACCTTAGATGTGATAAGGTCGTAATATGTCCCTAAAATAAGTTTTAGACAAGTGTGTAGGTCATTTTAACACTTATCGTTTTTATTTTAACCCTTAGTAAACCCATTTTTACCTTATCCAGGGTAAATAATTTTTATTGTTTTTACTATTCATTTTGGTCCAAAATTATGTTGAACTTATTAGATACTCTAAATTATTATTATTATAAATAATTAATACATTTTTCCAATTTACCTTCACATATCTGAAAAAATTTAATTTTAAATTAATTCGACAGACGTGATGAGAAAGTGGGTTTTTAAAGAGAAAATGTTTAAAAGTTTAAAATGTTTTTATATCAAAATTAAATATGAAATTGATTAAAATGACCTAAATTATATTAATTTATGTATAATTGAACTAATTTTACTTTTAAACCAATTTAAAATTTAAAATACTTTTATAAATAAATTAAATAAAAATTTAGTTTTCAATTAAGATTCAGTATTATTCACTATTCATCAAAAAATGAAACTTTTTAGAAAAATACCATAAATTAACCATTAGATAATTTTATAAATAATAATTTATAAAATGAATTTTATTTTATCCAAAATAATTTTATAAAAGCGTGAAAAATTTATTTTATTATTGTTCACAAAAATAATTAAAAATCAACTTTTGAGAATATAGTATTTTCTAAACATATAAAGAATTTACTAAAAATTAAGTATTTTTTTCAATATATTTCCATTATATTAAACCATTATAATTTACATTTTAAAATTGTTTATTACTATTCACATCACTATTTTTTTAATGGATATGTTATAATGGTCATGTTAAAATAACTATATTAATAATATATCATGGTTTTTTTAAAACTCAATGTTGTGTGTAATGCAAGCTAACCGAGTGTTGTGTATAGAAAAATATTTACTTGGTTTTTCATGTAACATAAGATAACCCAATGTTTTTTAGTTCAAGATTAACTTGGTGTTTCATGTAACATGAGATTTCAACTAAAATTAATTTATTCGAAAAAAACAATTAATAAAAACTTGGGGTGTTATAGAACCAGATGAAATTCAAGAACTGATAACCCCTTACATGCATCAATGATATCTTCGATCAGATGAGAGGTGCTTCGATCTAATACAAGATATACTTGAGGTCAAGGTAACATCAGGTGAGGGGTGAGAATGTGTGACATTCGTAAAACTTATTTTAAGAGTAGGTATGACCTGTATGAGTACATGGTGATTCTATTTAGAATAATAAACTTACCGATGGTATTCATAGTGATGATAAACCAGATATTTAATCTATTCATGGATCATTTTTAGTGGTTTTAATAAATTAAATATTAGTATAATTGTAGTCTACATACCATCATGCTCAACATATTGACATCATCTTGAATTCACAAAGATGACATCATCTTTATGCTAAGCTATCCAAATCAAATTTCTAGATTGATAGAGTACACTTCCAGGGTCATGTTATCTTATAGTTTGGAGTGTCAAAAGACCCAAATAATGTTTCATTCATGGTATCCTAGGAGCGACATAAGAATTTATTCAAAATTCAAATCTTTTTGGGTCTATTAGAATATTATCGACATTTTATCCAGGACTTATCCCATCTGGCAGCACCTATATTTGGGAAGTCCAAGAAATGGGTGATATTTTTCTGGTCATATTCTTGTGAGAGTTATTTCTAAGAGATGAATAATAGTCTTACCTCATCATCGATCATCACTATTCCTATTATGATTAAAGAATGTACTATTTACTATGACACACCTAGAGTATGACTCATAAAAATTATGATATAGGAGGATTTAGTGGTTGCTTATATCTCTAGGTAGTTGAGACCACATGAGAGGAATTACCCAAATCATGATCTATATTTGGACATGGTGGTACACACCATAATATTTTGGAAACACTATATTTTTGGTGAGAGGTTTGTGGTGTACATGGACCACAAGAGCCTTAGGTACATATTTTCCCTGTGATACTGAAAACTTTAGAAGAGGATATGGGTTATGTATCTATAGTAGTTTGACTTTGATATGGCTTACATACTAGTAAAATTAAACTTCATTACTGATTACTTTAGTCAAAATACTCATACAAAGGTATTACTACAGTCTTATGATGAGTAAAGATTTATGGCACTCTTTGTGAACATGCATCTATCTATTTAGGATCCACAAGGATGAGTAACTATAACAGTGACATCTATTATACACATGCCTCTAGACTAGATCAAAATAGAGAAGATATATTATCTATAGGGCTTATGTTTAAGGGATAACTTATATAATGGGAATCCACTATCAGGATGGTCTCTTAGTAGAAGCGATGTTCTACTCATTTATGGTCACATATGGGTCCCTATGAGCTTATATAAGGAGCTGAAGAGGGAGTTTCATGCTTCAAATTGGGTGGTACATATAGGTCTAACCAATATATATCATGATATATATAGTTAGTACTAGTGGCTAGGGTTTAAGAAGGAGATAGTGGGATTCATGGTGTGATGTTTCACCGATTATTAGGTAAAGGCCGAGCATTAGCAGCCTACTGTGCTATTGTGGACTCTTACCAATATATAATGGAAAAGGGGTGATGTCACAATGGATTTTATGATAGTATTACCTAGTAAAACTCATAATAATGATGAATTATGGGTGACCATAGATTGGATAAAAAAGGTAGCCCACTTGTTTCCTATAATGGATACCTTCACTGTTGATGATCTGGGTAGTCTTTATATGAGGGAGTTCATTTTATTTCATGGTGTTATGAGGATTATAGATTCTAATCGAGATACCCATTTCACATCATGGTTTTTATAGGGTCTTTATAAAGATCTGGGATCATAGGTCCTCTTGAGTATAGTCTATCATTCACAGAATGAAGGCTACTATGAACATATTATTTAGATTTTAGAGGATGTGTTACAAAATTGTGTTTATGACTTTAGTGGTTCTTAGGAAAAAATCATGGAACTCATGGATTTAAAAAATAATAACATATTCTGGGAATTTATCCAAATGGATCATTTTTATTCCTTATATAGAAATATGTTTCATTCACCTCATTGTTGGTTTGATGAAAGTGAGTCAGTGCTCGTTGGACCTAATCTCATGTGAGAGACATCTATGCAGGTATAGTTGATCATAAAGAGGTTGGAAACTATATAGTTCCCAAAATAAAATCATATTCATACCATCAAAGTTACATCTATAGTTTTATTTTGATCATTGTGTTTTCTTTGGGTGTATCCTTGGATGGGAAAATGTCGTATCAAGAAGTAAGGGAAGCTGACTCCCATGTTTATGTGGTTGTTTGAGATAGTAGAGAGGGTCGGTCAAGTTGTGTACAGTTTTTTCCTTTATATGAAGCTATAGTTCCATGAAAAATTTATTTAAAATTTAATAACTTTTGATATATCATCCCACCCCATCTCACATGATATGTGTTGATGATATCGAGTTGGATGTTGATGCATCCTTTGAGGAGAATCTAATCTATATTATAGACCATAGCAAGAAGAATATTCGAGGGAAGACTATACCCATGGAGTGAGTGAAATGGAATAATGGGTTTGTTCAATAGGATAAATGATATAGGGATTTAGATATGTGATCATAGTTACCATACTTGTTTTTAGATTCCCCACAATGATTCTTTAGAACACATTTGAATAATGAACTGTTATATTGTGGGGAATTTGTAAGATCACATATTTTCTTGGTATGTCATTCTTTAAGTTTTAGGTTATACTTCCTTGATTTTGATTTTGATTTTTATAAGTTGGTAATCAAGACCTTTTACGAGTTGGGTTATCCTTTCAGAGGTGTTACAAGTGAAAAATTAAGGGATAAGTTAGTCTGGCTATAGGAAATAATTACATCATGAATTGTTAATTAATGATGTAAATTACTCTAGGAAGACCCCATAAAATCCATACAACGAATGAATGGGTAAGGGTGGACCCCGTGAGGTTTTTTCAAGCCATTAATCATTATTACATGATGTTAAATTTAATTTCTTGATATGAAATGGATTTTATGGGCTTTAAATCAGAGTTGATAGTATTTTCTATGTTATTGGAAAACCAAGTCTTTCACAATGTGAATTTTCTATTCATCTTATGAATGTGGTGCACCCTGTAATCCTTTTAAACTTAATTGCATATCATTTATTAGAACATACACCCTTTTCCTCAAACTACAACCCTTATATCAGCATCCAATAGGAATCCCCTTTAAAGAAAATGAACACCCCTATTAGATATTGGTGTTATGGACCTAGAGATCAATGGTAAGCCTTTCAATTATTATTCTCCTTCTTATTACATTAGTTTTTCCTAAGTAAGATATATAGTTTGGGATGTCCAAACCATACCTATATATGATTTCTTGTGTTGATATGATTCTTGGTATTAGTTGAAGGGAAGGAAGAAGGAACCCCATCACTACCTTGGATATTAAGGGATTTATACATCTGGTTTACATTTGGGGTGGGTTTCCCAGAAAAAAACCCCTAATGTATATTTCATTTATTCTAGTATGTTTAATAAGTGTGATTGTGATGACACACCATGAACGTGACCTAAATACATTTTTAATATTATATTTTGATAAACTATCATACGTAGACATCCCATAGACCCCTTTGGGTCTAATTACATTGAGATTGGAACTTGAAGCCACTCATGATGTGTACCAACCATTGACCATATATTGAAACTTGGTTGGTTAAAACTAGAACCCTTTTTTATAAATTAAAATTGTTGGGAATCGGATTACCCTTGTGAAATTGGAATAACATGTGTATTATGATAAATGGTAACTTGGTATTATGAGACTTAAGTGATTCATCCAAGGAAAAAGAATACACCAATTGAGAATAAATTTCCTCTGAATTGGTATTTGGGTTAATTGAGCAAATTGAATTACAATAACATGTTTGATAAGGTTACTGCATTTTATGTTTTTCTTTATTATTCTTAATGTTTTCATAACTGATGCCTGCTGGATTTTTCATTGTATCATGAGACTTGATATCAATGATTCATCCTAGGAAGAAGAATTCAAAAATTTATTTGGTCACTTTCCCCCTGGTATGGCATTGTTCCATGGGAATATGTAAGTGACTCCAACAATGGTAATTTACATGGAGCCTAGTATGATATAGTTACTTTCCCCTTGGTATGATATCTTTCCATGGGAATATCTAAGAAGCTTTATCTTGGGTAATTCACATAGAGCTTAGTATGAGATTGTAAATGACCCAATGGAATGGTCTTACTCCTTAGGAATACTTAAGTGACTTTAGCATGGGTAATTCACATGGAGCCTAGTGAGATGATTACGTTCCCCTTGGAATGTTCTTTTACCTAAAAAGACATAATCAACTCTAGAACATGTAATTTTCATAGATCCCAGTGTGATTTAATTACTAGATACATGACATGGGTGATTCATCCTAATAATGAGAATCATCCAACAACTTGGGTGATCAATCCTATATAGTAGGATGAAACACTTGAGAGAGATATCTAGCACGATGCAGAAGCAGGTTTGGATGACCCTTGGTATCAACCTAGAGATTGAGGGTTAGTAGGTTTATTTCTTGTTCTATATCAATTTAAGAATTAATACACATGTTCATTGATCTATTATACGAACTATATATTCATAATAGATTATTTAGACACCATGGGTGTCATCCAAATAATTTGTACTCACACCTTTTTTAGGTGCCATTTGGTACCCCGATATGCTCTATGGATGAAGGTAAGGATAAAGGAAGAGGAACATATACTTGATTTTGTGCTTTATGGGATGGGTTGGATCTTTGAGATGGGTCTGAAATGGGGTTTGGGAAAATGGATTTTGGAGTCTTTATATTGAGTCTATTTAGTCTTATACCTGCATGACATTCAACACATAATTTAGTTACATTTAGCCTATCATTACATAGTTTATATTATTATATGTATTGTTCAATTTCCCGCCTTTATTCTATATGGTTTCATGTTTGATTATTTATATTATTTTCATCATTTTTTTAATTCTTTACAAGAGGTTATAGTCTCCCTACTATATTCTTTACACCCTCGCTGGTAGTTGGAAACCTCTATCATATGGGGATGTATGGTTGAGGTCTCATACATACCTATCTAGGTCATGTGAGGGAGTATTGGATTGGGGATATTACATGTTGTGTATTAAACTGAGATGATTAATTATATACAAGGTTTAAGATTCATCATATTCTATAACATACATGAACTGAAAATAAGGTAAAATTTGTTTATCCAGGTATTTGTTAAAAGATAAAGGAATGTGATTCCACCACCCATCAATTGAATATTTTAATAATTATCTTATTTTAAATAAAAATGATTCAAACACATATAATATCATACATGATATGGTATCAAAACTCTATTTGTTAAACATTACTATTAAT
Organism: Viscum album; assembly: GCA_963277665.1. Lineage (NCBI taxonomy): Eukaryota > Viridiplantae > Streptophyta > Magnoliopsida > Santalales > Viscaceae > Viscum > Viscum album. The sequence continues at coordinate 388,015,591 of OY728141.1, read as the reverse complement.
AGGAAATAAGTGTTACTTCCTAAACAAAAAAGAGTTTGTTTTTTCTATTAGCTGGATATTCTGAGAAGAATATAGTGACCAAGAGGTTAGTGTGAGTATGTTTGGACTTTGAGAAGTTAAAAGTTAACAAATAAAAGAAAACAATAGTCTAAAGTTATAATTATTTCTACATAATATCCTAAAGATTTTAGGATGTGTAATGATAAATAAGAATGTAAATAGTTTCATTTAGTTACCACATATTGTGGATACCACTATTTATTAAAGGTTTTTTCTTGTCTATGATTAAAGTGTTTTCAAATTAATATCCTAAATAGATTTTAAAATGTGATTAAAAAGAAAAAATTAAAGAATTATATTTACTTACCATGAATAAATGAACATCACTATTTCCTATAGGATTGTAATAGTCCAATTACAAAGTAAATTACTCTTGACATCATAAAAGAGGTTAGGGTATGAAAGTGATGATAAATATAAAGAGTTATATTAGTTACCATAACAGATTAAATGTCACTTTATCTTTAAAGGGGTTAGTATATAATGGAAAGTTAATAATGTAAAAGTTATATTATTTGAAAATTTTCAAGGAATTTATTTAAAAGAAAGAGTTCTATGGGTGATGATAATGCACTTAAAAAGAGTTTTAAGTAGACTAAAAAACTAGACATCATATAATTTCAAGTGATAAAGTTAAGATGTTTAAATATTCTTAAAGAGTTAAATATTAAGAATATGATTCCTAAATATTATCATTATTCAAATTTTATTACATCATGGATGTTTCTCACTAAAGAGTTATTGGGATGATTTTATTAGATGGTCACATAGAGATGTGTTAGAAATTACTTATGATGTAATGAGTTAATAAAAGTATAGAAATTATAACATACATAATACTGATATGAAAGTATTTTATATATTATATGATAGAAATGTTCTAATGTACATTTTGTTAAAATTTCTTAAAATAATTTTAAGCATATTAAAATTTATCATGTTTGATACAATCATCATTTTATCATTCTTTCATATTGGTTGCATAAATGTATATATAGATATATATTTTGTGAAGTGTAATGATAAATAACCTCTCAAAGTAAGACTTTTAGTTTTCCCTATCCGATGTTCACCAATGTCACGACCCGACCCTACCCGGGCTTGAGCCACAACTACCCCAAGCCCACCCCCATAGGCCAGGGCCTGGAGAAAAGTGTCGAAGGCTAAACAAATCGGGGAGGCCTTTGCTTGAGTACCTGTACACACACACGCAACCCACTCAATGCGGAAGTGCAGAGTAAAAAGAAAAGTAAAATACTAACTGATATAAATAAACCACAAGTGCATCAACCTCTAAAAAGTACAAAGAAAGTGTTGAAGGTAAACTGAAAATAAAAAGGGACAAAACATGCACCCATCTAGAAAAGTGCCACAACCTGGAAACAGGTAAAAAAAATTAAAACAGCTGGGAGAGTCCCACACCTGGAACCTGACTATGACCACCGCACGTGGTCCAAGCTCCCGAACTCCTAAGCTCCTCGGACGTCACGACCAACCTATCCGTCATCTGCAAGGGAGCACCAATTGTGGGCAAAGCCCAAGCAGGGGTGAGTATAAAAATACTCAGTAGGATGTCCTGAAGGATAGAGGGAGTAGTAAAGGAGGTACTGAAGAGGTGATTAGTAGATCGAACAGGGAAAAGTAAAGGAGTACAACAGAGAGTGCAGTAAAGAGTACAACTCAACCCAACAAGAGGAAGAAAGTAGACTCGTACAAACATAAGGAGTTATAAGCGGTGAGAAGATGAACTTCTCATCGAGTCTTCGCTACCTATAGCAGGAGAGTAGGCTCGTCCAACCATGAGAAGCTAGACACAGAAATCACATGTCATACCCCACACGTCTTTGCCTCTCCTAGAAGGAGAGTTACCAAAACCCAAGGAGTGGGTAATGAAACAAGGTATATACATATCCATATGCTCAAAAAAGAAGCCCGAACAAGATCTTAAGGGGATCTCCATCCCATAGCTCAGACCAAGAAAGTGATTAGCCAATAGTCCCAGAAGTAAACACCATCAATTCCCAGTATCTGTATGTCTACCCCGAACTGCAAGCCAAGGGGCTCAAATCACCACACCATGAAACTATCCACTTTAGGCGACACTGACTCGCCCACACGGTTTTAGGTCGTGTCTCAAGGACGTGTATCAGTGGGGAAAGAGACCCTCATACTTGAGAGTTCTGGGGAATGTCAAACCACACCTCGTCACTGCCCCGTAATTGAGAGGTCACCTCAAAGTCGACAGGAGACCCCCCTTCCCAGCCCCACTGAAGTGTAATCCCTAGAAGTTGATGGGTTCCCACTGGAGGGAGACCCGGAAAAAGTCGACGGGTGCCACAATGACCAGTCCCGTAAAAGGGTAATCCACTAGAGGGAGACCCGACAAAAGTCATCGACGAGTCCCAATGCCCAGAACCGTGAAAGGTATCCGCTAGAGGGAGGCCTGAAATTGCCAACGGGGACCACTTCCCAGCCCAGCTGGAGGTAAAAACATCATTGGGGACCACTTCCCAGCCCCGCTGGAGGTAAACCTGGAACCGCTCTGGCCATCCCTGATGGATGGTACAATGCTAGCCATCCCTGTTGGATGATAACCCACTGACCATCCTACCTGGATGGTACCACACTGACCATCCCTACTGGATGGTACCGCACTGGCCATCCCTGATGGAAACAACCTCCTGGCGAGCTCAACTGGAAACAACCTCCTGGGAAGAGGATCGGTGCCCGCGTAATGTGTTGGTCACACCAAATCCACAAGAACTCTACCAGGGCACATGAAGAAACTCTGTCAACCAAACCATCAAGAACAGAACCTGGGGAAAATAACTGAACCTCTATGGTCAAAAAAATGAGAACAGAGGGACCCTCTATATCACGAGAGGTCAAGGGTATGCAAATCAGAACACAACACACACATGGGTCCCACATGACGTGTGGCCCCAAGTCAACTCCAACCAAGCGCACAAACGTTCTCAGGTACAAACAACCACATATACCTCCAAGCATTCTCGTATACTCCCATAATATACCACATTTTCAGCCCAAAGTCTATTGTGCACACGACACCCAATGTCGACGCGAAGGGCATAAACATAAAAACTCCAACTCGCCACCTCATTGGCCTAGGCACGACCAAATATATCTCTTAAAACATTTACAAAACTCATGCGGGAGTGCACACAATCACACGCCAAGGGTTCTCTGCAAACAACGCTGAAGTAACCACCACCGGTACACCTTTCATGCTTCCAAATTTAAATGATGTCTCGAATGAGGCTCCTCACATCCAAATGGTTCACACCATTGTAATTCTCAAGGAAAACATGCGAGATAGACTATTTACTCACCTCAAACGGATATCCGATGGAAAAGTCGCCAACACCACCTTATGCCCAAACGGCGTCCCGTGATCCTGAGCCTCAGTCCCTAAACTAGTCGGGCACATCGCACCATTGCGATCCCCTTGGAAAATCACGTCAAAAAGACTTTTCACTTGAGTGGAACAGATATCCAGAGAAAAAGATGCATTTCATCAAACCAAGCACGAGCGGTTCTACGTGGGACCCGCACCCCAGTCTCGAAGTGCTGCCAATGGATCACACTGTTGCGATCCTCTCAAAAAAGTACATAATTTCGACTATCCCTTTTTCCGAAACGGACACCCGGTGATAAAGATAGAAATCACCGCAAACTCCCAAAACATCCCTCTTGGGGCCCACACCACCGTGCAGAATTAAAGAGGGAAGATTGCGCCAATGCAATGCCCTCGGAACAACACCCCTAATTGACTACTCGCACGCCCCGAACAGGCATCTGATGAAAAAGTTGCTAAATGCTGCTCCTAGGTTAAAAGAATGGTCGTGGGGCCCATGCCTCAACTATGATTTCAACGCCCAAAAACCCCTTGGCAATCTTCGTCTTGACTTCAGGGTCACAACGCCTCTTACAATGCTCAAAATAGACATCAGATGTGTCCGCGCCATCCAAAACAAGAACCTCTGAGAAAAACACCCATCCACTTAACGTCATGTCGTGCCACCAAACCCCTCGCATTGGGAATTAAAAATCCCTGAGACCATCTCAAAAAGTTTGTCTTGATCCAAAGATCGCGTCGCCGCAGATGGCGCCCAAATTGGACGCCCTGCGGATGATTTATTATTTATAAATCATTTTCATAATAATAATAATAATAATAATAATATTATAAACTTATTATTATTATTATAAACTTATTATTATTATTATTATTATTATTTAAAATAGACTGGCCATCCTGGCCGGTCTTCTTCCGCACGCCACCACCAGGACCCACGTTTCGTGGGTCCTCGTCTCCCAGCAGACCAGCCAATTGACCGGTCTTCCTCAGCACGCCAGTAGGACCCACGCGACACGGGTCCTTGCTTCTCCCGCACGCCCGAGACCAGGCCTCAGGCTCCCTTCGACCACGACGCTGCGCCGGACGCCGGCTGCATCACCCCTCCGCCAGACACCCTAAGCTACTCCGCCTTCCGCAGTGTGCCGCCGAGCTACCCTGAAGCCGCCGCGCTACCCTGATTGACATCTCCTCACACTCGACGCCTCCTCTTGAAGTCTCCCTCTCCAGCTGCCGCTCGCCCGGAGACCACCCGAACTCCTTGCTCTCCTGGACACCCGCGGCCACCCGCCACCATGAACCGCCATCCGACTTCGTGAAAACTAGGCCGAACCGCCTAAAAAACCCTTGTGTCTCCGCCTTGAACCATCAGAAAACACCCTAAAACCCGTTGATCTTTGGCGGACGTTTGCGAGCTCCTCGGATCTCAGATTTACAAACTGAAATAGGCGATGGAAAGCTCAGAAAATGTACTATGCATAAATGGGATTTGTTTGAAGATAAAACAACATTTAGATGCTACAATTTAGGTTCAAAGGAACGATTTGAAATTGAAAATGAAATGAAGATATCCTACCTCGTGGGCGTTGCCCGAAGCTTCGCAGCGATCCGCTGGCTACCGCACTTGGAGAGGAGGAGGTGATGGAGGAGAGATTATTTTGGGGCTCTCCTTGGTTAAGCTTCTTCTGCCAGAGTTAACAAGAAGTGAAGGAGAGAGAGGGGCTAAGGTGTTTAAATAAGGAAAATATTATTAAAATTTTAATTAATTTAAAACCTCCAAATTAACCCACATTTGAAACGCTCGATGATGTCGAGGTTAAGCATCCCCTAGGGTAAGAACCACCTCTCAAGCATAACGACGGTCTTTTAATTTTTATCAGATGCCTCGTTCAAAAGTTATAAAACTGAATGCCTGAGGCCGCCAAATTACGAAAATGCCCCTTAGGCTATTTTCCACAGAAGGCCCGCGCCCGCAAAAATTACACCCCTTATAGGGTAAACAACATGCTACGAACTCAAAGGTGCCCTAATTTTTCCAATATGAGAAACCGTTTAAGAGATACCTGCATTTAACCATTAAATGAATAAATTAATTATTTTATTTATCCGTTTAACATTCCGTTAATGGGCGAGGGGTCCCAACGTCATGAGCCAACATGCTTTATGTCATTCCTAGGGTAAAAACCCCATTTTAGACCCATACATACTCTCAAATTTAGGATCCGATTTATTTTTTAGGAGTTATCCCATTTGTTTGGCATTCCCAGTGTGAATGCACTGAAAACTTAATTCCGACCACACCAGGGCTTGGAATCGCACGCTGTCTGAAGGCGTTGTTCTGGAATAACATCAAGAATATTCCAAAGTCTTTTATAGAAAAAAAACCGGGTTCTTACATCATTCCATCCTTCAATATTTTTGTCCCAGAAAAGCAAAACTAGGGAACAACTCAGGGTACTAAGCCCGCACCTGGCTCTTCTGTACCCAGAAGAACTCTTGTACAACCCCATGTCACCACACACAGACCAAAGGATTTGATATGTTCATGCAAGGTCTTCCCTTACCGATGACTTGCATAGGAGTACACACACATCTCTTTAGGTAAGTAACATGGGAGACGCAGTGCACCCACTCCCGACCTTGGGGTTAGGGCAAGGTGGTAGGGAGCCTCGCCATCCCTTCGCATGGTCTCACATATCCCAAAGGCCCTCGGGGGTAGCTCACCTCCCCAGCTGAACTCCTACGTCGCACATCGCGACTGGAATCACCATTTGGACCGGGGACAAAGCCCGATGATTATCTCCTTCAGAATATCCATATGGTGAAGCACCCAAGGATATCTGGTCACGCAAGATTTCATAGTCGATGTACCACAAACAAGACACTCTTACACGTTCGAAGAGCAAAGGAGTTGATGCCATCGACTAAAGAAAAAGGTCACATGCCTTTTACCTTACCAACACAGGGTTACACAGACGCCCCGCACCACCCTAGTAACAACTCAAGCAAAGAGCAGAGAGAAAATAATTTCACACACAGAGTCTAACAATTCTACTTGAAAAAATTAGAAGAGCTGTAGAGAATACCTCTTATCACCTCATGCTCTGCAGGATCGTAGACATCCAAAGCTCGCGGCTGTCCGTGGTCCCAACTGTCAGCTCCCGGAACCTGACATGGACCGCCTGGTGGTGATGGGAAGACCTTGTAAGGTCGTTCTCCACTTCCAGATCCTCCCGCTCCTCTGTAAGCACCACCTCTTTGGGAGCTACTCTGATAATGGCACTGCCTCTTCCGTGTTGGTGCACCTTCTACCTACCAGATGTTCTCATACCGCCAGGTCGGGCAGTCCCGTGCCAAGTGACCTTGCCCATCGCAAGCATAGAACAAGTGCTCTCCGGGCTGCCTTGGTGCCCTCTGGTTCCACTGTGGTGTAAGACCACGCCCCTGAGTCCGGTTATCGGAAAGATACCTACGTCAAGGTTCTGTCAGCCGATGCCCGCTAGCTGCAGCATACGTCTCAACTCTATTGTGCCTACTGCCACCACAAACTGTAGAACGTGACAAGAAGCTCTCTGTCACCAGTGCCTACTCTAGAACCCTGGAATATGTGGAAATTCCCAAGGGTACTATGACAACACAAATATCTCTGTAGAGACCCTGCTCGAACTTCCATGCTCAGAAGTTTCTGTCGTGGACCAAGTCTGGGTAAAAGCGTGCACGATCTGCGAAACTAGTCGCATACTCTCTCACCGTCATCTCTCCCTGCCGAAACTGTAGGAGCTCTAAGTTCTTAAAAAATCATAAGAAGGAGGGGTAAAACTCCTCACAAAACAATAGATTAAAGTCACCCCATGAAAGAGACGACTCGTCAAGAAACTGAGTCACCAGACTCCACCAACGCCCAGCTACTCTGTGGAAAAGGCTGGCGACCAAATCCACCATAAGATCTGCTAGTGTCTATGCAAGCCTGAAGAGGCGAACCACTGTCTCTAGCCAAACCTCTTCTTCCTGAGGGTCTGTCTCACCACTAAACCTCAGCGGTCTCTGTCGCTGGAACTCACGGAGCACGCTCAACCTGTACTGAAGCTCAGTCTTCTCTACTGGAGCTATATGTTGCTCACCAGGTGGGGGTGCTGTTACCGGCCCACACGGAGAAAGGGACTTGCATGATGGGTCCTGGAATGGGGCCTCATAGCTCACAGGGTCATCGTCACAAACCAAAGCAGGTATCCTGGCTGGCTGTCCTCGTGGAGACATCCTGAATGTTATCAAGGAGTGCCGTGATCAGATGAGCATATATGTATATAACAGTAACAACAATGGGGAGCTGACTCAAGAAGGTAAATCAAGACTCAATCCTATGTGATGCACAACCAATTTTCCCTACAACAAGTGCCTCAGCATGCCAAGTTTACAAGCGGGTTATCAAGGTCCTGGTGAATGGATACGTCGGCCGCCGCACCATCACTGGACTTCCTGACCTGAGAGCTGCTCTCAAGACACGTCAACATTGTTGCCTTAAATACCAACCAATTCCTTTTTAGGGATTTCTGAACAACGTCCCAAGGAATGAACCACCTCTGATACCACTTTTTCACGACTCGACCCTACCTGAGCTCGAGCCACAACTACCCCAAGACCGCCTCCATAGGCCAAGGGCTGGTGACAAGAACCGAAGGCTAAACAACTCGGGGAGGCCTTTGCCTGAGTACCTGTACACACACATGCATCCCACTCAATGCAGAAGTGCAGGGTAAAAAAAAAGTAAAATACTAACTGCTATAAATAAACCACAAGTGCATCGACCTCTAAACAGTACAAAGTAAGTGCTGAAGGTAAACTGAAAAGAAAAAGGGGAAAAACACACACCCATCTAGAAAAGTGCCACAACCCGACAATAGGTAAACAAAAGTAAAACAGCTGGGAGAGTCCCACACCTGGAACCTGAATACGACCACCGCACGCGGTCCAAGCTCCCAAACTCCTAAGATCATCCGACGTCATGACCAACCTGTACGTCTTCTGGAAGGGAATACCAAGTGCGGGCAAAGACCATGCAGGGGTGAGTATAAAAATACTCAGTAGGATGCCCCGAAGGCTTGAGGGAGTAGTGAAGGAGATACTGAAGAGGTGAGCAGTAGATCGAACATGGAAAAGTGAAGTAGTACAACCGAGAGTACAGTAAAGAGTACTGCTCAACCCAAAAAGAGAAAGGAAGTAGACTCGTCCAAACACAAGGAGCTAGAAGCAGTGATAAGATGAACTTATCATCTAGTCTTCGCTACCTATAGCAGGAGAGTAGGCTCGTCCAACTAAGAGAAGCTAGACATGGAAAGAACGTGGCATACCCCATGCCTCTTCGACTCTCCTAGAAGGATAGTAACCAAAACCCAAGGAGTGGGTACTGAAACAAGGTATATACATATCCATATGCTCAAACAAGAAGCCCAAACAAGATCGTAAGGGGATCTCCATCCTGTAGCTCAGCCCAAGAAAGTGAGTAGCCAGTAGTCAGAGAAGTAAACACCATCGATGCCCAATATCCATACGTATGCCCCAGATTGCAAGCCACGAGGATCAAATCACCGCACCTTGACATTATCCGCTTTGGGCGGGACTGACTCACACATACGGTTTTAGGTCGTATCTCAAGGACGTGTCTCAGTGGGGAAAGGGCCCCTCGTACTTGAGAGTTCAGGGGAATGTCAAACAACAACTTTTCACTGCCCCACAGTCGAGAGGTCTCCTCAAAGTCGACAGGGACCCTCCTGCCCAGCCCCGCTGGAGGGTAATCCCTGGAAGTCGACGAGTTCCCACTAGAGGGAGACCCGATGAAAGTCGATGGGTGGAACACTACCCAGTCCCGTAAAAGGGTAATCCACTAGAGGGAGACCTGGAAAAAGTATTCAACGGGTCCCAATACCCAGACCTGTGAAAGGTATCCGCTTGAGGGAGGCATGGAATCGCCAATGGGGACCACTTCCTAGCCCAGCTGGAGGTAAAGCCGTCATCGGGGACCACTTCCTAGCCCTGCTAGAGGTAAACCCAGAACAACTCTGGTCATCCCTGCTGGATGGTACAACGCTAGCCATCCATATTGGATGGTAACCCATAGGCCATCCCTACTGAATGGTACTGCACTGGCCATCCCTGATATAAATAACCTCTTGGCCAACCTTGCTAGAAACAACCTCCTCAGTAGAGGATCGGTGCCCGCATAATGTGTTGGTCACACCAAATCCAAAAGAACTCTACCAGGGAACATGAAGAAACTCCGCCGGCCAAACCATCAAGAACAGAACTAGGGGGAAACCACTCAACCCTTCTGGTCAAACAAACAAGAACAGAGGGACCCTCTACATCGCGAGAGGTCAAGGGTACGTAAAACAGAACATGAGACGCACATGGGGTCCACATGACGTGTGACCCCAAGTCAACTCCAACCAAGAGCACAAACATTCTCAGGTACAAACAACCACATGTACCTCCAAGCATTCCCGTATACTCCCATAGTATACGACGTTTTCAGCCCAAATGCTATTGTGCACATGACACCCAACGTCAATGCGAAGGGTGTAAACGTAACAACTCAAACTTGACACCCCATCGGCCCAGTCACGACCAACTACATCTCTTCAAACATTTACTTCACTCACACGGTAGTGCACGCGATCGCACGCTAAAGGTTCTTTGCAAACACTGTAGAAGGAACCACCACCAGTACACCTTTCATGCTTCCACATTTAAATGAGGTCTTGAATGAGGCTCCTCACATCCAAAAAGTTAGTACCGTTGTAATCCTCGTGAAAAAACATGCGAGATAGACTATTTACTCACCTCAAAAGGATATCTGACGGAAAAGTCACCAACACCGCTTTATGCCCGAACGACATCCCGTGATCCCAAGCCTCGGTCCAGAAACAGTTGGGTGAATCGCACCATTACAATCTCCTCAGAAAAGCACATTAAAATGACTGCTCACTTGAGTGGAATAGATATCCAGAGAAAAAGATATATTTCGTCAAACCGCGCATGAGCGGTTCTACGTGGGACCCGCACCCCGATCCCGAAGCGCTGCCAACGGATCACACCATTGCGATCCTCTCAAAAAGTACACAATTTAGACTATCCATTTGTCCGAAACGGACACCCGGTGATAAAGATAGAAACCACTGCCAACTCGCAATTCGACCCTCGTAGGGCCCGCACAACCATGCGGAATTAAAGCATTCAGATTGCGCCAATGCAATGCCCTCAAAAAAACACCCCGAATTGACTGCTTGCATGCCCCGAAAGGACGTCCGATGAAAAGGTTGTTAAACATTGCTCGCAACTTAAAAGATGGGATGCGGGCCCCACGCCTCAACTCCAGTTTCAACGCCCGAAAACCCCTTGGAAATCTTTTTCTTGACGTCTGGGTCACAACGCCGCTTACAATGCTCAAAACAGACATCCGATGTGTCCGCACGGTCCAAAACAACAACCCCCGAGAAAAACACCCGTCCACTTAATGTCGTGTCACACCACCGATCCCCTCGTATCGGGAATTTAAAATCCAAGATACCATCTCAAAAAGTTTGTCTCGATCCAAAGATAATTTCGCCGCAGTCGGCGCCCAAATCGGACACCCTGCAGATGATTTATTATTTATAAACCATTTTCATAATAATAATAATAATAATAATAATAATAATAATATTATAAACTTATTATTCTTATTATTGTTTTTTTTAAACTAGACCGGCCATCCTGGCCAGTCTTCTTCCGCACACCGCTATCAGGTCCCACGTTTCGTGGGTCCTCATCTCCCAGCAGACCGGCCAAGCGGCCGGTCTTCCTCAGCACGCTAGTAGGACCTGCACGACACGGGTCCTTGCTTCTCCCGCATGCCCGAGGCTAGGCCTTGGGCTCCCTTCGACTGTGACGCTACACCGGACGCCAACCGGAGCACCCCTCCACCAGATGCCCTCAGCTCCTCCGCCTTCCGCAGCATGCCGCCACACTACCCTGAGTCCGCCACACTACCCCGGCCGACACCGCCTCACACCCGACGCCCCCTCTTGAAGCCGCCCTCTCCGGCTGCCGCTCGCCCAGAGACCGCCCGACCTCCTTGCTCTCTCGAACACCCATGGCCACCTGCCGTCGTGAACCGCCATCCGCCCTCGTGAAAACCGAGTCAGACCACCTGAAAAACCCCTGCGCCGCTGCCGTGAACCGCCTAAAAACACCCTTAAACCTGTTGATCTTCGTTGGACGTTTACGAGCTCCACGGAACTCGGATTTACAAACCGAAACAGGAGATGGAAAGCTCAGAAAAAGTACTAAGCATACATGGGATTTTTTAGAATATCAATTAGCTTTTAGAAACTACAATTTAGTTTCAAAGGAGTGATTTGAAATTAAAAATGAAACGAAGATCTCCTACCTCGTGGGCGTAGCCCGAAGCTTCGCAGTGATCCGCCGGCTACCACACTTGGATAGGAGGAGGTTATGGAGGATAAAGTTTTGTGAGGCTATCCTTGGTTGAGCTCCTTCCACCAGAGTTAACAAGAAGGGAAAGAGAGAGAGGGGGGATTATGTGTTTAAATAAGGAAAAACTTATTAAAATTTTAATTAATTTAAAACCTCCAAATTAACCCGCATCCGAAACGCTCGACATGGTCAAGGTTAAGCCTCCCCTAGGGTAAACACCACCTCCCGAGAACAATGGAAGTCTCATAATTTTAATCCGAGGCCTCCTTCAAAAGTTATAAAACTGAACGCCCGAGGCATCCAAATTACGAAAATTCCCCTGGGGCCATTTTCCACAGAAGGCCCGCACCCGCAAAAATTACACCCCTTATAGTGTAAACGGCATGATCCGGACAAAACAGTGCCCTCATTTTTTCAATCTGAGCAACCATTTAAGAGATAATTCCATTTAAACATTAAATGAATAAATTAATTATTTTATTTATCCATTTAACGTTCTGTTAACGGGCGAGGGGTTCCAACGTCATGAGCCGACATGGTTTATGTCGTTCCTAGGGTAAACACCCCATTTCAGACCCATTTGTACTCTCAGATTTAGGATCTAAATTACCATTTAGGAGTTATCCCATTTATTTGGAATTCCTAGTGTGAACGCACTGAAAAATTAATTCCGGGAACATCAGGGCTCGGAATCACACGCCATCTGAAGGCGCTGCTCTGAAAAAACATCAAGAATATTCCAAAGTTTTTATAGAAATCATCAGGTTCTTAAATCATTCCCTATTTCGTGATTTTCTTCCCCAAAAATCAATACCAGGGAAGAAATCAGGGTACTAAGATCGCACATGACTCTTCCGTACCCAGAAGAACTCTTTCACATCCCCACGTCACCGCACATAGACCAAAGAATTTGATTTGTTCACGTGAGGTCTTCCCTTGCCGATGATGTGCCTAGAAGTACACACACATCTCCTCAGGTAATCCACGCGGGAGGCGTCGTGCACCCACTCCTGACCTTGGGGTTAGGGCAACGTGGTAGGGAACCTCACCATCCGTTCGCACGGTCTCATACAACCCAAAGGCCCTTAGGGGTAGCTCACCTCCCCGGCCAAACTCCTATATCGTACACTACGACTGGAATCACTGTTTAGACCTGGGACAAAGCCCAGTTATTCCCTCCTTCAGAATATCCATATGGTGAAACACCCAAGGCTATCTAGTCATATGAGATTTCATAGTCGATGTCCCATGAACAATACTCTCTTACACACTCAAAGAGAGAAGGAGTCGGCACCATCGACTAAAGAAAAAGGTTCCATTCCTTTTACCTTACCAACACTAGGTTACAACGACGCCCCACGCCACCCTGGTAACAACTCAAGCAAGGAGTAGGGAGAAAAGAATTTCACACATAGAGTCTAAAAATTCTACTTGAAAAAAGTAGAAGAGCTGTAGAGAGTACCTCTTATCACCTCATGCTCTATAGGATCGTAGACATCCAAAGCTCACGGCTGTCCGTGGTCCCAAATATCAGCTCCCTGATCCTGACATGGATTGCTTAGTGGTGATGGGAAGACCTCGTAAGGTCTTCCTCCACTTCTAGCTCCTCCCACTCCTCTTCATGCACCAACTCTTTGGGTGATACTCCGATCACGGCGCTGCCTCTGCCATGGTGGTGCACCAGCTGCCTGCCTGATGTTCTCAGCATGCCAAGTTGGGAAGTCTAGTGCCAAGTGACCTTTCCCATCTCAAGCATAGAACCAGCGATCTCCAGGATGCCCTGGTGCCCTCCGGTTCCATTGTCGTGTACGCCCATTCTCCTGAGTCCTGTTATTGGAAAGCCACCTGCATCGAGGTTCTGTTAGCCGACGCCCGCTAGCTGCGGCAGACGTCTCGGCTCTATCGTGCCTACTACCACCACCAACTGTAGAACACGACATGAAGCTCTCTATCACCAATGCCTGCTCTAGCACATCATAATATTTGGAAATGCCCAAGGGTACTATGAAAACACAAATTTCTCTGCAGAGACCATTTTCGAACTTCCGTGCTCAGAAGTTTCTGTGGTGGACCAAGTCTGGGTAAAAGTGTGCATGGTCTACGAAACTAGTCGCATACTCGGTCACCGTCATCCCACCCTGCCAAAACTGTAGGAGCTCCTAGTTCTAAACAGAGCGTAAGAAGGAGGGGTAAAACTCCTCATGAAACAGTAGCTGAAAGTCACCACATGAAAGCGACGACTCATCAAGAAACTGAGTCACCAGATTCCACCAACACCTAGCTACTCTGTGGAAAAGGGTTGCGGCTAAAGCCACCATAAGATCTGCTGGTCTCTGCGAAATCCTCAAGAGGTGAACCACTGTCTCTAGCCAAACCTCTGCCACCTGAGGGTCTAGCTTACCATTGAACCTCAGTGGTCTCTGTCGCTGGAACTCACAGAGTGCGCTCAACCTACGCTCAAGCTTAGTTTGCTCTACTAGAGCTGTCTGCTGCTCACTAGGTAGGGGTGCTGCTACCATCCCACCCGGATAAAGGGACTCGCATGATGGGTCCTGGACTAAGGCCTCGTAGCTCACAAGTTCATCGTCACGAACCAAAGATGGTATCCTGGATGGCTGTCTTCATGGAGACATCCTGAATGTTATCAAGGAGTGCTGTGGTCAGATGAGCATATATGTATATAATAGTAACAACAATGGGGAGATGACTCAATAAGGACAATCAAGACTCAGTCCTATGTGATTCACAACCAATTTTCCTTATAATAAGTGCCTCATAATGCCGAGTTGACAAGCGGATTATCAGGGTCCTGGTGAATGGATAGGTTGGCCGCCGCACCATCACTGGACTCCCCGGCCTGAGAGCCGCTCTCAAGACACGTCGACATTGTTGCCCTAAATCCCAACCAATTACTTTTTAGGGATGTCCGAACAATGTCCCAAGGAATGAAACACATTTGATACCACTTTTTCACAACCTGACCCTACCCGAGCTCGAGCCGCAACTACACCAAGCCCGCCTCTATAGGCCAGGGGCTGGTGAAAAGCCCCGAAGGATAAACAACTCGGGGAGGCCTTTGCCTGAGTACCTGTACACACACACATATCCCAATCAATGAAGAAGTACAAAGTAAAAAGAAAATTAAAATACTAACTTATATAAATAAACCACAAGTGCACCAACCTCTAAACAGTACAAAGCAAGGACTGAAGGTAAACTGAAAAGAAAAAGGGGAAAAACACACAACCATCAAGAAAAGTGCCACAACCCGGCAATAGGAAAAAAAGTAAAATAGCTGGGAGAGTCCCACACCTGGAACTTGACTACGACCACCGAACGCAGTCCAAGGTCCTGAACTCCTATGCTCCTCTGACGTCACAACCAACCTGTATGTCGTCTGCAATGGCACACTAAGTGCGGGCAAAGCCCAAGCAGGGGTGAGTATAAAAATACTCAGTAGGATGATCTGAAGTCTTGAGGGAGCAGAAAAGGAGGTACTGAGGAGGTAAATAGTAGACCGAACAAGGAAAAGTAAAGGAGTACAACAAAGAGTGCAGTAAAGAGTACAACTCAACCCAATAAGATGAAGGAAGTAGACTCGTCCAATCACAAGGATCTAGTAGTGATGAGAAGTTGAATTTTTCATCAAGTCTTCACTACCTATAGTAGGAGAGTAGGCTCGCCCAACCATGAGAAGCTAGACATGGAAAGCATGTGGCATACCCTGCGCATCTTCGCCTCTCCTAGAAGGAGAGTAACCAAAAACCAATGAGTGGGTACTGAAACAAGGTATATACATATTCATATGCTCAAAAAATAATCCCAAACAAGATCGTAATGGGATCTCCATCCCGTAACTTAGCCCAAGAAAGTGAGTAGCCAACAGTCCCAGAAGTAAACACCATCGATGCCCATTATCTGTACGTCTGCCCCGAACTACAGGCTAAGGGGCTCAAATCACCGCACTTTAACACTATTCGCTTTGGGTGACACTGAATCACCCACACGGTTTTAGGTCGCGTCTCAAAGACGCATATCGGTGGGGAAAGCGTCCCTCATACTTGAGAGTTCTAGGGAATTTCAAACCACACCTTTTCACTGCCCCTCAGTCAAGAGGTATCCTCAAAGTCGACAGGAGACCCCCTGCCCAGCCCTGCTGAAGGGTAATCCCTGGAAGTCGACGGGTTCCCACTAGAGGGAGACCCGGAAAAAGTCGATGGGTTCCACATTGCCCAGTCCCGTAAAAGGGTGATCCACTGGATGGAGACCCAAAAAAAGTCGTCGATGGGTCCCAATGTCCAGACTCGTGAATGGTATCCGCTAGGAGGGAGGCCCAGAATCGGCAACGGGGACCACTTCCCAGCCCAGTTGAAGGTAAACCCGTCATCAGGGACCAGTTCCCAGCCCCACTGGAGGTAAACTCGGAACCGCCCTGGCCGTCCCTGCTGGATGGTACCACGATTGCGACCCCTGTTTTATGGCAACCCACTGGCCATCCCTTCTGGATGGTACCACACTGGCCATCCCTACTGGATGGTACCGCACTGGCCATCCCTGCTGGAAACAACCTCCTGGCTAGCCCTGCTGGAAACAACCTCCTGGGTATAGGATCAGTGCCCACGTAATGTGTTGGTCACACCAAATCCACAAGAACTCTACCAGGGACCACGAAGAAACTCTGCCAGCCAAACCATCGAGAATAGAACTAGGGGAAAACCACTCAACCCTACTGGTCAAATAAACAAGAACAGAGGGACCCTCTATGTTGCGAGAGGTCAAGGGTACGCAAAGAAGAACACGACATGCACATGGGACCCACACCACGTGTGGCCCCAAGTCAACTCCATCCAAGCGCACAAACGTTCTTAGGTACAAACAACCACATGTACCACCAAGCGTTCCCGTATACTCCCAGAGTATACCACGTTTTAAACCCAAAGGCGATCGTGCACATGGTACCCAACGTCAACGCGAAGGGAATAAACATAACAACACAAACTTTCTACCTCATCGGCTCAGGCAAAACCAACTACATCTCTTCAAACATTTACTTCACTCACACGGGAGTGCACGCGATCGCACACCAAGGGTTCTATGCAAACACCAAGGAAGGAACCACCATCGGTACACCTTTCATGCTTCCACATTTAAATGAGGTCTCAGATGAGGCTCCTCACATCCAAATGGTTATTACCATTCTAATCCTCGTAGAAAAACATGTGATATAGATTATTTACTCACCTCAAACGAATATCCGACAGAAAAGTTGCCAACAACACTTTACACTTGAACGACATCCCATGATCTGAGCCTCGGTCCCGAAAACAGTCGGGTGCATCACACCATTGAGATCCCCTCGGAAAATCACGTCAAAAGGACCACTCACCTGAGTGGAACAAATATCCGTTGAAACAGATGCATTTCTTAAAACAGTGCACGAGCTGTTCTACGTGGAACCCACACCCCAGTCCCGAAGTGCTGACAACGGATCACACCGTTGTGATCCTCTCGAAAAAGTACACAAGTTCGACTATCCATTTGTCTGAAACGGACACCCGGTGATAAAGATAGAAATCACTACCGACTCTCAAAATGACCCTTATGGGGCCCGTGCCACCATGCAGAATTAAAGCGGGAAGATTGCACCAATGCAATGCCCTCCGAAAAACACCCCGAATCGACTGCTCGCACGCCCCGAACGGACATCCGATGAAAAAGTTGCTAAATGCTACTCGCAGCTTAAAAGACGGGCTGTTGGGCCCACTCCTCAAATCCAGTTTCAACGCTCGAAAACCCCTTGGAAATCTTCGTTTTGACATCAGGGTCACAACGCCGCTTATGGAACTCAAAATAGACATCGGATGTGTTTGCGCCGTCCAAAACAAGAACCCTTGAGAAAAACACATGTCCACTTAACGTCATGTCGCACCACCGAACCCCTCGTCTCGGGATTTAAAAATCTCCAAGACCATCTCAAAAAGTTTGTCTCAATCCAAGGATTGCGTCGCCACAGTCGGCGTCCAAATCGGACGCCCTACGGATGATTTATTATTTATAAATCATTTTCATAATAATAATAATAATAATAATAATAATAATAATAATAATAATAATAATATTATTATTATTATTATAAACTTATTATTATTATTGTTGTTTTTTTTAATCTAAACTGGCCATCTTGGCCAGTCTTCTTCCGCACGCCGCCAGCAGGACCCGCGTTTCACAGGTCCTTGTCTCCCAGTAGACCGGCCGGGCGCCCGGTCTTCCTCAACATGCCAGTAGGACCCAGGCGACACGGGTCCTTGCTTCTGCCGCACGCCCGAGGCCAGGCCTCGGGCTCCCTTCGACCGTGACGCTGTGCCGGACGCCGACCGCAACACCCCTCCACCGGACGCCCTCAACAACTCTGCCTTCCGCAACATGCCTCCGTGCTACCCCGAGGCCACCGCGCTACCCCGATCGACATCGCCTCACACCCGACGCCCCCTCTTGAAGCCGCCCTCTACAGATGCCGCTTGTCCAGAGACTGCCCGACCTCCCTGCTCTCCCGGACACCCGTGGCTGCCCGCTGCCATGAACCGCCATCCGCCCTCTTGAAAACTGGGCCGGACCGCCTGAAAAACCCCTGCGCTGCCGCCGTGAACCGCCAGAAAATACCCTTAAACCCGTTGATCTTAGGCGGACATTTGCGAGCTCCTCGAAAATCGGATTTACAAACCTAAACAGGCAATGGAAAGCTCGGAAAAAGTAATACACATACATGGGATTTGTTAGAAGATCCAAAAAAATTTAGATACTACAATTTAGGTTCAAATGAGCGATTTGAAATTTAAAACGAAACGAAGATCTCCTACCTCGTGGGCGTATCCCGAAGCTTCGCAACGATCCACCGGCTACCAAACATTGAGAGGAGGAGGTTATGGAGGAGAGATTCTTCTGGGGATCTCCTTGTTTGAGCTCCTTCCGCGAGAGTTAACAATAAGGGAAGGAGAGAGAGGGGGCTTAGGTGTTTAAATAAGAAAAACCTTATTAAAATTTTAATTAATTTAAAACCTCCAAATTAACCCTCATCTAAAATGCTTGATGGGGTCAAGGTTAAGCCTTCCCTAGGGTAAACACCACCTACCGAGCACAACGGCGATCTCAAAATTTTAATCCGAGGCCTCGTTCAAAATTTATAAAACTGAATGCTCGAGGCCACCAAATTACGAAAACTCCCATGGGGCCATTTTCCACAGAAGGCCCACACCCGCGAAAATTACACCCCTTCTAGGGTAAACAACATGATCTGGACTCAACGGTGCCCTAGGTTTTCCAATCTGAGCAACCGTTTAAGAGATACCTGCGTTTAACCATTAAACGAATAAATTAATTATTTTATTTGTCCATTTAACATTCCGTTAACAGGCGAGGGGTCCCAACGTCATGCACTGACATGATTTATGTCGTTCCTAGTGTAAAAACCCAATTTCAGACCCATCAGTACTCTCAGCTTTAGGATCTGAATTACCATTTAGGAGTTATTCCATTTATTTGGCATTCCCAGTGTGAACGCACTGTAAAATTAATTCCGGCCACACCAGGGCTCGGAATCGCACGCCTTCTGAAGGCGCTACTCTGGAATAACATCAAGAATATTACAAAGTATTTTATAGAAAAAACCAGGTTCTTAAAACCAAGGTGTACTATTTATTTTAACGAAATATTAAGGTTATCATGAGTATGATTATTATATAGATATTAAGAACATGTTCATGTGAAACAGAACAAAGAATAAGATTCTTTGTATGTGCTGGATGACCCATGAAGTATACTAAATAGAGTGTTATATTAATATATTTGGTATACTAAGGGTGCATGGATCATATTTGAGTTCCCACTACCTGAGTTTTGAGAGATACCTTTCCTGAGAACATTCATACATTGATACCCTAATGACAAAAGTCTAAATATTTACTTAGCTAATGTAAGGGTTTTTGGGTATATTACTAACCATGTTATTGGTTAGATCTCAGCCAAGATTGGATTTGTCCTCTCCTTTGATGAACATGACATTTGAGCCCTCGATTAAGATGGAATGTGGAAGTGTTTGTCCATACAATAATATTATATATCTATCTGGATAAGGGACCTGTGGCGTGCTTACCCATCAGGGTGAATGAAATGTAATGTATTCAATAGATAGTTTAGAATATACTTTGAGAATATATAATTTTTGAGTGTCTATATGAGTTTAAAATACTCATTATCCCTTAGACACTCGATGTATTTGAAAATGGGAAAATATGATAATGCACAATTTCATATGATTCAGAATAGTGGACACAAGTTAGAGAAACATGTATTTGACCATATCCCTTTATATATTAAGTATATTTGATTCTTTTCTAGAGATCACCTTTTGTTTACATTTATAGATCCAAAGATTCATATTTCTTTTGGAAATGCTATAAATTCCCATGGGTTTACCTTTTATGGTTGATTGAAGTAGGATTGAGTTTGAATCAGATAGTTACTCTAAAATAGTTTTACAGTTAATCCAAATGTGTTTTTGATAAGAATTCATAAGGTATTTCATGCGATGTGACGCAAAGTGAAGTTAATGATAAATTTATAAAAGTGTTTTGTAAAATATTCAAAAGGAGTTTTGGATATGGTTTCATAAGTTATTGTATATGATACAATATAAGGTAAAATAACATAATGTCTATGAGGCTTTAGTGAAAGTGAGATATTGAAGGAGATATGACCTAATTCCATATATATATATATATGATATGTATAATATAATTTATATTTCATGAAAATCATGATATTCATGGGGTGTATCATTTCATACAGACAATGAGTTAATTATTATTCACCCACATAATCTACCATTTAAATAAGATGTTCCATAAGATGAAATATATAGGAGGATTTTCATTCATGCATTAGATGAATAAAGTTGGCCATAACATTTATGCATGCATTATAATGCTTAAATAAATGCAAAAATACCGAAGGAGTTTCCTCATGTGTTATATAAATCACAACCATGTGATTCTAGTGGGTGTTAGTGATCCTTTTATCCTTGTCTAAAATCCTCTTCACTCAATGCTATATCAATCATCTTGCATTGTATTTGAGCACTTTCAATGTAACACCTGAGACTCTTATGAGAAATATTTTGTTTTTATGTTATATAAATCATCAAAGGAATATTTCCCTACACAAAACACTAGCTTGGCTTGCTTTACACACAACCGCATCCTTCCCCAATAGCTTGCGTCGTACGCAATACCAAGTTTCACTAAACAATGATATGCTATTAAAATATTATTAAAACTAGCCGTTATGAATAGTAATAACCAATTCTTGAAATTTGGTAAATTTTATTTTTTAAAATGGACTTCATTTTTGGATTCAGAATATTGAAATTAGCTTAGGGTAAATTTTGGTACTTTTCGGATAACTTTCATATTCTGATGAATAGTGAAAATTAGAAAATTTTAATTAAAAACAAATTTTTAATCGAAATAATTAATAGTGATAAATTATTAATTTGAGTGGTTTTAAAGTATATTTAGAATATATTTTTACAATTTAATACAATGTTGTTCATTGGATGTAATTTCACATTTAAACCAGACATAAACAAGTGTCAATCTTTTGATAGTTATTATCTTTTAAAAACACGCTACTTGTTTTGACGACGGGAATTAATTTTTAAATTAGTTAATGTAACTGATTTGTTTTGAATTTGGTAAAATAAAAATCATTTTTTAATTCATAATATCAAATATATCTTAGGCCTAATTTTTAGTATTTTTCTGGAAACTTTCATTTTTTGATGAATTGTGAAACCACTAAGTGGTAGTTAAAAAACAGAATTTTTCATAAAACTTAATTTTACCGCTTCTGTGAGTATAATTTCAAAAATTCGAGAGACACAGTTAATATCAAGGACTAAAATGTGGTTCAATGAGATGAAAATAATTTTTGGTGAATAGTAACTTTTTACTTTTTTTACCACGGTTAAAAGTAAATAGGGTAATTAAGGGTAAAAGTGTTATTATTATTATCCTAAAACATGTCCTAATTCTATTGGATAAGTGTAATTTGACCAAAAACAACCTTAGGAATAAAATATGACCATTTAGGCCCACTTGGATTAGATTAGTACATTTATTATCAATTTATTTAAAGAAGGGTTAAAATAGTTAAAATCAAAGTTTAATAACTAAATCATTTTTAATATAGGGTTATACATAAGATAAATTCATCTATAAATATTCATTAGAAAGATAAAAAGATTTCCAACATAATGGTATTTTATTTATAATTTTTAGACATTAAATAATTTAATTTGTTTGTGACACAATGATGATGCAATAATTATCTTATTAATGAAATATTGACATAATTGATGTTATAAATACCGAAAAAATATAATTTGAGAATTATTATGAATTAAAATAATTTTATATGTTAATATGAAATGTTAGTATTGATTTAATTAATTTTCTTAGAACTAATCATTCTTTTATGATTTTCAAAAAAATCAGTTACCAAATAGTGTCAAAATTGACATAAAATTGTTTTTAAAACAAATACTATATTATTAATTGTTATTTTATTCCTAAAAATATAAGGTTCGGCCAGATGACTTAGATAAGGTTATTTATATTAATATTAAACAACTTGGGGTTAGTTTGGATTGATATAGTAAGTTTATTAACCTTATTGTGTAAGAAAACGAGAAGACATGGTAAAAGTTAAATTATCTAACTTAAAGTTAAATCTAAATGATAAGGTTACAATTGATACCTCAACTTGTATAAATTCTATTGGATGAGAGGATTTAGACCCATCCCCACCTTATATTCAAAATATATCAATTTGGAGCTATTAAAAACCTAATTTGACTTTATAATTAAATAATATTTTTCATAATTCAAAAGGTGCCCCTCTCCTCCCTTATAAAAGGGCACCTCCTCCCTCTCTTCCTCACACCACTTTGAGACTTCATGCTCTGCCAAACCCTGAAAATATCTCCTCTCCACTTCCCTAGAAAAATACTAGAGGTTATGGTCTTCTTCAAAGACCAAATTTAGTGCCCTAAGAGGAGATCTCAAAGAGGCGCTTCAAAGAAGAGGTAATGTCTGTTACCGATTCTTTCAACTTTATTTCTTCTTCCACTTCTTCTTCTTTAGTTGTTTCATTATGAATTAATAACATCAGTATCACTAATATACTGATATGTTATTATAAGTATGAAAAAACCCTATTTCACCATCTATCCATCCTACGGAAAACGAAATCACCGCGCGTGCCTACGTACGGAATACCGTCTCCACGCCGTCGTGTAATCTATTTTCCACCACCACCTTACTTGGATGGGTATAATGGTGTAAATAATGACTATATATGATTATTTCAAAGTGATATTGATTCTGAAATAGTATATATACACTCCAATACAATTCCTCGATCATGGGAACGATATCATCGCTCGTGCGTACATACAGAATACTGTCTCCACGATGTGATGCGACTCGTTCTACATGATCTTCATTGAATAATGATTATATAAATGAATTGAATGAATGAATATGATATATATTACACTAATAACATTCTGTAAATTAGGTATCTATATCCTAAAAAGAAAAATACAAATTTATTCGACAAAACACACATAAGAACAAAAAGTAATAAACACCCGAATAACAAGCAGTAATGAAATATTACTAATAAGAAGCTAAGAATATGACCATATATGATATCATAAAATTAATTATGATTATTTAATAAGTCAATAACATTATTTAAATCATTATACAGGAGGTTCGGACACTTACGAAGAAAATCGGACCTAAGGTAAGGGAAAATCTCGCAATCTCAATTTTTATTCGAGATTGTTTATACTTCAAAATTTACGGGGGAATATTTATCATCCACATCCATGTTTCCTCAATATTTAATATTTATATCCTTATAAAATAGTTTATATCCAATTTTACCCTTCAGTGAGTTTTTAGTAAAAGATATGAAAGGAATATTTTGTCATTTTTCGAACGAGGTACTTTTTGTCTTTTCCGATAAAAGTATGAGAAGAATGTTTTTATAACTTATACGGCATGAATGGATTTTTAAAACATTGTTTACAAGAAGATTACTTTACAAGATTTCAAGTTTATTTTTAATCAAATTCTTTTAGTTTAAAATTTTATGACATGTTAATAAAGGAAATTGTTTTTGAAGTAGAAAGGATATTTTCCTCAAGAATGGAGTTCAAGTGTTTTATCAAAATTATTTTCCATATAAGATAATATAAGGTTCTGTTTCTATCCCTATTATTACATTGATTTGATTATGTTATGATGGAATTATTTTTATGAATTATTTTATCTTATATGAATTGTTTTATGATGTCATGTTGTTTAAGAATCCCATTTTTATTACATGAGTTATGCAATGATGTATGACTTATGATTTTGTGGCACACATAAGAATGGTATCATTATAAGATGGGTGGGACCTATATCTCCCTCTAATTAATTGGGTAAATATTTTATATTTCATGAGATAGACATGGATGGAACGATAGGTTAAACCGGTTCAGTAAAACAGGACTGAAACGAGGATTGAACTCGATTCAGAAGTGGACTTTGTCCACTAAGATAGTCTTGGAAATGAGTCTTTACTAATAAGAAATGATTCTATATGATTATGTGTGCATGCCACAAAGTTTCATGTTTTATGTTATGATTATTGGGATTACATTTCACTACCATGATTTATCCCATGTTATGAAATTATGATCTCTTTTGCAGGGTAAGATTTTTAAAATGTTATGTTTTTATTTTGATGTGATTGATATTTATTTTGTTTACCCTTACTGAGAATTTGAGCTCACCCTTTTTTATGTTTTCTTTCCCCAGGTCATGAAGAAGGGTATTAAGTAATATATGCCAAAAAGGGACTATAGATATGATGAAATAAATGGGAGATTGTGTAGATGCTTTATGAACCAGTTGTTTATGTTTCCCAGTTTCTAAAGACACTATACCTATACAGTCCTTTAATGGTTTTGTTATATGTTGTAATAAGTATGCTTCAATTTTGAAGTATTAACCATGCATGTAAAGTATGGGTTGTTACAATCAAGCCATGTAGATAGAATGGATCCCATCTAAACATTAGATGATTTGGATTAACATGTGGATACAATACAGAGAGGGGATTTACTTTAGCTATCCTTGGTGATATTTATCATACCATATGATGATTATGATGATATTTCAGATATTGTATGGTGTATGGTACACACACATGTTTATAACATTTCTTCATTTCAGTATCATATGCAGTTTCATGTATTCTTGTACAAGGATCTTGAGAATGGGGTTTATTTTTCTTCCATTGTATCTAAAAAGTGTTATTAGACTAATTTAAATCCCAAAAGTTAGGTTATGATTTTACAAGAACATAGATGTGGTTTTATGTCTATAATAATAATGAAAACCATGTGAATGATCTTGATATTTCTATATAACCACTTATAGTGATAAAATTTCTATATAAACTCATAAAAATTATCTCTATAGATTTATCCTTGTAAATTTTGATATATAAAAATTAAACATGATATAATTTTAATCTAGACTCCATCACCTTCTTATCACAAAGGATGAATACCATAGAGTTTACCATATATAAATTTGGAGGTTTGGGAGCACATCACTTTTCCTTGTTCCTTTTTCAAGAGTGATGAAATCAATGCATTATAAGATCTTCTATAAATTTTAATATTCTTTTAATCCATAATGTAATAATATATGATTTATTAAAGTAGTGTAAATCTATTTATTATGATATAAAACACTTATAATTCTAGTGGAAACATATAATAAATCATTCTCTCAATAAATTGATTAAATACTTTCCCATAAATCATAGGAATTACATTATTATTGATAAAATACAAGTTATCCATATCAAAGTCGAACTTCTTAGTCCAAACCAACATCTTAAACCACAACCCCAAGTTGAATCAAAATGTTATTTAGCACTTGGAACCTTCACCTAACCACAAAAGGCTTAATAATAAAATATAAATACCCCAAGCACATGTAGTGGGAAAAATATTTTCCAACCAACACACTCGCCGACCACATACCTATACATATGATACATAATGGAAATGATTAATATAAATGAATATAAACATAAATAAAAAATAAAATAATTCTGAAAATACATATATGATCCCATAAGAAATCCAAAAATTCAACCTAATTATGTAAAACCTCAACTTGTCCTTACTATCAAAACTTGACTAATTTTCCCTTTATACTAAAGTAATGATCCCCATAAATTACAAATTATTTTAAAAAACATATACATTTACACAAATATACATATATATTGGGTGATCATAACTCTCAATAGTATTTATCTAATGACTTCCCATACCCTCGATCTATGTGAAAATAATGTAGCTAATATACATTTCATGAAAAACTCCCAAACCATGACTTTTTATATAATAAAATTAAACATCACAATGTAATCAATATAATATGGATTTCTTCCAACCAATAACCAATAAATCCCTAACACCATTATTATTATGTCAATCGACCCATACACACACCATTTAACCTCAACATGAGGTAAATATTATAGGAGTTGGTTCCCTAGATCTAACTTCAGTGTAATTTATGGTAACATGTATTCATAGTTTTTTATATTGATAAAATTATTAACACATCAGGATTGTTCTTCTATGTAACATAGTATATGATAATATCCTAAGAGTATCTATTTCATTCAAAGGTCATAGTAGTTCCCCGTTATGATTAGAAACCAAAAGTGCCAAAAACGTATTCGTAAATATATGTGCTATAGCTGGATGATATCATTTGGGGGACACAAATGATACATGGTATCAGGGGTGGAGACTCATAGGATTTTGAGACACTTTATCATGGTGTACTCCATTGGTAAAATTTAGTGTGGGATATTATGATAATGAGACCCACCGGTATGAAATCCACATTTATATGTGTTATTAGATGTTATTATCTGGGGAAGTTTGTTTTGATCATTCGACTTTAATATTATTATTAATGAGTATTATAATTCATGTACTTTGATGCATCAATGAAACACATGATGTGATATATTCATAGTGAGGCAGGATATATTGGGTGCGTCATGAGTAATATTGTATTAATAAATAATATGATAAAGTATTTGTCCCTTATATTGTTTAAATGAAGTTTATATCTCAGGTCCTTTGATGGTAATGATATAGACTAAAAAAATCCATGGCCATGGTGTTCTATAGGAAAGTTTAATTTCCAAAAATTCAAATAAAGATGCATCGAGAACATAGATTGATGACAACAACATTTAACTTTCTCGATTAGAGATATCATGATAAATAGATTATTTTACACAATGAGCATCCATAAGAGGTATTTTTCTATTTATACATTATATTCTTTATCTATGTGTTCCTTGGAATGTTTCTAAATTCTATCCTTGGACTTTAGGATGCCTTACCTAATGTCACTGAGAAAGAGGCCTAGAGGATCACACACCAAATGTATCCAAAATATTAATTAAATAATATATTATTTATTTCTTTTTTTACAAGTTAAATAAACATTATTACCACATGTGTTTTAATAATTATTCATGTTTGTTTGATCACATATATTCCATCACCAGTTATTCAATAGAATATTATATGAGCTGAATAATTAATAAAAATTTATTTTCTATTTAGTGAATATAATATTTATTTATTTATTTATTGGAGAATAATGCAATGATATTTATATATTAAATAAATATTCATTATTCAAAGCTCGATAAATATAATGAAGGAATGAAGGACTGAATTTTTAGGTATGGTGATAAATAATATATATTGAATATTATTTGATGAAATAATATTTAGTGTAATTTACAAGTTAAGTTCATGTTGTGAAAATAATAATAATATTATTATTTTAGACATGGGGTTCTGCAAGTGATTAAATAAATAATTAAGGGAAATTTTAGAATTATTTATTTATAACCTTTGCGATATATAAACCAAATAATATTAGTTTTTAAGAGAGTATATTCATTTGTTGTTCACAATGAATATGGAGAATCCTCTCAAAGCCCTATATATCCCTTCTTTAAGAACACTCCCAAGAAGAGAGAGAAATATTCATTCGCCTTCCGTTCTCAAGTCTAAAGTGATAAAAAAAGAATGATTTGGAAGTGATTCTTATATTGATCAAAGGAAAACGACACAAGTGATAGGATCTTATGTGCTAACAGCTAAATATTCCTACAAGGACATTAAAATATTTGTGGAACATGTGTAGATCACCACTATAGGGAATCTACTTTTGATTCCTAAAATGAAATGATGGTACAATGTAGATATGTTTTCAGATCCATAAATGAATAAATAGTTATTTCAATATAATTATATATTTTATTAAATTAATTATAAATAAATTGAAATAATCTCATGCTTGGTTCTATAATTTTATCTCTTATATATTTTCTATGTTTCAATTCTAATGATCATGAAGTTAATATTCATGTAAATCTTAGATTGATCATAAATCATGAAAAAAAGAAAATTTGATCATGATACTTCATATGATTACTCTACACATGAAACCTTCAAGTGGTATCAAAGCTATCACATAGTTATTTATAATTATTTAAATATCATTGATTGATTTACTCATTTTTCATCTAGTTTTAAATTCAAGTTTAATCATTGTTTAATATGAAATGAGATATCTTCTTCTTCCTCTTTAATTTCTCATAAATATAATCAAATAAATTAATTTTATGAATGAGATAAAATTGAAGATATCTTCGAGAGGTGCTGAGGAATCAGTCCAGATAACAAAAGAGTACATACCGTGTAACCCAAAGGTACACATCATGCACTTGTGTTTAAGGAACCAAGAGTTAATTCATAATTATTTCAAGGAATTTTCATTTATTACATGCGATGAATTTAATTATACACAATGTGTTGATTGGGACATACTGTAAAACGATCGACTGGGGTACACTCCATACAACCCACATACACGACGTGTATTCCTTTAGTCATAGAAGAGAAATGTATCTTCTTACACAACCTAAATGAATAGTGACCATGTAAATTGGTGACCACACATTGTGTATCCCATGTACATTAAATTTACTCTAATATTTTACATGGCATGATTTACACATCAAGTCCATAGGTGTGCGCCTTAGATAGATGGTGAGAAAAAGTATACAAAGTGTAGATATCTTTTACACATCATGTACTAATACAAAATTACACATAATTAAAAAAAATTAATTTATTATACTGAGAAAACCTTATCAACATGTGCTTTTATGTGGTAATTAAGTTTGTAGGACATTCCATGTGATGAGTTTGAATATATATAAATGTTTAATTATTTTTTGTGTAATTTCCTAGTCTGCATATCATTTGTGATTCGTATTAAATTTATTACTCTATGTGAATTGGAGGATAAAATGTGATATAAAAATCATGTAATATGTGTAATCATTAATTTTATAGTACACTTCATAAAAGTATGTGATATGTTTTTTATTCCATATGTCTCAAGAGTAAACAATATAAGAGTGTAATACATGTTGGGTAGATTTTAATGGATATTCACCATGTTTCCTCCAACGTAAATTTATGTACATAGTTAATTTTAAATAAATTTATTTAATTTGTCTAAAATTATAATGGATGATAATCTCAAGGAAATTTGGATGAGAATTAAGATAAAATAATTCATTAATTAAAGAATATAATTAATTTATTTGAGTATGATTTATTTTAAATAATAATGATTTGAATTGAATGCTAATTTTATTAAATGTATAAATCATTGCATGAATATGGATGATCATGAGATTATACCAGACCTTTTTATGTGATTGGTTTCATTTATTTTATTATTAAATTAATTTTTTGGCCTTCATTCCATCTCTCCTCTTATTATGTAAGGGAATGTGTTCCCATATTTTTTTATGTAAACCACTTCCCCTCACCTACGTGTGAGTAAAATAACATGTAATTGATGGATATTCAAAGTTAGTAAAGGTAGTTCATGTTTGGAGTCAAGGAGAAACCAATCCATGAGAGATACATAGGTGGACAAGTGGAAAGATGTAACATGAAACGTAATTGGTTCAAGGTGTTTTAACCTAGGTTAACAAGTATTTTATTATCCACTAGATAAACTAACCATTAAAAAAGCTCATGATCATGCCAATTTATTATTTTATTTATGTCTAGTTTCATGGTTATTTCATTATGGTTTTTTTCACAATCACATAAATTAATGAAATTAACAAGAATGAAAGATAGAACTAAAATAAATGGTATTTTTCATAAATATTATCTAATACATGGTTAAGAACTTAAGTAAATACACTTAATATTAATATTAATGTAATAAAGGTAATAATTGTAAATTTATACATAAAAGATAAAATTCCTCAATTATATATTAAGTCGGTATAGCCTTTCACTACTTTAGTTAAAATCAAACTGTAGTTCAAATAGCTTGACCAACCAATGTTGGGGTGATTTCAATTAGTTGGTAATTCTAACATTATGTTTTGGGTTGAATTAAATTAGTTCACATCAATGGTTTAATAACAATGTAGGACATGGTGTAACTAAGAGGAAATGGTAGAAGAAATCCAATTTAAGGATTTTAGGATTGGGGAGTCTACTCAATAGATCAAGGAACTACGATTTAATGTATTCATCATCTGTAATGCCTACCTAAAATCATTCAAGTTGCTTTACCAACCACATTTGGGGTAATGAGAATTGGAATATAGATCCCTTCTACTAGAATTCCCATGAAATGTGATATTATGAAGCCAATGGCGAGGGATATTGGGTTTTGATAAAATAGTGGGAGATTAAAAAATATAATATTTATTTATTTGTCAAAATTTTATTAGATAATGCACTAAATTTATGTTCATATTATTTGTAGAAACAACAATAAAATGAATTCAAACACATAACTTCAATTCATACATGTGAAGGATAAATTTCTCACTATAACAAATTTAAAAACAGTGGAAAAGGAGATTACGCATTATCATATGGAATGAAAAGAAATTATATGTGCTGGAAGAACCTATTACCGATGGGCCTTGTAATATGGCTAGTGAGTAAGAGTTGTCTCTCTATTAGAAACATTTAAACGATGCTATACATGTTCAATTTTTCATGATATCATCCATGAACAATGATATTATAAAGAAACATGGGGACATGGATACATATAACTTGATGTCTCACCATCGGGATCTATATCTAGAGAAGGTGATACAAGAGAGATATGAAATCTCTAATGCTTTGTTTACAACTAATATTGAAGAGTCAAGGCCAATTGGGCCTTACGTAGTCAATATTATTGTCTATATTGAACGCTTAGACATTCGAGATTAAATACCAGGATGATTTGAACATAGATATCATATTGTAATCACTATCTGATACCTTCTATAGGTTTATGGTTAATTATGTCATGATAAATAATGATAAGAGTCTTTTAGAACATATTACTTTGATTTTCCAATTAGATAAAGACATGGGGCATGACAAACCCACTGTCCTTATGGTGAATAAGAAAAGGAAGAACATGAAAAAGGGTCCTAAGTCCCATAACATGTATAAAGATTCCGATTAATATACTTGAAAGAGGAGAAATATCAAAAGGTAGGGAAAAGAAAAGGAAGAAGTATGTTTTTCATGTGGAAAGAAAGGAAAATGGAATAGTAAATGCACATAAAAGCAAGGTGAAGGTAAAGGTGAATTTTTAATCAAGTGTAATCTTTTAATATCTACACATTGGGTATTATATATAGCTTATGGTGCTCACATCTATATCCAAATTAAGTAAAAAAGTAGACTTCAAAATATTTTTAGAAGATAGGCGGATTTGTGAGTTTCCAATGGTGTGAGTTTGGATGCTCTAGTATTTTGTGCCTACCACCTTTTATTTCCAATAGGAATGATTTTGGTTTTAAATTATTGTTATTATGTACCAATAACCACCAATAACATAATTTATATATCATTCCTTGATGCATATGGTTTTATTTTCAATTTTGGAAATAAAATTTATTACTTTTATAATGACAACATATGTTGCGGTATGGAACATTTAAATAATGGTCTTTAGGTATTAAATTATGAAAACCAATTATTGGTAATATATAAGGAATCATGTTCACATGACTCATATAAAACCTAATTATGGAATCACTGTATTGGTCATGTAAATGATAATCATTTGATAAAGCTCTATCAAGATGATTATTATACTCTTATAAGATAAAAACATAAAATATTTCCTAATTGTTTACAAGGAAAAATGGACAAATCACCATTCAATGGATAAGTATAAAGGGAAATAAAGCTTCTAGTATTGTTACAAAATTATTTTTATAGACCATTTTCCATTTAATATAGAGGTGTAATTTCTTACATAATAACTTTTACCAATGACTTGAGTAGATATGGATACATCTACTTAACGAGGTATAAGTTCAAGTCCTTTGAAAAATTAAAATAATTCAAGAATGAAGTAGAGAATCAACCTGGAAAGAATATAAATAAGGATATATCAGTTTGAGGTGGTGAATATATTAACTAAGAGTTTATTGACTTTTTATAAGAGTTTTTTATTCTATATTAGCTTACTCCACCTTCAAACCATAGTGAAATGGTGTTAGTGAAAGGAGGAACCGTACATTGTTACACATGGTAAGGTCGATGATGAGTCATGTAGATATTCTATTATCCTTATAGGGATATTAATTATAAATTGTGGAATATACATTAAATATAGTACCAACTAAAGTAGAAAATGGAATTCCCTTTAAGTTATAGAGTTGAAAGAAACCTGTTTTATCACATACACATGTATGGGGTTGCGAGACATTTGTTAAGGTATTATCAGGAAATAAACTAGCACCCTGAGGAAAAATGGGTATCATTATAGGGTATCCCAAGGAAACAAAGGGATACTACCTATACAGACCCTCTAATAAGAAAATTACTGTAGCTAGACAAGCAATATTTATTGAGAGGGAGAAATTACTCAAAAAGGATAGTGAGAGCATGATTGAAATCGATGAATTTGATGCTCATGATAAACAATAATTGGTAGTAGAAAAAATTTCATAGTTCTGCATGGAATAAGTAGTTTTTGAAACACAAGTACCACATAGGAGCACAAGAGAGGTAATAGAACCTGAGAGAAATAGTTTTCTAGTCACTAAAGATGGTTCCTCATTATTGGTTGACAATTATGAACCTACCTCCTAAAAATATGAATTAGAGAGCTCATAATCTACAAGATGGAAGGAATACATGAATTCTGAAATGGATTCCATGTATTAGAACCGAGTTTGGGTTCTAGTTGATGCTCTAGTTAATGTAATGATTATAGGGTGAAAATTGTTATTCAAGAGAAAAATATACATGGAAGGTAAAGTAAATACCTGTAAATCAAGGAAAGTGGTTAAAGGGTTTAAAAACATTAAGTAATTAGCTTTAATGAAACATTTTAACTCTTTTACATGTTTCAATCCATCAGAATTCTACTTGATAGAGGAGCTTACCATGACTATGAAATTTGGAAAATGGATGTTAGAACTACTTTCCTTAATGGGAACCTTCAGGAATATTTCCATATAAAACAACCCGATGGTTTTATGACTCCAAGTGATGCCATGAAAAATTAAAAATTATA
This sequence comes from Viscum album, assembly GCA_963277665.1. Taxonomy (NCBI): domain Eukaryota; kingdom Viridiplantae; phylum Streptophyta; class Magnoliopsida; order Santalales; family Viscaceae; genus Viscum; species Viscum album. The sequence goes on along the minus strand of OY728141.1, from coordinate 387,981,871 downwards.
GAGATCCATTTATGGATTAAAGAAATAATCTAGACCATGGAACATTTGACTCGATGAATCCATAAAATAATTTTTTTATTTAAGAATGGATGTGATCCATTTATTTACAATAGGTTTAGTGGGAATGCAGTTATTATCCTAGTAGTATATATCAATGTCATATTACTTATTGGAAATGGAATACTAGTATTACAGTCTGTTAAGTAATGGTTAAAAAATTATTTCTTTATAAAGGACTTAGGTGAAGCAACCTATATTCTAGGAATTAAAATCATTTGCGATAGATCCAAGGGGCTTCTTGGACTAGGTAAAAGTACATATATTGACAAGACACTAAAGAGATTTAATATGGAACAGTCCAAGAGGTGATTGGTTCTAGTTTCAAATGGTATATATTTTTTTAAGAAAATGTGTCCTCAGATTCAATGGGATAAAGAGATAATGAGTAAGATCCCATACACTTCATCGATATGATGAATCATGTATTCCATGTTATGTACTATACTTGATGTTTCTAAAACATTGATCTTGGTAGGAAGATATCAAGCCTATTCAAGAGAATAATATTGGTATGCTGTTAAGGATATACTTTAGTATTTGAGAAGAACTAAGGATATGTTTCTAATTTATATAGGATATGAGGATTTGGTCATCAGGGGTTATACTAAGTCTAGTTTTTAGATAGATTGGAATGATCTGAAGTCAAAATTAGGATATTTTTTCTTTCTCAATGGTGGAGTTGTGAGTTGGAAGAGTTAAAAGAATCCAGTTCTCACTAATTATATAGTGGAGTATGAGTATATAACAACTTCTAATGTAGCTAAGGAATCCATTTGGATATAAATTTTTTTCCACGATAATGATGTGGTACCTCTAAGTAAAGACTGTATCACATTGTATTGTCATAATACCACAACAATGACTCTTAAAAAAGATCCATGGTCACACCAATAGACAAAGGACATACTCCAAAAGTATCAAATTTTGATGGATTTTTCTTAGATGGGTGAAGTTACAGTAAGCAGTGTACCCATGAAAGAAAACATGGCGAAACCATTGAATAAAGGCCTATCCCAATGGAAGAATGAGTATCATGTGAGAGATATCGGACTAAAGGTTGTTAGTATTTAGATCTAGTGAAAGTGGGAGTTCGTTTTTCTTGAATGGATTGAAGACCTTGGATTTTTATTTATTTTTGATAATCCTGTTTTTAACTAGTTTGAGAGGGAACCCTTACATGAACCGTATGCATTTTGTCACAAGTCCCATTACATGACTTGAAAGACCATAGACACAATTCCCATAACATGACTTGAATGCCCAACCAAAATACACAAGAAATACCCCTCCACAATAGCTACATCATTGAAGGAACCTAGATACAACCTCATATTTCCGATCAGCTATAATTTCCCCATTCATAGCTACATGGTTCCTGGTACCAATAGAGATTTTACATTCCCTCTTCTTATTCTAATCCGATTAGCTCTACTCTGGTAGTTGCTACTTGATCTGAATCCTCTTCTAGTACTTGTTCTATATAGTCTTACTGGGATTCTACATAGTCTATGTTTGCTTGAAGGCCCTATGGCCTAACGACCATGGGTGGACCGAAGGCCCTACGACTCAAACTGGTGGCCCAAAGGCCCAAAAGGTCCTAAGAGTTACCTGCTATGATGAGAACCCAGAAGTTCCATGAAAACATTCATAAATATATTTTCTATACCTAGATGATATCAGTTGAGGGACACATACGATAAAAGTTAATAGGTGTGGAGACTCATAAGACTTTAAGGAACCTTCTAACGGGGTATGACCATGGTAATGTTCAGTTTAGGATATTATGAGAATGAGACCCACCAATAAGAAATATAAATTTATTTGTGTCATTAGATGTTCCTTTATTAATACTTTTTTTTATTCTTAGACATTAATATTATTATTAATGAGTATCATAAGTAATGTACTTTGATGAATTGATAAAAACTGTGATGAGATATGTTTGGGAAGAGGTAGGATACATTTGGTGCATCATGAACAATATTAAATTAATCAGCAATGAGAGAAAGGATTTTCACAACTATTTTTAACAGAAGTTGATATCTTAGGACCTTTTATGGGAATGAAATAGCCTAAATAAATCCATGGCCATGGTGTTATATAAGAAATCTTGATTTTTATAAATTCAAAGAAAGAGACATCAAGAACATAGGTTGGTTGAAATAGTATGAAACCTTCTTGATTAGAGATATCACGATAAAGAGATTATATTACACAGTGAACATCCATATGAGGTATTGTGTCATTGTGGTATCAACTTATTTCTCTATGTGTGCCTTGGTGTGTTTGTAGATGCTATCCTTGGACTTTAGGCTGCTTCACCTAAAACCATTGAGAAATAGTCCTAGAGGGTCAAACAATGAGTGTACCTTGAATCTCAGTTAAATAATGTATTATTTATTTATTATTTAATAGGTTTAATAAATATTATCCCTACATGTGGTTTAATAATTATCCACATTTTATTTATCGTATATATTATGTCACCAGTTATTTGAGATAATATTACGTGACTTGAATATTTATTAAATATTTATTTCATATTTAGTGAATATAATATATATTTATTCGTTATAGAAAAATGTAGTGATATTTATTTATTAAATAAACAATCATTATTCAAGACTCGATAAATCTTATGGAGGAATGGAGGATCGAGTTTTTAGTCCTGATAAAAAATAATATATATTGAATATTATTTGATTAAATAATAATCAATTTTATTCACAAGTTAAGCTCATGTTGAGAAAATAATAATAATATTATTATTTTAGACATGGGGTTCCGTGAGGGATTAAATAAAAAAAATGAACATATATAATTGTTCATTTCTAATTCTAGTGATATATAACCCCAATTATATTATTTTTTTCCAAGAGTTCCAATTCATTAGTTGTTCACAACAAATCTGGAGAATCCTCACAAATCCTTATAGAGATCCCTTCTCCAAGAACACTCCCAAGAATGTAGAGTGATCTTCCTCCACCTTCAACTATTGACTCTAGAGAGATCATAAAGAATACTTTGAAAGAAATTATCATGGTGATCAAAGGTGAACGACACAAGTGATAAGATCTGTCATGCTATACCTAATGATTATTATAGATACATTTGGAGATTTTTAGAACACATGTGGATCAACAATAGAGGGAATATACTCTTGATTCCTACAATGAAACAATGGTATAATGTAGACCTATTTTCATATCCATCAACAAAGAAAGAAATCTTACAAGGTAACTATTTATTTTTTTAAATTAATTATAAATAATATGTGATGATCTTGTGCATAATTCCGACATTTTATCCCTCATATATTTTCTTTGATTCGTTTGTATTGATCAAGACATTAATCATCCTATAAATCTCAGATTGATCATTGATCAAGACAAAAATAAAAGTTGGGTAGAATCCATCACATGCTTCCACTACACCTAGAACCTTCAACTCTAACCCCATACCATAACTACTGGGTAACTCTCACCTAACTACATCCTTATAATACCGACAATGACTCTATACTTAAGTGATATTACTAACTATCTGATTTCAACGCAACATGAATTTACTTACCCCACACTTAAGTGGGATCCATTTACCTTTCTTATCCATCAACCAATAACCCATACCATAGTGTTTGAGTCATTCCATCTATAATAAATAACACAAAATTCATCATAAATAAACCAAAAATCAATAAAAATGTTCAATCACAAAATTCCTTAAATTAATATTTTCTAGAAAATAACAACACACCTAAAAAATACTAATTTCTTTTATTAGAAATCCACCCACACCAAAAAAAGTATCATAGTGAATTACACATATTTATAAATCATTTAAATATATAAAAAATATTTATTTTTGAAACAAACTAGAAATCCATCCAAATTTATAACATAATAGAAATAATGAGAAGACACATATATCAATCATGATGCTGAAGAAAAATGTACATTATCTAACCCAAAAATTAAATATTATAAAATGATTAAAATCAAGTAAAAAAATTATAATATATTATATTGATAAGAATAATAAATCTAATTAAGTGAAATACATCCATCATGAACTCCTTTGTAGATCACAAGAAATAGTCTTAAAATTTTTCAGGGTTTTTCCATTCCTCATTGAAAACCTCACACCTAAATCCCTAGATCTTTCCATTGATATGAGATAAATCCAAGAAGAACAAGAAAGTTAAAATAAGAGGTACTTGGCTTGGATCAATGTGGATTTGAGAGGAAAGAATAACCTAATAACCTTATAAAAATCCCCCAAGAAGGTCCTCTCCAAAATAAAGATCTAAATATGGAAAATCCTATATGTTTTGGATAAAATAGAATTTTTAAAATATTCTTTTAAATAATTAATGGAACAATTTCATGGTTTTCCAGAATGTGCATGGGACCATGAATTTCCTACTAACAAAAAACCCAAGTTGCATGGTCATATTTTAAGGTCTCCCATACCATGTTGTTGGCTATATGTTTTCCATTGTTTACCCGTCTTTACTAAGATTCAACCCCAAAATTAAAAAAACACCTCTCAATACCCCAAACACTTATTACCACCTCCAAACAACTCTAAATACTTCTATATACGTCAAAAAACCAGAATGAACCTCTAAACCAAGTATAACTTCCCCAGAATTGAATATTTTTCTTCCACCTGAGAATTAATGTGTTAAAATTCTACCCTCTGGATTTTTTTTTCATCCTTGAAATATTAGGTTTATAAAAATATTATAATAATTAACCAAAATATATTTTATAAAAAATAACCTCACCATTAAAATTTTCATTCCAAAAAATATAACATGAATACTAAACTATAACTCATTTATCCAAAGAATTATAATATTTTATGTTCTCCCTACCATCAAGAAACTCCTTTCACTAACTAGGACTATCCAATAGTGAAAATTGATATCCGTGTTTCATCTAACACCTATTAAAAAAAATCCAATCTAGTTGATGGTTCACTATGTGACACCCCAATTTTTTATTTTTTAGTATTTTTTATAATAATTTGTTTAGAATAAAAATAGTGATAGTTTGAAATTTTTGAGAATTTGTTAAATTGAACTGTTAAATTTATGGTCTTGGAGACCATGAAAATAGATTTTCATGGTAATTATATAGAGGTATTATATCTTCATGATCAAACCCATGTTTTATCTAACCATTCACACTAAAAATACCTCCTGTTAATATTAAGTGAAAATTTATTTATTTTTGTCCCAAATTATTAAGACCGTTTATGATTGGATTATGGATTATTATGATGGTGTTATTTTTTATTTATTGTAGTTACAAAAATTTATAAACATTATTATAAATATTTTAGTTATGATTTTGAAAAATATATATTTAAATTATTTGTCTTGTGTATTTATGTTTTTTTATATATGAGTATAATATTATAATGTTTTTTTTAAATGTAATGAGGATTTTTATATTATTATTGTGTAGATATGATATGGAAACATTGATATGTGTTATTAAAATTAGATAATTCTAGAAATATAATTTTATAATAATAATAATATTATTATTTTTTGTGGTATTTTCAATAAGAACATGAGGGGGACCTTCAAAATAAATTCATATTTATTACAACAATAATTTAGTTCGATAATTTTTATAGCTAGTGTTGTTGAAAATTACATGTATAGTTTTAAAATTAAATGATGGATACAAATTTAATGTAATTTTTAATATAAAGTTGTAATGTTTTTATGAGGTACTTTCCTTGATAATGGGATGTTTGGATTGTTCAATGTTCCCATTTCTTGTTTTACCCTTTGGATATTATTTCACAATTTTATTGTTGAATTTATTAATTTAAAATTTCTTTATTAATATATGATAAATTATTATGAACTGGATTTCTTAATGGTGCTATGAGGTTATATGAGGGTTTTGTTTATGTGATTTATTTGAATTTTTTGATCTCATTAATTATAGAAAACATCATAGGATTACATTGGGTATCTAAAAGGGACTCTAGTGAAAATTATAATTTCTATTTAAGATTATACACTGCATAACCTCAATCCCTAGTTTAGATTATGTAGTAGATATCATAGAATTTTTTGGGATCATGATACAATTAGTTTAATTTTGGGTTTTATCATAAGTTTATTATACACATTGACTAGTAACTTATCTACTAGTTTAGAATGATGATTTAGCTAGTGGCATTTGCACATATTATATTGAGGTTGAATATGAGGATCCTTGTGTAGCATCTCACCCTCACCCATTGTCTTGAGAAGAGGTGGTTGGTGTTACTAGCCTTAGATGAAATCCCCATAACACCAAAGGCTGGAAATAAATTCCAATGGATTCATAAACAATGGGGGGGGGGAACAATTTTCAATTTGAGATAAAATAACCAAACCATGAAACCATAAAAATAAAACATCTATATGATTCCTGCATACAAAATATAATCCAATAAAAAATATATAATATTAGAGTACAAGTGGAAACAAAGTGATGTTACAAAAAGAACCAATAGAATACAAAACACAAATACTCCAATGACACTAAACAACAACCACCAATTTTTCCAATATCCAAATCCCCATTCCCAACCTAAGGTATTAATAAGAATCACTATACAACTATGATACCTTGTCTTTACCTATGTCTCAATATATAACATCTAAAAATGCACCATAGGGACAAATAATGGGGTGATTATAAAACTAAATAGGATTTCTACAATGAAATCCCAACTCATTCCATTGGGATAGAACTTGTCAGAACATTTATATAAAATAGATTAAAACAATTTTAATGGTTTATATCAAATCCAAAATAGTTTCAAAACCAAAATAGTTTTACATGGAAATAAATAAAACAAACCATTAAATCATTTGTCATCTAATTTTTAATACCCATTTCACAAATACAAACATTCACACATGCATGACTAGGTGAAAATTCTATATTCATGAGCGGTCTCTCATTGATCTACCAAGTCATCACAAGGTTACCAAAATTAGGTTCCCCAGTAGAACAAGACCCTTACACAGGGCCATGTTTAATTAAAATGAACTCACATATGCCATATATTCCAAATAACATTCCAAAATATACATTCCAAGAAATTTCAATAAAACTTTTCTTCTATTTAAAACATTTTAACAAAAAATTTACTATGCATAAACACAAACTATATTTTATAATCATGAACAAAAATAAATTTATATAAATCCATACAATTTACAAACTTTCCATGGAAACATCACTAAATAGGTTTACATCAAATAACACAAGTGCTTCACAATAATTTCAAGTAATTAAATCAATTTGACACATAGAATTCAAGTTCTAATCAATAATAGTCTAGAGAGAAGACACCTACATCTCAAGATTTAGTGAAAATAAAGAACGATACAAAAAATTACAAAACCTAGATTAGATCTTCAAAAACTGAACTTAGATATTTTTTCCTTCAACCAAAAAATAAGATATAATCAATAAATCCAACAAAGAACTTGTATCTATCCCCGTAGGATACGATATATGTTCTCAAGAGAGAGGAAGAGAAGAGATCTAAGGAAAATGATGAAGAAAAAACACTTATCAATTAATCTAGATATCCAACATAATTTAGATTGCCTATGGATTTCTCTAGGGTTAAAAGGAAAAGTATATATAGCCTTGGAAGGAAGAGGAAATCATGTTATGACTAGTTTAGGGGGAAATGATGGATTAAGAAAGGTAACCAATTTAGATTCAAAGTTTTTAGAGGGATGACTATACACCACATAGTTTGGAAAATCATGTAGCAGCCATGAAATTTCTACTACCTCATACCAACAACCTATAGGGACGGATCACATATTTTGGAAAAACCATGCACCAACCATGCATTAAGAACTATCTCAAGTGATAGTAAGCTCACACAGTTTCTCTTAAGAATCCTCATTGTTTGGCTAAAATGTGCACCAACTGTGGGCATGTCCAATGTCCTCCGTTTTTCTTTGAATGGTTTCCTGGATGTGTTTCATGGTTTCTCCTAACCATTCTTAGACCGTTAACCTCCATATAAGCCCCCAAAACATGTGAAAACCCCTATAAACCACCAAAAACATAACCCAATCATTTTATATACTTAAAATACATAAATAAAGTGTCAAGTACCTGAAAATATGAGTGATAAATTCTCCCCAACATCGGTCTTTCCATCCCTATAAAGTAGAAAAACCCATTATCTTGAAAGAGCTTCAGATATTTCTCAACAATTTCATTATCACTCTACCATGATTCTTCTTGAAACTGACCATGTTACCATAAAACCTGAACTAGACCAATGCTTTTCCCATACAAGAATTTATCTTGACTAGCCATAATCTTTACTGACACATGAACCAATGTAGAATCTAGATATATGTCAATATGATCCCACAGAATCATATGTTTTATATGAGGTCGATAATTATTCAATTGAGATACATGAAACAGATTATGCATTAAACTAAATCTTAGTGTCAAATCTAACCAATTTCCACCTAACCAACACATTCATGTATCTCAAAAGAACCTATGTATCGAGGAGATAACTTGATATACTTACCAAAATGTTTATTCCCAAAGATTGGAGAGATTCTAAAGAACACATGATCATATAACTCAAATGAAACAATCATCAATGATGATCCACAGACGATTTTTAATGACTCTAAGACATCTCCATTTTCTTCTTGATCAAATATTCTCTATTGTATCTTGTACAAGGCTTGGTATAACTAGTGAAGTACCACATATTTCCACCCAATAAAGTATATAATGATAAGGTTAACCATAAAATGATTCAAAATGAGACATATGCATCAAGTCATGGTAGTTATTATTGTAAAAGAACTATAATAATGGTATTTTATCCTCCCATGAGACACCAAAATCTATTACATAATATCTAAGAATGTAATTCAATGTTTGGATATTCCTATCATATTTTTCATCAATTTGATGATGATAAGATGTGCTCATAGTCACCTACATCCCAAGGGATTGGTATAAGGATTTAAAAAAACAATATGTAAACCTAAGGTCTCTGTCCAAAACAATCGAGATAGGAATTCCATATCACTTTAAAACTTCTTAGAAATAAATTTTGGATAAGTCCTTTATTGTATGAGATTCATGAATAGGGAGAAAATGGGCTAACTTCGTGAGCCAATACGCAATTATCCATATGTAATTTTTTTTCTGAACCGTCCTTGGGAGTCCTATAATAAAATATATAGCTATATACTTCTATTTCTAAATAGGAATTGGTAAGGATTTCAATATTCCTACTAGTCATTGGTGTTATGTCTTTACCTGGGGACATGTGAGGAATATTGAAACAAACTCTATCACTTACCTTTTCATTCTAACCCACCTAAACTATGACTTATATTCTTTATAAATATTTTGAATTCCTAGACGAACAAACCATTTCTAATGGTGGTAAACATTAATAATTTGTTCATAAATAACCCAAGGTTCCAAGATCTGATCTCTAAACCACAAAACCAAACTCCCATTTAGATTCTATTCCTCAATGGTCTACCCACAATTGTGTTTTGACCTTATAAAAACACATTTAGAATAAGTTTTATGATACTCTTTAACATGTGGAACCAAATTAGGAATAAATAAAAATGGGAATAAAATTGCAAAATTAAACTGCTAAGTACAACCCAGGTGTATGTATTCAATAACTAACATCAGCTACCAGTGATCCAGGGATCCCTTTTCCAACTAATAATATGAATTTATACTTAATTAATCTTCAACAAAATTTCCTTTACCTAGTGTATGCATAAAGTTTAAGTCAAACATTTGAATGTATTTCATCCATATTCCTTTCTATAGATTCAAATTTATTTATGAGAAACTACATTTCGAGATTTTATGGTATATAAAAACTGTGAAATTATAAAAAAGATAATGATTCTAAGTATTCAACGCATGGAATAAAACATCAAATTCCAAATCATGTGTTAGGTAGTTCTTCTCATGAAACTATAACTTCCATGATCCATAAGCAACAACATGATCCCCTTTCATGAGAACACATCCCAACCCTGATCCTGATGCATCATTATAAAATACATAGCATTATCCAGATTCCAAAAATGTAAGGATATGAGCTAATGTAAGTCTAACCTTGATTGCTTGAAAATATTTATGAAATTCTTCATTCCATTGGAAAGGAACACCTTTCCTTAACAAAGCTATCATCAGTGATTAAAAATGTAAAAAATTTATGAATTTTTTTGGATAATAACTAGAGAGCCTAAGGACAATGTATATCTCAAAGAAATTATTTTGTGGTTGATAAGATATCATGACCTCTATATTTTCTAGATCTATAGAAACTAATTTTTCATAAATTACATGACTAAGGAAACATAACTATAGTATCCAGAAATCAAAATTTTATAACTTTGAATAAAGACAATGTTCCTAAAAGACATCTAACACTATAGCCAAATGTTTATAATGATCTTCCTTCATCCTGAAATACAATATTATATAATCCAAAAATAATACAAAAAATGAATCCAGATACCATTGAAATATATGATTCATCAATGCCATAAATATTTCTGGTGTATTCAAAACACTAAAAGTTATAAAAACGAACTCATAATGGACATATCTTCTTTTGAAAGTTATATTTGGAATATCATACTTCTGGACCCACAATTGGTGATGTCCTAAATATAATTCAATTTTAATGAACCACTAGGATCCCATATATTTAGTGAACAGATCATCAATACATGGAAGAGGGTACTAATTCTTTATCATAACTTGCTTAAGTTTTCAATAATATATATAAATCCTAATAGTTCCATCCGTCTTCTTTACAAAACGGACCGGTGCTACCTAGAGAGATGTGATCAGTTGAAGAAACCATTTACTTTATAACTCTTCCAATTGAACCTTCATTTACCTCTATTATTTTGGTTCAATATAATAAGACATAATGGAAATTGGATTGTTCCCCAGTAGTAGATCAATCATAAACTCCATTTCTCTTTTGAGTGGAAGCCTCGACAAATTTTTGGGAAAACATTATGGATCAAATCCACTATGTTTATAAAATATCTAGCCCCAATCACATATATCCATGTCAAAGAAACTAATTTTAACTAGTAAGAGATAGTTCTAGCCACTGGTACCAAGGTTCCGAATATTATTTCATACACTGCCCAATATCTTTTAAATAGATTTCTAACACCATCAGAAGATTTGAAAATCAAATTTTGTGTATAAAAATATATATGGGATGCAAAGGTTATCAGCTAATCCATTCCCAGAATCAAGTTGTAGACATCTATATCTATCATAGAGAAATACCATACCAAATCTATCCCATTTAATTTTACCAAACATTATGCACATTTCAATGCTCAATAATCTTGTCGTACTAAAGGTGTTTCTAGTTTCAAAATAGAAGGAATCATCTCAACTTGTAAACCCAAAAATCAATAGTATAAGAAGAAATAAATGAATTGGACACATCAATATTAAAGAATGATTTCACAAGGGTAGAGTTCAAAAGAATCATACCTCTCACCATATAATGTTCTGATAGATCACCCATGATCACTTGCTCAACTCCATACAATTTATTACTCACTACACTTTGATATTTGTTACCATATGGATATTCCACTTGTTAAGGTGTCATGGTATTCCTAGAATAATAATTTATTTCTTGGTTGTACTGATGATATTTATTTTTCGACACTCGTCCCATCGAACCATATGATGCCTGAATTGCATGGGACATGTCTCTAGAACCCGACCTTGGAGCACTGCGATAATAGTGCTGAATATGACCTATAGAGTCGCAATTGTGACATTCTCTAGGCGGTTCTATACAGTCACACATAATATGATCAAAACAAACACATTGAAGAGATCCTGTCTTGCTCTTTAGTCTAGGAGGTAAGATGACTGGTCCCATAGTCTGATTCTAAGATAAATCACCCATTTGGGAATAGGTGTCCCACCTTCACATGTTCCTAAAATTAGAGTTTCTATCAGTACCCATAGGAATAATAATGCTTATTTCAACCCTGTTTCATGAGATGTATCTTTCTTCCATAGTCTCTTTATTGACCATCTCTTTATAATTTGTTATACAAAGCACAAAAATCTTTGAGTGAATTTATAGTTTCAACTCGAACTAAAAAAATAAATGCCTTAAAGGATATAATTACAACAATTTCTAGTTAAAAGTGAACTAAATTCATAAATTTAGCCACATAATCTATTATTGAGATTTATCCTACTTAAAATTGAATAATTCCTTTATTGAAGTAATTCTGAATGTGTGAGGATATAATTTTTAATTGAACAATTCTTAAAAAACCTCCCATGAAACTACCTAATTCAATTTAGCTTCAAATGATAAATACCACCACTATCATGTTAAATCCTCCAGCATTTACGCATCCAACTTCACTTTTTACTCATCAGGTGTGGTAAGGAAATCAAAAAATCGATTTATCCCATTTAACCACACTTATTCTCTTTTCATTCTCTAAATCACCTCGAAATATGAGTGGACTATACTTTTGGAACTAGAAAAAATGATCTAATTGCCTTGGTTTATCTCTTCTATTCCCTTTGTCAACCTGAAAAGCCTCAAGAATACTATAAACCAACTGTTGGTTCACCCATGGCTCAAGTACAACCACATTATTAGTAGCCTCATCCAGTTGGTTTCTATAGTTCCTACCCAGTGTCATTCTCTATAACAAAAAAAAACTCTATTTAGTCTCACTATCTAGAAATTGAAGCCTTAAAGATTTCAAATCTAACACATAAAACATATCACTAAAAGGATTTACAGAATTCAACAATTTCCACTTTAAAACCATTTTTGAAAAAAACCACCATGATTTTTGAAAGTTAAACAATTTTAACTATTTTTAAAAATGAACACTTTTTACCAAATTAGAAATCATTAACTCAATAATGACCAATGCAGTCCTAGTGGGAATTCATTACTATCTATTCATTTTATGCTCTCCTCATATTTTAAACCCATGATGATGATGTGAAAACTCCCAGAAGTGTCTCAAAACAATCATGTACCCAAAATAACTAGTAACTTGAAGTTTAGCACAAAAGGATAGATATACCTTTTATTCTATACATTTTTAACTTTGAAAATCCTACTTCATTCTACTAACCCAACTAAAGTTCTAAACAACTAATACCCAAGGATCAAACAAATTGATGCCATTTGTAACATCCCTCCTCCCTCCCATTAGCTTGGCTAGAGGCAGTGGGTGTTACTGGACTTAAGTGACATCCCCAAGACACTAAAGGCTAGAAATAAATTTCAAAGGCATCATATAAATTTAGGGGATGATTTTACCTTTGAGATAAAACAACCAAACCGTGAAACTATAACAACAAAACCTCTATATGATTCATGAGTATAAAATAGAATCTAATACAAAAACAAACCAAAAGACAATATCAGAGTACAAGAAGAAATAAAGAAACATAACAAAAACAAACAATAGAAGAAAAAACCCAAAGAATCCAAAGATAATAACAAAAAATCACCAATCCAATCCAAGCTCCAAATCCAAATGAAATACCCAAGATATCAAGAATCATCACTATAGAGCTGGGATACCTTTACTTTACCCATTTCTCAATATATAACATCTTCAAACACACCATAGTGACCAAACATAAGGTTGGTATAAAACTCATTAGGATTTCCATAATGAATTCCCATATCAATCCACTAGGATATAACTTGTCATAACATTCATATAAAATAGATTAATTAAATTCTAATAGTTTATTACAAATCCAAAAATGTTTCGAAACCACAAAATTTTTCATGGAAAGAAATAAAAAAAACTTTATAAGATTTCTCATCTTATTTTTAATAGCTATTTTATACAACCACACATACACACATGCATTCCCAGGAGATAGTTCTATACTCATGAGTAGTCTATCATCAATATTCCAAGTCATTACTATGTAACAAATACCAGGTACCCCAAAAACACATTTCTGTTTCTAAGGTTACATCTAATCCAAATAAACTCACGCCAACCATATAATCCAAATACCATTATAATACAACCATGCTAAGATATTCCAATAATAAATTTATTTTATTTAAAAAACGTTGATTTTTTTTACCATGAATAGAAATCAAACTATATTTTATAATCATGAACAAAAATCACTTTCTAAAAAGCCATCAAATTTCTACAATTTCCAAGGAAACATCACTAATGTGTTTTCCATCAAATCATAAAAGGGTTTCAAAAAAATTTCCTGAAATTAAGTCATTTTGAAACCAAGACTTTAAGTTATAATAAAGAATATTCAAGAGATAATACACCTACATATTAAAATTTTGGGAAAATGAATAATGGTCCAACAACTTCAAAAACCCGACTTAGCTCTTCTAAAACTAAACTTAGATCTTGTTCCATTCAACCAAAACAATAATATGTCATCAAGAAATATAAAACATAACTTGGATCTAACCCCATTGATTAGATATAAGGTTCCAAGAGAGAGTAAGAGGAGATATCCAACTGAATAAATGAATAACAAACACTTATTGGTGAATCTATATCTCTAATAGACTTTGGATCACCTAAAAATAAATCTTGATTCGAAAGGAAAATTCTATCCTTACTTGCGGAGAAGAGGAAATCATGTTATAACTAGTTTATGGAAAAATGAGGGATCAAGGAGGTAAACCAAGTTAGACCCACAATTTTAAATGGGATGAAAGTATGCTACACGGTTATACCACACAATTTAGAAAACCATGCACCAACTATATGGTTGCTACTACCTTAAACGAACACCCCACATGGTTGGATTGCTCAGTTATACAAACAGTGCTCCAACCGTGCATTAGAAACAATCTTATGTGATAGTAGGCTTGCACAGTTTATCCAAGGAATCCTCATAGTTTGGAAAAACTATGCCCCAAATATTCACCTACCTAGTGACCTCTACTTTCCTTTTCAAGGTATCCTAGAGGTTTTACATGGTTTATAATAACCATGGTCAAACCGTGAAACTCCATAAAAGCCTCCACAACATGCTAAAACCCCTCCGAACCACACAAAACTTAACCTAATATATTTATATTTTTAAAATACATAAATAAATTTCCATGTACTTGAATCTTGGGTCGCTACACCAAGACTTACCTTAACTTAAGACAGTTGGTAGTCTCCCATGATTTCATGACATAAAATAAATTATAAAAAATTTCATTTATTATTTCTTCAATGTAAGTTTATATACTTGGGAAACCCATTTACTTTTACAATAATGGAAAAAATATAATATTTAAATTTACTTATTTTTCCTAATTTTAGAAATTATATTTTTTTATTTGTATATCAAACTAGCATATATTTTTTTAAAATACAGGTAATGTATAGAATCTTAGAGGTATTTTACTAATATTTTAACTCAATCCTTATATATGAACCCTTGGGTGTGCATATAAATTGTATTCTCTTGGTTTTATTAAGTGAATGATCAATGTTTTTGCTTTTTAGGATTAAAAAATTGGATCAGTTGTTGAGAAATAATGGTGATGAAATATGAGGATATTCATGTTTCATAAGAAGATAGATGATTTCTCATTTTTATTGATGGTCAGTTCTGAGTATAGTCATGTATACCTTTTCTTTATATTATTTTTCAGATTTTATATTGTATAAATGATTATTGGACTATTTATTTGATTTTTGTTAGTCTCAACTATGTTCATTTGTTATAAATAGGGTATCATTCCCATTTTTCATGTTGATACCCTAAGAATGTTTTTCATCTTATAGAGACCAGGAACATACCTTCAGTTTGTGCCATGTGCTTCCGATATGGTGGAAAAATATTCATACCGGTATGTTATACTATACCACCATACTTTCCTCCACACATGATATCTCATTCTTAAACTGACACTCAAATATATATGAGTATAAGTACCCATATAAGTTGTATACATCATATACATTTACTTCAACTAAGAAAACAATTCCTTAGGATCATGAAAAAACTAATAAAAATATATTCTATATCCCCTATCACACTTTTATTAAAATAAAATTTCCCTAAAAAACTATAATTCATATCAAATCAGTTAACTAAGATTAATTTCAAGAATAAATTCTTGAGACACACCAAAAATGTTTATAATTCACAAGATTACCAAGGAAAAATGTAGTTCAAACTTTAGATCAATCAAAATACAATCATTGTAGTGATATAATAATAATTAACCTATCAAGTTGGATAGTTATCGAAATTGACCATATTCCCACAAAGACTTCACTTTTTCTATCTCTTAGTGATTAGCTAATGCACCTTAGTTACTACCCATGATAGAGTTAGAACACTGTATGGATAGAATTTTAAAGACCCATAAATTACTCAATACACATACCTTATAATTTTTATAACTTATCATATAACCATAAAAAATGGAAATATTTTTTATAACACGTGTTATGTTTATATTAAATTTTTATTAGCTTTTTTAAAATCCCTAATGTGATGTGTATAGAATACACATTCCATTGCTTTAATAGTGTGAAATTTATGCATGATTTTAGATGTATCGAGTGTATTAATTGTTATGATTGGATTGTTTTGGCCCTGATTTATACTTTATATATTGATCAGGATGTTATATTGTTATTCCAATAATGTTGAAATATATAGATATACGTGTTTCCTTAATCATGGATACTATTTTGATAGATAATGAGCTTGTTAGTAAGGGTATTTTACTATTGTAAATGTTTTAAAAATGTATAAATTATTTAGATATTGATGAATGGGATGGGATCAAAATTCCCTAATATTATCATACCCCTGCCCTATCCTTGAATGGGATAGTTAGCTTGGATGCCCCAATATTATTATACATAATTATATTTCCAAAAATGGGATGGGTCATTAAACCTAACTTCAGTTATGGGGTGTGTATCATGGTTTCCATGACATTATCAATTCAGATCCTAAGATCTAGGATCAAAGTAGGTTTATAAGATAAGGACACCCCCCGATAAAGGGAGTTTTGTTTTGAAATTATTCATGTATCTCATTATGTTTACTTACTAAGATTGTGATTCTAGTGGAATTATTAAATTAATTCAGTATATTTATGTAAATGAGTTGATTGATTTGATGCATGAACCAAGAGGTATTTGTTATATATTGGAATAGTGGATGTTTTCTACAGAGTATTGTATGATCATATACCACATGTGAACTCTAGTGTATGTAGATCTCCTATATATATCTTGATTAATTTTTTTACTATGAATCGTTATTGGTGGTATGGGTTGAGTTCCGCTTAGTGTTAGATCTATAGAATATAGGTTGTTTTTTCACATATCTATGTGTATTTGAGACCTATTAATGTTATCGAATTTACTAGTAATTCTAATTTCATTTCTTAACACGCGTTATATTCATGTTATATTGGCTATTTTTATTTATAGTTTTCTAATATTTGAGGGAAAATCACTTCCCAATCACACATTGTGACCCAAAATGATTGTCACCATTCCCCAGGGATTAAGAAGTGATATTAGGATAATGTGGAAGTTTGATTTGGGAACCATTTGGTTGATTATGTGATGATCATTATAGTTATATTCACACCAAAAGACTCAAAATATCAAGATGGATACATACCAAAAGTGACAAAGTTCTCTCCCATGCAACAATCAATCCATTTAGTCAATCCATTAACCATTTAATTATACTAGTAACATAAAACAAAAACATAATTTATATTATAAAAAAATAGTGAGTACCCAAATATCGAAATTCAATTTAAACTCTATTATACATAAATAACTAGAAATAATACTTAGTTTACAATATATAATACTTCGTGAAAATAATAATATTCAATTTATGTTAAGATTATATCATGAAAATGTAAAAAAACATAAACCTCGATATACCCCCAATGAATTGAATCATGTTAAATCAGAATACAACCTATTTCCCATGACAAAAAACCAATACAATCCAACAACAAGAACTATTTATATTCCAACACCCTCATATCAAAGTAACTACTATTATATTAAACATTATATAAAACAGTCTAGATTGTATCCCCATACAAACAATGAAATAATAAATTCCCAACAATTATTTTACATGATATGGAAATTAACTTATTTTCTTGATGTAACCCAATTTTAATGCAACAACCTTGATGTGTCCAAGGATCACACAGAAACACTAAGAGGGGATGAATTTTGTGGGACCTATTTTAATGAATTATTTTTTTATTTTTAATTCAAACCTATGTCACCTGTTAAAATAATTGGATCATGTGTGAAATATAGAAAGTAAATGAAACATATAACAAAATATTTTTACTAGGTTCGATATTAAGACCCACTTTTTTCCATATTGGTTATACCCCTGAATATGGATTCACCTATATAATCTTTTTATAAATTATAATGGTTCAGAAAGAAACTGGTTATACACCCCAGTAGTAGATCCTCTAGTTAATCCTTGTTATACCCCTAGTGATACAACTTTTCTTCCTTGGTTGGATAGACACCCCAAACATTTGATTGGTTAGACCCTTCAATCACTTGAGCATCCCTAGTAATTAGTTAGACCCCTAGTCATAAGATACTTCTTTTTTATTACAAAGATTTGATGTACTGATAAGATGATCACTTGGTCTTCCTCCATGATTCGACTAGATAAAAATATATCATGTTCAACTTCAAGTACCTTTTAACTGATGCAGGTCTTTCTAAAAAAATATTTGATCATAGTATATAATTATCTTCCTCAATGCAACACTGCACAGACAAAAATTCTATATTCCTCTGAAGACCTAGCCTCACTGAATACTAAAAACATATATATAAATTAATTTTGAGTGGCTGATGTAAATTCTATCCCGGATTCAGTTTCAAAACCCTAAACACTAATTATGCAATGTATATTGAATGTACAATTATGAACCTTCATGAATGTATAAAAATACAATGCATAATCTTCTCAAAATTTTTTCTTATGAAATTGCTATTTCATGTGTATTTATTATATCATGTGCATCCAAATACACACACCGCCTATACTTTTAGTGATTGGTTCACTTTCACATTCACTGGTTCTTCACAAAATAGAAATTATCATGGATATTCCACTTATTATGAACATTATCCTCATTCATGAGTATTGCTTAAATCTTTCACCTCATCCATAAAATTTCTTCATGAAATGATAACACATTAGCTGCTCACATATTCTTTTCATATTTCACTGCTCAATAATATACCTTCACTATTCATTCTCACAACAGTCATGAATCCACCATTATTTCTTGTAATATCTCATTCAAAATTACTCAAATAATAATCCTAAAGACCTTCATGAAAAGCATCCTTCATGCATGGATACAATCTCATGCATAGTTCTTAAGCTCTTTGCATAACCAGAATATGCACTTCCTGTAACTTATTCATGTAAAAGTTTTATGTGGGTTCACTTTCTTCTTATAAAAACACAATATTAATATTAAAAATATCTTGAAGAAACTTGAAACATCATCATACAATCGAGAAACCAAGAACCCAACTCGAATAGATGTAACTCTTGCGCATATATAGAACACTTTTTTTCTCTATTTCTCTCTCAAGAATAAAATATCTCTTGGATACGAGATAAGATACACCTAAAAATGAGTCACTTGGATGTTATTTGTAGACAATATTTTACCAAATCAAAGTATCTTAAAATCATGGAGAACCATATGTTTCTTCTATTTATGCACTCAATATCTCATGTTATGCATCACAAGATATCAACTCCACTTAAAAACATATTTAGTGAATTTATATTTTTCAATGGTTTGATCATTATTTTATCACGAAAATGAAGTTACTTGTAATTTAGATCATGTTCAGATCTTTAGGATGATCAAATAAAGTTGATAAGGCTCGACTTGATCTTCTGATGATGTTGTATATAGACCCTAATGAACAGAAGCCCTTCAACAAGGTCAAATGATGAAGAAAACACAAATTGGTGATTGAATGGCTGGGATAATCTCATCGGATAGTAACATTTATTTACAGATCTTAAATGATAGATGAATAGTTACCGAGCTCAACAAGTATATCATTGATTACGAAGTATTTTTCAAGCTCCATTATCATAAAAGTCACATACTAAGCCATATAGAAATGGGTATTAGTCTTCTCCCATGATGCCCTATCTTTATGATCCCATTCTCCTCCTTGTCAGTGAGCCTTTCACGCCCTCTGACACCATGCTGACCTGACTGAGGTTGAACCTACCTACCTAACTAGCAACAGTGGGTCCCTCAGCTAGCTGGTGTAGTTTTACCCTTTTCGTATTAACTTTATTAAAATACTTAGCCAATTTGTAAAGACACTATAAAATCACCCCTTTCATTTAACTTCTCACATCATCAAATAATATGGTGTAAACATTGTTCAATATCCTAATGAAATTGGGAAACTATTTATAACATTAATAATAGCTCTGAAATCATCACATTTATAAATCATTGACTTTTCATCTTATTAGATTGTTGACAAAAATTTCAACCACAAAAACCTAGTTGGCTTCTTTAACCTTCATATCTTAATATATGATTACCTTTAGATAAGTATACTTTTTCAATATCTTGCTCCGCATGCAACACCAAACATAAAGGAGACCACAATATATTTTGATAAAAATATAAATATTTAAGTATGACCATTAAAAAATTGCCATTTAATTAGTGAGAATTAATAAGATTAAATACTTTATGAAATATATTTATAAATAAAATAAATACTACTTTTAATATATATTAAATTTAATTAGTTTACCTAAAATGAAAAAATAATATCATTTATTATTTATAAAATCATCTTTACAAAAATTAAATTTTTTTGAGATATGAATTTATATGAATGATTAATGATGATAAATTATATATTATATTAATTATTTGTCAATGTGAATTTAGTTGTTATATGAGATTAATTAAGAATGATAACAATTAATATTTAAAAATATCATTTTCTAAGAAATTAGTCTATCATTATATTTAATTATTTTAATTAAAAATAGAGTTTAATGATTTTAAAATTATAATGTGAAAATAATGAAATAATTTTTGTATTTAGAAGAAAAATAATATGAAATTTTGGAGGTTTTCTTCAAAAAAGATTTATTTTTAGTTAAAAAATAGGGTTTTCAAGAATAATTGTTTTGATGATTATATAAACATATTTAAGAAGTTTATAAAACAATTTAAGTAATAAAATATGTATTTAAGGAATAAAATTATTTATTTTAATATCTTCTTTTATCTTATAAATCCTAAGTCCAATATTTTTATAACTAAATTAAAATTTATGTTTAATAAAAAAACCATTTTACCTTTTTATTTAAATTCAATATTTTCAAGGTAAGATTTGATTTTGGAATGCCATGAAAGACTCATACCTTTTATTTGATTTATAATAAACCAATTATGTAATAGTAAGTGATAATTTTATTAACTATGGATTACACATAAATTTTATACTTAAAAAAGCTTGTTTAAAGAATCATTTTTACGCATTATATGTGCTAATATAAAAATAAAAATTTAAAAAACATAGAAATATTATTTAATAAAAGGATTTATCAATTTAAAAATTAGGAGGATTAAATTAGGTAAGAGGGTCTTTGTTAATATTTTTATTAATATTAATTATTATGGTGAAAAATTATTTTCCAATGTAAAAGTAAATTGGGGTAAAATTTAAAATAAAAATACTTTTAACATTAAAAGTTGTTTCACAAATGAGGGTTTGAGGTGAGACTTAACCCAAACTAACTTTATCCTCCTATTTTTTTCCATTTTGGATTTGTAGAAATTGTAATAGTAACATCACATTGTTGAAAATGTTCAAGGTTCTTTTAAATGTGACCTTCTCTTCACTTACAAAAGGAAACACTTCCTCCGCTTCAGGACTCATGTTACCTCTGAATTTATCCTTGAAAATATTATAATATTCTCCCAATACAACCCTATAACATTTTCAAAATCTATTGTTCATTAATCTTTAGGACAAGGCCTTCATTTCTAAAGATACTTCCAAGGAAAATTCAAGTCTCAGACATGAGTATTATCAACTACATGACTTTTCTTATTAATTATGTTCTTTAAAATTTATTCTAAACACACTAATAAAATGATATTGGTATCATTTATATATTGTAATATTATTATATTAAGGGTATTATCATTCAATTAATATATCCCATCCATTAAGAAAAATGAAATCGTCATTCGTGCGTACGTGCAGACCACCACCAACATGAGCAATGAAATTCATTTTTCTTCACCACCAATAATTGATGGTTTGTATAAGGATTTAATGAAGAAATATGATGTTAATGATACCATTAATATTTTGGTAATACAAATTTGAGAACCTATTAATGATATGGTCAAATAAATGATCATCTTTAATTCAATCGTTTAAAATTATTATGTTAAAGAGAAATATTGTATTTAAATTTTGTAATATTTTCATATCCAATAATTATTATTCAACTCTATTTAAAATTATGATATATCACACTAATAGAAACTAAATAAGATAATAATTCTTTTGGTAAAATGATTTTATAAAAAAACCACCTCACAATTATTATTATAATATAATATAAATGCGTAAATAATTTTTTTATTCTAAAGATGTTATATCAATATTTAATTGATTAAATAAGAAAACTCCCTTTGATCCTTAGTAATCACTGAAACATTCTTGTTATTGATTTCATCATTAAGATTAAATACTAAGACACTCATGAAAATAATTAAAGCATAAATTCTAATCATGAAACATATCTAATAATAAATTTAATGACTAAGTAATTATGAACTTTAAAACATGAATGAATACAAACACTATTGTTACAAAACTAGTACAAATGATCAGAACTAAAAACAACCAATGTAGAAACTAGGTATAAATTCATATGGAGAATAACCATTTATGAAGAATATAAATGAAAATGGATATGATTAAGGTTTTAAATTAATTTATTAAGATAAATATGATTTTTATATAAGAGGATAAAGTACTTTAATTGAAGTTAAGATAAAAGGTAAGAGTTTTCTTATCAAATCCCTCTACTTGAGAAATTTTTAGTATTATGTGTGTAATTTAATTTATGTGATTTTTTTAATAACTATTTTAGATATCATACAATGAATTTTCTATTAATAATGGTATTTAAAGATCAATTATAATTCTTATCTTTTAAGGGCTTTTTATTATAATGTTACTAAAGGCGTATGAGTTTTCTTGGTCTCAATTTTGATTCATTAAGACATGTTACATGTTATGCACCATGTTACATTTTCTTGATGTTATATCATTTTAATATCCCATGAATGTTATATAATTTGTTTCTTATAATTAATTATATTTACTATACAAATAATATTACCTTATTCAAGTGCCTATTGATTTAGTTATTTCCCCAGTAGTAAAGATTTTTGGTAACTCAAATTTCATTCATTTACTTATGATCATTATCTTGAACTTATTTCATATAAGTTGGGTACATTATACCCTTTTGTTGTATTATGTGGTATTATCTCATTTTTTATATGTATATAAATACCTACCAAATAAACCCTCTGAAAAATATTTTCCCACTTCATGGGTTATACTCTTTTACATCTACCCACCTTCTTTTTCTGGATGAAATATGATCATGTTATTCCTATATTGACTTATCAATATACTCATTGATCTATATGTTGTTGATATAAACTTTAAAAAAATCACGTTGGATGATGTTCACCTAGAAATAATGTTATCTAATGACTTGGGAAATAGTATTTATATTTTTAATGTTATTATAATAAGGATTATTATTAATATGTTAACTCTATATTGTTTGACCACCCACCTTCTTTATCAGGATGGATTATGATTATGTTATCCCTTTTATTGACATGTGGAATATTATTGGAATTTTGCATATTGTTATTCCAATACTAATGATTATTGAAATATTTGACTATGTATTGTTTAACCATTCACTTTATTATAATGGATGAGTTATAATCATATTATCCATTTTATTAACATGGAGAAAAGTGTTGGCATTACATATATTATTATTCCAATACAGATGATTGTTGGAAAGTTGAAAGTGTATTATTTAACCATCCACATTTTTATTTTAGATAGGATTTGATCATGCTATTCATTTTTCTAACATGGAGAGAAGTATTAGTGTTCTGTATATTATTATACTAATATAGAATATTATTGGTAAAGTTTATTATGAATTGTTTATTAATTATCTCACATGATAAATTCATTAAAATTATATAAGTGATGGTTAGATCCTTGTATTATATAACACCTCAATTCATTAGTAGGTCTCATGAGAAAATCATGTTTAGTTATTTTTGTTCATGCTTATCAAAAACAAGATATTTCCTTTATGTTAAGATCATGATGTATTGCCAATAAGACTGTACCCGAGTGGTATGGGATCTTTCTTGGCATCCAAGAGACCTAGGTTCAAAACTGGGTGGAGGCAAATTTCCGGGTTACTGTAGCAGCACTATAACAGTTACGGTTTGGCATTGTAGCAGTCAGAACTATTCACTCGATTTGGGCCTTCGGGCCACTGGTTTGGGCCTATGGGTCTCAAGGGCCTTCAGGTCATCAAAGACCTTTGGGACACAGGGCCTTCGGGCCACGTAGACCATGGAGTATCCCAGTTCACACAGAACATTCCCTAGAAGAGAATCAGAGAAATAAGAGTAGAATCCACCAGAAGTAGAGCAAATTGGATTGGAAGAATGAGGGGGTATGACAACCACCATCGGGACCCCAAACCATGCAACTTTGTGCGGGGAAATGCTAGCTGATCAGCAATGAAAGGTGGGGAGCTAGGTGATCAATGATGCATAAGATGGGGAGGGGCAGTTCAAGTGTGCTAGGCCTATAGGTCATGTATTGGGCATGGAATGCCTCTAGGCCTTCTAGTCATGTATTTCGGGTCAGTTGGGCATTGTGCCTTGGGCCTACGGGTCATGTACGGGTTCCCCTTCAACCCTAAAAATGGGTATTATCTATAATAAAATAAAAAAGTAGGCCTTCAGTCCATTCAGGCAATGATCATGATGTATTAGATTATGGTTTGGAATTAACTATCATAAATTATAAATTTCATTTCTAAGGAACCAATTATAAATATCCAAGTGATCAATTTATTTCCATTTTTACCCATGGGTACACTATACTTTTAATTTTATTATATTATGGAATTATTTTTTATTATCTAGTATTTCCATAATATTTATTCCATTTTCATCCTAAGATTGCCTCTATTGTATGTTTTCCCTTACTAAGAATTTGAGATCACCCCTTATTATGTTTCTATTTACCTATGTTTTGAATAAAACTATTAAACATGATATTACTAATAGGATAACTTGTATGTGGAATTTCTGGTAGATGTTTAAGACATATAGTAGATTAATAAGTTTCTTATAAAGTGAAAAAAATACATTTTTTAGAAATACATGGGTTTTTTAGTCAATGTATTCCCCTAATTATCTAAATTTATATACCTAAAATGTATTTGGAATGTATGTAATGCAATGGTTTCTTTTAGTCATGTAATTATGGGATAGTTATGTTTGAGAATATAGTATTGGTATTGAATATAGTATATAAAGTATGTGTTTTTTCACACTGGATCCTAGAGAATGTGTTTGAGGCATCACATATACCACCAATATAACATTAAAGTTGAGTAAAATGTAATCAACTAATACCTTAACCTAAATAAAATTTCAGGAAAACGAAAGGAAAAAAATCAAGGGGACCATTCTAGACCCTCCTATAGTTATCTACTACCCTAAATTAACCATTTTAAAATCCTTCCACGAAGGGACACACAAATAACCAATAAAATTCAACAAACCATAAGCCAAAATCTATACCACATTCAATAACTATCCACCATAAAAGGACATTTTTTTTGTATGTGTTTAGGATAATATGTAATGTGGTTTTTGATGGATTTGGTTTTTTAAATTTAGTGGGTATGAATGGTTTCAAATCCATCACTAAAATAGATTTATTTAAAAATATAGAAAATTTATTTGGAGTAGGAAATGTCACTATATAACCCATGGAGTATACACCCTTATGCAATCATGATTTTTACATATCCCGTCCATCTACCATGGATTCACAATAGTACTATACTAGGTTGAGATTCAATTTTTTGAGATTAAGGATACTCACCAAAAACTAAAATAAAGAAAGAATAACTAGTCATGATTCCTGAGTATCAGACACCCCTCACTAAGTCACTACCTAGTGAACATGAACCACATCACGAAATGGGGTTAATCACATAAATAATATACTTTGGTATCCAGCTTCTTCATCCATCCATGAGGTTACAACAACAAATAAAAACTATGTTTCTGGGACCTCCATATATCCATATATTTACATCAAATAATAAATAAATTCTGGTGGTTTAGATGCATAATTTAAATATCCCCTACCACTTCCATAATGAAACCATATAAAAAACCCAATAACCTAATCTAAGGAGAAAACACACTCTAACCTAGGATTACCTTCCCACACCTAAATAATAATAGTCTAAAAAATGAATTGACACTAAAACCTAATCCCAAAAATTTACCCATTGATGCCTCTAAGCATACCTGAACCATTGAAAAACCACTTCTTCAAAAACCAAATTCTTGTTAAAATTATAATATGTGATTTATAAGATTTTTTCACCATTTAAAAAAAACATAATAACATCACCTTAATTAAAAACCATTTGAAATACAATATTTGAAAACCATATCATTGTTAAAATATTTCATGTTTATACTAAATTCGTCCATAAATTTCACTAAAACTGAAAAAACTAACACTATTATGGTTCAATTAAATTATACCACTTCTACGAGAAAAATTTTTCAAAAATATTTTATCCAAAACCTTGTTTTCACATGGGTATTACTATAATTATTACTAAGTATCTACTAATTTTCTAAACATATACTTCTATAAAAAAATTCAAAAATAATATAAATAACTTTTAACATCCAAAAAAACTATTTTCAACAAAAATTTATCTGACCCCACAACACTTTTAAAATAATTTCCATTTCCACTAATATTTTAGTAACCAAACCAAACATATCACAAAATAAAAAATATCATTTTTTCTAACATTGGATAAATGATCCATAAATAATGAAAATCACTTTTTTTTCTCAAATTACAAAGAATAATTATGAATTTCAAGAAAATAATGACCTAAAAAATATTTATTTAAATTATTTTTCCTTTTTGAAACCCTATGTAAACCAACAAATATTCATGAATGAAACCTTTCTATTCCAACAAATACTAACCATATTTCATGTTTAATTCTACAATACCATTTCATTTTGCAATCAGACTTTTCTATAAAATATTTAATTGAAAAATTTATATGTTTCTCATCATAAGAACACCACAACCTACCAAATAATCATAATAATTTTTCATAACACTATATAAATTTTTTTTACTAATACTATAATGTATAATACCAATATTAAACCAATTAGATCACCAAGAGATGGACTATTTAGCTATAACTAGGTAGTCCATTTAGTGTTTTTAACTATTTAATACCCATTACATTTTTCTAAATCCCAAAACCAACTAGTAAGATATAATAACAATGATCAAGATAACATTCAATCAAATAAAACATAATATAAATGCTACTTTACAAGACTATATATCAAAAAACATAACCAAATACACCAAAACCAAGTACACTTTTATGACCATGCACTTAAAATAAAAATGTTTTTCTCCTTCTTTATAAAAATATTTAATATTTACCATAAAATCCCTTATTTTTAAAAATTCAACAAAAAAATATATTTTTCTTACCTAATTTCAAGTTTATTATTATCCAAAACACATCAATATCCACAAAAATTCCAACATATTTCACAAAGTTTTTTTCAATGTCCTATATGATACATGAGACCCAAAGATTATCCTAGTCTACTATGGCCAAGAAACCTTATTAGGGATAACCAAAACTGATTGATTCATATAAATTTAAACAACACCTCACCTTATAAAATATCTAGAAAAATTGTGGTTCCTCTATAAAGATTTTAATGAAGAATTTTTATAGTTGACATTTTAAATACCAAAATATCTTATATCTACAGCTACCAGATGCTGAACATAATGAACTCATACCATTGTAACATCCCAACTTAAAACTACATCTCAAACCCCAACCTCATCCTGCATTAGAACGAAACCAATCCATTAGAACCATATTTTATCTTCCAAAGGATCAATTATAAATTAAAAATACCCGACACATAACAAGGGTAATAGTTTATCCAATTAAAACACCAGCCAACCACATACTTGTACATGAACTACCCAACACAACCAATAAATTTAAATCAAGAAAACATAAATAAAAATAAGACCATAATATATGAAATTCATATACAACCCCATACAAAAAACTAAAATACAACTAATAACAAAGAACCTATAATAATTTATATATTCTAAACTATACTAATACTTCCATATAAATGAAGTAATGATACCCATAACTTGAATCTTAATCTAAAAATTATCTTCATGTGCATCAAGATATACATGCATGGGGATATCATATCACCCAAAAGGATTTCTCTGATGACTTTTCATATACCCCATCTATGTGAAAACCAAGCAGGAAATATTAATTTCATGAAAAAAATTCCCATCCAATTCTATTTGATATAATAAAATAAAAAATTACAATTAAATTTACATATATAGTGACATTTATCTAATAAACATATTATTACATCAATTTAAACATAAATATTAATAAAAAATCCAAAAATATATAGTTATAATGTATTTGGGTGATTAGATACATAACACATGATCTAAAGAAACATAATTATTTATTACCACCATTATGTCATTCTACAAAATCTCTTCATGATTTTCTCATTGCACGGGACATCCAAGGGATATAAATAAATGAAAAGGGTGAGCTATTAATCCCTGTAGGGGAATAATAAACAAGAGGGTGAGATAAATGACCAAACAAGTATAAAAAAATATCATAGATATACATGATCACACATTATAACATAAAAAAGTATAATATGAGAAATGATATCATAATAATATAAAAATCATATTAATAATGATCATTTAGAATAAATATAATACATTTCATCAAAAAGATAATTAGAGGCTCATCACTAAGATTACATAACATAATGTGTTTGGCTCATTTACCAAGATCTAGACATGGTATCTCATGATATGTAAAAATTAACCAATATATTATGGGGATAAATAATTAAAAAACCACACATTTCATTATAATATGTCATTCATGTTCATGTGACAACAAAATAAATCAAACATAATACATAATTATGAGAAAAATCTATAGTAAAGAAATAAGTTTCAAAATCATGTTCAAAAGAATAACCAAATGATATATCATAAATATACCCAAGAAAATAATGTATTAAATTATTTTTTATTTTAATAATTAAATAAAAGAAAATAATATTTCATAAATATAGAGATTAATTGAAGGAAAATCAATGGAAAAGTGAATAAGTAGGTATAAAAATGAACATATTAAACAATGTTTTCAGAAATGAACAAGGAATCAGTAAATAAGAAAAGAGAATAGGGTTTTTATCAAAGGAATAAATTAAACCATATATTTTTACTTAAATTAATTAAATTTTTTAGAAATTAAAGGATATAAAATTCATTAAAAGAGTGATATGTGATATGGAATAAGTAATAGAAAAGTTCCCTTTTTGGTTTTAAAGTAAATATTGGTTAGGGAACTTGAAAACATTGCATATACATAGAAAATAAAAGGAAAATAAACTACTTATATATGGAGTAAACATATATAAAAAACATATAATAAAAACATGAAATGAAGATAGATATATATCGAGATAAATATAGACAGAGAATAACCCAAAATAAGAAATATGTCTTAGTATTTTTCTTACCTCGAGTCCCGAATAACTTGGATGATCCTCTAAACTTAAGATTAGTTGAAGTAAATAAGTTAATTTAATAATATATAAAATTATTAATGTTTATTTAATATATTAAAATTCATTTTTATCATATTTTATTCATTTTTTATATTACTATTTCTTATTTCAATCACTTGGGGTTTTTTGGTCAACTACTCTAAAAATAATTTAGTATGTTGGTATCAATCAAATGTGTTATAAAATAGTTTCATTTTCTATAAAAGTTTAATTTTATTTATTATTTATTATTCTAGTTGAATAAAAGTTATTCAGTTCAATATATGGTGCATAATGGTTTTAATTTATGAAAAATATCTTGATATGCTCATTTTAGGAAGCTAAAATGACCATGAATGTTTAATGTAAATATCATTAGTATAATTAAAAATTTGTCTTTTAAAAATATTATTTATGTTATAAATATTATATTTATTTCTTAAATTCATTTTAAAACTATCTTTGTAAGGTGTTTATAGTTTATTTATATAATTATCTATAGAGGCAGTTAAAACAAGACATGATGGGACAAATTTTATATAAAACTATGAAATAGATTTTAGGAATTATATGATAATATAATTCAAATTATTTTAGATTTATATATTTTATAATATGACTAAATATATTTTTATTAAAATTATATGGATAAAGTGTAATGAATAAAGAAAATAAATTAAAGGTTGTTGGAAATTTAAGACTTAATTCATTTATTTAACAAAAATCCTTTAGAATACACCTCAAACTTTTTTGGGTTGGTGTTTTGGTAAGAACATGGATTAAAGAACATGTTTGGGAAATTTTTGGAGAGGCTTTGGTATATATTTTTTTACACAACCCAACACACTGGGGCCCTGATCATGCCAGTGCTAAGTCAAGTCTTCCACCCCAAGCCCATATCCAATAAATCAGGGGATGATGACTAGAACCAAGTAGAAATATCTCAAAATATGGTATGACTTTGTCTATAACAAACATAAATATGAATATACCACCAATTTATTCAAATAATAAGTATTATATATATAAAAAATTTACAAATTGTTAGAACCAAAGTAACCCTGATAGGGGAGGGGTTAATCATAGTGACACTAAAGTTTTTTCTTTTACTTTCAAGATCACGCCCTTGAGTTTTTTCAGGAACATTCATTCAACCTATTATTTCTATAAAATGCATCCAAAACACATTTTATACACATTTTATGAAATTAAAGTATATAGGGAAATAATATTATGCTTTGTTTACCACTAAGGGCCACTCTAATGAGAACACACCAACAATGTGTTTATGTACTAGGGGCTGTAACACTATTTTTAGGAATATTACAATGAATTTGAGAAGCGATCACCACTGTTACCAGGAATAATGAATATTATATACTCTCATGCACTAATCACTTTAGGTATGAGTAATTTTATAGAATTGAGGGTATCTTCTATGGTTTGAGGCTTATAGTTTTTTCTTTTATTAAGTATAAGATGTCACTTTTCATCTTTATCTCTAGGTAGATTCTCTCTTATGATCAAAATTTTTATTCTCTCCTTTTATTTAATTCTAAATAAGACTAAATAATTATAGAGACTCACTTATTTTTTTAATTTCTCTTAAAAATTATATAATATAATCTTTTATGTGAGGATAACTCTGTGTATTCTCAACGATAACACTCTTCTTCTCTAGATGAGGATAGTTCAAGTTTTGAATTATATTGTTTCATCATTATTCATACCCAATGAAAAAGTATCATCCTATTCTTCTCTTTATCCAATTATTTATGATGAATCATATATTTTAGTGTAATATTATATATTATCCTAATCACATTCTTTGGGATAAATCAAATATTATATTATAATCTTCAATCATATTCTTAAGTCCATTCTTAAATATGAACCAAATATATCAAGATACATGGTATATTTCCTTCTATTTTAGATCTTCAATATTAGTATGAATCCCCTCCTTATTCTAGAACTACTTTACATCGTATTTATGCAATAATTCTCGACTTCAATGAATTTCAACCCATGATGTAGACCACATTATTTTATTACCTAGTTTTTTATGATCATTTAACATGTCACTTATAATAACACCTATTAATAATCTCTCAAGAATAGGCATGTGAAATCTTTTTTCTTTATTTGAAATAAAAAATTATTCCAAAATTATCAATCTTGATATCTTACTTTTCAAATTTCCCTAAAACTTAACTCATTAAGCTTGATATTCCTATACTAGTAATCTCTCCACACTCTTCTTGATCATAAAAATCTATTATGAACAATAAATATTTTGGTTTAATACAAATATATTAAATTAATCTCCATAATATTAATCATTTTAAAATAAGTTTCCTTCTTCCATAGTTAACCATCAATTCCCAAGAATCCACATGTATCTCCATTTTTAATTTCTTCATTTAAACCGCCTAAGAATAACTCCATAAATCATAGTGTTAAATCTATAATCAATATCTGAAAATATTTTACACCTTCCTACAAACCTTCATATAACTTAATATCATGAAATTATATTTCAATTTTAATCACCAAATATCATGACATGTAATATTCATTTAAATAAAATTTATTCAAATATTTTATAGTTTTAATATTACCTTAGGAATTCATTTATTAACTCAAGTCAAAGTTCTTCAATTCCTCTTTGTGATGTTATATTATTCAAACTATAAATTATCCACAAAAGTTTTTATTTAGAACCTATTAAGATATTGACATGAATTAAATTACATGTTTTTTTCCATGTGGACCTCCATATTACAACATAAAACATATCTCAATATTTTTTTATTCTTTTAGAAATAAATGTTTTTCCTTGTCTCGAAGACTTACATAGAATTCATACACTTAGCCAAAGGTTTCTTCATAAATCACAAATTTTATATTTCTTAAAGGCACACATAGAATTAATACACTTAGACAAAGGATTAATCTCATTACTTTATCATTATTAATTCCTAGTGAATTCATAGAATCAATTCATATAATTAAGTCATAAACCCATTCTATTTCCATTTTTATGAACACATGCCCAAGTGAATATATGTCAAAACTAACCATGCATACTAAATTGACTTCACATTGAACCAAATAAATACATAAATGGATTTAGATGACTGAAAATTAAACTAAGTGACTTCATGAAGGGCCCCAACTGACCTCACGTCGAATCAATTGATCATGAATAAAAATTTCACAAAGTCCCAAACTGATTGCATGTTGATTTCTAACCGACCATGTCTACTTAAATAAACAAAATTTTGAATCAAATGACCATGAATAAAAATTTTAAAAAGTTCTTAATTGAATTTAC
The DNA here is from genome assembly GCA_963277665.1 of Viscum album. NCBI lineage: Eukaryota > Viridiplantae > Streptophyta > Magnoliopsida > Santalales > Viscaceae > Viscum > Viscum album. The sequence continues at coordinate 387,948,270 of OY728141.1, read as the reverse complement.
ATTGAATTCCAATAAACCATTCCCGATTTAACTAACTCTATAACGAAATTAAATTGTTCACATGTTGAATTCTAACCATACGTTCTGACTTTAACTGATCTATTTTTTAAAACCAACTAGTTGTACAATGAATTCAAACCTACCATGAATAAATATTTCAATAATTCATAAAATAACTACACATTAAGACCAAGATACCACATCAGTATTAAACTATTAAAAATCCAATATTATTGAACTGACCACATGATCATGCCAAGACACTGTATGAGGAAATATAGATCAATCACAGGTCCTTTCCCCATACCTTAATATGGATTAAACATCTTTTAAAAATTATCAGCCTTCATATTTTCAATACTTCACAATACTATATTTATCCAAATCTATTATATAAAGGCTATCAACTGAGTATTCTAATCATTTAGTCACTATAATCTCATATCTATATTGTTAAAAAATATTGTCAACACTTATTCACCATAATACCATATCCATATTTTCAAAAAATAATGACAATACTTATTTATTATAAACCCATATCCATATTATCAAAACTTATTGTAAAAAATGCTTCTCCATAATTCCAAATCCATTTTGTTAAAAAATCCAATCAACAAGAACCATATTTGTAACATTCTCCCCCTTTGGATTTCTATAGATGATATACAATTATAACTTAATTTTATCTCCCCCTTTGTTAATAAAATACAAAGGGTATTATTGTCTCCTTCTTCTAGGAATATCAACACCATATTTTTAAAAATCATATTTATTCTCACTCCCCCTAATTCAATAATGATTATGTTCCATTTTTTTCCAAAGAACATCATCTACTTATGAATCCCTGAATGACTCTAGATTTATTTAAATTATTCTACCCCTTAATACTCACCGTCCAAACCATATAACATCAATAATTCTTGATCTACATTAAATTTTGAATTATTACTTCAAAATAAAACTTCACTATCAAAATTTTATTCCTTATTTCAAACTCTAATGGGTGAGTCACCTCTTGGAAAATACTTTTGAACTGATCCTCTAAGACTACTAAGCTAGATATAGATGTAAAAAATAATATTTAAAGTCAAAAATGATGATTAGATCTATATTTACCACTGTAAAATAATAAACCATATTGCATATTTAGTAATAAAATAACACAATGATCATAAACATATTCCCACCAAATAGTTTTTTTAACACTATAGATCACACAAGTAAGGAAAATAAAAATTGAAACATCAAGGGATACCACTTATTAACACCAACCAATTGATAAAAATTATATCTTCTAGTTATTTACATGGTAATATATTTTATTCAAAAAAGATAAAAATACTATATATTCACATATTCATATTCCAATTATTGAAATGGTTTTATCATAGGAGGCCCTTATTATAGGCATTGGTTGGTAATGTTTTATACTTTAACAGATTTTGAGGTATCCTGAAAAAAACAACTCAGATGACACCATCATGTTAGTAAATAACATATACACAATAAATATTAAATGTTACTTCTTAACTATGTGTTTTTATCAATTCCTTAGGGTCATCCATAATCATATAGGTTCTAAAATTATTTTCATTGACTTCTAAGCATGTGTTAACAACATTAATATGTCTTGATACTTGGATTTAACTCATATAGAGATTCAAAATATACTTATTATCCATTAATTTTGAAAATATAGGAAGAAAAATTGATATTATATTTAACCCATTAAGGAAAAAAATCACCATATTTATTTCCTCCTTTTAGTAGTACTATCACCTATACATTTCTTCTCACAAAGTTATAATACCAATTTTTATTAATACTTCATTCTATCATACATAATTATCATATTAATTTTTTACCCAATAAAACATTCCCATTCAAATATAACCTTCCCATGGATTGTATATACCCTTTAATCATGCACCAATCCAATCATTAAAATAATAATAAAGTCCAAGGGTATAGGGGTACCTCTATAAATTCGTAATTTTTTTGGATTTTGGCTGGTCATGGTGAACCATCCTATTGCCTTTGAATTTCCTCTATGAATTTATAGTGGTCAATTTTATAATACCACTTGTATAGATTTTATTTCAGATTTTATATTCAAATTATTTGTCCTTATTGAATTGGGTTCATTTTACATTGTGATACTAATCCCATTTTTACTTATATTTTATCTTGGTGCATTCTACTTGTATCCTTCAATATGATTCCTTTACTAATGGGGGGTTTCCGCCAAATTTTACCTCTTTCTTAGTAGTGTGATATGGAAGACCACTATGGATTGATTCATGCTTTTCCTATTCTAAAATATCCATAAAATTCATTTTAGAGTTATATATCCTTGGTGAATCCTTACTTAATTAATTTCTTCTTTCCCCCATAACTGTAACAACCACATCCCAATTCTTTAGTTTCTATATTTGGTTCCCTTCTATCCAAGATGGAATTTGTGGTTTCAAATTTATAAGCGTTTTATGAACCTTCCTTTGAGATTAACCTTTATCCTGTAAATTATTGAATCTATTTTCTACTTAACATATTTATTTCTAGTGAAATTATTTCCGAGGTATGTAATTGGAATGGAAATGTTCTTTATGACTTTAATATTTATCCTTAAACTAAAATCACTTTCCATATGTATAGAGTTAGCACAAATGAAACATCTTCAATAAAATTCATACTTATTATTATCATTATTTGGTTGGGATATTAGTGCATGATTTATTCTTCAACTAATGATCCCTTGGGATTCTATGTATATAATCATGGTGTTTTCAATTTTTATAAAACAATATAACTTGATTATTATATTTTCACTAAATTCATATTTATTATATTTAAGATGAATCTTTTTTATTCAATATTCGATATTTATACATAAATTCATTATACATGTTCCAAATTTTTATATACTCTACTAGTTGATGCTGTATTAAGAGGGATCATAATATTCTCTATGTTTTTTTGATGATTTGAGCTCAAGTTAAAGACATTTTATTTTCTCACCTTTTTATTTTAATTTAATAACCAGCTTCTTCTACCTGAAATCATCTTATACTCCATTTTTATCCACTCTTCACATTTTTCCTTATTAGGAAGTATTTTTTATTTTAGTTTGTTTTCTACGACAATTTGTTTTGAAATTTCTTCTACTTATTATTCAATTAGGTCACTTATTTCCTTCATTTTTTCACCCATATTATTGATATAAAAGTCCAAGGACACTTTAAATATGTTCATTATTTTGATCCCCATGACCAAATATTTAATAATAGAAATATTCAATTTATGTATGATATATTATTAATCAATATCTTTATAATAGGATTGGATATTATCCTGATTACTTCTTTAATAACCATTATATTAGTGGTTTAATGATGGTTCCAATTAATTTATTGATTCCTTATAAATATATAATTCTCTGAGGGGGTCTGAAATTATAGATTTTCGTGTATCTTATAGAATAATGTTAGATACATATTTATCAAAAAAATCATAAATTTTCACCTCAACTAGAGAGTAAATATTTACAAGAGCATTCTTCTTGGTTTTCATATACTTATTTCATTTCTGCACAAGGCACTCTTCATCAATTTTGGAAATTAAAACTTATTTCTTCTTTACTTATATATTTTTTCCATAAACTATTTGAAAAGTCTTCCATATTTTTAATGTAGATTCATGATGGATGAGTTTATTATGAAAATCACTCAACAAATATCTTACTAAGATATTATCTATCTGTTTATACCCTTATCCTGCATTTTGTTTTTTCAAATATTTATCTCTCTCAATAAACTCTATAAATATCATGTCATGAGCCTTTAAAAATATAAATATTTACTTATTACACTAGAATTTCTATCCATTGAAAAAATGGAGGTTTGATCATAGGTTCTATATGTGAAAAAATATAAAATAAAATATATATGTTGAATGAAAAATTAGAACCCAGATCTGATACCAGTTTCTGGAAACAAATCCACATTATGAGGATAAGGGTGAATTAGGGTGACACCAAATTTTTATATTTTACATTCATTATATTGTCCCTGGTTTTGGAAAACATTAATTCAAAATTTTATTTTCCTCAAATTAATCTACACTACACATCATGGACATATATAGAATGTGAAAAAATAGGGGAACTGATATTTTAATTTGTTCACTAGTAGGGAATACTTGAAAGAGAGCAAACAAAAAATGCATTGATGTGTTAGAGGTTTTATTAATATTTGTAGGGATATTATAATAACTTTGGGAAAGGATCACTACCAAACCAAGAAACAATGACTATTCTCTATTATAATTCATTACTCAAGTGTGGGATGAGTTAGTTAATAGACTTAAGGGTATCTTTTACCGTTTAATGACTTATATATCTATCTCTATCAAGTGTGAGACCTAAATTTACATCTTTATCTCAAGATATATTTTCTATTATGATCCTATTTTTGTGTCTCTCATTTTCTTCAAGTCCAAATAATACTAAATTATTGATGATATATTAGTATTGTGACTTCCTCTTCAGAAAAAAATGATATAATCCTCTATGTGAAGATAAATTAGTGTTTTATCAGTAGTAACAATATTCTTCTCTAGATAAGGAAATTCCAAGCTGGAATTATCTTATAGATTCCCTTTCTATACCGGATTCAATAGTTGAATACTTTACTTATCTCGATCCACTTCTCCATGATGAATCAAATATTATTTTATAATCATTTATCTTTTCTCAGTACCCTCTTCACAATAAATTAGATATTATAGTATAATCCCCTATCCTTTTCATGATCCCCTTATTCATGAAGAACCATATGTATCAGTATACACAGTCTCTTTCCTCCTTTTTTAGATCTTCATTATTTTTATTTATCTTCTACTTATTCTAAAACTACTATATGTAATATTTATAAACTCATGATCAACTTCAATGCATCATATCCCATGGTTTCAATCACACCATGTTCCTCCATATTTTTTATGATCCTATCGCATGTCACCTATAATAAAAATAATTAATAATCTTTAGAGAATATAAATGTTCATTTTTTAATATTTTAAATATGAAATTATTCTATAATTCTTGGTCTCGGGATATTCGTTTTCGGGTTTTCTAAATCACGATTCATCCCACTAGATATTTCAATACGAGTAATATCTCTACACTCTTCTTGATCACAACCATCTATTATGAATAATAAATATTTTATTTGAATTAAAATATACTAAATACATTTTCATAGCATTTAGACTTTTAAAATATGTTTCCTTATTCTATAGTATATAATTTATTCCCAAAAATCCCTATGTATATCTATTTTTAATTTATTCATTTAAACAACATAAGAATAAATCCATGAATCTCATCCTTAACTATACAATTAGTTTCTGAAATATTTTACACCTTCTTATAAAACTCTATATCATTGAATATCATGCAAGGATATTTCCATTTTGATCACTGAATATCATGACAATGAATATTCATTTTAAAAAAAAGTTCTTAAAATCTGGTACACTTTGAATATTCTCTTATAAATTCATTTATTATTTTGAGTCAAGGTTCTTCAAACCCTCCTTAAGATTTGGTCTTCATATACCTCTAAATTTTCCAAAAAATCCATTCTTTAGAAAAAACTGATATCTTCACATGCATGTCATAACATGTTTTTTCCACATGGACCTAAAACTTACAACATGGAACACATATCTACACTTTTTTCATTCCTTCATACATATAAAATTTTTGAAGTCTTGATGGATTATGTGTAATTATTACACTTAGGAAATGATTCTTTCAGATATCTCAAATTTTCCATTCCTTTAAGACTTACATAGAATTCATATTCTTAGCAAAATGATTATGGTAATTACTTTATCATTTTTGAGCTTTAGTTATTTTGAACACTCAATTCACATGATTAAGTCATACACTCATGCCATTTCTATTTTTATATGCACATGGTCAAATGAAGTCTTGTCTAAACTAACCATTCATACTCAACTGATAGAATATTGACCTTATTGACTATATGAATGGCTCTAATGGATGAAAAATTTAACGAAGTGACCATATAAAAGTCCTCAACTAACTGCATGTTGAATAAACTAACTACGAATGAAAATTTTATAAAGTAATGATCTGAATACAGATTGATTTACACTGACCATGCCTTCTTCAACTGACTTCAATTTGAATAATCCTAACATGAATTAAAATTTAAAAAGGTCCCAAAGTTACCTCATGTTGAGTTCCAACTGACCATGCCTAATTTAATTGAACAGATAATGAAATTCAACTAAACACTTGTTGAATTGTTACCAATCACATTCTCATCAATTGAATTCACGATAAAAACAAAAACCACTCATTCAATTCCAACCTACCATGAGTGAAAATTTCATAGAGTCCCAAACTGACTAAACTTGAAGACAAAGTTACTACATGATTATTAGAATAATAAAAAATAAGTAGTCTTGAACTGACCAAATGGTCACTCCAGGTTACCGCGTGAGAAAATCTAGACTGAATGAAGTCCTTTACCTTTAACTCACATATGTTGGACAACTTCCAAAAATTAAGAAACCTTCATATTTTTAGTACTTCCCAAAACAAGGTTAATCCAAATCCATTATAGAAAGTATATCAACTAAGTATCCTAATCATTTTTTCACTATAGTCCCATATCTATATCAACAAAAAATATTACCAATAATTATTCACGATAATCCCATATTCATATTTTCAATAAATATTTTCAAAAATTATTAATCATAATCCCATATCCATATTTTCAACAAATATTGACAAAATATTTTCATGATAATTAAATATCCATATTGTCAAGAAATACAACCATCTAGAACAATGGATGAAAAAGTATATAGCTCATGCATGAGACAACTGATAAGATTCATAATATAACTGGTACATAATCCATAATATAAAATAGGTAATATAAACACCCAATACCCAAAAGGAAAACTAACATGACCAATTGAGATGAATTGGCCCTCATAGAAAAGCAGATACAATCATGAGAGACTCTCAAAAATATCATCTCCTAGCTCCAATATTCTCTTCCACCACCATGTCCCCTATGGTTTCCACTAGGTTTAACCTCAAAATAATATATGTTATCTCCATATCCACCAAAATAATCACCAAACACTACATTATCTGTACAAACACGATATGTGTGGGCATAATTCCAATGTATGGGTGTGTATAAACATACCTAGTAGGATACCCTAAAACTAAAAATTAAATAAAAAACAATAGACAACTAGAAACCCAAGGAATTGGAGAGAAATCAGGAGGAAGATAAAAAAATATTCAGATATTTTCAACCAACAGAGTCTCAGGGACACAAAGATGTCCTTGTTACCTCATCTATAGTCCATTATGGTTCAAAAATCATAAGAAACTAGAGATTATTAGAGTATTAAATAATTCATTATATCAGAAGATGATTTCCCACTGTATGTTTCAGCTCAAAAGAAACCCATATTTTGTCAGCGATTCAAAATTCCCAAAGAATTATGTACTATTTAACCCTTCTAACTACTATATCAACACCAAAATTTATAAAGGGGTAGCATGTTCAATATTGAATCATTCACATCATTTATAGGAATACCACACCCACCAATTCATAAATTCTTTACCACTAATCAAGTATATGAACTATCAATGTCAACCAACCCTCATAGACTCTCATGAACTATAGTATAGGATCCAAAACCCTAGGTAAGTATGGGGATACTAACTATAGTGGAGGATGTTGAACCCTATCTCACCTCTTTAAATGGGGTGATACTAACTCCATATATAGAGGATCCCATACTCCATGTTTGTGTGTGTAGGGGAGGGGGGAGGGTAACAACCCTATCCAATTTACTGGTAGATGATCCTACTCCCTGATTATATGGTAGGATATTAACAACCATAACTAATGATTGTGGAAAAAAACTACACCCCCACACATCCACACTACCTTGGTGGGTTGAAAACCCCCAAAAAACATTGATCCTCGCAACCAAACCCAGTCACTGACCCTTTGGATCCAAATGAAAAACTACCCATCTCACCTTATTAATGACATCGTATAGTTGAATATACCACACTCTTTCAATCTATATTTAATGATACTCATTATTGTTTATTTATTTTCCTAAAAAACGAATCATATTAAAAATAGTCATTTAATAATATCATAGACAAGGGGATTTACATGATGGGATCAGGGGCCCATGTCATGATTCATAGTTATGTAACCCATATTGGTCTTGGATCATTTGTCTTAATGTGAAGATCACAATTCTATAGGTGAACCACAAATATGATGTCTAAATAAAGATATACAAAAAAAATAAAGAATTTAAAACAATAATAATAAATATAATACTAATAATACTAATAATACTATTATTATATATAAAAATATTATATGGGTAGGGGAGAAACTCACATTTCCCACTATTATTTTACACCACCCCCTTATCCTGCCATACGATCAAACATTTTTCATACATGTATATTATTTATTTATTTTTAAATGATTGGGGGGGGGGGCTAACCTACCACTATAGGGATGGGGGTATAATAACCCTTGATTCCCCCTCAATTTCTACCATGTTGGGAATGACTTCTATGCTAACATTTTTGAATTTTTTCATTTATTCCATCCCCACACTCTATACTTAGGCTTCCATTTGTGCAATTTCCTCCTATTTGAAAACCCTAATCACTTGTTCATCTCACACCAATTGTATTTTATGGGTCCAGTCACCATTGATGCGACTTAACATCATGAGGTTTACTCCTTTAACCCTTTTCTTAGATTTTGGTTACTAGTGATCCTCCTAGGGGCTCTATATGTAGTTATCATAGACCCATGATTCCACTAAACCCCTAAAATAACCTCTCATCACTACCATACCGAAGCTTGGATGGAACCAGTCCACACCACTACCATTTTGTATGCACCCCTACTTCAGCTACTATTGAACAACATGAATCTTCTATCAACACATCTGATTCCACTAACACCATTATTTAAAAATTTAATCGACGGAGAATGTGAAGAATAGATCAATTTAAAAGGAATCAAAAAAATAATGAGAAAACACTAATAAATATACAATGACGATCGAGTAACCAACTCCACGATGAATTGAATTCAAATATAATAACCAAAGTATAAAATTGAAACCCAGAATATTCAAAAATGGAGAATGTGGAAAAAATCAAATATCATTACCTACTAAAATAGAGAAATGATGATGTATTAATTAGTGTCGAAGCTAGGGTTATGTTCATTGAAGTGATTTATCCACCCAATGATCCCCTCCTCTTTCTCTACCTCCATCAAGGGGTTCTTTATGACTAACCCTAACTAAGTAAGTTATTGATGATCTTATATGGGAGGTTAAAGTTATGTAATTAAGATGATTAATTAATTGATTGATTAAAATTCCACCAGCGATGAATTCCCCTTAAGAACCTTGATAAAAACTCAAGAAACGACATTACTAGTGTTGACCCACAATTCTATACATCTCAGATTTCTTATCTAAAAACATAATTCACATGAAAAGAAGATTGTGGGATAAAAACATAACATTTTTCTAATTAAAATATTATTTTTGAGGCCCCAATGGAATCTTAATTCTATACCAGCTCAAAATTTCATCCAAAACATATCTTAAAAAATTATAAATTAAAAATACAAAAAACAAGGGTCTCCACATCACCATTCAATATTTGGGTGTAATATTTATTTAATTAGAAAAAATTAAAAATCCTATAAAACTCAACATGCATGGAAATTTACCAAAACTCATCCAAGTGGTAAGAACCACATTCCTAAATCAAGGAAACCAATTTTTTGGGACCTTCTTCTAGGGAAGATTTATTATATTACCCATAAGGGGGTCCTAAGACTCTTGAACTCAAAATTGAGCATAATTCATGACCAATAGAAATTTTGTTACTAGATCCTCCCCAATATAAAATATTTTCATTGATAAAAATGAAAAAACTAAAGACACTAAACAAGAGTGCTCATGAAATAAACTCATGTGTAAAACTAACCATAGAATTAAATTACTTCATCATTAAAGTTTTGAGCTTTATCTGGAATTTTTATACCCTCACTCAATAAATAAACAACCTCTTTGATCATAAAATGTTATTGATCTATCCCATATCAAATTAAAAACTATGTTCAAATATGCTTCTACTCAATGAGAGTCTTTTCATGCCTCTACACCCAAAAAAACCTCATGAATTTTTTTTACTCCCACATGGGATTAAAAACATTCATGAACCACTAAAATCAACCTCAGAATGGTTCATTTCCAAGGTTCACCTTGGTAGGAGCACCTCGATCCCCACTGTCACGACCCGTCCTCGGGGCCCGTGCCGTGACTACCCCAAGCCCGCCTTCTATAGGCCAGGGGCTGGCGACTAGCACCAAAGGCGTAAATCCCGATAACTGGGAAGGAATTGCCTTTATAAAAGTAAACAAAACACCACATAGTACAAGCGGAAGTAAAACACTAAGTACAAAAGAAAATGCTGAAAAGTAAATGGGCCAGAATACAAACCCAACTGAAAGTACAGCTACAACTGAATGAAAGTACAATAGAAAAAGACAAACAACTGGAAGAAAGGAAGAAGCTCTTAGGTCATCCTCCTCGGATCCTACCTGAAGGGTAGGTACAGATGGCGCAGCTTCTAGATCGTCCACCACAGATCCTACCTGAAGCGCAGGTACAGATGGCGCAGCTTCTAGATCGTCCACCACGGATCCTACCTGAAGGGTAGGTACAGATAGCTTCCACAACGCTCTCGCCTGTCAACCTCCTCTGAGTGTCGTCTCACCGTGAAGTCCACCTTCGGGTACTGACTCGTCATGTAGTCCACCTCCGGGTACCATCCAGTCCTCGAACACTCGGCCTTCATCAGCACTGCCATCGTCTGCAACTAACACAATGAGATGCGGGCATAGCCCGTGCAGAGGTGAGTATAACAATACTCAGTAGTGACCACGAGACCCTCAAGGTCTCACTAAAACCAACAAGTATAACCACAAAGAAGATCTCAACAGATAACCTCTACTTAGGTATATGCCCATACATATACCTAATTTATCAAGTAACCCATCTCAATAATGAGGAAACACAAAGGTCATAGACTCATCTCAACCCAGGATTTTCATTATCGAAATCATAACTGCTGAAGAGCTCTGTCTCTGGAGTGTATAGTGGTCCTGTCATGACTCCGAGGTACTGCTCACTAACCTAAGACTGCTGAGGTACTCCTCCTGTCAAGTACCGCGGGCCAGCCACCCAAACACAGTAGTGCTTCCCGCCGGGGTATTCCACCCAAACACAGTAGTGCACACCCCCTAGTAGCCTGCTGAGGTACTCTCCGGACGAGTACCGCGGGTCTGCACTGTCACACAGGTAGTGCTCCGTCTGCCATGGGTCTGCACCTCACAAATTAGTGCTCCGTCCACTAGGCTAGTCGACTCACTCCAAGTCGAGTCGGTCAAGCAGTCGTCAGGTCTCAGTCAGCTAAAAGGTCTCCGTACTCCGCATGCTCATCTCTGGGAGGGTCCACTCCACGAGCTACAAGTCGATACTCTAAGTATCTCAAAGTCCCACGAAGAAGTATCTCAAAGGACCACCTCGTCAAAGGGGTCTCAACGCAACAGACAACGCGTCAATCGGACGCCCGGTCTGCGAGTTACTGGCCTTTTCATCCCAGGGGCCCGGTTGGTTTTGTGAGCGAACCAATCCCAGCCGTATCTCAACTGTACCCCAAACTCTCATAGGGTATACTCATAGGGAACGTTTCACAACGTGATCATCAACGCCGCTGACGGTTCGTCAAACGGACGTCCTGTCTGAAAGATATCAGCTTTCCCGATCCAGGGTCCCAGTTGGATTTCGGGTACAATCCAACCTGGCCACTATCCAACTGTATCCAAAAATCGGGCGAAGTATGCCAAAAGTTCCGTCTCAACAAGAGGAAATCAACGAGACAGACGGCGCATCAATCGGACGCTCGATCTGTGAGTTATTGGATTTTTCGTTCCAAGGGCCCGGTTGGATTTCGTGAGTGAACCAACCCGACCGCACTCCGACGAAATCCAAACCTCGAGCGGAGTAAGAAAAAAGATCCGTCTCACTTAGAGGAATCCATAAAAGTTGATGGCACATCAATCAGACGTCAGGAGCTCAAGATATAAGCCTTTCCGTTCCGAGGGCCAAGTTGGTTTCGTGTACGAACCAACCTGGGCGAACACAAAGTTCTCTGAAACCTTGAGTGTAATATACCAAAATGACCGTCTCTTTCCAAGGATTTCTACTCAACTGATGGTGCCTCGATCGGAGGTCCGTAACCCAAGATATGGGCATTTGACAGAAAGTGGTCCGAAAACGGGGGTTCTGGGCCCGGACCGACCCTGCCTGACCCTCCCTGGGTCGGCCCGAACCAGGTCCGACCCGACTGGACCCGGCCCGGCTGGCTCGGTCCGGCCCGACCGGCCAGCCGCGGCCCGACCGGCCAGCCGTGGCTCGGCATGGCCGAGCCGAAGTCGGGGAGCGGGGGGTACACGTGGCCCACCCCTCGCCGTTAATTGAGGGCGGCGGCGCAACCGCCGCCGCCAATTCTTCCGGCGGCGCGCTCGGGTGCCGCCGCCGCCTGGGGGCCGGAGGGCTCCGGCCGCCGCCTCTGGTCACCGGCGGCGCCGCTCCAGTGAGCTGCACCTCCGGGTGTTTCCGCGGGCCACCGGAGTTCCTCCGGTGGTCCGTTTTCAAAACTTTCTGAGCCGGGGTTCATCTACGGTCTCGTACTTTACTGTGCAAGCTTCAAAAATACTTTGCGGCCCTGTTATGTCGTTGCTCGTCAATCTGCATGTCAACTAACAAAACGCGCCGTCTTCGTGGTTCTCCGGCGCGACGTGTTAGCGCCGCGCCCCTTCGCCGTGGCCCGACTCCGTCCGCGGATGTCTTTGGGTTTCTCCGATGCGGCACGATGGTGTCACGCCCTTGTTTGTTTTTCACGACGCGGCGCGATGGCGCCACACATTTCTTTGTCGCATGATTCCGCATGGTGCAACGACACCACGCCTTCCCGTACCAAACCACAAAGAAATCCAACATGGAAAAAGGAGGTTGGTCGACCGTGTTTGTGCGGACTGGCCCCCTCTCGTTAAACGATAACAGTTGGACATATTCACGAAGAATAAAAATCAAGGGAGTAATCTCGAACAAATTAAAGTAAATACAATCCCCTACAACCTCTTAAATGAAAAGAATCATAACAATAATCCCAACCCACAAAATAATCTTCTCAGATCAACTTAATGTTTAGTTGAACCGCATTCTTAGATTTAGAAGGGAGTAAACGAGGGTTCACCAACAATCACAATTTAAATTCCCTACCTCGTAATTGTCATTCGTTGACGATCTTGGAAAAAGGGTGGATATCGATTCCTCGATTGTCGTGTTCGTCACACACTCCCAATTCTCATGCTCATGCATCGGGAATGAAGAAGGGTACTCGTCGTTGGTGGACGAGCGTTCGGAGGTGACGTCGTCGTTGACGACGTTCTTCGCGGGCGACGTCTTCTCCTTTGACGTGGATGAAGGTCATTGTAGATGTCGTGGGCGTCGCTTACCTTTCCTTGCCTCGGTTGAATAACGATGAAGAAGATGGCATCGTCGTGATTCAGTGGCGGAAGAGACGATCTTCGTGTTCTTCGTCGTAGAGAAAGAAGAAACTCAATACTTCCTAAGCTTTTTCTCCAAAGGCTCCCAATCAACTAAACTCCAACCCAAATAAAATAAGTTCTTAACTTGTTTTATTAACACAACAAAGTTTATGAATTTCAAGAGTTTGAAATTAAATTAACTCACATAATTAAATATCTCAAGTTGTCAAATTTTATGAGAGGGAGGTGGAGAGACTCATTTAATGAGAGAGAGTTTCATCCACATAAATGGAGAGTTCAAGAGTTAAGGGGGGTTAAGGGGGTTTGATACTCATGTGGGCCCCACCTTATAACATCCACCCAAGGGAGGTTATGTGCAGGTGGACCCCTCCACTAACCTCCCCTTGGAGGTTCTAACTACCACTTCAAATAAAAATATGGCAAACACATATTTTTATTCAGTTTAATTAAAAACCCCTGAAAACTAACTTCCAAACTCGATAAAACGCAATTGCGGAATAGGTGTTCCTAAGAAAAAAATGGCGTTGTGGTTCCATCAGTGCCCTCATAATTTGATTCCGAGCACCGGTTCAAAAGATAGAAATTTCCGCTCGTTCGTTCATTGAACGTACCCGAGCCAAACTTCAGAAAATGATTCCGGGCACACCGGGCCTCGGAATCAGGCGCCATCAGAAACTGCGTTCTTGTAAAATTCCAAGGAAAATTAAGAAAATATTTTCCTTGAAATTTTCGGGTCTTTACACCCACCATTAAAGAGATTTCATAATTGTTATCAGATGAGAGTAACATATTTTTTCTAAACTCTAACACCGAGAACTTCACAAAGATATCACATTGACACTAGATGATTTTTAGAGTAGCATGCTCCACTAAACAAATGTTAGTTTATCCTTCAACTCCATTTCGTAAGACAGAAGAACCAATGTCACTAGCTGGTGCCACATAGGAGAAATGGGCCTTCTATCCCCACCTAAAACATCCATGGGATTCCTCTATCCATATCCCCATCTCTAATAGGTTTGTAACACTATTGAATATATCTTGGTTCATTTTTCATCACACCTTCATGAAATCTACTAGAGAGCATGGTAGAAACCACACAATGTATACAAAACATATCAAAACCACAAACATACCCATCAGGTGCCTAATATACTACAATATGAAGTGTTTGGTCTTATATATTTCGATGAAACTGCCCTATTGACCCCAAACCCCATGATAACACCCAAAAAACTAAATAAACCAAAAACCACAATCTATTGAGAGAAACCTATTTATACAACATATATCAATATCTTTCATGTGATGGGAGTGCCTAAAAATAACTCTAAATGTACCAAACTAAAGAAAAAAACCAAATTAGTTAGTCTCCACTTAAGACATCCATACCAAAATTCAATTATAACATCAATGAAAAACAACTATATGCACATGGAAGTGTTTGAAATGATCCCCACATATAACAAATCCATTTCGTTCTATCACATGAGAATGTTTTTTCATAATGGAACACTTAGTTGACATCACATCTATAGGAATCTCTTTCACAAGGGAAGAGTGTGTATCCACCACCATTGATTAAAGGATGAGATATATACCCCTCTCTAGAAATATCTAATTATTCTGAAGCAATATACTCAAGTGCCCTTCACCAACTAGACATAGGGTCCTCCACCGGAATCATTAAATATCACACCACTATTACTATACTAAGATATATTTAGTCACAAAAACTTAAACTTTTTGAAGAAAAACTACTATACTATGAATTTGGGTCTCACACCATGAAAGGTTACTGTATAATCCAAACTTTTAGGATAGGACTAGGGAAATAGCTGAACACCTGATTGGATCTACCATGAATTGAATCAAGGAGAGTCTTGGTCCATTATCCCCACAAATTCTACAAGGGTGATAATCATCCCACTCAACAATAATCAAATTCCATATCTATAATGAATGTTAATGCATTAATCAAACCTTAGTTAAGGTCCAACCAAAGTACATCCCTCAAAAGAATTCATACATTCTTCAACATTCATAAGAAGTGAATTTGCTTCTATAAACAAAGAACTCAAATAAATTCATATCAAATTATGGATGTAACATACTGACCCTATAGCTACTAAACTAGTGCCTTGATCTAATTCACCACATGATATTTGGTACGCCTCTCGAAAAAATGGCTTATGACTAGTAGGGAGTGTTAAATAAGGTACGTGGGGAGATTATGACCTCATTATCAGAGAAATAAAACATCAGAAATCAAAATAAAAAATTACCAAAGTAGGAATGATCAATAACTAAAAATAACTATACATCCCATAATAATATTCCAAAACTAGATAAGTACCCCAAGAAAATATAGAAAACATTTCATGTTATACTATTATCACGTGTCAAGTGAAACCTAAAAATAAAGACACACTAAAAATCCTAAAATCAGATTTTGAAAATAAGTCCAGTACCCTCATTGATGCTCTATTCCAAAAACCAGACTCAACTATCAATTGTAGTGACTTTTCCATTATCTTGACCTATATCCATGAAATCTGCTTAGGTACCAACATCTTACTGAGCAAGGTGTGAGTACAACATAGTATACCACCACCAAGAGTGTCTACATTAATATCTATTATAATAATAGTTTATGCAAGAGTATGAATGAATAATAAAAAAGGAAGAAAATGAAAACAAGTTTCAAAATTAATTAGTTATCAATTAACCGCCCTGGCCCTTGGTTTCCAAGTAAAACTAGATCTAATAAAACATACTTTAGACCATTTTGGTCAACTGAATCATATATCATAAGGGTCATAGATTTTATACAAGGATTATCAGTCCAATTATCCCACCTAGGATACCGAATTCCATGAATGGAAATCCCAATAAATTATGTGGAATTCCATTTCCTACATCCTAAACCAAGGAGCGTATAGTGAAATGTCCGACCACCCCAATCACCGATGTGGATTGGCAAGACAATTTCACTAAAAATTAGTACCCAAAGTTCCATACTTGACCTCTTTAATATAATAAATAAAAATAGTGCACCTTTTCATTTATCAATATTTTTATGGCTCATTAAATTCAACACCTTTAACTTAATTCTATTACTAGTCCATTTCAAAATTCATTCATAACCAAATCTATTAGACACTCTTTCAATACATTTAGCCACATGAACATGCCACCTTTAACCATTTATCACTTCTACCCTTATTCATCTCATAACCCATTTAACATTCCCAGGTTAAGATAAATATCCCCTTATTCTATGATAAAATAGTAACCACTAGTGAAAATAGTTTAATATTATAAACCCTATTAGTTATCATTTAATAACTCATTTCACCATTTTAAAAAGGATTGGAAATCTCCATTGGTGGCCATATGCCTAATATCAAAATCATTAATAGACTGAATGAGGGTAATGAAGGGTCTCATAGATCAGTTTAAGGAACAATTTCTTTATTAGAAAAGGACATAAATCCAAATCACAATATCGTAACAAAAAAACCACATGCATATGAAAAATATTATGAATATGGAAGAAATCTTATAGACTACCTAACTTGGGATCGTGGACACACACTCATCCAACATCGACACTTGATTCAAGATAGAATTAAAGAAATCAAAAAGCCAATGACTCCTTAGAATTAAGTCTCATGAGATTCAGAAGAAGAAAAATAACCAAACAAAGATTCTTCCATAAAATAGAAGGAAAAATTGTTGGAGACCTACTCGGTGCATAAAATCATACAAAATGGAACCTAAAATAACATCAAATCAAAAGAGAACTAACCTTGGGGGATTTGAGATGGTTTGGTTTTCACCCATTACTATTAGAGAAGAAATGGGGGTGAAAATTGGGTGAAATAATAAAAAGGTCAAGATGGTAAAATGGTAAATTTCACACTTTAAATGAGGTGTATGGTTTGGGTGTATAGTTTTCTAAAATTTTCACCAATCATGCATCCTCCTATTTCCATGAGGAAATCGAGTAATATGTTTTGATGGGGCACCCACATGGTTTGAAAAACCAAGTAGAGGATGTGTGAATTCATTTATCTATATTTAAATGGTTTCTAATCCACCCATTGTATTATTTAAAAAATTTGATCCCATATTATCCATGTTGCATGGTTATGGAACCATGTTAGTACTAAAAATGTTCTAACTTTGATCCATGAAAAATATGTCTCTTTTTCCTTCTTTATCATTTCCTGAACCCCCACATAAATAACATGTCCATCCTCACTACTGAGAGGAATTCTATAAACCATTTTAAAATGTGTTTAACTAAAATTAATACAAAAACATTCCACATCAATGGGTCAAGATATTACAACCTTCCCACCTTATAATAGATTATCCTCGTGTTATACTCCCTAACATCACTAAAATTCCAAAGAAAAATGATTAGGACACTGGGACTACACATAAACTTGCCTCTCCAATGATTCTCTTGAATACAAAAATTATGCCATAATAGTCAGAATAAAGGATAGATCTTACCCAAAATAATTTTCTCACTACCATCCACAATAGGAATCATATGTTCCTCAAAGGACACATAAGTATCAAGATCAACATCATCAACATAAATCACATGATAAGTTTCAGGGTGATACTGGTGGAGCTATAAAACATGAAAAACATCATGCATAGTGTTGTAACACTATGTAAGATCCAATATCTATACCATAAGGTCGATCTTCTCTTTAAATTTGAATGGACCAATATACCTAGAAACCAACTTAACCGATTTTTCATTTTTAAAGTGACCCAATAATAGTGAAATATGAAGGAATACATAGTAACACACTATAAACTTAAGGATTTGATGACGCCAAGTAGAATATGACTTCTGTATACTTTGGGATATATCCATACACTTTTGGATTAAATGAACATGCTCTGATGTCTCCTACACAACACTCATCCCCAAAAAATTTTATTCTCCAACTTCTATAAGTTCCTTCTCTAAGAATTTATAGAAGAATTATGTAAAATATGAGGGTCTCTATCTGAAATGATGGTTTGGGGAACCCCATAAAAATGTTTTATCTATTACACATACAAGTTACCCACTTGATCAATAATGAAATCCTCATAAATTAGAAGGAAATGGGATACCTTTTTCAACTAGTCCACAATCACCTATATCAAATAATTATTTTAAAGTTTCCTCGGTAAACCCACAAAAAAAAATCCAAGGTAATGTCATCCCAATTCCATTCTAGAATGAAAAATTGATATAACATAACAGTAGGTTGCTGATGATCATCCTTCACCTACTGATAGGTGCAACATCATTTCACAAAATATATGATATCTTTATTCATTTATTGTCAACAATTCAGTCTATGAATATGAAAATACCTTTTGGTCAAGATAGGGCACTCCACCCACTTTGAAACATGAAATTTACTCATTATATCCTCAAATATTCAAGTAGGAACAATAAAGCAACCATGAACATGGATAATATCATCATCATCATCGATAGTCAAATCAGGGGGTAGCTCCCCATATTTAAAGCTATCCATAAATTCTAAAAAATCTATATCCTTATACCACCTCTTCTTGATTTGGATTATAAAATAGGGATAAAGAGATAAATACATGAGATTCATCTTCACCCACTCCTCTTGAACACCTATATGTATCTCATTGAACAAGGCCATCATTTTCCACTCAAAACTAGATTGATGAACCACATGACTCTATATCATTCAACTCAAGCAATTAGAAAAAAATTATATTTTCTTATAATATAATATACTTCAAAGTCAAAAGATTTGATATAGTCAATCCACCGCCATTTCCAGATATTTAGATACCATTAATAAAAGATATTTGTAAGGATATTAGGGTTAGTATAAATAAAAAACCTCTCACCCATAACATAATATCACTAACATTTTTAGGTATAAACTACTGCAGAAAACTCAAGATCATATGTAGGATAGTTCCATTCATGTGGCCTCAACATACATTATCCATAAACAACAAATTGATCTCCTTTCATCAACATTTCCCTATGTCCAATCCCCGAGGCATCAAAATTCAAGGTATACTCCTCACTCGGTTCAGGTAAGTTCTGAATCAGTGTAGAGGTCAAATGCCTATTTAGCTCTTGGAAAGAATTTCTATATTACTCAGACTACCCAAAATTTATACCCTCCCAATTTAAACACAAGATCAATGATTCCAAGTGAGAAAATACTTTGATGAACCTGTAATAGTAACCTTCCAAACCCAAAAATCATCATTCATCAAAAACATTCTTGAATTGTTCCCAAGCAACTACTGCTTGTACCTTATCCGTATATACTAAAACACATTCCTATGAGATGATATGACATAAAAAATAGACCTCATTTATCCATAAATGAAACATAGATATCTTGGCATATATCTAGTTCTCTCTCAATGTACTCAAAATGATGTCAATATGTTTGACATGATTTTCATGAGTCTAGAAGTACACTACCATATCATCAATGAAGAAGACCAAAAAATTAACCAATTATAAGTGAATGAATCATTTCATCAAGGCCATAAACATAGCAAGATCATTTATAAAAAAATGAAATTATGATGAACTCATACATGCCATAACTTCTTCTAAAATCAGTCTGTGGTATATGAAAAGTTCTCACCCTTAGTTGATGATACCCTAATCTAAAATCAATTTTAGACAATACACAATAATCCAATAGATATTCAAAAAGACCATTAATACCTGTAAGGATAATTTTCATCTAGTTCAACTTCCAATAATTGACAAACAAACGAAACTTCTCATTATAATTATTGGAAAACAAAATCAGAGAAACCTAAATTGATATACTTGGATAAATAAACACTTTATCATCCAAATCCTCCAAATGATTCATAATATCTTGAAGTTTTTATAGTGCCATTTTACAAGGATAAATATAAACTGTCATAGCTCCTGACATCAATTCAATATCTCTCTCTTAGTAGAATTTTAGAGAACTTCTCAGGAAACATATCCTGAAATTGATCCACTCTAGGAGGGTAGAAAACATGATCCTTTCCATCTTAATCAATCATAAAACATAAAACCTAATCTATAATCTGTCACAACTTCAAATGGATCAGACCCACATGGTATTCCTTGATATCCCATTCCCCATGGTTAACATAAGTGCTACCCTTAGAATATATAAATGTTACCTTTCAAAAGTAATAGTAAATGTGATCCTAATAAGAAATTGACCAGTCCATTCCTAGTATCAATTAAAAGCCTTAAATCTTAAGCATAAAATATTCCCAAGGTAGATGACACCCACCAATTTCTAGGGAACACTCTTTGAAACATTGGATACCCTATGATCTCACCCCTAAATTCATATTTATCAACATAAATACACATAATAATTCTATTATTAGATCCAAACCATTCAAAAAATGAGTAGATATAAAAAATGTGAAGCTCTGGTATCAAATAAAGCTTTATCAAGCATATAATCTAAAATAATCATACATTGGATAGTTGGCGTTCAAACCTCACTACCATCAGGTGTAGGATAAACTGCACGAAGTTAACTTATTCCTCTAGACTAGGATCCTATTTGAGTCTCATGAATTTCACTTCCTTGATAATATGGATGATCTTGTCTGAAAATATCTATCTGTTGACCTAACATGTATGGATGGTGGAACTCCAACTGCCAAACTTATATGGGGTAAATGATCCTCTATTGATTTTATATATCAGCATAGGTCCTCCATCACTACCCATCTTCTAAGGGTTCTTACAGAACCTATGTACATGTACCATAGTTCTATAAGTTCAACACTCCATTGGTGGTTGAATAAACTAACCATGCATGAGACTATGCTTTCTACATTTATAGAATAACACTCGATCAGTACCTTGAGAGGTCAATCCTCTCCCCTAGTTACTTTGTACACCACCATTATGGAATAAAATTCTCATAATGATGCTTCCTAAAAATCTAAGGATGTACCACTAGATCACCCAAATAAAACCATATATCCACAAATAGAGGCCTCATTTAGGTTCCCATCATAAATCAGAGCCTGATTCACTACCTCAACAAAATTATTCAAAATAAATATATTCATCTAGGACTTTATTTCACATATAATCCAATCCAAAAAATGTTTCCCCATAGTTTCATCACCTCTAGTCAACATCGTAACAAAAAAATGAAATTAAAGGAAGATAATAGAATAATACATCACTAAAATACTCCCTTAGGCCAACTACATTAAATCTATATCCCTCTCTTGCCTCAAGGACACCAAGTAAAAGTGTTCCTTGAACTTTTCCTAAAATTCCTTCTATACCATTCCCTTAATTTTCTATTCTGAAGCATAAATACCCCACCAGTTTTGGTCCCCATAAAACATAAGATAATAAATCAAAAATCTTCTCAAAAATAGTATCCATGTGATCTAGAATCATATGGATAGAGTCGATATAGTGCTCACCTACCTCAGGGGAACCCTCTTCGACTAACTTTGAAGGACACTACAACTAGAACTCCCTAGTCATATCAAACATACTCGGAATAGACCATCCTAGATATATCTCCATGAACTATATAAATCAATAAAAATTCTCATGAAACTACTATTCTTCCCTATAATCTTGAACCAATGGGTTTTTTATCTACAAATGGAGGTGAATTCTCAGTAGTACCCTCAGGTCTCCTAATAGTAAAGATAATCATGGTGACATCCCTTTATAATGAAAAGAACAAGTTTAAAGGAACATAAAAAACAATTAAACAATTATGGAAAAGAGATATCACAACTATCCATAATAATATACTCCACATACACTATCCCCATGATAACAACCCCAACACTATCAATACCCCCAACTATCCCTATCATGGTCTATGGATAACTCACGGTAAACCAAACATCCAAAATTACAAGAATTCCATTTGAAACCACTTTAATCATTTAATTTTAAAATATTTATATTCTTAGAAAAATACAATCATATTTATTAGGAACTATTTCGTTAATACTACACAAGTAATAGAAAAACGTTTTATTTTCTGTAACCTAATTCCCCTATATTATGTAAATAAAACCCAACACACTTTTCTTATGTGTGCCTAATATAATTAATGTCACATAAACCATTGAGTTCCTGAAATGTTTAATGCCTAAAAAATATAATGTCATAAAATACCATGAGTAAAATCTCAGATAATAATAACATAACATAATAATTTATCTATACAAGGTGAAATAACATCCAACTATAATAAGAAAATATAAAGGGCAACAATCCCACCCTGGGAACTCAGGTTTCCCCCACACATGGTTTAGATACTCCCATGCCTAATATTATTACCAATTATTGAAACATCACTATCTACTGTCTACCTATCCCAAATATTAAAATAATAGAAAATAAATTCTTCTGATACCAATTTGTTATGTACTGTTCTTTGAGGCACTAAACTGGTGCCCTGATCCAGCTTTCCACATGTCATCGGGTGCGCCTACCTATATGGTAGAGTATTACAATTAGAAGTGAGGGTCTAATAAGGTACTTAGGGAGGATATACCCTCTTTACTAGAGTAAGATAATAGTGGAAATAAAAACAAATATAACCAAAGTGATAATGATCAGCAATTGAAAATAACCATGCATCCATAACAAGATTCCAAAACCATATAATTACACAAAAAATAATACAAAAACATGTCATGTCATATAGTGTCATGTTTCAATGAAAAACCAAAAAATAATAAAACTTTGAATTCCCAAAATCAGGTCTCGACACCATGTCTAGTCCCCTCATCCATACTTCATCCCAACATCCTAACTTAGTAATCTATTGTAGGGATTTTTCACTTATCATGATTTTCCACCACTAAATATTATTAGGTACCAACGATAGCCCAAGAATGGTGTAATTATAACTAAGTAGGTCACCACCAACCATTTCTAAATAAATATCTATTTTAATAATAGCATATGTTGTAGTATGTATGAATAAAAAATATGGCACTAAATTTAAAAAAGTTTCACAATTAATCAGTTCTCAATTAACCTCATTGGACCTCAAGTTCCAATTGAAGCCTCATCTAATCAAACCTTCATTGGTACATGTTATTAATTTTAACCACATATCATAGGGGTTACATATTTTAGACAAGGAGTATCATTTTAATCATCCCACTAGAGATACAGAACACTATGTCTAAGAATCCCAATCAATGATGTGGAATTCCATGTCCAGCATTCTAAACCAAGGAGTACGGAGGGCTATGTCTAACCACCCAAATACCTACCATGGAACTCCATATCCGAAACCTTAAACCATTTCATTAATAACCAATTAAATGGTTTAAAAATTAACCTATTTAATTTAATAAAAAACAATGGTTTAATTTTTAATTTATCTATATTTTTATAGTTCCTTAAATTTAATGCTTTTAATTAATTACACGACTAGTCCATTTTACCATTTATTCATAACCACAACCATTAAACACTATTTCAATCCATTTATCCATATGAACATTCCCCCTTTAAATATTTATCCCTTATAACCTTATTAATATCATAAACCATTTAACACCCCCAATTTAAGAAGAACAACCCCTTATACTATGAAAACACGCTAATAAAAAGTAAAAATGGTTTAATATCATAAAACCAATTAGTTTCCATTTAATAACTCATTTCACCATTTTAAAAGGTTTTACAATCCCCATGGGTGGCCATAAGACTGATCTCAAATTCCTAAATGGACCCAAAAGGGTCTGTGAAGGGTATCAAACATCAATTAAGTGTCCAATTTATTTTTATTTGTCAAGGTCACAAATTCACAAATTAGATAAACAACAGAACAACCACATACATATGAAAAACGTCAAGACTATGAGAGAAAACTTGTAGAAAACCTACCTTATTCTTGTAGACAAACACTCATCCAACCTCGACACTCAATTAAATAATTAATAGTTGATATCAAAAATAAAAATACTCCATGGAATTTGGTCTCCTAAGATTTAGAAGACGAGAAACAACCAAAAAAATATTCATCTATAAAATAGAAGGAAGAAAAGTCTAAGATATACCAGGGGATTATAATCACACTAAATGGAACCCGATACACACCATAATAGATGGAGAACAACCCTTAGATGTGTTTGTAGGGTTTGGTTTGCACCAATTAAAATTGGAGAAGAAATGGAGGTGAAAATTAGGTAAAATAATATAAAGTCTAGGATGGAAAATTGTAAAAGTTTAACTTTTAATGAGGCACATGGTTTGATAGTATGGTTTTGTAAACCGTGTGCCAACTATGAAACCTCCTTTATCCATAAAGAAACTAAGACACATGTTTTTTGGGGAACCCACACAATTTTAAAAACTATACTGAATCCATGTAAATGGATATATATAAAATCCCATGGTTTCTACGCTACCCCTTGCATGATTTACAAATCATGCTTCCCCCTTATCCCTACCGAATGGTCATGGTTCATGGTTAGTACTAACCATGTGACAACCATTCCCTTTAAATAGTATGGCTTTTCCCCCTCTTATTCATGTCCTGAACCACTGGGACACATCTTAGACCTTTCTCATGACAACCATACTTTTATTATAAACTTTAACATGATTTATTACATAAACTATTCACTTGATAAAACATGTAAGATCAAGAGTTATAGTGTCTTTGGGGATTATGATCATTACATAACAACTTAAAATATGAAATACAACATCTTTATTGAAAACTTCTTTTACATGACCACTACATTCCCTCATACTTAGCATTGCATGGGATAACCTGAGGACATGTACAAGAAAAGGGTGAGATATAAAGCCCAGTAAGGGAATAAACATGGAATAAATGAGGAGTAAAATACATGTTAGACAATAGGAATATCAATAGAGCACAAGATAAATATGAACCTAAAGGAATGATAAAGCATGATAATCATAACATGGAAATGTGGCAACAACACTTAACATAGAATTAGCATGAGCCAAGGCTCATTGCACATGGAGCATGAGTAAATTCTCATTGCACATGAATCAAGAGTAAACCCTCATTCCAATTGAATTAGCATGAGTCAATAATCATTGCACATGATGTATAATGATACTATACTTTACCCAATGCATTGGAGCGCTATAAGGGCGCACCCTTCTTAAACATTTTATTTTATGCATAAGTGTGCCACATGGATCATAAAACATGGATTCATAAAACATAATAATTTATTCCATGATAAAGGAATGTGTAATTCATACATGAAAATTTATAATCAATAAGTAAATGTGCATAAAGGTGAATACCCTTGATGGAGAAATGGGCATGGTATTCATTACACAATGACATTGGCTTAGAAAATCGGTGTGATTTCGGCAGCGTAACAGCGTGACATAAGAATTCATAAAAATGGTTGATGAGAGAGAAAGGGGTTCCTCATCATATTTACATGTAATGGACAGTAAGGAGGTCATATAGATACATGTCCCCACAATTTTAATAAAATTTAGGTTCATGATACAAAAGTATTTCTTGAATGTAAATGAGGATGGAGAAGTTCCTTTCGGAATTTCGGCATAGTAACGGGTGTGTAAGGGAGGAATTTAATGAGAGAGAAAGGGGTCTCCCATCATTCAAACATAAATAGGGAAGTATGAGGGAGGTGAAGAACCATACCTCAACATTTATAATTGAAATTAAAAGGGAAAAACAACTTAAATAAAATTGGACAAATATGAAAAAGGAAGAAAAAACCATTTCTTGGAAGTGTGATTACAAAGGCTAGAGAGAGGCTTGAGAGAGGTTTCTTGGGAGCTTGGGTCATTTTGGGAGGATTATAGAGATAGTAGGTTAGAGGTTGGACGAACTCCAAAGGTTCCGAGTGAGGATGAAGTGGGAGATTGGGTGGGTTTATTTAGGAAAGGTGAGGGAATTCTTTATTATTTAGGCTTGGGACCCCTTATATTAAATTAATCCAAAACAGAAACCATACCATGGTTTTTGTGCATGGTTTTTGAAAAAGGGAAGAGTAAAACAATATTTTATAAGGCCAAAGCCCGAAATTCTTAAAATAATAGGGTTTCCTATGTGGAGGTGAGTCACACTCCCATGGAAAACAATTTAAAAAGACAAGGTGTTTAATAAGTCTTGAAGGGTCCATTAATGCTTTGAAAAGTAAGTCAAAAAAACCCAAAATCACATTATTTTAATGTTAAAACATATATTGTCAGAACAAAAAGCTTATAGTATTTTATTACATCACTATTGGGTCATTATGATGTCATAAAACACATTATATATTTAAACATTATTTAATTTTTACCCAAACAATTGACTGTCTCAGAAAATTAGGAAAAATTCACCATTGGATAATTTCGAAATCCTGATTCCATAAATAACATTTATGTTATCTAAATAATTTTCTAAATATGTTAATTTTCACTTTTAAAAAAAAAACCTACATTTATCGAAAATTCACTAGTTTTGACAAAAAATGGCTTTCAAACCTTAATAAAAATTACAATTGCATTCATAAAATTACATGATCATTTACATATAATAAAAATAATTTAATAATAATAATAATAATAATAATAATATTTTATTGAAATATTATTTAATTCAAAAATCCCTTAATTTAATAAAATAGAATTATTAATTAAATAATATTTAAAAAACACTATTTGTACTTAAAAAACTATTTACAATGTATCAATAATGACAAGAAAGTATATTCATTATTATATACAAAAAATAATATACATGAACATAATAGTAGAGATTTGTTACATAACCCCTTAAAACAATCGCATAAGACCTCAGGGTAAGGTGTGCGATGGTGACAGAATCTTGGGTGGCTCGAATAACATCACTCGAGTTGTAATTTTTATCAACTTCCACTTTTCCCATAGAAAGTCACGTTCAAGCTTGACATGATGAAGCTCAGATTGGGATTGGTCAAGAGCGAAGCCCAAAGATGCCACCTCTTTTCCGAGCTCTGACAAATGGGCTTCGTATGGAGCAATTCTACTGGATGAGGCCATCGCTTCCTTTGTCTGAGTAAATTGGGATTGTTAAAGCCCTATATTTATACTAATCATGTGATCACTGTTCAACAAATATAAAAGTAATGGTCACAATTCTTAACATAAAACAAAATAAGTTGACATTTTATATAAACATTTTATATAAAGATACATTTAATTAGATCAAGAGGGGTTTCCATTAATGAAACTTTGGGTCGTTCCAATATCCCCCCCTTAAGAAATTTCACCCTTGAAATTTACTTTTCCCACACTAAAATAGATATGGGTAACTAAGCTTCATCATTTCCTCTGATTCACAAGTCGCTTCTTCAAACTTGTGGTTTCGCCAAAACACCTTGACAAGGGGCATTGTCTTATTTTTTAGAACTTTTTCTCTACGATCTAAGATCTTAATTGGTTTCTCCTCATAAGAAAGATCATCCTCTAACTGTACCACCTTAGAAGAGAGTACATGTGAAGGGACCGGTATGTACTTCCTTAAGAGGGATACAAGAAAGACATCATGTACATTGTCCATGGTAGGTGGATGTGCTAGTCGATAGGCCACAACCCCGACACGGTCAAGAATCTCTAAGGGGCCGATGTACCTTGGACTTAACTTCCCTTTCATTCCAAACCTCATGAACTTCTTCCACAAATATATGCATAGAAAAACCATGTATCCAACTTTAAACTCAAGGTCTCATCGATGATTATCAACATAACTCTTCTGTTGACTCTGGGATGCCTTGATATGCTGCTAAATGATTTTCACCTTCTCCACCATTTCCTTGACCATTTCTGGTCAAGCAGCTTACGTTCACTGACCTCATACCAACATGCCAGTGTTCTGCACCTTTTCCCATACATGGCTTCATATGGTGCCATTTGGATGCTCAAGTGGAAACTATAATTATAAGAGAACTCAACCAGAAGAAGATGTTGATCCCATCATACTTTAAAGTTTATTGAGTATGCTCTCAACATGTCCTCAAGTGTTTGGATAGTCCAATCATATTGGAAATCAGTTTGAGGATAATAGGCCGTACTGAAGTTCAGTTCAGTATCCAGAGCATGTTTAAGACTCTTCCAAAACTTAGAGGTGAATCTTGGATCTTGGTCAGACATAATAGATAGTGGCACTCCATGCAGCCTTACCACTTCCCTAATATATATCCGTACCAGTTGATCCAATGAGAAATCCTCCCGAATAGAAATGAAGTGTGAAGTCTTTGTAAGACGATCCACAATAACCCAGATTAAATTATTGCCTTCGGATGTCCTCAGAAGTCCAGTGACAAAGTCCATGGTGATGTTATCCCATTTCCATTCTGGTATGGGCAATGGTTGCATCATCCCCTTAGACTTCTTCCTCTTTGCCTTCACTTTCTGGCACACCAGGAACTTTGATGTATATTCAGCGATCTCCTTTTTCATATTATCCCACCAAAAGTTTTCTCAGATATCTCGATACATCTTTGTACTCATTGGGTGAATAGATAAATTTGAACTTTGTGCATCATCAAAAAGTTCCTTCTTCAGCTCCGGACTTGATGGAACACATAGTCTTTTCCCTAATTGCACAATTACTTCTTCATTAACATTAAACTCTGAGGATTTCCCCTTTTTGATAGCTTCCACTTTTTCTTTAATTACCACATCATCCTTTTGAGCATCCTTTAACCTTTAAAAAATAGATGGTTGAGCAATCATTTGTGAAAGGATTGATGATGTTCCCTTCTTTATGATTCCCATTACCATCTTCATCAAGTCTAAGAAGATTGGATCCCTCTCAATTCTCATCATTGATAGAATCGCTGGGTCCTTTCTACGTAGGGCATCTTCCACCTTGTTCGCTTTCCCAGGGTGGTAATGTATTGAAAAATAATAATCCTTGATGTTATCTATCAATATTCTCTGGTGCATATTAAGCTCTTTCTGTGTGAATATATATTTAAGACTCTTGTGGTCAGTATATATCTCACATTTCTTCCCATAGAGATAATGCCACCAAATTTTCAAGGCAAAGATCACCACTGCGAACTAGAGATCATGCATTGGATTGTTTTACTCATGGATTTTCAACTTCCTTGAGGTATATGATATCACTTTATCATTATGCATCAACACAAAACCTAAGCCCTTCTTCGAAGCATCACTGAATACCACAAAAAATTTCCCACTTGTGGGTAAAGTGAGAATGGGCGCAGTGATAAGCCTCTTTTTCAACTCCATGAAGCTTTCTTCATATTCATCACTCCAAGAAAACTTTAATCCCTTTTGATTTAGCTTGGTAAGAGGGTTTGACAATTGTGAGAAATTTCTCACAAATCGTCGATAATATCCAGCTAACCCCAAGAAGCTACGGATATCCATTACCGATGATGGCCTCAGCCATCCCTCTATTGCATCTTTTTTGGAGGGATCCATAGATATCCCATTTCTTGTGATGATATGGCCCAAGAATGAGACTTCTTTCAACCAAAACTCACACTTTCTGTACTTTTCATAGAGCTTCTCCTTGCACAAAGTATCTAGTACAGTTCTTAAATGCTCCTCATGATCCTCCTTGGTTTTGGAGTATATTAGAATATCATCTATAAATAATACCACAAATTTGTCTGGGTAATCTCTAAAGACTCTATTCATCAAGTCCATGAATATTACTAGAGAATTGGTGAGTCTTAAAGGCATTACTATTAATTCATAGTGCTCATATCTTGTATGAAAAGCAGTCTTGGGGAAATCTTCCTTCTTCACCCTTAATTGATAATATCCTGACTGCAAATCTACCTTGGAGAATTATTATGCTCCACGTATCTAATCAAACAAGTCATCTATCCGTGGAAGAGGATACTTGTTCTTTATCGTGATTTTTTTGAGATCACGATAATCGATGCAAAGGCGCATTGACCCATCCTTCTTCTTGACGAAGAAGACTGGTGCACCCCATGGTGAAGCACTTGGGTGTATAAACCCTTTATCTAGATTCTCCTGTAATTATTTCTTTAGCTCTTCAAGCTCCATGATAGCGATTCGATATGGAGTCTTGGAAATTGGTAGAGTCCCTGGTATAAGTTCAATTGAGAATTCAACATCTCTTCTAGGAGAATGACCAGGAAGTTCCTCGGGAAACACTTCAAAAAATTCCGTCACAATAGGCATTTCTTCAAGGATGGTTTATTCCTTGGACTCAATCATCTGAGCCAGATACACGTGCTCATAGGGTAGTAATATCCATGCTTGAGATGATGGAGCTAAAGGAGATTCATCTTCCTTCTTACACTTGTAAAGAATTGGGGGTCGATTCTCCATATAGAGTGTGATTTCCCTCTCCCAACAATTTATGTTGGATCTATATAATGAAAGCCAATACATGCCTATAATTGCATCAAATTCCACCAGAGGGAGTATGATGAGGTTCAATAGGAAATTAAATCCACAAATTATAACAGGGGATGACTTATATTCATTGGATGTAATGATTGCCCCATTTTCCATACTCACCGACATCTTCACTTCCATGGTTTGTGGTGGTGATGGAATTGTTCTACTAAACTTTTGAGATATAAAAGAATTCCTATAACCTGAATCAAAAAGTACATTCGCTATTATTGAATGAATAACTAGCGTACTTGTCACCACTTCGTTTTCGGGGTTCACTTCGGTAGAAGTGATGGAAAAATCTCTTCCTTGCTGCCTTGGAGGTTGCTGGTTGCCTCTAAAAAGCCTTGGTTTAGGGAACTGATTTGAAACATTCCATTGTTCTTTGCAGTTGTATCAAAGAACAATGCGTTGAGGTTCGAACAGAGTGTTCCTCTCCTCTGTCGCAGTCGCGGGTCTTTATTGCTGACAGTTAATAGCTAGGTGCCCTTCTCTTCCACACCTAAAGCATTTCCTCTTCCCCTTACAGAAATTTCAGGGGTGTTTCTTTCTGTACCTTTGGTAAGTGGGGTGCTGGATATTCTTAGCACCATTAAATTTATCCATCAAATTTCCAGCATTGAATTCCACCTTACGCTTCTTATTCCCATGATACCCCTGAGATTCTCCGATCTCTATTTCGACCTAGAGGGAATATCAGAAAATTTCCTCATAGCTGTTGAAGTCACGGATCGCTAATGCTTTCCCCAGGCTAGGCTTCAACCCACCAAAGAATTGGTCAACCTTGAATTCGAGGGTAACGACAAAGATGGAAGCATATCGTTCAAGACTTGTGAAGTTTTCCTCATATGCTCCAACAGATTCTTCGTCTTTTTTCCTGAGGGAAAGGAAGTCCCTTTCCATCTTAAGCCGTAGGGTGTGCGAAAAATATTTATCGAAAAACATCTTCCGGAAATCCTTCCATTACAATGCCTTGATTTCCTACTCAGGCTTCATATTTTTGATCAACGTCCACCATTGATCAGCTTCACCCTCCATACGATAAGCCGCTAGGAGAACCTTCTCTTGTTCAGAACATTTAAGGATGGAGAAGATCTTTTCAATGGAGTTGATCCATTTTTCAGCGATCGTGGGATCGGATGATCCACTAAAAGTAGAAGGCCTTTGTCTCATGAAGCTCTCGATAGAAACTTGTTCTTTCTTAGGGGGGTTTGAACGTTCCTCTTGACCTGTGTTTCTATTCAAATCTTGAGTTAGCTGAGAGATAATCGTAAAAAAGTTCGTGATTCCCGCTCCCATTGGATTGGGCATCTCATTAGTACAATCATCACACTGATCTTCACATTGGTTGTTAGCCCGAGTCCTCCTATTATAGGCCTTTGGCTGGAATAAAAGGAAAGTTAGAGGTTAAAACATAAAGGGTAATCTAAAGAAAAATTTTTATGACTTATAAATAAACTTTTATTTCCTTAAATCATGAGTATATATTCTTCAATCTAGGCTTTTCATGATATACTCTCTAACATATATTCTTAGGGGAATTTTTTTAATTCCCTTAATAGGAGTTCATACTAAGCTTCTGAATTTATCAAAACATATCCCCCAGGAGTGTCGTAACCAAGAGTGCAACAAGGCCTGTTGTCGTGCACCAGTTCTCATTCGAGACTAGCTCAAAGTGCTGTTTTCGGGTTTTACCCCTAGGATACATCTGTGCTAGAGCTGCCTCTACCTGATCGTATCCAGACATGGATGTATTTGTTAGATAAACCACTTACTCAGTACTTACCAAAAATTAGGGATGTTATTATTATACTTAGTCTTATCTCTAAGTCTTTACTAGGGTTTTCTAATCCTAATTCCAAAAATAACTAAACCTATCCTCTAATACCAACTATGACAACCCTACTTTTATTACAAACTTAAACATGATTTATTACATAAACTATTCACTTGATAAAACATGGAATATCGAAAGTTCCAGTGTCTTTGGGGCTTAGTATCATTACATAACAACTTAAAACATGAAATACAACATCTTTACTGAAAACTTGTTTTACAGGACCACTACATTCCATCGTACTTAGCATTGCATGGGATAACATGAGGACATGAATAAGAAAAGGGTGAGCTATAAATCCCGGTAAGGGAATAAACATGGAATACATGAGGAGTACAATACATTTTAGACAATAGTAATATCAATAGATCACAAGAAAAACATGAACATAAAGGCATGATAAAGCATGATAATCATAACATGGAAATGTGGCAACAACACTTAACATGGAATTAGAATGAGCCAAGGCTCATTGCACACAAGAAGCATGAGTAAAACCTCATTGAACTTGAATTGTCATGAGTCAATACTCATTGCACATGACGTATCATGATACTATACTTTACCCAAGGCATTGGAGCGCTATAAGGGCACACCCTTCTTAAACATTTCATTTCATGCATAAGTGTGCCACATGGATCATAAAACATGGATTCATAAAACATAATAATTTATTCAACAATAAAGTAATGTGGGATTCATACATGAAAATTTATAATAAATAAGTAACTGTGCATAAAGGTGAATACCCTTGATGGAGAAATGGGCATGGTATTCACTACACAATGGCATTGGCTTAGCAAATCAGTGCGATTTCGGCAGCGTAACGGCGTGACATAAGAATTCATAAAAATAGTTGATGAGAAAGAAAAGGGTTCCTTATCATATTTAAATGTAATGGAAAGTAATTAGTTCATATAGATACATTTCCCAACAATTATAATAAAATTTAGGTTTATGATACAAAAGTATTGCTTGAATGTAAATGAGGAGGGAGAAGTTCTTTTCGGAATTTCAGCATAGTAACAGGTGTACATGGGAGGAATTTAATGAAAGAGAAAGGGGTCTACCATCAATAAAACATAAAGAGGGAAGTATGAGGGAGGTGTGAAACCATACCCCAACATTCATAATTGAAATTAAAAGGGAAAACAACTTAAAGAAAATTGGACAAAAATGAGAAAGGAAGAAAAACCCTTACTTGGAAGTGTGCTTCCAAAGGCTAGAGAGAGTCTTGAGAGAGGCTTCTTGGAAGCTTGGGGCACCTTGAGAGGATTCTAGAGAGAGTAGGGAAGAGGTTGAACGAACTCTAAAGGCTTTGAGTGATGAGGAAGTGGGAGCTTGGGTGGGTTTATATAGGAAAGGTGAGGGAATTATTTATTATTTAGGTTTGGGACCCCTTATATTAAATTAATCCAAACCACAAACCATCCCATGGTGTTTGGAAAATGGAAGAGGAAAACAATATTTTATAAGGACAAAGTCCGAACTTCTTAAAATAATAGGGTTTCTTATGTGGAGCTGAGTCACACTCCCATGGAAAACAATTTAAAAAGACAAGGTGTTTAATAAGTCTTGAAGGGTCCATTAATGCTTTGAAAAGTAAGTCAAACAAACCAAAAATTACATTATTTTAATGTTAAAACATATATTGGCCGAACATATTTCTTATAGTATTTTATTACATCACTATTGGGTCATTATGATGTCAAAAAACGCATTATATATTTAAACAATATTTAATTTTTACCCAAAAAATTGACTGTCTCAAAAAATTATGAAAGATTCACCGTTGGATAATTTTGATGTCCTGATTCAAGAAATAACATTTATTTTATCTAAATAATTTTATAAATATGTTAATTTTCACTTTTAAAATAAAAACTGACATTTATCGAAAATTCACGGGTTTTGAAAAAATGGATTTCAAACCTTAATAAAACATACAATTGCATTCATAAAATTATATGATCATTTATATATAATAAAATTAATTTAATAATAACAATAATAATATTTTATTAAAATATTATTTAATTCAAACATAACTTAATTTAATAAAATAGAATTCTTAATTAAATAATATCTAAAAAACACTATTTTCACTTTAAAAACTATTTACAATGTATCAATAATGACAAGAAAGTATATTCGTTATTATATACAAAAAATAATGTACATGAACATAGTACTAGAGATTTGTTACATAACCCCTTAAAATAGCTGCATAAGACCTAAGGGTAAGGTGTGCAATGGTGACAGACTGTTGGGGTGGCTCGAATAACATCGCTTGAGTGGTAATTTCTATCAAATTCCACTTTTCCCGTAGACGGTCATGTTCGAGGTTGACATGATAAATCTCAGCTTGGGCTTGGTCAAGAGCGAATCCCAAATATGCCACCTCTTTTCTGAGCTCTGAAAAATGGGCTTTGTATGGAGCAATTCTACTGGATGAGGCCATCACTTCCTTTTTCTGAGTAAATTGGGTTTGTTAAAGCCCTATATTTATACTAATCATGTGATCACTGTTCAATGACTATAAAAGTAACGGTCAAAATTCTTAACATAAAACCAAATAAGTTGACATTTTATATAAACATTTTACATAACGAGACATTTAATTAGATCTAGAGGGATTTCCATTAATGAAACATTGGGTCGTTACATTTCCCAATATTAAGAGGAATTCCATTAACCATTTTAAAATTATTTTATCTAAAATTAATAATAAAATTTAATTTTTCAGAAGATCGATATCTTATAATGGATAATGGAATATAACCCCTCGAGGGTGGGATTTTCTCACCACACCCAATG
The DNA here is from genome assembly GCA_963277665.1 of Viscum album. Lineage (NCBI taxonomy): Eukaryota > Viridiplantae > Streptophyta > Magnoliopsida > Santalales > Viscaceae > Viscum > Viscum album. The sequence continues at coordinate 387,912,395 of OY728141.1, read as the reverse complement.
GTATCCCACTCAATACTAGGGGTGGATAGTGTACCAACACTCACTTACTCAACTATGAATTATTATAAAGAACCCACATGGGTTTCCAACATTTATTGAGGCAGGTACCATTGGGTCCCATCTCTGTCATGAAGGAATGTCCTGAAAAACCACAGTTTCTAAAGGTAGTGGATTCTCACCAAAAACCATGGATACCACATATCATTTAGAAACTCATATGCCCCATATGATCTAATTAGTTTTTATATTTAAACTCAACTAAATCGTAGCTTACTAACCCCATAACTAAAACTGACTATCTCACTTCACTAGAAGGGGTGAGTGAAAGATGACCACCATCCATGGAAACTCTCTAGTTGAAAATGGTATGGTCTAGGGATTATATAGAATTGAAAACTCTAAAACAACTGATATAAAATGAATAAGTCTTACATGTTCCACCCAGTATGAGTGTCTATAAATAGGGGACACAAATCATAATTTAATACATATCTATCAATAATTGTACTTAACCATCCATCATATGCCACTTCATATAACTCGGGATCATAGAACTCAAAACCTAAAATTAATTAACCAAATGTGATGATTATAAAAGTGTTTCGTAACATCCTATATCTATATCATCTCCCACATCACTTGAACTACCATTGAAAAATTCCTTGGTAGGAAACCATGCCTACGATAGGGTAGTCTCAGATCTCAATTCTATCTCCCACATCGAGGTCCATCTGAAACACTGATCTAGATATTTTTAGGTGAAAATCATACCATCTCCCATAACAAGGTTTCTTCCCCACCAACAATTCCCCAATCAGGAAACACTCACTCAAGGGACCGGGAATAGGTAATGTTTTGTGAAAACAAAACTACATATTGATAACTTCTCCCTAGAGTATCCACTAAAAAAATGAAATTTAATATTTAAAACCTAAAATAGGACCAGGGACCACATCAAAATCTTCATTGGCCTCATCGTGTTCTTGGACATAGATGAGATACCCTATAGAGGGTCTAACATCCACAGGTAAATCCCTATTTTTCATAAGGACCCAAAAACTAATCACAATAGAGTAGTATCATTATGAGTTTTAGAAAAAAATCATCATCTATAATATCATAATTCCATATTTGAATCTCTATATAAGAATCAAAATATAGTTAGTAAAAGATTGATCCATATTGAATCACAAGTCTCAAACTCTAACAAAAAATCTATCTCTCGAGGATCAAGTTTCCCTTGTAAACTTATGAGGCCTCTATAATGAAAACCATGTTGCATAACAAGCCCATAAGTAGTCTCTTACAAACCAGAAAGATTTTTCACCCACCTTTATAAAACTGATTACAAATGGAAAACCACCTTTTATCACATAGAGATAATAACTCTCAACTGAATCCCAAAAACAACAACTCATCACCTACTATCTCATGCTGGGAGGACAAACCATGATCATGGTCCTATCATAATCTCACCTAAACACACAAGATGACTATTAGTGGGTAAAAAAATTTAATTAATAGGATGATTCCACAATGGTAAAATAATATATGAATGATATGACATAAGAAAGGAACTAAATATCATAATTGATTGTTACATGATGTATGCACTAACTTTTTTATACCCTGAAATAGGATCCTAAGTGTCTTGAGTTGACAAAAGGTTATTAGAGTCTTGAAAAATGGATACTTAATCCATCATACCATCACTCGGTTCCCAATCCTTAAATCTAAAGATGAGAATCTTTAACATTGTCAGGATAATTTTAAAAATGATCCTTAATGTATATATAAATTCAAACTTCATATCTAGAAGAAACCTATATTGATACCAATTTAACATGATCTGACTCACTAGGGACTTTAACAATCCAACGGTAAGATGAGTGTGACACCCCAAGGCCACTTATTATAGTTTAGGTGTTGGTGACTGGAACCGAGGAGGATTATCTGACAATATATAAGGTCTTACCCTATATCAACTTATAATAGATACATAACTTCAATGTATTAAAATAACTAGCTGAATATATATATATATATATATATATATATATATATATACGCACACATACAAAATTGAACTGCATATAACTCTCGTGTGATAAAACTACTAAGAGACACTATATAGTTAACACATAATCCATAATAAAAAATGAGGAAGATAAAACACCCAACAGCCAAACTGAAAACCAATATGAGAAACTGAGAGGAAGTTCCCCCCTCATCACAGTAGATCCAAGCATGGGAATTTCTTACAACTATCATCACCTAATTTCACTAAGCTCTACCACTATAGTTTCTACCAATGTCCCCATCATGTGTCTTTTCTAAAAAAATCCATGCTATCTGCACATCTACCAAGACAATCCCCAAACACCATGTCATATTTACAAACATGCCACTTGTGAGCATAAATACCATGAAAGGGTGAGAATAAAAAATCCCTACAGAAAACCAAAAAACCAAAAAGGAAAGATAAAGAAACAACCATCTCAAACCCCGCTGATGAAATAATAATTAATTGAAAGGTAATAAAATATCTACATATTCTCAACCATTATAGTCTCAAGGACATAAAGATATCCTAATTACCTCAACTCCATTCCATGATGGTCCAAACCTCATGAGAAACTAGATATGATCAGGGTAAAAATTATTCCATAAAGTCAAAATTTGATAGGATTTTATACATTGAAACTCCAAGGCTACCCATATATCACCAATGATTAATAATTCTTAAAGAATTTTACTTCTTATCCCTTATAACTACTATAGTAACACCATAATTCATGAAGTGAGAGCTTACTAAATATTGAAGTGTGATCATTAGTTAGAAGAGTAATGAACCCTCTAGTCCATCAATATCATACCACTGATCAAGTATCTTAACTACTAATGTTAAAATAATTATTTAATATGAAATGAAATATAACATAGGATCAAATGAACCTAGTAAATAAGGAGTTTATAAACTCTGGTGGAGGATTCAACACCCTATCCAAGATTTTTAGAATGCAGGGATACTCAAACCGTCGAAAGAGGATCATCTTCTTTGAGTTTATTTGGGGGGGGGGGATACCAACCATATCTGATTTGTAGGTATAATATCCTAATACCTGAGTATACGGGGGGGGGGGGGGGGGGTTACCAACCCTAACTAAGGATGGTGGGGAAACCCAATACTTGATATAAATACACCACTAGGGTGGGTTGTGTATTTAACCTATATAGGTCAACCTATAATGTCACTTGGGTTGGCCTTCTATGAGGTCCAGGGTGAATTCTTGATCACCCTGTGCATGCAAAAAGTTACAGGGTACCAATAATAACCCATGGAAAATATTTTACCATAATAACCAATTAAAACATTACATGGATTATAATCAACAATTTATCTTGACCTCTCTCTTGGTTAGATATCCTCACCAACAAATAAATAGTTACAATAATAAAAACCATGCCAAAAAGAGTATAATTAGAAAAATCATATCCATAAACAATTAAAAGATGAAATTATGTAACTAAAGAAATAAATCCTAATGTCCCATGAACAAACATGAGAGTAAAAATATATCCTTGGTAAAATTGGAGGAAACATAAACAAAATCCCGATATATCAAAATCAGAGGGTACCAAAATTCTCAGACCATGAGAACCCCATGTGGACCTAGGATACCACTAACCCACACCATGTAAAATTATATAAGCATTAAGAATCCCTGATATGAGATAGAAATTCTTTTACTTTCACTATATCAGATAGAAATAAGGCTGAATATGCCAAATGACATATGCAGTGTGTGAGGAAGTTCCTAGTAGGATTCCACCATAAATTTACATATAAATTTTCATAATGAAACCAATGATTCTAGTTTTAAAATAATGTTTTGGAAATAATTTATTTTAGAACCAATTTATAAATACATTGGTTTTTCACAAAACAATTAATGAAGATAAATGGCATGGTAAATACAATCATATGTATAATTGTCTGTAGAAATAGAAAATTAAGTGATGAAAATCAAATAACACATGGGAATAAAATAAAGTCATGACTTAACAATCTCAAAATACATGATCTATATGGGGAAACTCTAACCTACGAGCTATAGGTATCTAGGTATCCCTCACAGAACTCTATCTGACCTATATAAACAAAAATAAGTAATCCAAATCAGTCCTCCTGAGTTCAATAAAAACAACCCCTATATAGAACATGACCAAATTTTGTACAAAATCCCTTACATACTAATATTTTAGAATATATTTATCATTAATAAATTCAATGTGTTCGATAGCTTGTGGTACACATAACACCAATATTAAGTGAATAATGCCTTAATAAAAATATAAAATGAAATACATTAATATATAGTAAATTTAGTTGATAAAATTAAAGTTATAAAATTAATTTATTAAATTCATGAAATATTTGAGAAATGATAAGGAAATTTAATCTAATAATTTTTGGATAAATGGAAATGTTTTATTTACATGTGATATTTTTATTATATATTTTTAAATTGAATGTTAATTTATTTTCTTTTGAGTATTAAATTTATGAAAAATTATTATTTAAAAATTTATAAAAATTATAAATCGTTCATACATTGATTATAAAATGGTTATAAAGGAATACAAAACCATTTAAAGGTAAAATATGTATTTTTTTAGAAAACCGTTTTAAGCACAAAATATATTTTTATGTTAAAAAATAAAATTAAATCAAATTTATAAATAATTTTATTGAAATTTTTAGATAATATATTCAATTAATTAAATTAATATTCATCTAATAGTTTTATAAGTAAAGTAATGAGAGTAAAATATTTTTTATGATTAAAAATAAATTTTTTCTAAAAATGGTTTTCACACATTTTGTACATAGATGTTAGAATTAATTATTTACAATTTTAAAAATTAAATTATATAAAATGGATTCATTATATAGAATAAGTATTTCCAAATTTTATTAAAAGGCCAATTTAAATTTTGTCTATAAAATTAAGTTATCTTGGTAGAAAATGTTCCATCACGATAAAGGTAAAAATAGGTTAAGAGGGTTAAAATAAAGGGATAAGGCTTCAAGATATCACACAAAATTATCATTAATTTTATTGGTCAAGTTTACTTCAACCTCACTCGTTTAATCTTTTAAAAGTGGATTTTTTGGAGCCACATTAACTTGATATTGACTTTATTATATTTTAAATTTCATAATATTTAAAAGGGTTCCACTCCCCTCACTTATAAATGGGAAACTTTATTCTAACATATACATACCACTTGAAAACCTTATCAAGACCAATATATTTAAAAATATATTAAAAAATATAGTACATACATCCTAGATGTCCTAGTCTCACTTAAATAATATCCTAATAATTCATATTGTTTAAGACAAAGGAATATAATAAACAAAGTGTTAATTGTTACAACCATTTTCTATATCCTCTCTATCTAATTGAAAACGAAAGAATTGGTCATGTGTATGTACGGACAGTCATTTCAATGAAGCGATGTGTTTCATTTTTCATCACCACCTAATAGGGGTGGTTATATTTATGGATTCTGTTAATATATATTATATGTGTGATAAAATTTTGATTATGGAAATATAAATTATTATTTACCATTTTTTTTATTCATTCAAAAATGAAAACATCACTCATGTGTAAATATAAACTACCACCTCCACAAAGTGATGTAACTCATTTTTATAACCACCATACATTATTATTTTTACAAAACTGTACATAATTAAAAAATATTATATCTATGACATTATTAATATTATATATATTATTAATCTATGACTAAGTTTAAAGGACCCTAATCTCCCAGTTGAAACGTGCATGTAAAATTAAATAGTAACCACCCATAATATTGATTTTAGTGGATAATTATTAATAAATGGGTGAATGGAAATTATGAATGAATCATATTTGATAATATATGTAAGAATTTTTTTCTTATATTGATTTATAATAGATCTAATGTTATTACACATGATGTTAGAATATGTTTTAAATAAGTTGGGACTTGAGGTAAGGGTTTATGTTTTAATCCCATTTTTAACCAGGATTGATCATATTTAAATATTCATTGAGAAAATTTTATACTCTATATCACTCTATATTAAAATCTATATAATATTTTTACATATGGTTATTTATGGTGTTTTAAATTATTCTTTCCATTTCCTATTATTTATAACCAAAAATACCAAAATAATTTTTTTAAGAAAACCCAAACTTATTTCTTCTTTTTGATCACGAGTATTTTTATTTCATGTACATATTCTTTAATTTTTTTTAAATGTTCTTTATACTCTCCACTGAATGTCTAAAGTAATTTTGAATCATATTTGAATTTATTTTCACAGGTTCAAAAATTAATCTTCATAATGTTTTCAATACATTTTATATCATACTTTTTTCAAAAAATATGAAGATAATATTTTTCAAAACTTATCGAATGAAAATTTTTCTCAAATATATGACCATTATTTATTATAAATATTCCTTTAAATGTTTATAGGTTTTTATAAATAAAATCTTACTAAATTGTTTTTGGTAATTTTTAGTTTTTAAGTTACAAAAATAAAATTATATTTTCTATTGTTTTCAAAGAATATTTTTAATGCATTTATAAATATGATTTTCATCTTTGTAAACAAACATTAAGGAATAATATTATTCCCTGGGGAAATTATATAATTATAGTATCCAATATATTTCTATATATTTTTAATGGTGATGATGTTTTAAAGTTGTGTTTAGGAAGCCAATTTCATTACTATTGTTTAATTAAGATTTTATGAAATGAGAAATGTTTTTATGATCTTATGGAACACATATGTCTGGTCTTCATTATGTGTAAAGTGGACCTAGAATTACATATAACTATAATTAATTAGGTAAATATTGATATATGATGATATATTATAGAAGGGAATAGAAAGTGAACCTAATCCAATACGATACTTTGTTCCCCATGAATAAAGAGAGAATGGGGAGTGAACCCAATCCACTATGGGACTCTATACACTATGTTATGGTGGAAAAAATAGTGAGACTTAACTAATGAAATTATTTTATATTCTTGTGATTTTTCTACAATCCTATGAATTATTCTTATGCTTATTATACACTCTCATGTATCAGGATTGATTATTGATCTTTTTTTACACTTTTGAATCATATATTTTGTCATGAAAAAGTTTTATTCCATGACCCATGATTTATTAGGTATGAAACTCACAAGTTATGATCATGATCACGTACCCTTATTTTTATCTTATGTTCACTTATGATATACAATTAATTTATCCCATGTTTACCCTTACTAAACCATTGATCTCAACCTTTCTTATGTTTTCATTTTCCCTAGTTTATGAATGAATTTATTAAATAAGATATTTCTATGAAGTGTAATATAAGATAATAAATTATATATTGAATATTTTTCATGAAATAAGTTTATTCTATATATAGACTCTAAATAAACATAACCTTTATTTTGGGTCTTTATTATAGTGAGATGTATTGAATATCCATCTAAAATGATGTAACATTTATGTAAGGAATGCCACTACTAGGAAACTACCCTATACCCACAGTTTAGAACTATGGGTATAGCCCCTAAAATTTTGGGTATAGGCTATACCCAAGGTTTTAGGAACAATGGAACAAGGATATTTCAGTATAAATTTAGTGGAATTTATTATACCCATGGTTTAATCTAAATAGTGGGTATATATCTATACCCATAGTTATAAAAACTTTGGGTATAGATTTTCCAAAAACAAACCATATACCCACGGTTCTCGAAACTGTCGGTATAGACAGATGCCTTTATTTGGTAGCAACAATGACTCTTCTATCCCTTAAACCTGTAAATAAAAAAAACACAGTGCACATTCAATACAATACAAATATTATATATTTATCATTCAACCAACTACTTTTAAAAATTTTCAAAAAATTTAAAAACTATAACATACATAAACATCCATACAATCAGTCAATTCAAGTTAATAAACAAAATCCACAAGTTTCTTTACTTCTACATAAAAAATAAAGGCGATCAATATCTCCCTCATCGCCAACATCCTCATCCTCATCACCATAAGCAACATCCTCATCACTAAAAATATCATCTAGAGCATTATCATCATCATTATCATGATCATCATCATCGCCACCACAATCATCTCGACCTCCATTAAGACCCTAATTATCATCACTCTGGGCGTCATTTAAAGATCACATTGATTTCATATATGAATCAATATAAGTAGCAGCCTCTAATGGAAGTGATTGACTTATAATTAATAAAGATTTTATGAAGAAACTAATGATCAGTTTATTACTTTCTCACTCCTTTAAAAAAGTTTTTTTATATCCTAAACTACTTCTATATGAGCTCTTTGAAGCTCGTTGGTTTGAGAGGTTTGATAGGAGCCCAATTAGGACCAATACCTAGAGGGGATGATGTTCTTCCCAGGTCAAAATTGGACTCTCCCAAGTGATCCTCACCTAATAACAGACTCAAATGATCATTCAACCCAAATTTTTCGTATTATTTATCATATAAGGCCTTAAGAGAATATTATTTAAAATGTAAACAAGATATTTAATTATGAATTTCATAAAAATATTTGAAATATAAATAAAAACATACAATATTTTATTGTACTTGTGCATTTACAAAACTTCAATCCTTTTTTCTTCCCACCTGAGCAGAATAATATTTCTTCAGGCACACAACCTTCAATAATCAATATATTTTTTTGCAAATTACATTGATTAGTATACACATATTCACAATATAAAACTTTTATGATCTTGAATAATAATAAAAGGGAATAAAATTTAAATGAATGAATGACTCATAAATTTAAACACATGATAAACATTGATAAAAAAATTCATAAATATAATCTAATCTTAAACACTTTATAATTTTAGCTACTCATTATAAGAATTTCATAATCTTGGAATATGACTTATTTATATTCATTTCATAATATACACTCCATGTTATTAATTATATGGAATTTCATTTATATATATGGCATATGTATTAAATATAGTGATCTTATGTTTTAATTTATTATACAAACTTGTTAAATAATCTAAATTTAACATATTTAATAATATTTAATCATTGATCAAATAAATCATCAAAAATATTTTGTCGTGTTTTCAATAATATCAAAATAATGCCCCTAATTTGAATAATTCAAATTATGTATTTTTGAAAATTCATAATCATTAAATATAAATACTTTATTACTAAGTCATAAAGAATTCCAATTGGCTAATTGCTTAATGGACATTAGGCCAATCTGCCAATAGTCCATTAGGTTTTTGGTTCAAATGGACACTAAGCCATTATGCCAATTTACAAATTGGTCACTAGAAAATTAGGCCAACTGTCCAATTGGCCATTAAGACAGTATTCCATGCCAATAGCCTAATTGGCTCTTAGAGCATCAGGGCATTAGGAAAACTGGACATTAGTCTATTAAGAAAATTTTCTATTAGGTTGTTAGGCCATTAGGTTAATTAGATTTTAGACCATTATACCAAATACACAATTTTTCCATTAGGCCAATTGGCCATTATGTAGTTAGGAAAATTGGCCATTAGGGCATTAGGCCATTAGGACAATTGTACATTAGGCTATTAGGACAATTTACCATTAGTCTATTAGGATCTTAGGCTGTTAGGACCTTAGGCTATTAGGACAATTGGCCATTAGGCTGTCAGACCAATTGGATAATTGGAAATTTGTAGATTAGAACCTTAGGTCGATTGGATGTTAGGCCTTTAGGCCAACTGACCAACCTTTCATTATGTCGTTAGGACAATAGGCCAATTGACCATTAAACCATTAGGCCAATTGACCAAAATTCCTCTAGGAAAATTGGTCATTAGGCCATAGGTCCATTAGGCCAATTTGAAATTAGGCCAATTGGCGAATTCAATATTATGCCTTTAGGCCAATTCGCCATTATACCATTAGACCGATGAGACATTTGGCCATTAGTCCAATTATTCATTTGGCCATTAGTTCATTTGGATATTTGGATATTTGGATGTTAGGCCTTTAGAACAATTGTCCATTAGGCCATTAGGATTATTATACAATTGGACATTATGTATATTAGCCATTTTTTCAATTAGGAAAATTGGATATTAGGCAATTAGGGCCTTTGGAAAATTTTCCATTAGTATGTCATGCCGTTAAAAAAATTAGTCATTAGACTAATTATCCATAAGGAAAATTGTCTTATTGTCCATTAGGCCATTATTCCATTAGTCTAATTGGATAATAGGAAGTTAGGACAATTGGGAAATTTGAAGTTATACCATTAGTCTATTAGGCCATTACCCCATTTGGATAATTTTAAATTAGGCCAATAGGACAATTGGTCATTAGGCCATTTGGCCAATTGTCCAATTGACCATTAGTCCATTAGAAAATTAGGAAAATTTTCCAATTGGCTAATTGGCCCATTGGCTGTTAGGACTTTTGGCCATTAGGCTATTTGGTCATTAGGCTATTAGTCCAATCATCCATTATCTTGTTAGTCCAATTATCCATTATTCCATTTGATAGGAGTATTTTCAGCCTTATATTAAAGGAATTAATGAAAATAATATATATTTTTTTAGCATGAAAAATTAATTAACAATATAAATTTATATATTATTTTAATTCATATTAATGTACATGGTGCTTCTCATGATCAAGAATTGCAGTGCACCCTAATGAGTAAAGATACATCGTTAAATCTTTGTTTTTTTCTAGAGAAATCCTAAATAAAAAAATTCAATACAAGTAATAAGAATTAAAATTTATATGAAAACCATTAAATATTGGGAATAACTTAATAATATCACTCTTCTAATATGTGATCTTTTTTTTAATATTTTTTTATTGAACAATCTACGAATATGGGTAGACCCTTTGAATAATAATTAATTCTTCTCCTCCAATAATTATATATCTCATGATTATATGATCACCAGAACTATCTAATATCCATCAACCTTGCATCCTTTCTAGCTTCACCATTGGTAAATCTAAACCGATGCTACAACAAACATATTAATTTGTTTAAATACATTAATAATATAGACATAAATTTAACAAAAGTTATTACCCATATCTCCACCATGTTTTTTCCCTGATGTCATTACAAATATGTATCCATGACAATGGTTCCATAGGAAATATATCGTGGTACTTGGATAAAGTAGGCAAGAAACATCTAAAATTCATTTAATTTTAACCTATCATCTTCTTTTCATCATTTCAATCCACCATTAGTTTTGTTTGGTGATTCTAGGATTCCTGCATATAGGTGCGCACATGTCGCCTACTAGAAGATCATATTGAATAATATAGAAGGTGAAAAAGAATAATTAAGTCATGGTACAACAAGAAAAAAATAATTTGATATAATTTGAAACAATTATAATAAAAAAACATGATAGAGGATGCTCTATATGTTCAGATGGATCCATAAGGTGTCCTGGATTAGTAAACTCTGAAGGATGTGTCTATTCCCATACATGCTCTGGGTGATCTGCAAGCACTAGAGTGGAAGATGAAGGAACACAATAATTAGATCATGGATAGGTAATAGGAAATAGATACAGTGTATACATAATAGGACATGGGTAGTAGTATTGGGGATAAATTAAAGGATTTGAATATGGTAAATGTGTAAACATTCTTGGAGGAGGCATAGACATGGTATGGGAAGAAGATACTAAATGATATAACGATGGAGTCATGGATGGGAACATCCTTAGAGGCTCAAGTGGAGGATGGAAAGTTGTGGTATATGGGGTATCCAGTGGTGGTCTAGGGTGGGAATGTGTATGATGCGTGCTCCTTCTAGGTATAAGATCATCCTTGCATAGACCCATTATATTAGGATGAAGAGGATTCAACTCCGGTGAAAATGTATATCCAAAGATTTTTTTTTGAAAAATAATAATAACATGAAATTATATGTAATGTAGAAGAAAAATATTACACTTATTTTAATCACTAAGGGAAGCAGAGGAGGAAACCCATGCACACACATCACTTGATAAACATCAAATAACCACTTTCGTCAAACTTCTGTAGTATTTTTCATAATATGTATAAGAATGAAATATCCATTTTTTATAAAAAGTTTTTAAAAATAATGCATTCAACTTAAAGACAAAGAAGTCATAAAAGATGTCATAACATGTTTTAGTAACAATAATTTAAAACCAATTTATATATTTTTTAAAAACCTATTTTAAACTTTTTTCGGGAATTGAAATAATAATAATTAAATTAAAAATTAACAGATAATAATAAAACAATCATATCATACCAAACTTAAACTAACGTACAGTAATTACAGTAATACCAACCAAAGAAACCCATGTCAAGGTAAAATGAAGGTACTGTGAACATATATTGTTGCTTCTATATATTTCCCAACACTACTTCAGGTTTAACATCAACTCTTATAATGGAAAAATTTGAGTAATCAAATTAAATATTTTATTCAACAACAATGGGGGCATAAATGGTTTCAATTTCATCCCCAACATCATGAAAAATATTTATTTGGATTAATTCATTAATGATATTGTAATCAGGTCTCACATAATATTTCACATAAAACAATTGTATTTCCATTTATTCCAAAATGTATGGTTCATCTGTAGTTTTGAATCGAATCATGTCAATAACTATGAATCCCCAATCATCAATAAATATACCATGTCACGTCAACAAATCAAACCATTTACATTCCATTATAGTGACTCTACCTTCATAGTAGTAATCCAATAACAATATTTTCTCAATAACACCATAATAAGACACATTTTAATATCAGGGCCGACTATCTAATGAACTATGATAATAGTCTATTGTAATAGTTAACATAACTCAATTATGTTGTGTTCTCATTTTCACTACTCAATCAGTTGTAAAAAAATTATACCCATTTATTATTAAAGATTTCTATTCACGAACCAAAGAATTGGGACCAAAATCCAATGCTCTTAATTCTTGATAAATAATGTCAAGAGGTAAAATGAATAGTAAAAATATATATGAATAATAAAATTAAATGAATATATAAATTTTAAGCTAATTAAAGTATTGGTCATACCTTTGATTCTAACCAAGTAGGAAACATTTTTCTATGAAAAACCTCTCTCCTTATGAAAGGAAAAGTTCGATAAACACCACTTATAATTTGTTTATATTGCATAAAAAAATGATAATAAAAGTTTAAGGTATATATGAAATGCCATAGTATGATATAATATATAAATATTAAAATTATTTTATTGATATATTCATCAAACAAACTATAGTTAAACAAGACTATGTGATGTTCCATATCCCCCTCTTCAAGGATCAATGTAGCCAATGAATATGACCTTGGAATTCATCCTCTTTAGGGAAGATATAGATATAAGAAATCAATTTTCTCACACTTCTCATATTTATTTCTCATTATCTTATTATGTCTTGTGCTCATATTAGACAATTACATTGAACACAAATCTATACATTCTTGATCCAGATAACCTCTCATAATGGAACCTTTAATATGATTCTTGTTTTATACATAATATTTAATTGTGAAAATATTTATTTTAGTAGAAAGGTCTCCTGAAAATTTTTTCAGTTTAAAGATGAACTGTTAAATGCAACATGTAGGTGAAAAATGATGTAGGATTTTTTTGTCCAACTCAATGAAAATTAATGGTTCCTTTTACTGAATTTTTATTTAGAATTACTTGTATAATCGTTAATCATAAAGGTCTCTAAAAAACGGAAAAAGAGAATCAATTTCACCTTTAAATTATTGGATAGAAAATGTCATATCATTATTGGAATCAATTCATGAATAAGGATGTGATAATCATGATTTTTAGGGATTTTAGTTTCAAATACCAAATGTTGACTCATTTTTGATATGTGGTTGGAATAGCCATTAGGAACCTAGATATTCTCCAATACTTCCAGATATTGTTTTTTCTATAAATTTTTCATCACATTATAAGCACAGTGAAATTTCAATTTTTTTTACCGATACACACAGGGTGAAGTTATACTTAAATACCCCAATCCATCAAGTCCCAATGAGATAAAAATTTATATTTGGTCTTCCCCTTGATATTTAGAATAATAGAAAGAAATTTTTTACATATATCTCTCTCAACATGCATGACTTAAAAAAACAATTATGAATTACGTTGGTAGAACAATATTGAAACTAAACAAAGATACTTCTATTTTTCCAGTTCTAAGTGGATTTAGTGTCATAATTATTCCTCTTTTTAGATTTCATCTGACCTGTCCCTATAAAAATTTGAAATATTTTGATTCATTTATCAAATAAATTCCTAACATATATTATGGTGTATATTCAGTTTCAATAGTATTATCAAAATTCCAATGACTCTTCCTGTATTGATGATCCCTAGTAAATAATAATTGATGCCCCATAAAAATAAAACTACGACAATATTTAATCCTTCTCGATCATCTATTATTCATAAAAATAAAACATGATTGTTTTCCTTTTGTGCCTAAACCAGACATCATTACATAAGAAGTGAAGTCATTTATAGTCCATAAAATGGTAACACACATCTGAAATATATTCTAGGAAGAAGCATCAAATTTTTTCACACTCATATACCAAAGCTGCTTCAACTCTATTATTATGGGTTTTAAGTAGAAGTCTATATAATTGATAGGATCAGAAAATAAAAATATTAATATACTTAAGAAATTGAAATGTTTTTTCATACACATCCATGAAGGAAGATTATAAACATGAATAAAAACTAGACATGTGTTGTGAGAAGTATACATATGATCAAATGGATTAAACCCATCACATGATAAACCCAACATGAAATTAATCAACTCAGATAAAAAATCAAGATTTTATGCATAAAATTCCCACAATACTAATCCTTATGTAAGATGAACCAAATCACAATTTTATTTAATTCTATCAACATAATGACATCGTATATTGGCTGATATTTCTGCAGAAATAAATATATTTTAAAGCCTGTGAATCAAGGGAATGTCCAACATGACTTTCTAAAGTAGATGAGATTGAGTTCCATATGAATTTTCCTTACATAAATATGTACCACATTCATTTTAGTCATTAATTTCATTTGTTTCCTCACTAGAAAAATATAATCTTTCATACAAGAATTAAATTTTTTAGTAGAAAATCCAAGATATTTAATTAAATTTCAGGCCTTATAATGATTTGAGGGAATATATGTACCATTAGGAAATAATTCCTTCAAAATGGTAAGAATATAATGAATAGTGGTATTAGATATTACATACATGATTTTTCTATGATATAACCACATTAAAAATCCCAAATTTTTTATTTTAGTACAATCCTGATATACAGGAGTTCTAACATCATCCATTTAATTTTTCACTCTCTCAACATCATTATATTAATTATTTTCTTCATGTTTATTGATATCATTATTATCTTTCAGTAGCATACTATCTCTCTTGATGATGTACACATGGAAATTAATCAAATATAAAATTCTTCATACCAATTCTTTCTTTTCTCTCATGAATAGTATAAGATTGTCTTGTCTCTCCATTGTGATACCAACCACAATAGTTTTTTTTAAAAGATTTTTTATATGGTATATTTATTCTTCCTATCTTAACCAGGGTCTTACAATATAATTATAACTTTGAAACTATATACGAGATTTATCTGAAGCATTTTTAAATGAAAAATCTAATTTTTTCCAAATTATCTTGAAAATCAGTTAAAATTTGATCGGTATTATACATATAGCTTCTATACATTATATTCTAGGCTAAAAAATTTAGGTTCAAATCAAAAATCTAAACCATAATTACAAATGATATCCAAATTAAAATTAAAATTAAAATCATAGTGCAGAGGAAATTAAAGAACACTAATAGAAAAAAATTTGAATATAATGCATGATGTAAGTGGCCATTACCGAATACTCTACTATCCATCCCAACAAAGAATAAGTCATATCATAAGAAAAAACCATGGAATACTCATAAAAGTGATACAAAATCTCTAACACACATTTAAGTATCTTTGAAAACTATCCCTCTCTCATACAACTGTCAGAACTATGATGATAATTAAAACCACCTGAACTATATGATCTATATACATGCTTAATAGATATCACCTATATAAAAATATCAATGATACTAGACAAAGAACATAATATAGTACATGGAACTATATTCAGAGCTAGGGAAGTGTTAAAAGTTGAAGGTGGAATAACACCATAATACAAGTACTTTATCTTCACATTAGACCATTACGAGAGGCCTATGTTAAATCAACATTAGAAATCAACCCAACACAGTTATTCCCCCTAAATCCAACCAAACTCCAAAATAATAAAAATATTTAAAAAAATAATATTTTAAATCTATGGCCCCCTTATTCAATAAGTTCCAACACAAAATAACTGATAAATAAAATTAATTAAAAGACCAAAGAGTAATTACATTTGAAAAAAATCAACAAATAACCACCTTGAATAATTAAAAATAATTTTCATTTTAAAACAATTTAAAACCACCCACTATTGGGATAAATCCCCATCATGATGAAAAATATACTTTTGGAAATCACAAATTTTTTTATAAAGATCAATGCCTACATAAGTATTTTCAAAACACTATTATACCAGGATTATAAAAACAATTACCATTAACAAATATCTTATAATAATCTATTTCTATTTCATATCATTTACTACTATTTTAATTCCAAAAAACTCCATAATCCTCACATGTTAAAATTATCCTGTTTTTAAATACCCTTCAACGGGGTATAATTTTTTTGTAAGAAAACACCAAATAATATTAAAAAAATATTTCATTTCACAAACAACCCCTAAGACATCAAATAAAATAAAAATCATGTACTCCGTAGAATTCATTTTTCACATAAAAAATCTATTTTTATGCAACCGTGGAATAATGATAACACTCCAAAACCTTACTTGAGGCATTATGAGATAAATATCAACTATCAAATAGAGAAGACAAGAAAATGAATAATAGGTGGGAAATTAATATTACCTCTAAAAGATCACAAAAAAAAACATCTATACATTGGGTAAGAACACCATGACAAAGGTGTAGTGTCGCCTGAGGAGGAGATGAGGGATGCCAAAATTTCCTAAAGAGGGGAGGGGGATGAAAATATTGCTTGAGTAGTGGATGTGAGATGCTGAAATCTCCTGATAGGGTATGGAAGTATTAGTTTTTGAGGGAGGAGGAGAGGAGGGGGAGCTCGAGTGAGCCAACCTATGTAAAAGGCTATACCCATAGTTTTTAAAAAACCATTGCTAAATCTTACCTTAAAAAACCATTATTATATCTCAACCTATACTGATGGTTTTTTAAAATTTTTGGTATAGGTTTGGGTAGAAATTATATACCCATGGTTTTTCTAAACCATGGGTATATATCCATGGGGATAGGGGTAACTTCTAGTAGTGTTATTGAGTTACTATAGTTGGTATCATAGTAGGGTTTAGTTACATTTAGAGATTTGTTTAAGAAGAATATGAGAAAAAATATTGTCACACACGATTTTTTTTTCTCTGTCTTTGTATTGATCCGGCCCATTAGAAATCCCGATCCTTTTCATGGGTATTATATGAGATAAATATTGATTTTTGAAGTTTCATATATGTCTAACCACCCTAATTTGGGATCCCCATTGTTTGTTTAGTAGTTTTTGAAGAAAGGGTGGTTACTTCATGATCTGGGCCAACCGTGAGCCCATTCCCAGTTTTAAAAACGGAATTTGTTTCTTTTATAACTATTTTGTTTTTCATCCTTTTTCACACATTCAACTTACCACTTGTCCTATACTTATACATTAAAATTTATTTATCCTTTTGGACCCATTATAAATTCATAAGCTGGGTGAATTTGGGTTACTTATTTAGGTATTGGGCCATCCCATTGGCCCATTTCCTGTTAAAAAAACAAAATAATTTGTTCCATTTATATCTTTTTCATTTTTTACTCTTTTTCGGTGATTCCACCTCACCCTATAATAAAATAACCCTATCTTATCCCTCATAATCGATTTTACCTCTTTGGAGCTCATATGGGTCGCGTATTAGGGCAATTGTTCTCTGGTTTCCTCAAAACGTACTGAATTGATAAGGTAAATTGTTTCACCCATAACTCAGTAAATGCGTATTCTTTTGGCCACAAATTTTCTTCCCCTGGTTCGCCAAGACCTTAGGAGGCTCTCCAAAAAATTTCAAGCCATTCCATTCTATATAGGGTTGCAGATCTAATGGAAGACGAAGAGTTTTCTAGGGTGAAAGGTGAGATTCCTTCTCCTTTCTTCTTCCTCTTCCCCCTCCTTTCATTATTTTGTGGATTTATTTTATCCCCTAGTATTGATAGACCTAGGGTTTTGTTATACCATGTTTTTTGATGGGTTTTCTGTTTGTTTAGGTCTGATATTTATAGTTTTATGGTTTATAAACCCGCGGCGGGTGATTTCGGGTGTGCGTTTCAATTACGCCAAAGATTTGAGGTAGGATACCCCTTGCACATGACTTTTTTATTTAAGTTTCATCATTTTATTATATTTAACAGCAGATATATATGTTTATTATTGTTTTTCATCCTTTTGATAATTTTATTGGTGTTCAAAGTGGTTTTTTAATCATTGGTTTGTGAACGGTAGTGTTGTTTGGTCATGAAAGTTCTCAACAAGTGTTTGTTTAAACGTTCCGTTATCGTTTGCAAATATTTTGTGATGTTTATAATCTGGTCTGTGGTATTTTTAACATGTTACAGTATCTTGAATGAAAATATGGCTTTCAATTGGTGTTTTATTCCTTTTCATGTACTTAAAATAAATTGTTTTGTTTAAAAAGGGCATGTCATGTGTTCGGTAAATTGCCCGGTTGGCTTTTATGTGTGATGTGTGATTTAAAAGTTATTTGTTTGGATTTATAAAGGAATTGGAATAATGATAAATGGTATTTTTGGGTACTTATATGGATTTCCTATTTGTATTTGTTTTTACAATCAAGTGTGTTTTTATTTACAACATATTTTGGCCCGAGTTGCCCAAAAATGGACTGTTTCACATCTTTATGAAAATGGACGTGTTTTGAATATGTAACCTGAGTATTATAAGAGATTTATGAATGTGGTTTTATACTGTAAATTGTGTTTATACAGATCCTTAATAGAATTAAAATTCATACCTTCGTCAAAGGATAGTTTGAGAAAATAATTAAAAGGCTCGTTTGGCATTTCCTAGAAATGAAGGAGTGTTTTACATGTATATAACAATTTGTGCAATTGGGATTGTTTTATGGTCCATTAAATGATTTTATTAAATGTTTATTGGGCTGCCAAATATGATTTGGTTTGTTTATGATGTGTGTTTATAATTTAAAGAGTGTTTTTGAAAGAGTTTTATGTGCAAAGCCTCAATACACTTCATGAAATCGTTTTACCGAAATATTTAGCGGTTTGTTGATTAATGTAAGAAATGTGAAGAATGATTATGGGCTGTTTGTGTTTTTATGGTTTTGGAATGGAATGGGGATGTGAAATGTGTATTTGATAATATGTGTAACTTGATTGAGCACTAAAGGGAATCCCAGGTATCTAGGTGGGCGGACGTGTACTAGTATGCTAGTGATTCTGTGGGGGTTGACCCTTGTTTCACGTAGCAAGTTTGACGATGACAACACTAACTAAACTATGATGATGATGATGATTGGGGACCACTAGGTTATGGGTATGTTCCCTACTAGTGGCTCGTGCATGAGAACAAATATTTATTATGGTTACTTTCACCGAGATACGAGGTACCTGGGGATCACAACTAACTAGTGCCTAGGGGTATTCCTGTGACTAGTGCTCATTGGCTATTTTGTACTCACTGTCGGCATACGGTGTGTTTGGTTGGTAAATTCAGTAGTATCTGTTATTTATTTTAATGTTAAAATTCTTTAAATCATCCCTCTTGAAAACTATATTCATTTTGAAGTTTCACCTCTTCGAAAATAATTGTTACTTGCATTTTTGATTATTAGACATGCATGTTTTTGTCTGATAATTATTATAGCATGGAACCTCATTTGAAAACCATACTTTCAAATCATGAATTTAAAACTATAAATTTATGTTTCTTTTATTTTAAAGTAATGTGCATTTGGAATAGAATACCGGGCTAACCTACTGAGTTTTAATACTCACGCCTATAGTCTTCTTCTTTTTTTAGCCCTTGTGCAGGTTTCATCTTTAGTTCGATCACCTTGGGCGACATTTTATCATTGTGTTGGAGAGTGACCAGAAGTGTCACATGGAGTTAGTTTTTCATCGGGATTGTTCAGTTGAGTTGTTGGTTTTGTTCCAATTTTAGTTTCTTGTACGAATAATATTTAGTTCAATTTTTATATAAATTCATTTTGGGCTGTCCGTTTATTTCCGCTGTTTGTTTGATTGTTTATATATGGGAGAAATCGTTCCCTTGTGTACTCTATTGATGCCTTTGGTTCTTGTCACCATCCCGGGAGGATCGGGAACGCCTCTCGGGACTTGTCGCGGGCTGGCCTGGGTGACCGGTTCAGGGTCGACTTGGGCTGGTTCGTGACAAAATGGTATCAGAGGAGGTCAGCTATTAGTGGACCTTTCTTTTTAGAGTGCCCTTGTTATTTTGGGGATGTCAAGGTAGATGGAGTATGATTGTTGGGACTTGAGGGGTAAGTGCAAGAAGAGCATCGCGAACTCTTCCTTGTTCTAATCCTTAGGTTTCCATGGAAGTCCGGTTTTATTAGTGTCCATTGTTCTAGTTGATTGTTTTGTATTGGGATATGACAAGGGGAGTCTGACCAATGGCCTTCGTGAGCTCACATGGCCTGGAAATCCATGTGGAGCTGGGGAATGGTCCTAATAAGTCTCTCTGTGTTGGTTTTGTGATTGGCATATGGCCGCCAACCATATGGTCAAGTCACCCACCAACACTAGTTCCCTTTTTTGGGTCTCTTGAACCTTTCATGAATTCTGAATTTTTGTTTTTAAAATCCTTGTGTGAGAATTGTGGAAATGGGTTTTAATGTTAGGTTTAGATTTTGAAAAGTGAAAAAAGGGGGTTTTCAATAATTAAATATAACAATGGTTTTGGAAGGTTGTGTTTTTGTGGAAAAAAAATGGAGGGAAGAAGAAATGATTTAAAGGGATTGGATTATCCATAATCTAAACTTGTGGTATGTTGAAATAAAATGTTTTGAAATTGTGAATCATTTTAATGTGAATCTGGATATTTTTTTAAATGGGGTATTTTAGGATGTTAAATTTTTTTTTTAATGGGATAAATTAGTTTTGGAAATTGGTTTTGATCGGTTGGTGTTTTACTACAAACGGTATTGGTCTCAATGGACCTCGTATTTTGAAAATATCCCTTGCTGAATTTGTTTTTTAAAAAAAATCGGAAGGGGTTTTTTGGAGTGGCTTGGTTATTTAAAAAGTTTTTGAAAATGAAAAGGGGTAGGTTTTTAAGAAAATGGTTCTTAATTAATTGTGGTTTTTTGTTTGTGAAATATGAAAATGTTTTTTTTGACTTGGTGGTTGGTGTTCCTTTTGAAGGTAAATTGTTTTTTTGAATTATGATGTTTAATTTTAGCCTTTGGTGTTTTCATGGGTGCTCACATGCATGGTTTTATTTATATCTGGAAGTATGGCCTATATGGTATGGTGGTTGGATTCCAGGGGTGGCATGGAAATGTGCATGTGGGTGAGACTATATGAAACACCATTGGTGAATGCGGAAACCCACCAAGTTAGTTTGATTTTTCAAAATTGTTTTGAGCTGAAAATTGTGGCCTTTTTTTAACCAATGGTTATGTGGCTTGATTTTTCTATGTTGTAGAAGATTTTTTCATTCAGTAAGCTTCTTTTTGATCTACAATTCATACTCTTGTTGTATCTTGAGATGATATCTTGTTGGTGTCTTGGTTTTGGAGTAATTTTCATTGGGTTTCTAAAAATGCGTTTGATGTTGTGATGTGGCCATGGATAGTTCTGCGTTGGAAATCTTTCCTGCTGATAAACCTAAGGATTCCTTTAAAATTTTAAGTCCACCTATTTTGATGATGCCTCAACTTGTTTGTTGGAATATAGAGCTGTTTGGGATATATTAAAAGTGTTTCTAGGTCATGATAATTCTTTTGGACAGAGCAGTTGTGTTCGGTGATGTTGATGTGTTTCGTCGTATTCCTTGTCCATTATGCCCCTCGTTTGGAGTGAGATAGAATTTTGATATGTATCTATGAGTTCCTATTTAGATTAATGTTTTTGTTTGGTGATCAAGTGTGGTTTTTTTGAGTGGTGTGATCCTTATCACCTGACTGCGGTGCAGCAAATGCTTCAAGAATCAGGGCTCCAGCCATAGGCCTCAGAGTGAAGATTTTCACGCAGTCAAAAAAAATCAACAGAGGTGTGGACTGATAGATTAAGATCCTTACTCCTCTGTTTTGGTAAGTTAGTTAGTATGTCAATGTTTTGGTTCCTCATTTCTATGAATTTCCCTTTGTCTCAACAAGCGTGGTGGACTTAGCCCCTCACACAATGTGTATGGTTATTCCTTCATGGATGTGGATTTTCAATCAGTGTC
Source organism: Viscum album (assembly GCA_963277665.1). NCBI lineage: Eukaryota > Viridiplantae > Streptophyta > Magnoliopsida > Santalales > Viscaceae > Viscum > Viscum album. The sequence continues at coordinate 387,889,639 of OY728141.1, read as the reverse complement.
CCTGTGTGGACTGCCTGTAAAAATCAGGTGCAGTATTGGTGTTACCTATTCATAGGGGGAGAGTTTTGGGTAGTTTCTTTGTTTCTTTTGTTGTTTCAGTGGCCAAATTATTGGGTCCCCTTCCCTCCCATCCCCATGTGACGGGGGTCTAGAATTGTGTTGAATGTGTCGACCAAGTTATTGTCCCCTCCATTCGGGAGTGGGTGGTTTATATGTTCATGTTGTAACCCTATTAACATTGTATAGTTGTTTTTTTAGGAGGTTTTTTTTTGGGCTTGTGTGAGTGAGTCCCAACTCTAGCTCATGTTCAATTCTTGTCTATTCATTGCTAGTTGGTTTCTAATGGTGGGGAGACCCACCATGGGTCTCTTGGATTTTCATCCTAAGAAAATTTCTAGTTATAGTTGATTCTTAATGGTGGGTATTAAATTCTGGAATCCATATGTGTTGTTTTTTTTTCAGCCGGAAAGTGTTATGGCTTTCCGGGGGCGGAAAGCTTTAATGGTGGGGAGAATTGTCACACACGGTTTTTTTTCTCTGTCTTTGTATTGATCCGGCCCATTAGAAATCCCAATCCTTTTCATGGGTATTTTACGAGGTAAATATTTAGTTTTGAAGTTTCATATATGTCTAACCACCCTAATTTGGGATCCCCATTGTTTGTTTAGTAGTTTTTGAAGAAAGGGTGGTTACTTCATGATCTGGGCCAACCGTGAGCCCATTCCCAGTTTTAAAAACTGAATTTGTTTCTTTTATAAATCTTTTGTTTTTCATCCTTTTTCACACATTCAACTTACCACTTGTCCTATACTGATACATTAAAATTTATTTATCCTTTTGGACCCATTATAAATTCATAAGCTGGGTGAATTTGGGTTACTTATTTAGGTATTGGGCCAGCCCATTGGCCCATTTCCTGTTTTAAAAACAAATAATTTGTTTCATTTATATCTTTTTCATTTTTTACTATTTTTCTGTGATTCCACCTCCCCCTCTAATACAATAACCCTATATTATCCCTCATAATAGATTTTACCTCTTTGGAGCTCATATGGGTCGCGTATTAGGGCGATTGTTCTCTGGTTTCCTCAAAACGTACATAATTGATAAGGTAAATTGTTTCACCCATAACTCAGTAAATTCGTATTCTTTTGGCCACAAATTTTCTTCCCCTAGTTTTCCAAGACGTTAGGAGGCTCTCCAAAAATTTTCAAGCCATTCCATTCTCTATAGGGTTGCAGATCTAATGGAAGACGAAGAGTTTTTTAGGGTGAAAGGTGAGATTCCTTCTCCTTTCTCCTTCCTCTTCCCCCTCCTTTCATTATTTCATGGATTTATTTTATCCCCTAGTATTGATAGACCTAGGGTTTTGTTATACCATGTTTTTTGATGGGGTTTCTGTTTGTTTAGGTCTGATCTTTATAGTTTTATGGTTTATAAACCCGCGGCGGGTGATTTCGGGTTTGCGTTTCAATTACGCCAAAGATTTGAGGTAGGATACCCCTTGCACATGACTTTTTTATTTAAGTTTCATAATTTTATTATATTTAACACTAGATATATATGTTTATTATTGTTTTTCATCCTTTGGATAATTTTATTGGTATTCAAAGTGGTTGTTTAATCATTGGTTTGTGAACAGTAGTGTTGTTTGGTCATGAAAGTTCTCAACAAGTGTTTGTTTAAATGTTCCGTTATCTTTTGCAAATAATTTGTGATGTTTATAATCTGGTCTGTGGTATTTTTAACATGTTACAGTATCTTGAATGAAAATATGGCTTTCAATTGTTGTTTTATTCCTTTTCATGTACTTAAAATAAATTGTTTTTGTTTAAAAAGGGCATGTCATGTGTTCGGTAAATTGTCTGGTTGGCTTTTATGTGTGATGTGTGATTTAAAAGTTATTTGTTTGGATTTATAAATGAATTGGAATAATGATAAATGGTATTTTTGGGTACTTATATGGATTTCCTATTTGTATTTGTTTTTACAATCAAGTGTGTTTTGATTTACAACATATTTTGGCCTGAGTTGCCCAAAAATGGACTGTTTCACATCTTTATGAAAATGGACGTGTTTTGAATATGTAACCTGAGTATTATAAGAGATTTATGAATGTGGTTTTCTACTGTAAATTGTGTTTATACAGATCCTTAATAGAATTAAAATTCATACCTTCGTCAAAGGATAGTTTTGAGAAAATAATTAAAGGCCCGTTTGGCATTTCCTAGAAATGAAGGAGTGTTTTACTTGTATATAACAATTTGTGCAATTGGGATTGTTTTATGGTCCATTAAATGATTTTATTAAATGTTTATTGGACTGAAAAATATTATTTGGTTTGTTTATGATGTGTTTTTATAATTTAAAGAGTGTTTTTGAAAGAGTTTTATGTGCAAAGCCTCAATACACTTCATGAAATCGTTTTACCGAAATATTTAGCGGTTTGTTGATTAGTGTAAGAAATGTGAAGAATGATTATGGGATGTTTGTGTTTTTATGGTTTTGGAATGGAATGGGGATGTGAAATGTGTATTTGATAATATGTGTAACTTAATTGAGCACTAAAGGGAATCCTGGGTATCTAGGTGGGCGGACGTGTACTAGTATGCTAGTGATTCTGTGGGGGTTGGCCCCTATTTCACGTAGCAAGTTTGACGATGACAACACTAACTAAACTATGATGATGATGATGATTGGGGACCACTATGTTATGGGTATGTTCCCTACTAGTGGCTCGTGCATGAGAACATATATTTATTATGGTTACTTTCACCGAGATACGAGGTACCTGGGGCTCACAACTAACTAGTGCCTAGGGGTATTCCTGTGACTAGTGCTCATTGGCTATTTTGTACTCACTGTCGGCATACGGTGTGTTTGGTTGGTAAATTCAGTAGTATGTGTTATTTATTTTAATGTTAAAATTCTTTAAATCAGCCCTCTTGAAAACTATATTCATTTTGAAGTTTCACCTCTTTGAAAATAATTGTTACTTCCATTTTTGATTATTAAACATGCATGTTTTTGTCTGATAATTATTATAGCATGGAACCTCATTTGAAAACCATACTTTCAAATCTTGAATTTAAAACTATAAATTGATGTTTCTTTTATTTTAAAGTAATGTACATTGGGAATAGAATACCGGGCTAACCTACTGAGTTTTAATACTCACGCCTATAGTCTTCTTCTTTTTTTAGCCCTTGTGCAGGTTTCATCTTTAGTTCGATCACCTTGGGCGACATTTTATCATTGTGTTGGAGAGTGACCAGAAGTGTCACATGGAGTTAGTTGTTCATCGGGATTGTTCAGTTGAGTTGTTGGTTTTGTTCTAATTTTAGTTTCTTGTACGAATAATATTTAGTTCAATTTTTATATAAATTCATTTTGGGCTGTCCGTTTATTTCCGCTGTTTGTTTGATTGTTTATATATGGGAGAAATCGTTCCCTTGTGTACTCTATTGATGCCTTTGGTGCTTTTCACCATCCCGGGAGGATCGGGAATGCCTCTCGGGACTTGTCGCGGGCTGGCCTGGGTGACCGGTTCAGGGTCGACTCGGGCTGGTTCATGACAAATATTAACACAACCTATCATATAAAAAAGGTTATATAATATGAACATAAGGTGTCATAGGTTGATAAAAAGCATCATAAGCTAAGATATTTTAGGAATGATTTCAATGATTATGTGAATTATCACTATAATTAATGATTCTTTATGATTACACATTTTTTTATTTTTATTGAATGTTCGGGACTAATAGAAATCATGTTATTAAAAAATGTGGTGGAAAATTTAATGATAGTCTTCATGATAAACTGAATGGAATGGGGTTTGAAATATAAAATATTATTTTCATGCTGATGAAAATCCATCAAGATATGAAACATGATGAGCTTATGAATGATCAAAGGATGGAGAAACATCCTATTAATTAGTTTTTGAGTGTAGAGACCCAAATCTTGACGTACATAGACAATACATTACTTTTTCAGAATACTTAATACATAACAAAAATAGACACCCAAGGATCGTAATAGTTTAGTGTCTTTGGAAACTCGGAATATAAACATCTAACCATGTTGAAAGATCTTCCACATCTCCAATAACTATCTTCCCCTTTTTTTCCTCACCTAAAACCTTTATTTTTTTCATGGGGAAAATAAAACATAAAAATGGTGAGATCAAATGCTCAGTAAGGGAAAACATAGAGAACATAAAACAATCCATAAAAATTTGAAAGAAAAAACTTGAACATGAAATCTAAACATTAAAACCTTGAGCAAAGACACAAATCATGGAAGTACGTAAGGCATATATCATAATGGAAAATCAATCCTGATAAAATATAATGGGAATAAAACATGTAATTGTGGAAACCATTCAGAACATGTCATGATTTCTGTAGTAACCAAGTCATTGCTCCCAAGACCATCTTATTGGAGAAAGTCCCTTTCTGAATCGAGTTCACTCCTCGTTTCAGTCCTGTAACACTAAACCGGATTAACTTACCCTTCCAGCCATGTCTATCTCATGAGATATAAATCATTAACCAGTGAATTGGAGGGAGATATAGGTCCCACCCATCTCATAATGAAATCATTCTTACTTGTGCTACAAAATAAACTTAAAACATTTATCATAACCCAAAGAATAAAATGGGTTTCATAAACATCATCCCATCATCACATAATCCATATAAAACAAATGGATATTTCATCATAAGAAAAGTGAAACCATGAAAATAATAGAGACATTATACATGAAACATACACATATGAAATAATTCCATCTTAGATGGAAAATGGTTTTGATAAAACACTTGAAATGAATTCTTGAGGAAAATATCCTTTCTTCTTCAAAATCATTTTCTTTTCAAAAAATTCCATGCAATTTTAAAAGAAATGTATTTTTTTGAAAATAGTCATAAAATATTGTAGAGTAAGCTTCATGAAAATGAGGTGTAATGAAACCGTAAAAATCCGTTCACATCATATAAGTTAAAAATAAAATTCTTCTCGTACTTTTGTCGGAAAAGTCAAAAAGTACCTCGTATGGTAAACAAAAGAAAGATTCCTTCCATACGATGTGGTAAAAGTAAAAAGGGTAAGGATGACATTAAAAATACATGAAAGAAAAGTAAAAATTTTATGAAAACATTTTTTGAACATATGGACATGGATAATAAACATAACCCCAGTAAATACTTACGAATAAACAATCTCGGATAAGAATGAGATTGGAATAATTATCCCTTACCTTAGGTTTGATATGCTTCGTATGGATCCTAACCTCCTGAATAATGATTTAAATAATGTCATTGAATTATTAAATAATCATATTCATTGTTATGATATCATATATGTTTCACTTATGACTTTATATTACCCGTTCTTTTGTAAATTCCATGTAAAAGCAGCGTTTTGGGTAAAATCATTTCATTTATCGTATGTGTTTCGACTTGTCGTTCTTAATATTATTACTTATATCCTGATTTACATAATTCCAAAATGTAAAACATGATTTATATATAATATATATTCATCATATACATATATATTATAGATCAATAAAAGGAATGAAATACACCATTCATGGAGACAGTAGGCCGTACGTACGCATGAACGCTGTTTTCGTTTCCTTATTGAATTGAATGAAATTAAATAGATGACATACATACATACATACATATATATATATATATATATAAATCCAGTAGCATTATTATGTCATATATTTCATTATTATTCATTACATACACTTTATAATCATTCTTGAATGGTTAATCATGGAAAATGAATCTCATCGCGTTCGTGGAGACGGTAGTCCGTACATATGCACGAGCGATGATATCATTTCCATGATCATGGAATTGTATTGGAGTGTATTTATACTATTTCAGAATCAATATCACTTTACAGTAATCATATATAGTCATTATTAACACCATTATACCCATCCTAGTAAGGTGGTGGTGGAAAATAGATTACACCACGGCGTGGAGACGGTATTCCATACGTACGCACGCGTGGTGATTTTGTTTTCCGTAGCATGGATAGATGGTGAAATAGGGTTGTTTCATACTTATAATAACATATCAGTATATTAGTGATACTGATGTTATTACTTCATAATGAAACAACTAAAGAAGAAGAAGTAGAAGAAGACATAAAGATGAAAGAATCGGTAACATACATTACCTCTTCTTTGAAGCGCCTCTTTGAGACCCGCTCTTAGGGCACTGAAATTGGTCTTTCAAGAAGACCAGTACGTCTAGGATGTTTCTAGGGAAGTGAGGAAGAGAAATGGGCAGAGTTTGGCCGAGATTCAAGGCTCAAAATGGCGTGAGGAATAGAGGGAGGAGGTGCCCTTTTATAAGGGAGGAGAGGGGCACCTTTGGAATAACAAAAACTATTATTTTATTATAAAGTCATATTTGATTTTTAATAGCTCCAAATTGATTTATTTCGAAGCTAAGGTGGGGATGGGTCGAAATGTGCTCATCCAATAGAATTTAGACAAGTTTAGGTATCTATTTTAACCTTATCATTTAGATTTAACTTTAAGTTAAATAATTTTACCTTTACCCTATCTTCTTGTTTTCATACACTATAAGGTTAATAAAATTACTATAACAAAACAAACGAATCCCAAGTTGCTTATTATTAATATATAAAACCTTATCTAAGTCATTTGGCCAATCCTTATATTTTTAGGAATAAAATAACAATTAATAATATAATATTTGTTTTAAAAACTAATTTATGTCAATTTTGACACTATTTGGTAATTTATTTTTTTGAAAATAGTAACAGAATGATTATTTCAAAAAAAGTTAATTAAATCAATACTAACATGTCATATTAACCTTTAAAATTATTTTAATTCATAAAAAGTCTCAAATTACATTTATTTGGGTATTTATAACATCAATTATGTCAATATTTCATTAATATGATAATTACTGCATCATCATTGTGTCATAAATAAATTAAATTATTTAATGTCTAAAAAATAAAAATAAAATATCATTATGTAGGAAATCGTTTTATATTTATAATTAATATTTATAGTCAAATTTATCTTATGTATAACTCTATATTAAAAATGACTTAGTTATTAAATATTGATTTTAACTATTTTAACCCTTCTTTAAATAAATTAATAATAAATTTCCTAATCTAATCCAAGTGGACCTAAATGGTAATATTTTATTCCTAAGGTTGTTTTTGGTCGAATTACACTTATCCAATAAAATTAGGACATGTTTTAGGGTAATAATAATATCATTTTCACCCTTAATTACCCTATTTACTTTTAATCGTCGTAAGAAAAAGTAAAAAGTTATTATTCACCAAAAATTATTTTCATCTCATTGAACCACATTTTAGTCCTTGATATTAACTGTGTCTCTCGGATTTTCGAAATTCAATTCACAGAAGTGGTAAAATTTCATTTAAATGAAAAATTCAGTTTTTTAACTACCACTAAGTGGTTTCACTATTCATCGAAAATTGTAGTTTTTCAGAAAAATACCAAAAATTTAGCCTGAGCATTATTTGATATTCTGAATTCAAAATTGATGTCTATTTTTTCAAATTCAAGAAATATAATTGGAATTAATTAATGTTATAATTAATTCCCGTTATCCAAACAAATAGCATGTTTTTTAAGAAACAATAACTATCAAAAGATTGATACTTGTTTATATCCAATTTCAAAGTGAAATTAATTCCAATGACCAAAATTTGATTAAATGGTAAAAACATATTCTGATTACCCTTTTAACCCAATTAAAAATATAATCTAACCATATAAATTATTGTGATGAAAAAAGTTGTTTTTAATTAAAATATAGCGTGTTTTTACTATTCATTAAAATATGAAAGTTATCAGAATAATATGAAAAATTTATCCAAAGTAAATTTTTATATCATGATTCCAAATAAGAATTTTATTTTGTCAAATTGAACTTATAGACATATCAAAAACAAGATTTAAAGTGGGTGCACCATCAAAAGGCGACATACTACATTTTTTGAAAAATACTTATTTTACTCGAAAAATTGATTTTTTTCTCATACCATGTTCTAGAAAATGTGTAAGATGAATAATAATGTTATAAAATTCAAAATTTAGTTGATACTATTTATAACGGGTAGTTCATAAAACATATTGTTGTTTAGAGAAACTCAATATTGCGTACAACACACTCTATCATGGAAGGTCGCGATTGCGTGTAATGCAATCCAAGTCAGGGATGCGTGTTATGCAAGCTCCTTTTGGTGTAGCTTACAACATAAGACATTAATGAAATTAAAAACAATATTTTTCATAAAATCTCGGGGTGTTTCATTCTACCCCCTTAAAATGAATTTTCCCTCGAAATTCATCGGGGTTATAAATGGTTTACTACTCGAAAGTTTCTTTAATAGAAACCCACATCGTAAAAAGGAATACCAAAACTTGGCTTTAAAAACTAAAGTATAAAACTTAATGGTTACCCAAATTAACTCATCATGGGGTTTCCACGTAGGAGAACATAGGTGAAAATATGGATATGGAAGAAAAATCTAACCATCAAGTTCTGATGGAGAGTGGTAGAAAACATGGCTTTGAAAAAGACAACAACCACAAAGCCATAAATTTATGATGATCTAGGGTACCATCTGATTCATCGGATATAAGGGCACTAGGACAACATTTTTGGTTTTCAAGATCATTTCCCTAAAGTTGAAGAATTTGAATTAGAATAAATACTTACTTTATTTTGGTACAATCTCACTGTTGTTTGTTCCTTGAACAATTTCCACTTCATCTCTTAAAGAAATGAAGTTGAATTTGTTATTAGTGAAGTGTTAGCAGATCATGTGATAGAATGACGGGTCATTCCATCCGTCTCAAACAAAAGGTTAGAAAAAGTTTTTAAATATACATAAGTCGATCTATAGTGAGATTAATCGTATATGGTTCCTAAAATGGACTTATACTTCATATATCATACTGCTTAATATAATAAAATTAGTTTCTACTAAACAGGGACTTCCTGTAGGCCAGTGGTAGGTGATAAAGGCTTGTCGCACTTCAGTTGTGGGTTCGATTCCCACAGCCCTGTCCGACGGGATGGGCTATCGCCCATCCTGCAGGTTGTCCTTTTTCTAAAACTTCATTACTATAACATCCAATCAATAATATCGAAAAAAGTTCTATCATTAAACAATACTAACTTATGTCCAACATAATCCATTCCAATCTTTATCTAAAATACTTCGGTCTAAGATCATAGTATAAAGAAAACGATTACTTGAAATTTCATCAACCAAGCATGTGAATACCATCATTTATCCCCCTTATATCTTTTTGGTCACTTTCCAATCATGTGAATACCTTAGTCATGTATTCTCTGGAAAAATGAATACCCATTAAACCTTAGTGAAAAAATGAATGCTGTCAAAAGTTAACACTTTCCACATACCAAAATCCAAAAATTCTATATACTCAAACCATGATATAACCTACTCCTTATATTAGTCATTAACTCATGAATACTATCAAACATTTAATTTTATCCTTATCCCTTCATAATGCGCATATCATCTACTTTCCAAAAATATATGAATAACCTTTCATGGTTACTGGTACCATTCATCATACACTTTCAAAACATAAGGAAAGACAACAGTGTAATAATCCTTAGATGTCTCTTTATTCCATAGTACCATGAGATTACTTATACAACATTACACTTGATAAACATGTAATCATTCCACTACCTTCTTAATCTATTGACCGAGCTTCAACAATTCTTTCATCTCACATATAATTTGTAGTCTCTTCATCATCATCAACATAAATAATACCCATACGACCATACTGATTCTCTTCATGAGACTTTCCCTTAGGGCATTGGTTTGCATAATTCCTGTACATTCCACATTTAAAACATTTAACCATCGTTGATGCCGTAGTAATACCATTATCCTTATCCATGGTGTAAAATGAACCTTTTACTTTGCACTTACTAGCTTTGTGTTCTTGTTTTCTGCACCCAAAGCATCTTCCAGTTCCTTTGAAACATTATCCCTGATGCCTCTTCCCACATGATTTACATAGGGGAAATTGAACTTTATTTCCTCTATGATCGTCATGAAACTCCATCTTTCTATTATTAGCCGAGTCAGGAAACTTACCAAATTTGAGTTTATTGATCATATTATGAGATTTCTGATTCGGAATAATAATGATGGTTGGACTTCGAAATCCCATTTCATTTGGTTTCTCATGAAGAATATCATTCCATTGCCCATCATATCATCCATTCTCGTGAATCATCTTGCTTCCAGCCATTTTCTAAAACCCAAAAGGAATAGTGTGAGAGGAAAAAATCATAATAAAGGGGGAGTAACTTCAATACATAACATCATAGGTTTAATCTAATATTGTTCCCATAATTCTAGGACTATAACCTATACTTTTACTTAACCTTAGGGACATCCCTATACATACCATAGAAATATCTATAGGGATCTCACTAAAGTTTTCGCATCCTAGTTTCCAAAGGTTGAAAAAACCTTTCCTCTGATACCAAATGTAGAGACCCAAATCTTGACATACATGGACAATACATTAATTTTGTGGAATACATAATACATAAAAAAAGACACACAAGGATCGTAATAGTTTAGTGTCTTTGGAAACTCAGAATATAACCATCTAATCATGTTGAAAGATCTTCCACATCTCTGATAACGATCTTCCCCTTTTTTTCCTTACCTAAAACCTTTCTTTATTTCCTGGAGAAAATAAAACATAAAAAGGGTGAGCTAAAATTCTCAGTAAGGGCAAATATAGAGAACATAAAACAATCCATAAACATTTGAAAGAAAAAACTTGAACATGAAATCTAAACATTAAAACCTTGAGAAAAGGCATAAATCGTGGAAGTACGTAAGGAATATATAATAATGGAACATCAATAATGATAAAATATAATGGGAGTAAAACATGTAATTGTGAAAACCATTTAGCACATGTCATGATTTCCAAAGTATCCAAGGCATTGCTGCCAAGACCATCTTAGTGGACAAAGTCCCTTTCTAAATCGAGTTCACTCCTCGTTTCAGTCCTGTAACACTGAACCGGATTAGCTTACCATTCCATCCATGTCTATCTCATGAGATATAAATCTTTACCCAGTGCATTGGAGGTAGATATAGGTCCCAACAATCTCATAATGAAATCATTCTTACTTGTGCCACAAAATAAACTTAAAACATTCATCATAACCCAAAGAATAAAATGGGTTTCATAAACATCATCCCATTATCACATAATCCATATAAAACAAATGGATATTTTATCACAAGAAAAGTGAAACCCTGAAAATCATAGAGAAATTATACATGAAACATACACATATGAAATAATGTCATCTTAGATGGAAAATGGTTTTGATAAAACACTTGAAATGAATTCTTGAGGAAAATATCCTTTCTTCTTCAAAATCATTTTCTTTTCAGAAAATTCCATGAAATTAAAAAAAAATTATTTTGTTGAAAGTAGTAATAAAACCTTGTAGAGTTAGCATCATGAAAATGAGGCATTATGAAACCGTAAAAATCTGTTCACACCGTATAAGTTAAAAATAACATTCTTCTCACACTTTTTTCGGAAAAGTCAAAAAGTACCTCATATGGTAAACAAAAGAAAGATACCTTACATACGATGTGGTAAAAGTAAAAAAAATGGTAAGGATGAAATTAAAAATACATGTAAGAAAATTAAACATTTTATGAAAACATTTTGTGAACATATGGACATGGATAATAAACATAACCCCAGTAAATACTTACGAATAAACAATCTCGGATAAGAACGAGATTGGAATAATTATCCCTCACCTTAGGTCCGATATGCTTCGTATGGATCCAAACCTCCTGTATAATGGTTTAAATAATGTCATTGACTTATTAAATAATCATATTCATTCTTATGATATCATATATGTTTCACTTATGACTTTATAGTACCCGTTCTTTTGTAAATTCCATGTAAAAGCAGCGTTTTGGGTAAAATCATTTCATTTTTCGTATGTGTTTCGACTTGTCGTTATTGATATTATTACTTATATCCGGATTTAAATAATTTCAGAATGTAAAACATGATTTATATATAATATATATTCATCATATACATATATATTATAGATCGATAAAAGGAATTAATTACACCGTTCATGGAGACGGTAGACCGTACGTACGCATGAACGCTGTTTTCGTTTCCTTATTGAATTGAATGAAATTAAATAGATGACATAAATATATATATATATACATAAATAAAGTAGCATTATTATGTCATATATTTCATTATTATTCATTATATATACTTTATAATCATTCTTGAATGGTTAATCATGGAAAATGAATCTCATCGCGTTCGTGGAGACGGTAGTCCGTACGTACGCACGAGCGATGATATCAATTCCATGACCATGGAATTGTATTAAAGTGTATGTATACTATTTAAGAATCAATATAAATTTACAATAATCATATATAGTGATTATTTACACCATTATACCCATCCAAGTAAGGTGGTGGTGGAAAATAGATTACACCACGGCGTGGAGACGGTATTCCGTACGTACGCACACGCAGTGATTTCATTTTCTGTAGGATGGATAGATGGTGAAATAGGGTTGTTTCATACTTATAATAACATATCAGTATATGAGTGATACTTATGTTATTACTTCATAATTAAACAACTAAAGAAGAAGAAGTAGAAGAAGAAATAAAGTTGAAAGAATCGGTAACAGACATTACCTCTTCTTTGAAGCACCTCTTTGAGACCTCCTCTTAGGGCACTAAAATTGGTATTTGAAGAAGACCAGTACCTATAGGATGTTTCTAGGTAAGTGATTAAGTGAAATGGTCAGAGTTTGGTCGAGCTTAAATGCCCAAAATGGTGCGAGGAAGAGAGGGAGGAGGTGCCCTTTTATAAGGGAGGAGAGGGGCACCTTTGAAATAACTAAAAATATAATTTTATTATAAAGTCATATTCGGTTTTTAATAGATCCAAATTGATTTATTTAGAATCCATGGTGGGGATGGGTCTAAATCCTCTCATCCAATATAATTTAGAAAAGTTTAGGTATCTATTTTAACCTTATCATTTAGATTTAACTTTAAGTTAAATAATTTTACTTTTACCGTGTCTTCTTGTTTTCATACACTATAAGGTTAATAAACTTACTATAAAAAGCCAAAATAACCCCATGTTTCTTATAATTAATATATAAAACATTATCCAAGTCATTTTCCCAAACCTTAGATTTTTAGGAATAAAATAACAATTAATAATATAATATTTGTTTAAAAAACTATTTTATGTCAATTTTGACACTATTTGGTAATTTATTTTTGTGAAAATCATAACAGAATGATAAGTTATAAAAAAGTTAATTAAATCACTAATAACATGTCATATTAACCATGAAAATTAGTGTAATTCCAAAAAAGTCTCAAATTACATTTATTTGAGTATTTATAACATCAATTATGTCAATATTTCATTAATAATATAATTACTGCATCATCATTGTGTCATAAATAAATTAATTCATTTAATGTCCAAAAATTATAAATAAAAAATCATTATGTAGTTAATATTTTTATATTTCTAATGATTATTTATAGTCGAATTTATCTTATGTATAACTCTATATTAAAAATGATTTAGTTATTAAACGTTGATTTTAACTATTTGAACCCTTCTTTAAATAAATTAATAATAAATGTCCTAATCTAATCCAAGTGGGACTAAATGGTTATATTTTATTCCTAAGGTTGTTTTTGGTCGAATTATACTTATAAAATAAAATTAAGACATGTGTTAGGGTAATAATAATATCATTTTTACCCTTAATTACCCTATTTACTTTTAACCGTGGTAAAAAAAGTAAAAAGTTACTATTCAGCAAAAATTATTTTTATCTCATTGAACCACATTTTATTCCTTTATATTAAATGTGTCTCTTGGATTTTAGAAATTCAATTCACAGAAGTGGTAAAATTTCATTTAAATGAAAAAGTCAGTTTTTTAACTACCACTAAGTGGTTTCACTATTCATCGAAAATTGTAGTTTTTCAGAAAAATACCAAAAATTTAGCATAAGAATTTTTTGATATTCTGAATTCAAAACTGATGTATATTTTTCCAAAATCAAAACATATAATTGGCATTAATTAATTTTAACATTAATTCCCGTTATCAAAACAAATAGCGTGTTTTTTTAAGAAATAATAACTATCAAAATATTGATACTTGTTTAAATCCAATTTCAAAGTGAAATTAATTCCAATGACAAAAATTGGATTAAATGGTAAAAACATATTATAATTGAACTTTAAACCCAATTGAAAATATAATCTAACCATATAAATTATTGCGATGAAAAAAGTTGTTTTTAATTAAAATATAGCGTGTTTTTACTATTCATTAAAATATGAAATTTATCAGAATAATATGAAAAATTTATCCAAAGTAAATTTTTATATCCTGATTCCAAAGAAGAATTTTATTTTCTCAAATTTAACTTATAGAAATATCAAAAACAAGATTTAAAGTGGGTGCGCCATCAAAAGGCGGCAAACTACATTTTTTGAAAAATACTTATTTTACTCGAAAAATTGATTTTGTTCTCATAACATGTTCTAGAAAATGTGTAAGATGAATACTAATGTTATAAAATTCAAAATGTAGTCGATACTATTCATAACGGGTAGTTCATATAACATATCATTGTTTAGAGAAACTTAGTATTGCGTACAACACACGCTATCGTGGAAGGTCGCGATTGCTTGTAATGCAATCCAAGTCAGGGATACGTGTTGTGAAAGCTCCTTTTGTTGTAGCATACAACACAAGACATTAATTAAATTAAAAAGAATATTTTTCATAAAATCTCGGAGTGTTACATTGAGGCTATATCAACCTACCATAAGTGTGTACTCCGATCTACTAATTATAGAGAAATGGATTAGTACTGATGAAAATATATTTTCCATTCTCCCATGCTTAGTGCATTAAAAATTTATCTTAGATGTTTTTCATTAATAAGGTAAAGAAGATTAGTGGTGGGACCTTATTAATAATATGAGGCAAGGTAAATAAATTGAATCCATGGAATGTAATGAGTTTAACAGGTTATTTTTTAGTATGTAATTTTCCCAAACTATTTTCATTAAAATTAAAATATAACTCATTAAGATAAATAAAAAGGATGATGAATCCATTGGTACTTACAAGAAATTTTTTACAAGACTTTTGAGGTATTATTTTGGTTCTATCATCTACCATGAAAGAAAACATTATTGATTCTTTATATTCTTAAAACCAATTCTTTGAAATCCATTATACAAAATATAATTTATTAACTATGAAGAAATCATTCGATGTTCTCTAAAAATATAAATAGGGACTAGAGAATATAATTAATCTAATTATTTGTCATAAAAGATGAGAAAGATGTAATTTTAAGAAAATAATAAGAATAAATCTCATAGAGGAAATAAAATTAATCTTCTTTCACAGAAAATGTGTAGAGTGAAGAATATATAAAATTTACTTAAGAAGAGTGGTAAATGTTTTAAGAGTTTAAAAAAGGACATAGAGCATATGAATCCCAAAGGGATTATAAGAGGATAGCCAATGAAATTAATGGAGGTAAATTTAAATAAAATTCACTACCAAAACTCCAATGATTTAATTACAAATTCCATGGGTATTTTTACAACCAATGAAACTATGGGTTAATAATGAAAATCAGCTAAATCAACCTCTTAATCCAAGAGACAAAGGGAATGATCATGCGATCACAACCACTGAACTAGGACATGATAATTTGTTAATAGTATTATAAAACCAACTCAATTATTATATGTTTAATTATCCATGAATGCTACTAATGGCATAATGATCACATTTCAAGTCTATAGTTCTTCTAGGATATAATTTTATAAGAATGTTTTTATTTAATATATTTTTATTCCCACTCGAGTTAAATTTGATATGAATTTTTTCATGGATTAGGATAATCTATATAGACTTCATATCAATTGATGAGGAAGGTAAGTCTCATTTTATATTCTGAATCAACAAATGACCATGTATTAGTAGAAGGATAAATATAAGCTTCCAATGAAAATTACATCAATTATATAGGTATTAATACATGTTCATGGGGGTTATTTATCTAAAATGGTTAGGTATGAAATCATCATTGAAGATATGACTATTTTTCTAGAATATTCTGATGTATTTCCTCAAGAGTTTCTTAGCATTCCCAAGAATTTTTATATTGAGTTTTCAATAGAACTAATACCTGGTGATTCACCTATTCCAAAGATTTAATATAGAATGGGTTTTAATGATTTGTAATAATTAAATAAGAAACTCCATGAGAATTTGGATAAGGAATTCATGAAACCATGTGCTTCAACATGGGGTGAAACTATTCATTTTATTAAAAGAAAGATGGGTTAGTGTGTCTCTACTTTGATTATCATGAAATTAATAAGATAATGAACAAGAATTTTCACACTCTACCATATATTTGTGATTTATTCCATCAACTATAGGGATTTTAATAATTTTCCAAAATTAACCTTTGATCTATATATCATCAATTAAGGGTTAAAAAAGAGGACATACACAAGATAACCTTTTATATAGGGTACAAACAATATGAATTTATAGTGACAATATTTTTACTCACTAATGAACTCATTGTCTTCATGAATCTAATGAATTGTGTATTTTTAGAATACATTGATTAGTTTCATATAGCCTTTATAGATGATATTCTTATATATTCAAAATTCAAGGAAGAGTATAAATATAATTTAACAATTATGTTGAATACCTTGATAAATAATTATATTCTTACTAAATTTAAAAAGTGTGAATTCTAGATATAGAATGTATCATTATTATTTCACATAATAACAAGTGAGGGTATATCAGTGGATCCTACAAAGGTATAAGTTATTGAGAATTTTCCTCGACCAATGACTACAACTGAGATGTGTAGTTTTCAAGGATAGGATGAATACTATCCATTATTTGTGAGAAATTTTTGAATTCTTTCAAACCCACTAACCAAGTTGACATAAAAGAGAGACAAGTACCTATTGATATATGAATTTGATGACAATTTCAAGGAACTAAAGATAAGGATGGTCAGTTCACTTATTCTAACACAACCCTATAGCATTAAAGGGTTTGTTATCTGTAGTGATGCATTAAATAAAGTTATGAAATGTTTTATCATAAAAAATTACTTGGTTATAGTTCATGGATCAGACCAATTGAATATTCATGGAAAAATTACACAACTCATGATTTGGAATTAGCAGTGGTATTTTTTTCATTGAGGATACAGAGACATTATCTTTTTTCTTAAAGGTGTTATATATATACCCCTCATAAAATCTTGAAGTATGTATTCATAGATAAATATGTGAATATGTGGCAAATGATATGGTTAGAGTTGAGTAAACATTATTACTTCTCAAAAAATTACCACCCAAGGAAACATAACAAGGTGGATAATGATTTTAGTTGGAAGGGTCATGATTTATTGTCTATGATGAGGATTGAAAGTGATACAATATTTATGGATTTACATTGGATAGATAATGAAATCATTATAGAAGTTTATAAATTATATCTTGATTATATTAATTTTAAACTACCTATTTAAGTGAAGATTAATGAGGGAAAATGATTTCAAGCTATAGAAGAATGTAAGGATTGTTCTTGAATTTATCAATTATAGTGATAGAATGATTAGATTCAGGAATTGAGTATGTGTCCCATAAATAATTTAATTGATGATAAATATATTGGATAAAGTAAATATCCCTCCATTATCTATCCATAAGGGGAGTAAAAATATGTATAATGATCTTAAAGAGAATTTATAGTGGGAAAACAAAAAGAGAGATATTGTGGAGTTTGTATGTCATTTTATTATGTGTCAACAAGTTAAAGATGGACATTATAATTATAATGGAACAATGAAACAATCAACCATACATGTATGTAAATATAACATCACCACAGATTTCATCATATAATCCCCAAGAAATCCAGTGACCATAATTCCATTTAGTTTGTAGTTGATTTCCTTATGAGGAAAACTCATTTCACTACTATGAGAGAATATTTTTTCAATTGATCAAAATTCTATGGTATACATTAAGGAAGTGGTGTGGATTCAATAAGTACCACTCTCAATCATATCTGATCAAGATTTTAAGTTTTCCTCAACGTTTCAGTGAAGTATTCAAAAAGCATTGAATACATATATGAGCTATTCAAACCCAAAAAGATATGCTAAGATATTTCTCTATGGATTTGAAAGGAGGTTGTGGTCAACAGATTCCTCTAGTTTAATTCTATTATAATAATAACTTCTACTAAAAAATTTACGTGGATTATTTTGGATATATATATTTAAATAAGTGAATAACTCTAGTATGATGGGATGACTTATTATAATGAAATATATTGGGGCCTGATCTAGCTGAATATATGGTAGAGAAAGTTAAATTTTCTCAACAACACATTAAGGAATATCAGATTTCATGTAAGAGTTATGCCAATAACCATTGATGGGATATAAAATTTAACTTCAGAGAGAAGGTATTCTTAATGATAATCCTTGAAAAGGTTATGAGATTTAGAATAAAGGGGAATATTAGTTCCATATATATCATTACCTATGAGATTCTTGATCATATAAAGATGGTATAAAATCACCTAGCACATCCAATAAAACTATACCAAGCACATTATGTGTTACATGTATCTCTTATGAGGAAGCATATTCCAAATAATTCATATGTCATAAAATCAGAGTTTTAACCATTGGAGCATGATATTTCTTATTAAGAACCACTAGTTGAGATTTTGGATAGAAGAGATAAATTTTTGTGGAACAAGACCACTCTCCTGGTCAAAGTTTTGTGGAGAAACCATAAAATTGAGGAAGCTAATTAGGAACCTGAGGATGTAATTAGGTTAAATTATTCTCATTTATTATATTCATATTAAACATGTTTATGGAAAAAGGTATATAAGGGGGTTAATATGTAACACCCTAAGATTTTAGAATATATTTATCTTCAATAAATTCGATGTGTTTAAAAGCTTGTGATGCACAAAACATTGAAATTAAGTGAATAATTTCTTGTTAAAAATATAAAACAAAATATAATATTTAAATAAATGAAATCAATAAAATAAAATTATTAAAATCAAGTAATGAAATTCATGAAATAGTTGATAAATGTTATGTAATTTTAGTATAATAATTCTTTCCTGAAGAAATGTTTTGTTTACAAATATTGTTTTTGTTATATATAATTTATTTAAAAGTTAATTTATTTTATTTTGAGTTTTAAAATTATATTAAATTATTATTTTTACATGTATAAAAATTATTAATAATTTATATATTAATTATCAAATGGTATGAAATTGACATAAAATAATCTTATGGTAAAAAGATATATTTTTTTAAAAACTATTTTTATGCGAGAAATCTGTTTTTTTGTTAATAAATTAAATAAATCACTATTTATGAATGAATTTTAATGAATTGTCAAGATAATATTTTCAATAAAATAAATTATCAATCATTAAATGGACGTTACCAGTTAAGTAATAAGAATAAAATATTTTTATGCTTAAAAATTTATTTCTGTTTTCTAAAAATGAGTTTTACACATTTTGTGCATAGATATCAAAATTAATTTATGCCAACTTTAGAAATTTAATCATATAAAATTTATTCCATATTTTGAATCATAATTATTAAAAACAATTAAGTTGAATTTCGTTTTTGGTCATAAAAATAAGTTACCTTGATAAAAAGTTCGTCATCATAGTAAAGGTAAAAATGAGTTAAAAGTGTTAAAATAAAGGGATAAGGATAGAATATATAACTAAAAAATATATTTAATTTTATTGCTATAATATATTTTAACCTCCCTCACCCTATATTCTAGAATTTAATGGGTTGGAGTCACTTTCACATGAGATTTAATTTATTATATTTTAAATTTGTTAACATTTACAATGGTTCCCCTCCCCTCACTTATAAAACAGAACCTCATATACTCGATTATCCACACCACTTCACCACGTTATCCCAAAAAATATGTGAAAAAATATATTCCAAACTTTTCTACCCACATCCTAGAGGTCCTGGTATCACCAAAATACCATCCTAACACAGATTAATGTGTAATCCAAAGGAAGATACTCAAAGAAGCGGTAATTGTATTTACCATTGTATTTCAAGTTTCATTCCTCGTAAACCCCATATAAATATTATATAACAATATTTATTAAATATTATTAGTATATTTACTATGATAAAGTGGTTTTATTTTAATGGTACTACCATTTTCTATACCATTTCCATATAATGGAAAATGAATTCATTGCTCATGCACGTGTACGGACAACCGTCTCTATGAATCCAACATGTTTTATTCTTAATAACCATTTAATATTTCTGGTTATATTAATGTATTTAATAATTATATATGATATATATGATATAATTATTATTTTTAAAAGATAATTTATTATTTATCTTCTTTTTTTATATTCATTGAAAAATGAAAATATCACCCATGCGTACAAAAAGACTACCGCCTCCAGGAAATGATATAATTCCTTTATCATAACCTCATTACATTTATTTTTATAAAAATTTATATAATGAATAAATATTATTTTTATTACATGATTAATATTATCGATATGATGAAACCATGACTAAGTCACAATTACCAGAAACACCAAACTGAAACATGCTTGAAGAAAATAATTAACATTAAGAATATTTATTTTAGTGAAGAATTATTAATGGGTAAATTTAATATATGAATGAATAATATATAGTAATATAAGTATGAATGTGGTTCTTATAAATTTTTATATTAAATCCAAATGTATTATATAATAGGTTAGAGTGTGTATGGAACATGTTGGGACTTGAGGTAAATCTTTATATTGTAATATTTAAATAGGATTGTTCATATTTAAATATCTATTGGGGGAATAGTATGATATCTCTCTTAAACACTATATATTTTATTTTACTCTGTTTATTTATAAGGGTTTCAATTATTCTTTCCATTTCCCCCTCTTTGGAACTTATAATATCGAAATAATGTTTTTAGGAAAAGTTGACCATATTTCTTCTCTTAAGTCGAGAATATTTTTTTAATTCCCATATTCTTTAAACTGTTTCAAGAATATTATTTTTTACTTTCCAATGATTGTGTAAATTAAATTCGAACCATATTTTACATTCTTTTTAAATTCATAAAAATCAATCTTTATAATTTTTTATGTACAGGTTATATTTTATTTTTTATAAAATTGTGAAAGAATATTTTTTTATCATTTACCGAATGAATGGATTTTAATACCATTGTGAATGTTATTAATTATCAATATTAGTTTACAATTTTCCATATCTTTATAATGAAACTACTATCCCCATTTTTCTATAATTCATATTAATTAAGTTAAAAAAATAAACAGATGTTTATTTTTGTTTTCAAATAATATTTCAAATTATTTTATTAAATTACTTTTCATCTCCATAAACATATTTTAAGGAATATTATCCCTCATTTTGGGATATTATCTAATAATAATGCCCAATTCATTTCTTCGGATGGCTTATGGTGATGATATTTTAAGGACGTTTTCATGAAATCCATTTCTACCACATAGGTTAATTAAGCTATGATGAAATGTTGAATGTTTTATATGATCCTATAGAATAAATATGTATGTTTTTCATTATGTGATTGGTGGGACTAGAATTTTATAGACCTAAAATGTATTGGTTAATGATTGATATCTCTTGAGATTATATGAAATGGAATGGGGAGTGATCCTAATCTAATATGAGACTCTGTTTACCATGAATAAAGAGGGAATGCAGAGTGAACCCTTTCCACTATAGGACTTTGTACACTATGTTATGATAGTCTTGTCAGTGATCCTTGAATAATGAAATGATTTTATATTATTATTATTCCACAATCCTATGAAATGTTATTATGATTCTTATATATATATTTTTAATAGTTCTGGGAGGTGGATACAAATAGGCAAAAAAATATAGGATACTATTATGACCCATGATTGTTTTGACATTGTTTTATGAAATAACCCATGATTTTGAATATATGACTATTTGGGTATGATTTTTTTTAAGTTACAATCACATTTTCTTAAGGTTATGCCTATTTTTGCTCACTTATTATATTCAATTGATGTCTCCCATGTTTACCATTACTGAGCATATAAGATCACCCTTTCCTATGTTTTTATTTTCCCAGGTTATGAAGATAGTTATTAAGTTGGATATGTTTATGAAGGGTACTATGTGAGAAGAACTTTATGGGAGATATTGCAGTTATTTTATGAAATAATATGATTAGGTTTATAGTCTCCAAAGACTCTAAAAATTTATGGTTATGGGGAGTGTATTATTATGATATGTATTAAATATTCATCTAAAATTATATAATATTTATGTATAGAATGATCAAGTCACTATAACACCTATCCTATAACCCACACACCCAAGGTATCCCTTGCAAACCCATAACCCTATCCATTGTATACAAAAAATACTATGGTCAAAAAACAATCTTTCCAATTAATTGTATTTTAAAATATATTTTAAATATAATTTACAAATAAGTGTTTACTTAAATACATTTTATCAAACACTTTTTTAGAATAAACATGATTTTAAATGTTAAATCCAAAGCAAAATTGTATTTTTTCAACACATGTAATGAACTATAGTAACACATGTATTATATACCTCATTATAATACCCCAAAAACAATAGATCAATAAAAACAAAAGGAAAAATCAAGAATCAAGGTAATACAAAAGAAAAGTTTAGATATGTAGATACAATTACCTAAAAAAGTGATGAAATGTTTTTCCTCTCGTAAGAATATTAATAGGTTGGAAGAAGAGGGATCCTAAATGACCTAAAAATTCAATAAATTCATAAAAAATCCAATATAAACCCTAGGTTTGGACTTCTATGGACATTAGGGTTATAGTAATGAGAATGAAATGGAATAAAATGGGAATACAAAGTAGAGGGAGGGATGAATAAGAAAACATAGCCTTACCTCAAGATATTTACCCAAGAAGAAAAGGAGAACCACTAAGGGGAAAGGGGGATAAGGATTCATGGATGGGTGGGGGGGATGTTTTCAATGAGTGGGGGAATGATAGAGGTTAAATGTAGAGGGGTTAATTTGGTAAATTCATACCTTTTAACAAACCGGGATTGACTACATAGTTTGACCACATGGTTATCTAAACTATGTGATAACAGTGTGGGGATTCCCTATTTACCACCTTATGTCACATGGTTAGGCTAATCATCCAGAGACTGTGCCAAATGGACCTAGAAGAAATCACCCCCATTTTCATGCTTTTCCACATGATTACTGATAACCATGAACCAACCATGTAAATTAAATAATTTTTCTTATAATTAATGTTTTGGACCTATAACTTCTTCAAAATGCAAAAAAAAAGAATAAAAATAAAATTAAAATGAAATACTTACCCATGATCCTACATGTATCATAATTCACCCCATTGTTCTACTTTTTTCCTTGAGAAATTTCTCAAGGTTTGAATTTGAAAAAAACATGAGGCAATTGTTCTCAAACCATTTCCTATCATTTCAAAGTCTCATTATTCTCCCGACTATTCTACTACAACACAAATACTAGAGAAGTTGACTTACCTCATAGAAATTTGACCTGACAATCCAGAATATGAATAAGATGCTCAACTATAGTGGTGTCAGGTTCTATGTCTATACTTTCCCATTCCACTACTTGGGATGGGTTTGGATTATATTTCTTCTAGTATAAAATATCGAATACTTCATGAATAGAGGACATATTGGTTGTAAATAAAAAACTATATTCCAATATTTGAATAAAATCCAGAATTTCAAAGGGATTTATATAGTGCAATTCCAACTTACCCAAATTTCCTAAATTATGGTGTCATAGTTGAGGAAATACTTTATGAAAAACCTATTCGCCTATATCGAACTCAAAAATGTGATGAAGGTATCCAATGTAATATTTTAGGTGACTATGATATATAAAAAACCTTTTATGAATCAACTAAACCCTACTCATAATCTTCTAAACAATATTTATCCCCAAAAATGGACACTCATAATGATCAGACCAACATAGATGGGATTTTCACAAATTTCCGTAAAAGGATTCAAAAGGGTCCACATTTATCAAGGTATTTTTGTTATTATTTTAGAAAATTTCATCTAATGATAAGTTCTTATCCCATGATCCACCAAAGTCAAGGATTTCATCTCATAACATATCCCTAAGAATATATATTGTCCACTCTATCTTCCCATCAGTCTTCTAATGGTATTCCATGATTAATTTCAACTAATATCCCAAATACTTCTAAAGTCCCTTCCAAAAATGGTATGTGAAGTGGGGGAATTAGTCCAAAATAATCACTAAAGGTACACCCTAAAGCTAAAAACACTCTTGGACATAAATGTATCTAGGTTCTTCCACTTTCTTTGTATCTTAAGTAAGAATTACATGGGATGATTATATTAACCAGTTAATAACCATCCATATAAAGTTTTTCCTATTAGTATAAAATCATAATATAATAATTAAATTCATGGAGATCTCATACCATTTACACATTGAGATAAAGAGAGGATAAAAAACATGATTGGTTTCTAGTGCTCATATTTGATTCTCTAAAAAGTGAGACATCGAGATATAAAATCCTCAACTGCTTGTTTCATCATGGACCATTGTTGGGAAAAAAATCCCTCAATGTGTCCTATCGGTTTTTTTGGGAGTTATTGTGTTTTTTGAAAAAGTTAGATGACCGCGAATGTGTTTGGTTGGTGTTTTCTAAAGACAAGTTATAAAGGTGGCACAGTTTCCCAGTGTTTTCCAAATTTTGGATTTCAAAATTCGGAATTTGTGTTTAATAATTTAAGTTTTTATTCATAGGACCGAATGGTGTGTAGAATAGTGAATGGAATCAGAAAAATAATTGAAATGAAAATATTAGGAAATGGACCACATACCATGTCCAGGAATGGTTAGCAGTTGGATACCAGGTAATGGGAATGGTACACGGAGTGGCAGAAATGGTTTGTGGCAACAGTTTGTAGTGAAGGGAATGTAGTATGTGGAAGGAGTGATGGTTTATGGGATGGAGAAAGAGAATATAGGCACATAGGATTATAAGAAGTATGTAGACCATTGTAAAAAATTGTGTGTGGAAGGTTTTCAGTTCACAACAGGAGGATCGATGTGGGGTGGAGGCTGTACCGAATCAAAGATTTGGTAAATCATGGATTACCATATTTTTTGGATATCTTTTTCTATATATGGAGTGATAATACCAATGATTAGATAAGGAGTCAATATAATTAGATAACATGTCTTTTCTCTGGGAATTCGGTGAAGTATGATGGATGTTCGCGAGGGAGAATTCTATGAAGGCTGATGTGGTTCCTGCGGAATAAATTCCAACTAAGGATTTTTTGGGAAACTATATCCTACAAAAGATATAGTACGTAGAGGAAGAATGTGTGATATGTAGGTGTTTAGTGAATGTAGTATGTGGCTAGAGAAAAATTATCATATAGAGGGTTGTTCGTAGATGGGTTTTTAGGAGTTAGTACGTGGAGGCTGTATGCAACTGCGAAGGCAGAGGTATCCCACAGACGAAGAGAGGTTCACATAAGTGGAAGTAGTATACGGAGGAGGTGTTACATATATCATACCCAATAAAAAGTATGTGGGAGAAGTATGTGGTTCATAAAAAACTCAAGTAAGCTTTCAAAATCTTCAAATTAGTTTGCGAAATTATTTTCCAGTATCTAACAGTACCCGAGAAGGTGGACTTCATATGCGGGTGAAAGAATGACATGAATAGAGCATCTACCTAATGTTGAGGATACAGGAATTCATGAAAGTGAAGGGACATACATTTCCATAAAATATTTTTGACCTGTAAGAGTATAAACTATGAGTGGATTCATTTCCAAGAGTAGTGAGGGAAGGAAGAGGAAGACAGTGAGCTATAGAAAGAGGCATAGGGTGTGACCCTTGGGAATGTAGTGAGCATACCCTAAACCTTGTAAAGGTTGTGATCCCATGCATAGAAGATATAGACCTAACATTGTACTCATTATTATTCATGATCCTTAGTGAATTTGGTACATCGGAACATCACCATTGTATGACCATTGGACACAACCCAGTGAGGGTGAACCAAGTAAAAATTGCTGTTTTTGGTGCATGATTTAAATTATGTCTATTCTTTGCAATGAGAATGATAGAGAGAAACAAGTTTTTTTAACGACGAATCAAGATCTAAAGAGGAATAAATTTTAGCCTTTCATACCTCGATTAACCTCCTCAAGGTATTCGACCTAGTGGACCTAACAATTGGTATCAAATACAGGTTTAAAGGTAGTGATTCTCTCTCAGAAGGAGAAATTGAGGTGGTCAATCATAATGGAATTACGATCTTTGATGGAAATAATTTTCAACTATGGAAGAATAGGATGTAGAAATAATTTCAATCAGTATGAATGGATGTCCTTACAGTATCTATATATGTAATATCAACTAACATCAATAGTGGTTCTTTTTTAAAAGTAAAAATAATGTAATTGGATGCTGATACTAAAATAATCAATTCTTTAGGGTGATCCATATCAAATTCAATTTATACAAAGGTTATGTATTGTAAAACATCACATTCTATGTGTGAATTGTTTTTTAAAATTTGTGAGGGAAACACAAAAGTCTGAGAAGAAAAGCTGCAGGTTCTTTAGAACAAGTATGAGGATCTCAGAATGAACCGCAATGAGAAAGTTGATGCATTATTTGACAAGGTTAATATATTTGTAGATGACAATCAGGGTCTTGGATATTTCATTAAAGATATAAATATTGTAAAATTAATCATGAGAAAACATCCACCGCATTTAAATCTGAATGTTTCAGTGTTGGAAGACAAAGACCCAAAAGAGATGACATTAGATAAACTACACATTACCCTTGTAGAATATGAAATGAGAAATGATTATAATGACGCAGTGGAAAAGGGGATGTCAAAAGAAGTGGAATTTAATTCCATGAAGTGTCCCTATGTTGAAGATAGTCCTAAAGAGGGAAATTTGTATAAAGTCATGTCATTTCTCTCTGAAAATCTACAAATAGGAAAAGAGAATTTCAAAGGTAAGCTTCCATTTGTATGCTTTCAATGTTGAAAGATTGGAAATTTTGTAGTAAAATTTCCTAAGAAGATTGATGATGACAATCAAGACAATGATGAAATTACCCAAAATAATCATTCATAAAATGTGAAAGGTAGGATAAGTACTAAGAGAAAGTTCTTTAAAAAAATAAATCAAATTTCTAAAGAAGATGAAAGTTCAGAAGAATCAGAGGCAGACGAGTTGGAGGACTGCAAGAATCATAAAATAGATTATTTGGTGGTAGTTGTCTGAAATTCTTTAACAAGATAAGAAAGTATAAATAAAGAAAAAAATTGAAGGAAGAGTTGATCTTCAGGATGAATTAAAAGCTGCCCTTAAAGAGGTAGATATTTTGAGATCCAAAACAAATAAATCTAAAAAAGTTGTTAATGATTCCAAACTTTATATGTAGAAGCAGGAAAAAGAGAATTCTGAGATGAATGTTGAAATTAAAGAGCTAAGGTCTTCAATTCTAGAAAGCTCAGAAAATTTTATTGAGTACAAAATCAAAATTTAAGAACATAAAATAGAAATCGATAGTTTTACATAACTAGAAAAGATCAAATCAAATATATCAAAGAACTAGAAGTGGAATTCGTCGGTCTACGAAAAATAGTTAAAGAACATGAGAAAGTGTTAACTCTTAGTTTGACATTAGGAAAGAAGATCATACAGAAAATAGAGAAGATGATATTTGAGAAGATTGGTCCAGTAGAACAGAAGAAAGAATCAACTCTGAATGATAAGGATGGTATGGGTACTGATCTAAAACAGAAAGAAGTTTTGGTTTAAGTTAGACCACAAGCACCCACTCCAAGATTGAAGAATTATTTGGGTACGAAGAATAATCAGAATATTCAAATAACCCAAGGAACAACTAGTGGTCCATGATTTCCACATATAAATGTACCTCACATAAGATGATATTATTGTGCTATGATGGGATACTCTCAAAATTTACTTTCTATATAAAAGAGGTACCAATGGGAATAAGACCAACATAGGTGGTTGTATAGATCTCAAAACACTAGGTCATCATTTTATGGTATTTGTTTTAGATGTAAAGGACAACAACATATGGAAAGATATTGCACATTAACAATGAAAAGGAATGTGCTGAGGTAGACTAAATTTGTTCATAAGAAGCATCCAAATGTGTCATAAAGAGAGATGAAAATTCAAAATCTATTTGCAGCTCTCCATGTTGAAGTTGGTCCACATATACTGAGGAAGATCAATATTATCATTCCTTGTCAGGTATGAAGTCAGAGACTTGGGTTAAAAAGAAAAGGACTGAGTAGGAAGTGGTTACAAAAATTGTGTTCAAGGCATCAGATCACACAAGGATATGGATCATTGATAGTGGATGCACTTCCCATACGACAAGAAATAAGGATATAGTGACCCAAATCAGGTATGATATATAAGGTATCATAAGATTTGGTAATGATGAGGGATTTAAAATTATTGGTTTAGGTAAATCCATGTTTGGAGTAAAAGACATGAGATAAGAATATTTCTTGGTTGTTGAGGGACTTGGTCACAAATTGCTTAGTGTTAGTCAATTGTGTGACTCATGAAGTTCTATATGTTTTTCCAAGAAATTATGTATCATAAATTCAAAGTATGGTGTTATTGTGTTGCAAGGAAATCATACAAAAGGTAATATCTACCTTGTGAGTAGAGAAGAAGATATGTTCTTGTTTCCATGGATGAAGAAAAAAAGTTATGGAATAATCGTCTTGGTCACATAATCCAAGAGTCCATGGAATATCTGGTGAAATATGATACTGCTTGAAATCTTCCCAGATTATCACATGATCATACACATACATGCGATGCCTTCCAACAAGGGAAGATCATTCTGAAGACATATAATCTGAAGGAGGAAGATTCAAAAAGATAGCTTGAGTTAGTTCATATTGATGTGCATGGTCCAATTTCACCAAGGGATATTGATGGGATGATATATTATGTTCTCTTCATTTATGACCGTAGAAGAATGGTAGGGGTTTCAATAGTCGCCCAAAAATCTAAAGTGTTTAGTTTCATTACACGATATTGATGGAATTGTGAAAAGATATTTGGTCAGAAAATCAAAAAAAATTGAATAGATAATGGTACAGAGTTTACTAATAGATAAGTGGAGGATTATCTTGAGAGACATGGGATGATGCATCAAGTTTAAACAGTAATAATTCCATAGTAAAATGGATTTTTTTGAGATAAGAAATCATATTTTCAACAACATGTCTAGATCAATTCCCATTGAGAATGACCTTCCAAATTTTTTTATAAAGAAGTAGTGATGACAGTAGTATACACTTAAAATAGAGATTTACTTTGTTTGAAATATGAGAAGACACCATACGAGTTATGGTATGGAAAGAAGCAGTCATTTAAGTACTTTCAAGTCTTTGGAAGTAAATGTTTCATTCTCAATAAGGAGAAACACATGAAATTTGAATCCCATGGGGATGAAGGGATATTTCTTGGATACTCAAAAAAAAAAATTCATATAAATGTGTCAATAATAAGCTAGGAAAGATAGTTGAAAGTCATGATGTGAATATAGTAGAAAATGAAAATAATCTTCAGCAAATATATTATCAGACTCCATAGGATAATGATGAAGAGATGAGAAGGTTAGGAGATGCTCCATCTCTAGAGGATGATTCGAAAGAAGTCTTAGATGATGAGAATAAATCAATGTCTTCCCAGAGGCATGTGAGAAGAGCTAAAATTGATAGGCAGAACAGAATTAGTGATCAGACAACACCAATGCATACATGAAGAATGAAGACTCTAAAACAAACACCATACTTATAATAGGTGGAACCTAAATGTTTTTATTAATCTAATGGATATAAGAACTGGGTTCAATCAATGAATGAAGATCTTGACCAGATTAAAAAGAATCAAACATGTGATATTGTTTCAAGACCAGTAGACAAGACTATCATAGGGACAAAATGTGTTTTTTGTAACAAAATTAATGAAGATGGTGTTTTTATTTGAAACAAATCACTAATTGTTTGAAAAGGTTACTCCCATATAGAGGGTATAGAAATCGATGAAACAATTTTACATGTTGCAAGGATGGAGACAATCAAATTATTCTTGGCCATATTAGTGCAAATAAAGTTCAAGGTTTTCTAGATGGACAACAAGTCAACATTTCGGAATAGAGTATTAGAATAAGAAGTTTACATTGAGAAACAAAATAGTTTTCTCATTCATGAATATGATAATAGAGTTTGTTGGCTAAAGAAGGATTTATGTGGTTTGAAGCAAGCACCAAGAGCATGGTAATCCATTCTTGATCAATTTATAAAGAAGATCAGTTTTAAGGATGGTGAGGTTGATTACAATCTGTATTTCAAAAATGATAGTAGTCAAAGGATGAGGGTGCTGGTTTATGTCGATGACCTAATATTTGGTGGATTAGATGAATCTTAATGCAGACTATTTTCTAAATTCAGGAAAATCGAGTTTGAAATGTCGATGATTGGTGTGATGACATTATTCCTTAGATTAAAGTTGATGCAAGGAATGAATGACACTTTTAGTTTTCAATATAAATATTCCATGGAGGTTTTGAGAAGGTTTGTAATGGATGATTCGAAATAGATGAAGACTGTAACGACCCAAACTTTTATTAATGAGAATTCCTCTTGATCTAATTAAATGTCTTATTATGGTTATATAAAATCTGAAATTCATGGGCTTTATGTTTCTAGATTTTAAAACACCATTATGAATTGTGACCATTTCTAATATAGTCGTTGAACAGTGATCACATGATTAGTATAAATATAGGGCTTTAAAAAATCCAATTTTCTCAGAAAAAGGAAGAGATGGCCTCATAGAGTAAACTTCCCCATATGAAGACCACTTGTCAGGGCTCGGAAAGGAGGTGGAGTCATTGGGATTCACTCTTGACCAAGACCAAGACGATCTTGAACACATTAAGCTTGAGAGTAACCGACTATGGGAGAATTATAAGTTAATAGAGGTTACCACCCGAGTGATGTTATCCGAGACACTCCAAGAGTCTATCACCATCACACACCTTACCCTTCGGTCTTATGTGGGTGTTATAAGGGGTTATGTAACAAGATCCTAGCTCTATGACTATGTACATTATTTTTGTATAAATAATGTGGATTCATTTTATTATTTTTACTCTGTAAGTAGTTTTTAATGCACAAATATTATTTTAAGTTAATATTCAACTAAGAAATATATTTTTTATGAATTAATGAATTTTTTAATTAAATAATATTTTAATAAAATATTATAATAATTAAATTATTTTTTATTAAATTTAAATGATCAAATAGTTTTACGAATGAAATTGTTATTTTTATTAAGGTTTGAAAGATGTTTTGTCAAAACCCATGAATTTTGGGGAAATGTCAGTTTTAATTTTAAAATAAAAAATTCAAATATTTATAAAATTATTTAGATAAAATGAATATTATTTTTGGAATCATGATGTTAAAATAATCCAATGGTGATTTTTTAATGTTATTACACATGATGTTAGAACATGTTTTAAATAAGTTGGGACTTGAGGTAAGGGTTTATGTTTTAATCCCATTTTTAACCAGGATTGATCATATTTAAATATTCATTGAGAAAATTTTATACTCTATATCACTCTATATTAAAATCTATATAATATTTTTACATATGGTTATTTATGGTGTTTTAAATTATTCTTTCCATTTCCTATTATTTATAACCAAAAATACCAAAATAATTTTTTTAAGAAAACCCAAACTTATTTCTTCTTTTTGATCACGAGTATTTTTATTTCATGTACATATTCTTTAATTTTTTTTAAATGTTCTTTATACTCTCCACTGAATGTCTAAAGTAATTTTGAATCATATTTGAATTTATTTTCACAGGTTCAAAAATTAATCTTCATAATGTTTTCAATACATTTTATATCATACTTTTTTCAAAAAATATGAAGATAATATTTTTCAAAACTTATCGAATGAAAATTTTTCTCAAATATATGACCATTATTTATTATAAATATTCCTTTAAATGTTTATAGGTTTTTATAAATAAAATCTTACTAAATTGTTTTTGGTAATTTTTAGTTTTTAAGTTACAAAAATAAAATTATATTTTCTATTGTTTTCAAAGAATATTTTTAATGCATTTATAAATATGATTTTCATCTTTGTAAACAAACATTAAGGAATAATATTATTCCCTGGGGAAATTATATAATTATAGTATCCAATATATTTCTATATATTTTTAATGGTGATGATGTTTTAAAGTTGTGTTTAGGAAGCCAATTTCATTACTATTGTTTAATTAAGATTTTATGAAATGAGAAATGTTTTTATGATCTTATGGAACACATATGTCTGGTCTTCATTATGTGTAAAGTGGACCTAGAATTACATATAACTATAATTAATTAGGTAAATATTGATATATGATGATATATTATAGAAGGGAATAGAAAGTGAACCTAATCCAATACGATACTTTGTTCCCCATGAATAAAGAGAGAATGGGGAGTGAACCCAATCCACTATGGGACTCTATACACTATGTTATGGTGGAAAAAATAGTGAGACTTAACTAATGAAATTATTTTATATTCTTGTGATTTTTCTACAATCCTATGAATTATTCTTATGCTTATTATACACTCTCATGTATCAGGATTGATTATTGATCTTTTTTTACACTTTTGAATCATATATTTTGTCATGAAAAAGTTTTATTCCATGACCCATGATTTATTAGGTATGAAACTCACAAGTTATGATCATGATCACGTACCCTTATTTTTATCTTATGTTCACTTATGATATACAATTAATTTATCCCATGTTTACCCTTACTAAACCATTGATCTCAACCTTTCTTATGTTTTCATTTTCCCTAGTTTATGAATGAATTTATTAAATAAGATATTTCTATGAAGTGTAATATAAGATAATAAATTATATATTGAATATTTTTCATGAAATAAGTTTATTCTATATATAGACTCTAAATAAACATAACCTTTATTTTGGGTCTTTATTATAGTGAGATGTATTGAATATCCATCTAAAATGATGTAACATTTATGTAAGGAATGCCACTACTAGGAAACTACCCTATACCCACAGTTTAGAACTATGGGTATAGCCCCTAAAATTTTGGGTATAGGCTATACCCAAGGTTTTAGGAACAATGGAACAAGGATATTTCAGTATAAACTTAGTGGAATTTATTATACCCATGGTTTAATCTAAATAGTGGGTATATATCTATACCCATAGTTATAAAAACTTTGGGTATAGATTTTCCAAAAACAAACCATATACCCACGGTTCTCGAAACTGTCGGTATAGACAGATGCCTTTATTTGGTAGCAACAATGACTCTTCTATCCCTTAAACCTGTAAATAAAAAAAACACAGTGCACATTCAATACAATACAAATATTATATATTTATCATTCAACCAACTACTTTTAAAAATTTTCAAAAAATTTAAAAACTATAACATACATAAACATCCATACAATCAGTCAATTCAAGTTAATAAACAAAATCCACAAGTTTCTTTACTTCTACATAAAAAATAAAGGCGATCAATATCTCCCTCATCGCCAACATCCTCATCCTCATCACCATAAGCAACATCCTCATCACTAAAAATATCATCTAGAGCATTATCATCATCATTATCATGATCATCATCATCGCCACCACAATCATCTCGACCTCCATTAAGACCCTAATTATCATCACTCTGGGCGTCATTTAAAGATCACATTGATTTCATATATGAATCAATATAAGTAGCAGCCTCTAATGGAAGTGATTGACTTATAATTAATAAAGATTTTATGAAGAAACTAATGATCAGTTTATTACTTTCTCACTCCTTTAAAAAAGTTTTTTTATATCCTAAACTACTTCTATATGAGCTCTTTGAAGCTCGTTGGTTTGAGAGGTTTGATAGGAGCCCAATTAGGACCAATACCTAGAGGGGATGATGTTCTTCCCAGGTCAAAATTGGACTCTCCCAAGTGATCCTCACCTAATAACAGACTCAAATGATCATTCAACCCAAATTTTTCGTATTATTTATCATATAAGGCCTTAAGAGAATATTATTTAAAATGTAAACAAGATATTTAATTATGAATTTCATAAAAATATTTGAAATATAAATAAAAACATACAATATTTTATTGTACTTGTGCATTTACAAAACTTCAATCCTTTTTTCTTCCCACCTGAGCAGAATAATTTTTCTTCAGGCACACAACCTTCAATAATCAATATAGTTTTTTGCAAATTACATTGATTAGTATACACATATTCACAATATAAAACTTTTATGATCTTGAATAATAATAAAAGGGAATAAAATTTAAATGAATGAATGACTCATAAATTTAAACACATGATAAACATTGATAAAAAAATTCATAAATATAATCTAATCTTAAACACTTTATAATTTTAGCTACTCATTATAAGAATTTCATAATCTTGGAATATGACTTATTTATATTCATTTCATAATATACACTCCATGTTATTAATTATATGGAATTTCATTTATATATATGGCATATGTATTAAATATAGTGATCTTATGTTTTAATTTATTATACAAACTTGTTAAATAATCTAAATTTAACATATTTAATAATATTTAATCATTGATCAAATAAATCATCAAAAATATTTTGTCGTGTTTTCAATAATATCAAAATAATTCCCCTAATTTGAATAATTCAAATTATGTATTTTTGAAAATTCATAATCATTAAATATAAATACTTTATTACTAAGTCATAAAGAATTCCAATTGGCTAATTGCTTAATGGACATTAGGCCAATCTGCCAATAGTCCATTAGGTTTTTGGTTCAAATGGACACTAAGCCATTATGCCAATTTACAAATTGGTCACTAGAAAATTAGGCCAACTGTCCAATTAGCCATTAAGACAGTATTCCATGCCAATAGCCTAATTGGCTCTTAGAGCATCAGGGCATTAGGAAAACTGGACATTAGTCTATTAAGAAAATTTTCTATTAGGTTGTTAGGCCATTAGGTTAATTAGATTTTAGACCATTATACCAAATACACAATTTTTCCATTAGGCCAATTGGCCATTATGTAGTTAGGAAAATTGGCCATTAGGGCATTAGGCCATTAGGACAATTGTACATTAGGCTATTAGGACAATTTACCATTAGTCTATTAGGATCTTAGGCTGTTAGGACCTTAGGCTATTAGGACAATTGGCCATTAGGCTGTCAGACCAATTGGATAATTGGAAATTTGTAGATTAGAACCTTAGGTCGATTGGATGTTAGGCCTTTAGGCCAACTGACCAACCTTTCATTATGTCGTTAGGACAATAGGCCAATTGACCATTAAACCATTAGGCCAATTGACCAAAATTCCTCTAGGAAAATTGGTCATTAGGCCATAGGTCCATTAGGCCAATTTGAAATTAGGCCAATTGGCGAATTCAATATTATGCCTTTAGGCCAATTCGCCATTATACCATTAGACCGATGAGACATTTGGCCATTAGTCCAATTATTCATTTGGCCATTAGTTCATTTGGATATTTGGATATTTGGATGTTAGGCCTTTAGAACAATTGTCCATTAGGCCATTAGGATTATTATACAATTGGACATTATGTATATTAGCCATTTTTTCAATTAGGAAAATTGGATATTAGGCAATTAGGGCCTTTGGAAAATTTTCCATTAGTATGTCATGCCGTTAAAAAAATTAGTCATTAGACTAATTATCCATAAGGAAAATTGTCTTATTGTCCATTAGGCCATTATTCCATTAGTCTAATTGGATAATAGGAAGTTAGGACAATTGGGAAATTTGAAGTTATACCATTAGTCTATTAGGACATTACCCCATTTGGATAATTTTAAATTAGGCCAATAGGACAATTGGTCATTAGGCCATTTGGCCAATTGTCCAATTGACCATTAGTCCATTAGAAAATTAGGAAAATTTTCCAATTGGCTAATTGGCCCATTGGCTGTTAGGACTTTTGGCCATTAGGATATTTGGTCATTAGGCTATTAGTCCAATCATCCATTATCTTGTTAGTCCAATTATCCATTATTCCATTTGATAGGAGTATTTTCAGCCTTATATTAAAGGAATTAATGAAAATAATATATATTTTTTTAGCATGAAAAATTAATTAACAATATAAATTTATATATTATTTTAATTCATATTAATGTACATGGTGCTTCTCATGATCAAGAATTGCAGTGCACCCTAATGAGTAAAGATACATCGTTAAATCTTTGTTTTTTTCTAGAGAAATCCTAAATAAAAAAATTCAATACAAGTAATAAGAATTAAAATTTATATGAAAACCATTAAATATTGGGAATAACTTAATAATATCACTCTTCTAATATGTGATCTTTTTTTTAATATTTTTTTATTGAACAATCTAAGAATATGGGTAGACCCTTTGAATAATAATTAATTCTTCTCCTCCAATAATTATATATCTCATGATTATATGATCACCAGAACTATCTAATATCCATCAACCTTGCATCCTTTCTAGCTTCACCATTGGTAAATCTAAATCGATGCTACAACAAACATATTAATTTGTTTAAATACATTAATAATATAGACATAAATTTAACAAAAGTTATTACCCATATCTCCACCATGTTTTTTCCCTGATGTCATTACAAATATGTATCCATGACAATGGTTCCATAGGAAATATATCGTGGTACTTGGATAAAGTAGGCAAGAAACATCTAAAATTCATTTAATTTTAACCTATCATCTTCTTTTCATCATTTCAATCCACCATTAGTTTTGTTTGGTGATTCTAGGATTCCTGCATATAGGTGCGCACATGTCGCCTACTAGAAGATCATATTGAATAATATAGAAGGTGAAAAAGAATAATTAAGTCATGGTACAACAAGAAAAAAATAATTTGATATAATTTGAAACAATTATAATAAAAAAACATGATAGAGGATGCTCTATATGTTCAGATGGATCCATAAGGTGTCCTGGATTAGTAGACTCTGAAGGATGTGTCTATTCCCATACATGCTCTGGGTGATCTGCAAGCACTAGAGTGGAAGATGAAGGAACACAATAATTAGATCATGGATAGGTAATAGGAAATAGATACAGTGTATACATAATAGGACATGGGTAGTAGTATTGGGGATAAATTAAAGGATTTGAATATGGTAAATGTGTAAACATTCTTGGAGGAGGCATAGACATGGTATGGGAAGAAGATACTAAATGATATAACGATGGAGTCATGGATGGGAACATCCTTAGAGGCTCAAGTGGAGGATGGAAAGTTGTGGTATATGGGGTATCCAGTGGTGGTCTAGGGTGGGAATGTGTATGATGCGTGCTCCTTCTAGGTATAAGATCATCCTTGCATAGACCCATTATATTAGGATGAAGAGGATTCAACTCCGGTGAAAATGTATATCCAAAGATTTTTTTTTGAAAAATAATAATAACATAAATTATATGTAATGTAGAAGAAAAATATTACACTTATTTTAATCACTAAGGGAAGCAGAGGAGGAAACCCATGCACACACATCACTTGATAAACATCAAATAACCACTTTCGTCAAACTTCTGTAGTATTTTTCATAATATGTATAAGAATGAAATATCCATTTTTTATAAAAAGTTTTTAAAAATAATGCATTCAACTTAAAGACAAAGAAGTCATAAAAGATGTCATAACATGTTTTAGTAACAATAATTTAAAACCAATTTATATATTTTTTAAAAACCTATTTTAAACTTTTTTCGGGAATTGAAATAATAATAATTAAATTAAAAATTAACAGATAATAATAAAACAATCATATCATACCAAACTTAAACTAACGTACAGTAATTACAGTAATACCAACCAAAGAAACCCATGTCAAGGTAAAATGAAGGTACTGTGAACATATATTGTTGCTTCTATATATTTCCCAACACTACTTCAGGTTTAACATCAACTCTTATAATGGAAAAATTTGAGTAATCAAATTAAATATTTTATTCAACAACAATGGGGGCATAAATGGTTTCAATTTCATCCCCAACATCATGAAAAATATTTATTTGGATTAATTCATTAATGATATTGTAATCAGGTCTCACATAATATTTCACATAAAACAATTGTATTTCCATTTATTCCAAAATGTATGGTTCATCTGTAGTTTTGAATCGAATCATGTCAATAACTATGAATCCCCAATCATCAATAAATATACCATGTCACGTCAACAAATCAAACCATTTACATTCCATTATAGTGACTCTACCTTCATAGTAGTAATCCAATAACAATATTTTCTCAATAACACCATAATAAGACACATTTTAATATCAGGGCCGACTATCTAATGAACTATGATAATAGTCTATTGTAATAGTTAACATAACTCAATTATGTTGTGTTCTCATTTTCACTACTCAATCAGTTGTAAAAAAATTATACCCATTTATTATTAAAGATTTCTATTCACGAACCAAAGAATTGGGACCAAAATCCAATGCTCTTAATTCTTGATAAATAATGTCAAGAGGTAAAATGAATAGTAAAAATATATATGAATAATAAAATTAAATGAATATATAAATTTTAAGCTAATTAAAGTATTGGTCATACCTTTGATTCTAACCAAGTAGGAAACACTTTTCTATGAAAAACCTCTCTCCTTATGAAAGGAAAAGTTCGATAAACACCACTTATAATTTGTTTATATTGCATAAAAAAATGATAATAAAAGTTTAAGGTATATATGAAATGCCATAGTATGATATAATATATAAATATTAAAATTATTTTATTGATATATTCATCAAACAAACTATAGTTAAACAAGACTATGTGATGTTCCATATCCCCCTCTTCAAGGATCAATGTAGCCAATGAATATGACCTTGGAATTCATCCTCTTTAGGGAAGATATAGATATAAGAAATCAATTTTCTCACACTTCTCATATTTATTTCTCATTATCTTATTATGTCTTGTGCTCATATTAGACAATTACATTGAACACAAATCTATACATTCTTGATCCAGATAACCTCTCATAATGGAACCTTTAATATGATTCTTGTTTTATACATAATATTTAATTGTGAAAATATTTATTTTAGTAGAAAGGTCTCCTGAAAATTTTTTCAGTTTAAAGATGAACTGTTAAATGCAACATGTAGGTGAAAAATGATGTAGGATTTTTTTGTCCAACTCAATGAAAATTAATGGTTCCTTTTACTGCATTTTTATTTAGAATTACTTGTATAATCGTTAATCATAAAGGTCTCTAAAAAACGGAAAAAGAGAATCAATTTCACCTTTAAATTATTGGATAGAAAATGTCATATCACTATTGGAATCAATTCATGAATAAGGATGTGATAATCATGATTTTTTAGGGATTTTAGTTTCAAATACCAAATGTTGACTCATTTTTGATATGTGGTTGGAATAGCCATTAGGAACCTAGATATTCTCCAATACTTCCAGATATTGTTTTTTCTATAAATTTTTCATCACATTATAAGCACAGTGAAATTTCAATTTTTTTTACCGATACACACAGGGTGAAGTTATACTTAAATACCCCAATCCATCAAGTCCCAATGAGATAAAAATTTATATTTGGTCTTCCCCTTGATATTTAGAATAATAGAAAGAAATTTTTTACATATATCTCTCTCAACATGCATGACTTAAAAAAACAATTATGAATTACGTTGGTAGAACAATATTGAAACTAAACAAAGATACTTCTATTTTTCCAGTTCTAAGTGGATTTAGTGTCATAATTATTCCTCTTTTTAGATTTCATCTGACCTGTCCCTATAAAAATTTGAAATATTTTGATTCATTTATCAAATAAATTCCTAACATATATTATGGTGTATATTCAGTTTCAATAGTATTATCAAAATTCCAATGACTCTTCCTGTATTGATGATCCCTAGTAAATAATCATTGATGCCCCATAAAAATAAAACTACGACAATATTTAATCCTTCTCGATCATCTATTATTCATAAAAATAAAACATGATTGTTTTCCTTTTGTGCCTAAACCAGACATCATTACATAAGAAGTGAAGTCATTTATAGTCCATAAAATGGTAACACACATCTGAAATATATTCTAGGAAGAAGCATCAAATTTTTTCACACTCATATACCAAAGCTGCTTCAACTCTATTATTATGGGTTTTAAGTAGAAGTCTATATAATTGATAGGATCAGAAAATAAAAATATTAATATACTTAAGAAATTGAAATGTTTTTTCATACACATCCATGAAGGAAGATTATAAACATGAATAAAAACTAGACATGTGTTGTGAGAAGTATACATATGATCAAATGGATTAAACCCATCACATGATAAACCCAACATGAAATTAATCAACTCAGATAAAAAATCAAGATTTTATGCATAAAATTCCCACAATACTAATCCTTATGTAAGATGAACCAAATCACAATTTTATTTAATTCTATCAACATAATGACATCGTATATTGGCTGATATTTCTGCAGAAATAAATATATTTTAAAGCCTGTGAATCAAGGGAATGTCCAACATGACTTTCTAAAGTAGATGAGATTGAGTTCCATATGAATTTTCCTTACATAAATATGTACCACATTCATTTTAGTCATTAATTTCATTTGTTTCCTCACTAGAAAAATATAATCTTTCATACAAGAATTAAATTTTTTAGTAGAAAATCCAAGATACTTAATTAAATTTCAGGCCTTATAATGATTTGAGGGAATATATGTACCATTAGGAAATAATTCCTTCAAAATGGTAAGAATATAATGAATAGTGGTATTAGATATTACATACATGATTTTTCTATGATATAACCACATTAAAAATCCCAAATTTTTTATTTTAGTACAATCCTGATATACAGGAGTTCTAACATCATCCATTTAATTTTTCACTCTCTCAACATCATTATATTAATTATTTTCTTCATGTTTATTGATATCATTATTATCTTTCAGTAGCATACTATCTCTCTTGATGAT
The DNA here is from genome assembly GCA_963277665.1 of Viscum album. Taxonomy (NCBI): domain Eukaryota; kingdom Viridiplantae; phylum Streptophyta; class Magnoliopsida; order Santalales; family Viscaceae; genus Viscum; species Viscum album. Next base: position 387,848,090 of record OY728141.1, on the reverse strand, counting down.
GTACACATGGAAATTAATCAAATATAAAATTCTTCATACCAATTCTTTCTTTTCTCTCATGAATAGTATAAGATTGTCTTGTCTCTCCATTGTGATACCAACCACAATAGTTTTTTTTAAAAGATTTTTTATATGGTATATTTATTCTTCCTATCTTAACCAGGGTCTTACAATATAATTATAACTTTGAAACTATATACGAGATTTATCTGAAGCATTTTTAAATGAAAAATCTAATTTTTTCCAAATTATCTTGAAAATCAGTTAAAATTTGATCGGTATTATACATATAGCTTCTATACATTATATTCTAGGCTAAAAAATTTAGGTTCAAATCAAAAATCTAAACCATAATTACAAATGATATCCAAATTAAAATTAAAATTAAAATCATAGTGCAGAGGAAATTAAAGAACACTAATAGAAAAAATTTTGAATATAATGCATGATGTAAGTGGCCATTACCGAATACTCTACTATCCATCCCAACAAAGAATAAGTCATATCATAAGAAAAAACCATGGAATACTCATAAAAGTGATACAAAATCTCTAACACACATTTAAGTATCTTTGAAAACTATCCCTCTCTCATACAACTGTCAGAACTATGATGATAATTAAAACCACCTGAACTATATGATCTATATACATGCTTAATAGATATCACCTATATAAAAATATCAATGATATTAGACAAAGAACATAATATAGTACATGGAACTATATTCAGAGCTAGGGAAGTGTTAAAAGTTGAAGGTGGAATAACACCATAATACAAGTACTTTATCTTCACATTAGACCATTACGAGAGGCCTATGTTAAATCAACATTAGAAATCAACCCAACACAGTTATTCCCCCTAAATCCAACCAAACTCCAAAATAATAAAAATATTTAAAAAAATAATATTTTAAATCTATGGCCCCCCTTATTCAATAAGTTCCAACACAAAATAACTGATAAATAAAATTAATTAAAAGACCAAAGAGTAATTACATTTGAAAAAAATCAACAAATAACCACCTTGAATAATTAAAAATCATTTTCATTTTAAAACAATTTAAAACCACCCACTATTGGGATAAATCCCCATCATGATGAAAAATATACTTTTGGAAATCACAAATTTTTTTATAAAGATCAATGCCTACATAAGTATTTTCAAAACACTATTATACCAGGATTATAAAAACAATTACCATTAACAAATATCTTATAATAATCTATTTCTATTTCATATCATTTACTACTATTTTAATTCCAAAAAACTCCATAATCCTCACATGTTAAAATTATCCTGTTTTTAAATACCCTTCAACGGGGTATAATTTTTTTGTAAGAAAACACCAAATAATATTAAAAAAATATTTCATTTCACAAACAACCCCTAAGACATCAAATAAAATAAAAATCATGTACTCCGTAGAATTCATTTTTCACATAAAAAATCTATTTTTATGCAACCGTGGAATAATGATAACACTCCAAAACCTTACTTGAGGCATTATGAGATAAATATCAACTATCAAATAGAGAAGACAAGAAAATGAATAATAGGTGGGAAATTAATATTACCTCTAAAAGATCACAAAAAAAAACATCTATACATTGGGTAAGAACACCATGACAAAGGTGTAGTGTCGCCTGAGGAGGAGATGAGGGATGCCAAAATTTCCTAAAGAGGGGAGGGGGATGAAAATATTGCTTGAGTAGTGGATGTGAGATGCTGAAATCTCCTGATAGGGTATGGAAGTATTAGTTTTTGAGGGAGGAGGAGAGGAGGGGGAGCTCGAGTGAGCCAACCTATGTAAAAGGCTATACCCATAGTTTTTAAAAAACCATTGCTAAATCTTACCTTAAAAAACCATTATTATATCTCAACCTATACTGATGGTTTTTTAAAATTTTTGGTATAGGTTTGGGTAGAAATTATATACCCATGGTTTTGATAAACCATGGGTATATATCCATGGGGATAGGGGTAACTTCTAGTAGTGTTATTGAGTTACTATAGTTGGTATCATAGTAGGGTTTAGTTACATTTAGAGATTTGTTTAAGAAGAATATGAGAAAAAATATTGTCACACACGATTTTTTTTTCTCTGTCTTTGTATTGATCCGGCCCATTAGAAATCCCGATCCTTTTCATGGGTATTTTATGAGATAAATATTGATTTTTGAAGTTTCATATATGTCTAACCACCCTAATTTGGGATCCCCATTGTTTGTTTAGTAGTTTTTGAAGAAAGGGTGGTTACTTCATGATCTGGGCCAACCGTGAGCCCATTCCCAGTTTTAAAAACGGAATTTGTTTCTTTTATAACTATTTTGTTTTTCATCCTTTTTCACACATTCAACTTACCACTTGTCCTATAATTATACATTAAAATTTATTTATCCTTTTGGACCCATTATAAATTCATAAGCTGGGTGAATTTGGGTTACTTATTTAGGTATTGGGCCATCCCATTGGCCCATTTCCTGTTAAAAAAACAAAATAATTTGTTCCATTTATATCTTTTTCATTTTTTACTCTTTTTCGGTGATTCCACCTCACCCTATAATAAAATAACCCTATCTTATCCCTCATAATCGATTTTACCTCTTTGGAGCTCATATGGGTCGCGTATTAGGGCAATTGTTCTCTGGTTTCCTCAAAACGTACTGAATTGATAAGGTAAATTGTTTCACCCATAACTCAGTAAATGCGTATTCTTTTGGCCACAAATTTTCTTCCCCTGGTTCGCCAAGACCTTAGGAGGCTCTCCAAAAAATTTCAAGCCATTCCATTCTATATAGGGTTGCAGATCTAATGGAAGACGAAGAGTTTTCTAGGGTGAAAGGTGAGATTCCTTCTCCTTTCTTCTTCCTCTTCCCCCTCCTTTCATTATTTTGTGGATTTATTTTATCCCCTAGTATTGATAGACCTAGGGTTTTGTTATACCATGTTTTTTGATGGGTTTTCTGTTTGTTTAGGTCTGATATTTATAGTTTTATGGTTTATAAACCCGCGGCGGGTGATTTCGGGTGTGCGTTTCAATTACGCCAAAGATTTGAGGTAGGATACCCCTTGCACATGACTTTTTTATTTAAGTTTCATCATTTTATTATATTTAACAGCAGATATATATGTTTATTATTGTTTTTCATCCTTTTGATAATTTTATTGGTGTTCAAAGTGGTTTTTTAATCATTGGTTTGTGAACGGTAGTGTTGTTTGGTCATGAAAGTTCTCAACAAGTGTTTGTTTAAACGTTCCGTTATCGTTTGCAAATATTTTGTGATGTTTATAATCTGGTCTGTGGTATTTTTAACATGTTACAGTATCTTGAATGAAAATATGGCTTTCAATTGGTGTTTTATTCCTTTTCATGTACTTAAAATAAATTGTTTTGTTTAAAAAGGGCATGTCATGTGTTCGGTAAATTGCCCGGTTGGCTTTTATGTGTGATGTGTGATTTAAAAGTTATTTGTTTGGATTTATAAAGGAATTGGAATAATGATAAATGGTATTTTTGGGTACTTATATGGATTTCCTATTTGTATTTGTTTTTACAATCAAGTGTGTTTTTATTTACAACATATTTTGGCCCGAGTTGCCCAAAAATGGACTGTTTCACATCTTTATGAAAATGGACGTGTTTTGAATATGTAACCTGAGTATTATAAGAGATTTATGAATGTGGTTTTATACTGTAAATTGTGTTTATACAGATCCTTAATAGAATTAAAATTCATACCTTCGTCAAAGGATAGTTTGAGAAAATAATTAAAAGGCTCGTTTGGCATTTCCTAGAAATGAAGGAGTGTTTTACATGTATATAACAATTTGTGCAATTGGGATTGTTTTATGGTCCATTAAATGATTTTATTAAATGTTTATTGGGCTTCCAAATATGATTTGGTTTGTTTATGATGTGTGTTTATAATTTAAAGAGTGTTTTTGAAAGAGTTTTATGTGCAAAGCCTCAATACACTTCATGAAATCGTTTTACCGAAATATTTAGCGGTTTGTTGATTAATGTAAGAAATGTGAAGAATGATTATGGGCTGTTTGTGTTTTTATGGTTTTGGAATGGAATGGGGATGTGAAATGTGTATTTGATAATATGTGTAACTTGATTGAGCACTAAAGGGAATCCCAGGTATCTAGGTGGGCGGACGTGTACTAGTATGCTAGTGATTCTGTGGGGGTTGACCCTTGTTTCACGTAGCAAGTTTGACGATGACAACACTAACTAAACTATGATGATGATGATGATTGGGGACCACTAGGTTATGGGTATGTTCCCTACTAGTGGCTCGTGCACGAGAACAAATATTTATTATGGTTACTTTCACCGAGATACGAGGTACCTGGGGATCACAACTAACTAGTGCCTAGGGGTATTCCTGTGACTAGTGCTCATTGGCTATTTTGTACTCACTGTCGGCATACGGTGTGTTTGGTTGGTAAATTCAGTAGTATCTGTTATTTATTTTAATGTTAAAATTCTTTAAATCATCCCTCTTGAAAACTATATTCATTTTGAAGTTTCACCTCTTCGAAAATAATTGTTACTTGCATTTTTGATTATTAGACATGCATGTTTTTGTCTGATAATTATTATAGCATGGAACCTCATTTGAAAACCATACTTTCAAATCATGAATTTAAAACTATAAATTTATGTTTCTTTTATTTTAAAGTAATGTGCATTTGGAATAGAATACCGGGCTAACCTACTGAGTTTTAATACTCACGCCTATAGTCTTCTTCTTTTTTTAGCCCTTGTGCAGGTTTCATCTTTAGTTCGATCACCTTGGGCGACATTTTATCATTGTGTTGGAGAGTGACCAGAAGTGTCACATGGAGTTAGTTTTTCATCGGGATTGTTCAGTTGAGTTGTTGGTTTTGTTCCAATTTTAGTTTCTTGTACGAATAATATTTAGTTCAATTTTTATATAAATTCATTTTGGGCTGTCCGTTTATTTCCGCTGTTTGTTTGATTGTTTATATATGGGAGAAATCGTTCCCTTGTGTACTCTATTGATGCCTTTGGTTCTTGTCACCATCCCGGGAGGATCGGGAACGCCTCTCGGGACTTGTCGCGGGCTGGCCTGGGTGACCGGTTCAGGGTCGACTTGGGCTGGTTCGTGACAAAATGGTATCAGAGGAGGTCAGCTATTAGTGGACCTTTCTTTTTAGAGTGCCCTTGTTATTTTGGGGATGTCAAGGTAGATGGAGTATGATTGTTGGGACTTGAGGGGTAAGTGCAAGAAGAGCATCGCGAACTCTTCCTTGTTCTAATCCTTAGGTTTCCATGGAAGTCCGGTTTTATTAGTGTCCATTGTTCTAGTTGATTGTTTTGTATTGGGATATGACAAGGGGAGTCTGACCAATGGCCTTCGTGAGCTCACATGGCCTGGAAATCCATGTGGAGCTGGGGAATGGTCCTAATAAGTCTCTCTGTGTTGGTTTTGTGATTGGCATATGGCCGCCAACCATATGGTCAAGTCACCCACCAACACTAGTTCCCTTTTTTGGGTCTCTTGAACCTTTCATGAATTCTGAATTTTTGTTTTTAAAATCCTTGTGTGAGAATTGTGGAAATGGGTTTTAATGTTAGGTTTAGATTTTGAAAAGTGAAAAAAGGGGGTTTTCAATAATTAAATATAACAATGGTTTTGGAAGGTTGTGTTTTTGTGGAAAAAAAATGGAGGGAAGAAGAAATGATTTAAAGGGATTGGATTATCCATAATCTAAACTTGTGGTATGTTGAAATAAAATGTTTTGAAATTGTGAATCATTTTAATGTGAATCTGGATATTTTTTTAAATGGGGTATTTTAGGATGTTAAATTTTTTTTTAATGGGATAAATTAGTTTTGGAAATTGGTTTTGATCGGTTGGTGTTTTACTACAAACGGTATTGGTCTCAATGGACCTCGTATTTTGAAAATATCCCTTGCTGAATTTGTTTTTTAAAAAAAATCGGAAGGGGTTTTTTGGAGTGGCTTGGTTATTTAAAAAGTTTTTGAAAATGAAAAGGGGTAGGTTTTTAAGAAAATGGTTCTTAATTAATTGTGGTTTTTTGTTTGTGAAATATGAAAATGTTTTTTTTGACTTGGTGGTTGGTGTTCCTTTTGAAGGTAAATTGTTTTTTTGAATTATGATGTTTAATTTTAGCCTTTGGTGTTTTCATGGGTGCTCACATGCATGGTTTTATTTATATCTGGAAGTATGGCCTATATGGTATGGTGGTTGGATTCCAGGGGTGGCATGGAAATGTGCATGTGGGTGAGACTATATGAAACACCATTGGTGAATGCGGAAACCCACCAAGTTAGTTTGATTTTTCAAAATTGTTTTGAGCTGAAAATTGTGGCCTTTTTTTAACCAATGGTTATGTGGCTTGATTTTTCTATGTTGTAGAAGATTTTTTCATTCATTAAGCTTCTTTTTGATCTACAATTCATACTCTTGTTGTATCTTGAGATGATATCTTGTTGGTGTCTTGGTTTTGGAGTAATTTTCATTGGGTTTCTAAAAATGCGTTTGATGTTGTGATGTGGCCATGGATAGTTCTGCGTTGGAAATCTTTCCTGCTGATAAACCTAAGGATTCCTTTAAAATTTTAAGTCCACCTATTTTGATGATGCCTCAACTTGTTTGTTGGAATATAGAGCTGTTTGGGATATATTAAAAGTGTTTCTAGGTCATGATAATTCTTTTGGACAGAGCAGTTGTGTTCGGTGATGTTGATGTGTTTCGTCGTATTCCTTGTCCATTATGCCCCTCGTTTGGAGTGAGATAGAATTTTGATATGTATCTATGAGTTCCTATTTAGATTAATGTTTTTGTTTGGTGATCAAGTGTGGTTTTTTTGAGTGGTGTGATCCTTATCACCTGACTGCGGTGCAGCAAATGCTTCAAGAATCAGGGCTCCAGCCATAGGCCTCAGAGTGAAGATTTTCACGCAGTCAAAAAAAATCAACAGAGGTGTGGACTGATAGATTAAGATCCTTAATCCTCTGTTTTGGTAAGTTAGTTAGTATGTCAATGTTTTGGTTCCTCATTTCTATGAATTTCCCTTTGTCTCAACAAGCGTGGTGGACTTAGCCCCTCACACAATGTGTATGGTTATTCCTTCATGGATGTGGATTTTCAATCAGTGTCCCTGTGTGGACTGCCTGTAAAAATCAGGTGCAGTATTGGTGTTACCTATTCATAGGGGGAGAGTTTTGGGTAGTTTCTTTGTTTCTTTTGTTGTTTCAGTGGCCAAATTATTGGGTCCCCTTCCCTCCCATCCCCATGTGACGGGGGTCTAGAATTGTGTTGAATGTGTCGACCAAGTTATTGTCCCCTCCATTCGGGAGTGGGTGGTTTATATGTTCATGTTGTAACCCTATTAACATTGTATAGTTGTTTTTTTAGGAGGGTTTTTTTTGGGCTTGTGTGAGTGAGTCCCAACTCTAGCTCATGTTCAATTCTTGTCTATTCATTGCTAGTTGGTTTCTAATGGTGGGGAGACCCACCATGGGTCTCTTGGATTTTCATCCTAAGAAAATTTCTAGTTATAGTTGATTCTTAATGGTGGGTATTAAATTCTGGAATCCATATGTGTTGTTTTTTTTTCAGCCGGAAAGTGTTATGGCTTTCCGGGGGCGGAAAGCTTTAATGGTGGGGAGAATTGTCACACACGGTTTTTTTTCTCTGTCTTTGTATTGATCCGGCCCATTAGAAATCCCAATCCTTTTCATGGGTATTTTACGAGGTAAATATTTAGTTTTGAAGTTTCATATATGTCTAACCACCCTAATTTGGGATCCCCATTGTTTGTTTAGTAGTTTTTGAAGAAAGGGTGGTTACTTCATGATCTGGGCCAACCGTGAGCCCATTCCCAGTTTTAAAAACTGAATTTGTTTCTTTTATAACTCTTTTGTTTTTCATCCTTTTTCACACATTCAACTTACCACTTGTCCTATACTGATACATTAAAATTTATTTATCCTTTTGGACCCATTATAAATTCATAAGCTGGGTGAATTTGGGTTACTTATTTAGGTATTGGGCCAGCCCATTGGCCCATTTCCTGTTTTAAAAACAAATAATTTGTTTCATTTATATCTTTTTCATTTTTTACTATTTTTCTGTGATTCCACCTCCCCCTCTAATACAATAACCCTATATTATCCCTCATAATAGATTTTACCTCTTTGGAGCTCATATGGGTCGCGTATTAGGGCGATTGTTCTCTGGTTTCCTCAAAACGTACATAATTGATAAGGTAAATTGTTTCACCCATAACTCAGTAAATTCGTATTCTTTTGGCCACAAATTTTCTTCCCCTGGTTTTCCAAGACTTTAGGAGGCTCTCCAAAAATTTTCAAGCCATTCCATTCTCTATAGGGTTGCAGATCTAATGGAAGACGAAGAGTTTTTTAGGGTGAAAGGTGAGATTCCTTCTCCTTTCTCCTTCCTCTTCCCCCTCCTTTCATTATTTCATGGATTTATTTTATCCCCTAGTATTGATAGACCTAGGGTTTTGTTATACCATGTTTTTTGATGGGGTTTCTGTTTGTTTAGGTCTGATCTTTATAGTTTTATGGTTTATAAACCCGCGGCGGGTGATTTCGGGTTTGCGTTTCAATTACGCCAAAGATTTGAGGTAGGATACCCCTTGCACATGACTTTTTTATTTAAGTTTCATAATTTTATTATATTTAACACTAGATATATATGTTTATTATTGTTTTTCATCCTTTGGATAATTTTATTGGTATTCAAAGTGGTTGTTTAATCATTGGTTTGTGAACAGTAGTGTTGTTTGGTCATGAAAGTTCTCAACAAGTGTTTGTTTAAATGTTCCGTTATCTTTTGCAAATAATTTGTGATGTTTATAATCTGGTCTGTGGTATTTTTAACATGTTACAGTATCTTGAATGAAAATATGGCTTTCAATTGTTGTTTTATTCCTTTTCATGTACTTAAAATAAATTGTTTTTGTTTAAAAAGGGCATGTCATGTGTTCGGTAAATTGTCTGGTTGGATTTTATGTGTGATGTGTGATTTAAAAGTTATTTGTTTGGATTTATAAATGAATTGGAATAATGATAAATGGTATTTTTGGGTACTTATATGGATTTCCTATTTGTATTTGTTTTTACAATCAAGTGTGTTTTGATTTACAACATATTTTGGCCTGAGTTGCCCAAAAATGGACTGTTTCACATCTTTATGAAAATGGACGTGTTTTGAATATGTAACCTGAGTATTATAAGAGATTTATGAATGTGGTTTTCTACTGTAAATTGTGTTTATACAGATCCTTAATAGAATTAAAATTCATACCTTCGTCAAAGGATAGTTTTGAGAAAATAATTAAAGGCCCGTTTGGCATTTCCTAGAAATGAAGGAGTGTTTTACTTGTATATAACAATTTGTGCAATTGGGATTGTTTTATGGTCCATTAAATGATTTTATTAAATGTTTATTGGACTGAAAAATATTATTTGGTTTGTTTATGATGTGTGTTTATAATTTAAAGAGTGTTTTTGAAAGAGTTTTATGTGCAAAGCCTCAATACACTTCATGAAATTGTTTTACCGAAATATTTAGCGGTTTGTTGATTAGTGTAAGAAATGTGAAGAATGATTATGGGATGTTTGTGTTTTTATGGTTTTGGAATGGAATGGGGATGTGAAATGTGTATTTGATAATATGTGTAACTTAATTGAGCACTAAAGGGAATCCTGGGTATCTAGGTGGGCGGACGTGTACTAGTATGCTAGTGATTCTGTGGGGGTTGGCCCCTATTTCACGTAGCAAGTTTGACGATGACAACACTAACTAAACTATGATGATGATGATGATTGGGGACCACTATGTTATGGGTATGTTCCCTACTAGTGGCTCGTGCATGAGAACATATATTTATTATGGTTACTTTCACCGAGATACGAGGTACCTGGGGCTCACAACTAACTAGTGCCTAGGGGTATTCCTGTGACTAGTGCTCATTGGCTATTTTGTACTCACTGTCGGCATACGGTGTGTTTGGTTGGTAAATTCAGTAGTATGTGTTATTTATTTTAATGTTAAAATTCTTTAAATCAGCCCTCTTGAAAACTATATTCATTTTGAAGCTTCACCTCTTTGAAAATAATTGTTACTTCCATTTTTGATTATTAAACATGCATGTTTTTGTCTGATAATTATTATAGCATGGAACCTCATTTGAAAACCATACTTTCAAATCTTGAATTTAAAACTATAAATTGATGTTTCTTTTATTTTACTGTAATGTACATTGGGAATAGAATACCGGGCTAACCTACTGAGTTTTAATACTCACGCCTATAGTCTTCTTCTTTTTTTAGCCCTTGTGCAGGTTTCATCTTTAGTTCGATCACCTTGGGCGACATTTTATCATTGTGTTGGAGAGTGACCAGAAGTGTCACATGGAGTTAGTTGTTCATCGGGATTGTTCAGTTGAGTTGTTGGTTTTGTTCTAATTTTAGTTTCTTGTACGAATAATATTTAGTTCAATTTTTATATAAATTCATTTTGGGCTGTCCGTTTATTTCCGCTGTTTGTTTGATTGTTTATATATGGGAGAAATAGTTCCCTTGTGTACTCTATTGATGCCTTTGGTGCTTTTCACCATCCCGGGAGGATCGGGAATGCCTCTCGGGACTTGTCGCGGGCTGGCCTGGGTGACCGGTTCAGGGTCGACTCGGGCTGGTTCATGACAAATATTAACACAACCTATCATATAAAAAAGGTTATATAATATGAACATAAGGTGTCATAGGTTGATAAAAAGCATCATAAGCTAAGATATTTTAGGAATGATTTCAATGATTATGTGAATTATCACTATAATTAATGATTCTTTATGATTACACATTTTTTTATTTTTATTGAATGTTCGGGACTAATAGAAATCATGTTATTAAAAAATGTGGTGGAAAATTTAATGATAGTCTTCATGATAAACTGAATGGAATGGGGTTTGAAATATAAAATATTATTTTCATGCTGATGAAAATCCATCAAGATATGAAACATGATGAGCTTATGAATGATCAAAGGATGGAGAAACATCCTATTAATTAGTTTTTGAGTGTAGAGACCCAAATCTTGACGTACATAGACAATACATTACTTTTTCAGAATACTTAATACATAACAAAAATAGACACCCAAGGATCGTAATAGTTTAGTGTCTTTGGAAACTCGGAATATAAACATCTAACCATGTTGAAAGATCTTCCACATCTCCAATAACTATCTTCCCCTTTTTTTCCTCACCTAAAACCTTTATTTTTTTCATGGGGAAAATAAAACATAAAAATGGTGAGATCAAATGCTCAGTAAGGGAAAACATAGAGAACATAAAACAATCCATAAAAATTTGAAAGAAAAAACTTGAACATGAAATCTAAACATTAAAACCTTGAGCAAAGACACAAATCATGGAAGTACGTAAGGCATATATCATAATGGAAAATCAATCCTGATAAAATATAATGGGAATAAAACATGTAATTGTGGAAACCATTCAGAACATGTCATGATTTCTGTAGTAACCAAGTCATTGCTCCCAAGACCATCTTATTGGAGAAAGTCCCTTTCTGAATCGAGTTCACTCCTCGTTTCAGTCCTGTAACACTAAACCGGATTAACTTACCCTTCCAGCCATGTCTATCTCATGAGATATAAATCATTAACCAGTGAATTGGAGGGAGATATAGGTCCCACCCATCTCATAATGAAATCATTCTTACTTGTGCTACAAAATAAACTTAAAACATTTATCATAACCCAAAGAATAAAATGGGTTTCATAAACATCATCCCATCATCACATAATCCATATAAAACAAATGGATATTTCATCATAAGAAAAGTGAAACCATGAAAATAATAGAGACATTATACATGAAACATACACATATGAAATAATGCCATCTTAGATGGAAAATGGTTTTGATAAAACACTTGAAATGAATTCTTGAGGAAAATATCCTTTCTTCTTCAAAATCATTTTCTTTTCAAAAAATTCCATGCAATTTTAAAAGAAATGTATTTTTTTGAAAATAGTCATAAAATATTGTAGAGTAAGCTTCATGAAAATGAGGTGTAATGAAACCGTAAAAATCCGTTCACATCATATAAGTTAAAAATAAAATTCTTCTCGTACTTTTGTCGGAAAAGTCAAAAAGTACCTCGTATGGTAAACAAAAGAAAGATTCCTTCCATACGATGTGGTAAAAGTAAAAAGGGTAAGGATGACATTAAAAATACATGAAAGAAAAGTAAAAATTTTATGAAAACATTTTTTGAACATATGGACATGGATAATAAACATAACCCCAGTAAATACTTACGAATAAACAATCTCGGATAAGAATGAGATTGGAATAATTATCCCTTACCTTAGGTTTGATATGCTTCGTATGGATCCTAACCTCCTGAATAATGATTTAAATAATGTCATTGAATTATTAAATAATCATATTCATTGTTATGATATCATATATGTTTCACTTATGACTTTATATTACCCGTTCTTTTGTAAATTCCATGTAAAAGCAGCGTTTTGGGTAAAATCATTTCATTTATCGTATGTGTTTCGACTTGTCGTTCTTAATATTATTACTTATATCCTGATTTACATAATTCCAAGATGTAAAACATGATTTATATATAATATATATTCATCATATACATATATATTATAGATCAATAAAAGGAATGAAATACACCATTCATGGAGACAGTAGGCCGTACGTACGCATGAACGCTGTTTTCGTTTCCTTATTGAATTGAATGAAATTAAATAGATGACATACATACATACATACATATATATATATATATATATAAATCCAGTAGCATTATTATGTCATATATTTCATTATTATTCATTACATACACTTTATAATCATTCTTGAATGGTTAATCATGGAAAATGAATCTCATCGCGTTCGTGGAGACGGTAGTCCGTACATATGCACGAGCGATGATATCATTTCCATGATCATGGAATTGTATTGGAGTGTATTTATACTATTTCAGAATCAATATCACTTTACAGTAATCATATATAGTCATTATTAACACCATTATACCCATCCTAGTAAGGTGGTGGTGGAAAATAGATTACACCACGGCGTGGAGACGGTATTCCATACGTACGCACGCGTGGTGATTTTGTTTTCCGTAGCATGGATAGATGGTGAAATAGGGTTGTTTCATACTTATAATAACATATCAGTATATTAGTGATACTGATGTTATTACTTCATAATGAAACAACTAAAGAAGAAGAAGTAGAAGAAGACATAAAGATGAAAGAATCGGTAACATACATTACCTCTTCTTTGAAGCGCCTCTTTGAGACCCTCTCTTAGGGCACTGAAATTGGTCTTTCAAGAAGACCAGTACGTCTAGGATGTTTCTAGGGAAGTGAGGAAGAGAAATGGGCAGAGTTTGGCCGAGATTCAAGGCTCAAAATGGCGTGAGGAATAGAGGGAGGAGGTGCCCTTTTATAAGGGAGGAGAGGGGCACCTTTGGAATAACAAAAACTATTATTTTATTATAAAGTCATATTTGATTTTTAATAGCTCCAAATTGATTTATTTCGAAGCTAAGGTGGGGATGGGTCGAAATGTGCTCATCCAATAGAATTTAGACAAGTTTAGGTATCTATTTTAACCTTATCATTTAGATTTAACTTTAAGTTAAATAATTTTACCTTTACCCTATCTTCTTGTTTTCATACACTATAAGGTTAATAAAATTACTATAACAAAACAAACGAATCCCAAGTTGCTTATTATTAATATATAAAACCTTATCTAAGTCATTTGGCCAATCCTTATATTTTTAGGAATAAAATAACAATTAATAATATAATATTTGTTTTAAAAACTAATTTATGTCAATTTTGACACTATTTGGTAATTTATTTTTTTGAAAATAGTAACAGAATGATTATTTCAAAAAAAGTTAATTAAATCAATACTAACATGTCATATTAACCTTTAAAATTATTTTAATTCATAAAAAGTCTCAAATTACATTTATTTGGGTATTTATAACATCAATTATGTCAATATTTCATTAATATGATAATTACTGCATCATCATTGTGTCATAAATAAATTAAATTATTTAATGTCTAAAAAATAAAAATAAAATATCATTATGTATGAAATCGTTTTATATTTATAATTAATATTTATAGTCAAATTTATCTTATGTATAACTCTATATTAAAAATGACTTAGTTATTAAATATTGATTTTAACTATTTTAACCCTTCTTTAAATAAATTAATAATAAATTTCCTAATCTAATCCAAGTGGACCTAAATGGTAATATTTTATTCCTAAGGTTTTTTTTGGTCGAATTACACTTATCCAATAAAATTAGGACATGTTTTAGGGTAATAATAATATCATTTTCACCCTTAATTACCCTATTTGCTTTTAATCGTCGTAAGAAAAAGTAAAAAGTTATTATTCACCAAAAATTATTTTCATCTCATTGAACCACATTTTAGTCCTTGATATTAACTGTGTCTCTCCGATTTTCGAAATTCAATTCACAGAAGTGGTAAAATTTCATTTAAATGAAAAAGTCAGTTTTTTAACTACCACTAAGTGGTTTCACTATTCATCGAAAATTGTAGTTTTTCAGAAAAATACCAAAAATTTAGCCTGAGCATTATTTGATATTCTGAATTCAAAATTGATGTCTATTTTTTCAAATTCAAGAAATATAATTGGAATTAATTAATGTTATAATTAATTCCCGTTATCCAAACAAATAGCATGTTTTTTAAGAAACAATAACTATCAAAAGATTGATACTTGTTTATATCCAATTTCAAAGTGAAATTAATTCCAATGACCAAAATTTGATTAAATGGTAAAAACATATTCTGATTACCCTTTTAACCCAATTAAAAATATAATCTAACCATATAAATTATTGTGATGAAAAAAGTTGTTTTTAATTAAAATATAGCGTGTTTTTACTATTCATTAAAATATGAAAGTTATCAGAATAATATGAAAAATTTATCCAAAGTAAATTTTTATATCATGATTCCAAATAAGAATTTTATTTTGTCAAATTGAACTTATAGACATATCAAAAACAAGATTTAAAGTGGGTGCACCATCAAAAGGCGACATACTACATTTTTTGAAAAATACTTATTTTACTCGAAAAATTGATTTTTTTCTCATACCATGTTCTAGAAAATGTGTAAGATGAATAATAATGTTATAAAATTCAAAATTTAGTTGATACTATTTATAACGGGTAGTTCATAAAACATATTGTTGTTTAGAGAAACTCAATATTGCGTACAACACACTCTATCATGGAAGGTCGCGATTGCGTGTAATGCAATCCAAGTCAGGGATGCGTGTTATGCAAGCTCCTTTTGGTGTAGCTTACAACATAAGACATTAATGAAATTAAAAACAATATTTTTCATAAAATCTCGGGGTGTTTCATTCTACCCCCTTAAAATGAATTTTCCCTCGAAATTCATCGGGGTTATAAATGGTTTACTACTCGAAAGTTTCTTTAATAGAAACCCACATCGTAAAAAGGAATACCAAAACTTGGCTTTAAAAACTAAAGTATAAAACTTAATGGTTACCCAAATTAACTCATCACGGGGTTTCCACGTAGGAGAACATAGGTGAAAATATGGATATGGAAGAAAAATCTAACCATCAAGTTCTGATGGAGAGTGGTAGAAAACATGGCTTTGAAAAAGACAACAATCACAAAGCCATAAATTTATGATGATCTAGGGTACCATCTGATTCATCGGATATAAGGGCACTAGGACAACATTTTTGGTTTTCAAGATCATTTCCCTAAAGTTGAAGAATTTGAATTAGAATAAATACTTACTTTATTTTGGTACAATCTCACTGTTGTTTGTTCCTTGAACAATTTCCACTTCATCTCTTAAAGAAATGAAGTTGAATTTGTTATTAGTGAAGTGTTAGCAGATCATGTGATAGAATGACGGGTCATTCCATCCGTCTCAAACAAAAGGTTAGAAAAAGTTTTTAAATATACATAAGTCGATCTATAGTGAGATTAATCGTATATGGTTCCTAAAATGGACTTATACTTCATATATCATACTGCTTAATATAATAAAACTAGTTTCTACTAAACAGGGACTTCCTGTAGGCCAGTGGTAGGTGATAAAGGCTTGTCGCACTTCAGTTGTGGGTTCGATTCCCACAGCCCTGTCCGACGGGATGGGCTATCGCCCATCCTGCAGGTTGTCCTTTTTCTAAAACTTCATTACTATAACATCCAATCAATAATATCGAAAAAAGTTCTATCATTAAACAATACTAACTTATGTCCAACATAATCCATTCCAATCTTTATCTAAAATACTTCGGTCTAAGATCATAGTATAAAGAAAACGATTACTTGAAATTTCATCAACCAAGCATGTGAATACCATCATTTATCCCCCTTATATCTTTTTGGTCACTTTCCAATCATGTGAATACCTTAGTCATGTATTCTCTGGAAAAATGAATACCCATTAAACCTTAGTGAAAAAATGAATGCTGTCAAAAGTTAACACTTTCCACATACCAAAATCCAAAAATTCTATATACTCAAACCATGATATAACCTACTCCTTATATTAGTCATTAACTCATGAATACTATCAAACATTTAATTTTATCCTTATCCCTTCATAATGCGCATATCATCTACTTTCCAAAAATATATGAATAACCTTTCATGGTTACTGGTACCATTCATCATACACTTTCAAAACATAAGGAAAGACAACAGTGTAATAATCCTTAGATGTCTCTTTATTCCATAGTACCATGAGATTACTTATACAACATTACACTTGATAAACATGTAATCATTCCACTACCTTCTTAATCTATTGACCGAGCTTCAACAATTCTTTCATCTCACATATAATTTGTAGTCTCTTCATCATCATCAACATAAATAATACCCATACGACCATACTGATTCTCTTCATGAGACTTTCCCTTAGGGCATTGGTTTGCATAATTCCTGTACATTCCACATTTAAAACATTTAACCATCGTTGATGCCGTAGTAATACCATTATCCTTATCCATGGTGTAAAATGAACCTTTTACTTTGCACTTACTAGCTTTGTGTTCTTGTTTTCTGCACCCAAAGCATCTTCCAGTTCCTTTGAAACATTATCCCTGATGCCTCTTCCCACATGATTTACATAGGGGAAATTGAACTTTATTTCCTCTATGATCGTCATGAAACTCCATCTTTCTATTATTAGCCGAGTCAGGAAACTTACCAAATTTGAGTTTATTGATCATATTATGAGATTTCTGATTCGGAATAATAATGATGGTTGGACTTCGAAATCCCATTTCATTTGGTTTCTCATGAAGAATATCATTCCATTGCCCATCATATCATCCATTCTCGTGAATCATCTTGCTTCCAGCCATTTTCTAAAACCCAAAAGGAATAGTGTGAGAGGAAAAAATCATAATAAAGGGGGAGTAACTTCAATACATAACATCATAGGTTTAATCTAATATTGTTCCCATAATTCTAGGACTATAACCTATACTTTTACTTAACCTTAGGGACATCCCTATACATACCATAGAAATATCTATAGGGATCTCACTAAAGTTTTCGCATCCTAGTTTCCAAAGGTTGAAAAAACCTTTCCTCTGATACCAAATGTAGAGACCCAAATCTTGACATACATGGACAATACATTAATTTTGTGGAATACATAATACATAAAAAAAGACACACAAGGATCGTAATAGTTTAGTGTCTTTGGAAACTCAGAATATAACCATCTAATCATGTTGAAAGATCTTCCACATCTCTGATAACGATCTTCCCCTTTTTTTCCTTACCTAAAACCTTTCTTTATTTCCTGGAGAAAATAAAACATAAAAAGGGTGAGCTAAAATTCTCAGTAAGGGCAAATATAGAGAACATAAAACAATCCATAAACATTTGAAAGAAAAAACTTGAACATGAAATCTAAACATTAAAACCTTGAGAAAAGGCATAAATCGTGGAAGTACGTAAGGAATATATAATAATGGAACATCAATAATGATAAAATATAATGGGAGTAAAACATGTAATTGTGAAAACCATTTAGCACATGTCATGATTTCCAAAGTATCCAAGGCATTGCTGCCAAGACCATCTTAGTGGACAAAGTCCCTTTCTAAATCGAGTTCACTCCTCGTTTCAGTCCTGTAACACTGAACTGGATTAGCTTACCATTCCATCCATGTCTATCTCATGAGATATAAATCTTTACCCAGTGCATTGGAGGTAGATATAGGTCCCAACAATCTCATAATGAAATCATTCTTACTTGTGCCACAAAATAAACTTAAAACATTCATCATAACCCAAAGAATAAAATGGGTTTCATAAACATCATCCCATTATCACATAATCCATATAAAACAAATGGATATTTTATCACAAGAAAAGTGAAACCCTGAAAATCATAGAGAAATTATACATGAAACATACACATATGAAATAATGTCATCTTAGATGGAAAATGGTTTTGATAAAACACTTGAAATGAATTCTTGAGGAAAATATCCTTTCTTCTTCAAAATCATTTTCTTTTCAGAAAATTCCATGAAATTAAAAAAAAATTATTTTGTTGAAAGTAGTAATAAAACCTTGTAGAGTTAGCATCATGAAAATGAGGCATTATGAAACCGTAAAAATCTGTTCACACCGTATAAGTTAAAAATAACATTCTTCTCACACTTTTTTCGGAAAAGTCAAAAAGTACCTCATATGGTAAACAAAAGAAAGATACCTTACATACGATGTGGTAAAAGTAAAAAAAATGGTAAGGATGAAATTAAAAATACATGTAAGAAAATTAAACATTTTATGAAAACATTTTGTGAACATATGGACATGGATAATAAACATAACCCCAGTAAATACTTACGAATAAACAATCTCGGATAAGAACGAGATTGGAATAATTATCCCTCACCTTAGGTCCGATATGCTTCGTATGGATCCAAACCTCCTGTATAATGGTTTAAATAATGTCATTGACTTATTAAATAATCATATTCATTCTTATGATATCATATATGTTTCACTTATGACTTTATAGTACCCGTTCTTTTGTAAATTCCATGTAAAAGCAGCGTTTTGGGTAAAATCATTTCATTTTTCGTATGTGTTTCGACTTGTCGTTATTGATATTATTACTTATATCCGGATTTAAATAATTCCAGAATGTAAAACATGATTTATATATAATATATATTCATCATATACATATATATTATAGATCGATAAAAGGAATTAATTACACCGTTCATGGAGACGGTAGACCGTACGTACGCATGAACGCTGTTTTCGTTTCCTTATTGAATTGAATGAAATTAAATAGATGACATAAATATATATATATATACATAAATAAAGTAGCATTATTATGTCATATATTTCATTATTATTCATTATATATACTTTATAATCATTCTTGAATGGTTAATCATGGAAAATGAATCTCATCGCGTTCGTGGAGACGGTAGTCCGTACGTACGCACGAGCGATGATATCAATTCCATGACCATGGAATTGTATTAAAGTGTATGTATACTATTTAAGAATCAATATAAATTTACAATAATCATATATAGTGATTATTTACACCATTATACCCATCCAAGTAAGGTGGTGGTGGAAAATAGATTACACCACGGCGTGGAGACGGTATTCCGTACGTACGCACACGCAGTGATTTCATTTTCTGTAGGATGGATAGATGGTGAAATAGGGTTGTTTCATACTTATAATAACATATCAGTATATGAGTGATACTTATGTTATTACTTCATAATTAAACAACTAAAGAAGAAGAAGTAGAAGAAGAAATAAAGTTGAAAGAATCGGTAACAGACATTACCTCTTCTTTGAAGCACCTCTTTGAGACCTCCTCTTAGGGCACTAAAATTGGTATTTGAAGAAGACCAGTACCTATAGGATGTTTCTAGGTAAGTGAGTAAGTGAAATGGTCAGAGTTTGGTCGAGCTTAAATGCCCAAAATGGTGCGAGGAAGAGAGGGAGGAGGTGCCCTTTTATAAGGGAGGAGAGGGGCACCTTTGAAATAACTAAAAATATAATTTTATTATAAAGTCATATTTGGTTTTTAATAGATCCAAATTGATTTATTTAGAATCCATGGTGGGGATGGGTCTAAATCCTCTCATCCAATATAATTTAGAAAAGTTTAGGTATCTATTTTAACCTTATCATTTAGATTTAACTTTAAGTTAAATAATTTTACTTTTACCGTGTCTTCTTGTTTTCATACACTATAAGGTTAATAAACTTACTATAAAAAGCCAAAATAACCCCATGTTTCTTATAATTAATATATAAAACATTATCCAAGTCATTTTCCCAAACCTTAGATTTTTAGGAATAAAATAACAATTAATAATATAATATTTGTTTAAAAAACTATTTTATGTCAATTTTGACACTATTTGGTAATTTATTTTTGTGAAAATCATAACAGAATGATAAGTTATAAAAAAGTTAATTAAATCACTAATAACATGTCATATTAACCATGAAAATTAGTGTAATTCCAAAAAAGTCTCAAATTACATTTATTTGAGTATTTATAACATCAATTATGTCAATATTTCATTAATAATATAATTACTGCATCATCATTGTGTCATAAATAAATTAATTTATTTAATGTCCAAAAATTATAAATAAAAAATCATTATGTAGTTAATATTTTTATATTTCTAATGATTATTTATAGTCGAATTTATCTTATGTATAACTCTATATTAAAAATGATTTAGTTATTAAACGTTGATTTTAACTATTTGAACCCTTCTTTAAATAAATTAATAATAAATGTCCTAATCTAATCCAAGTGGGACTAAATGGTTATATTTTATTCCTAAGGTTGTTTTTGGTCGAATTATACTTATAAAATAAAATTAAGACATGTGTTAGGGTAATAATAATATCATTTTTACCCTTAATTACCCTATTTACTTTTAACCGTGGTAAAAAAAGTAAAAAGTTACTATTCAGCAAAAATTATTTTTATCTCATTGAACCACATTTTATTCCTTTATATTAAATGTGTCTCTTGGATTTTAGAAATTCAATTCACAGAAGTGGTAAAATTTCATTTAAATGAAAAAATCAGTTTTTTAACTACCACTAAGTGGTTTCACTATTCATCGAAAATTGCAGTTTTTCAGAAAAATACCAAAAATTTAGCATAAGAATTTTTTGATATTCTGAATTCAAAACTGATGTATATTTTTCCAAAATCAAAACATATAATTGGAATTAATTAATTTTAACATTAATTCCCGTTATCAAAACAAATAGCGTGTTTTTTTAAGAAATAATAACTATCAAAATATTGATACTTGTTTAAATCCAATTTCAAAGTGAAATTAATTCCAATGACAAAAATTGGATTAAATGGTAAAAACATATTATAATTGAACTTTAAACCCAATTGAAAATATAATCTAACCATATAAATTATTGCGATGAAAAAAGTTGTTTTTAATTAAAATATAGCGTGTTTTTACTATTCATTAAAATATGAAATTTATCAGAATAATATGAAAAATTTATCCAAAGTAAATTTTTATATCCTGATTCCAAAGAAGAATTTTATTTTCTCAAATTTAACTTATAGAAATATCAAAAACAAGATTTAAAGTGGGTGCGCCATCAAAAGGCGGCAAACTACATTTTTTGAAAAATACTTATTTTACTCGAAAAATTGATTTTGTTCTCATAACATGTTCTAGAAAATGTGTAAGATGAATACTAATGTTATAAAATTCAAAATGTAGTCGATACTATTCATAACGGGTAGTTCATATAACATATCATTGTTTAGAGAAACTTAGTATTGCGTACAACACACGCTATCGTGGAAGGTCGCGATTGCTTGTAATGCAATCCAAGTCAGGGATACGTGTTGTGAAAGCTCCTTTTGTTGTAGCATACAACACAAGACATTAATTAAATTAAAAAGAATATTTTTCATAAAATCTCGGAGTGTTACATTGAGGCTATATCAACCTACCATAAGTGTGTACTCCGATCTACTAATTATAGAGAAATGGATTAGTACTGATGAAAATATATTTTCCATTCTCCCATGCTTAGTGCATTAAAAATTTATCTTAGATGTTTTTCATTAATAAGGTAAAGAAGATTAGTGGTGGGACCTTATTAATAATATGAGGCAAGGTAAATAAATTGAATCCATGGAATGTAATGAGTTTAACAGGTTATTTTTTAGTATGTAATTTTCCCAAACTATTTTCATTAAAATTAAAATATAACTCATTAAGATAAATAAAAAGGATGATGAATCCATTGGTACTTACAAGAAATTTTTTACAAGACTTTTGAGGTATTATTTTGGTTCTATCATCTACCATGAAAGAAAACATTATTGATTCTTTATATTCTTAAAACCAATTCTTTGAAATCCATTATACAAAATATAATTTATTAACTATGAAGAAATCATTCGATGTTCTCTAAAAATATAAATAGGGACTAGAGAATATAATTAATCTAATTATTTGTCATAAAAGATGAGAAAGATGTAATTTTAAGAAAATAATAAGAATAAATCTCATAGAGGAAATAAAATTAATCTTCTTTCACAGAAAATGTGTAGAGTGAAGAATATATAAAATTTACTTAAGAAGAGTGGTAAATGTTTTAAGAGTTTAAAAAAGGACATAGAGCATATGAATCCCAAAGGGATTATAAGAGGATAGCCAATGAAATTAATGGAGGTAAATTTAAATAAAATTCACTACCAAAACTCCAATGATTTAATTACAAATTCCATGGGTATTTTTACAACCAATGAAACTATGGGTTAATAATGAAAATCAGCTAAATCAACCTCTTAATCCAAGAGACAAAGGGAATGATCATGCGATCACAACCACTGAACTAGGACATGATAATTTGTTAATAGTATTATAAAACCAACTCAATTATTATATGTTTAATTATCCATGAATGCTACTAATGGCATAATGATCACATTTCAAGTCTATAGTTCTTCTAGGATATAATTTTATAAGAATGTTTTTATTTAATATATTTTTATTCCCACTCGAGTTAAATTTGATATGAATTTTTTCATGGATTAGGATAATCTATATAGACTTCATATCAATTGATGAGGAAGGTAAGTCTCATTTTATATTCTGAATCAACAAATGACCATGTATTAGTAGAAGGATAAATATAAGCTTCCAATGAAAATTACATCAATTATATAGGTATTAATACATGTTCATGGGGGTTATTTATCTAAAATGGTTAGGTATGAAATCATCATTGAAGATATGACTATTTTTCTAGAATATTCTGATGTATTTCCTCAAGAGTTTCTTAGCATTCCCAAGAATTTTTATATTGAGTTTTCAATAGAACTAATACCTGGTGATTCACCTATTCCAAAGATTTAATATAGAATGGGTTTTAATGATTTGTAATAATTAAATAAGAAACTCCATGAGAATTTGGATAAGGAATTCATGAAACCATGTGCTTCAACATGGGGTGAAACTATTCATTTTATTAAAAGAAAGATGGGTTAGTGTGTCTCTACTTTGATTATCATGAAATTAATAAGATAATGAACAAGAATTTTCACACTCTACCATATATTTGTGATTTATTCCATCAACTATAGGGATTTTAATAATTTTCCAAAATTAACCTTTGATCTATATATCATCAATTAAGGGTTAAAAAAGAGGACATACACAAGATAACCTTTTATATAGGGTACAAACAATATGAATTTATAGTGACAATATTTTTACTCACTAATGAACTCATTGTCTTCATGAATCTAATGAATTGTGTATTTTTAGAATACATTGATTAGTTTCATATAGCCTTTATAGATGATATTCTTATATATTCAAAAGTCAAGGAAGAGTATAAATATAATTTAACAATTATGTTGAATACCTTGATAAATAATTATATTCTTACTAAATTTAAAAAGTGTGAATTCTAGATATAGAATGTATCATTATTATTTCACATAATAACAAGTGAGGGTATATCAGTGGATCCTACAAAGGTATAAGTTATTGAGAATTTTCCTCGACCAATGACTACAACTGAGATGTGTAGTTTTCAAGGATAGGATGAATACTATCCATTATTTGTGAGAAATTTTTGAATTCTTTCAAACCCACTAACCAAGTTGACATAAAAGAGAGACAAGTACCTATTGATATATGAATTTGATGACAATTTCAAGGAACTAAAGATAAGGATGGTCAGTTCACTTATTCTAACACAACCCTATAGCATTAAAGGGTTTGTTATCTGTAGTGATGCATTAAATAAAGTTATGAAATGTTTTATCATAAAAAATTACTTGGTTATAGTTCATGGATCAGACCAATTGAATATTCATGGAAAAATTACACAACTCATGATTTGGAATTAGCAGTGGTATTTTTTTCATTGAGGATACAGAGACATTATCTTTTTTCTTAAAGGTGTTATATATATACCCCTCATAAAATCTTGAAGTATGTATTCATAGATAAATATGTGAATATGTGGCAAATGATATGGTTAGAGTTGAGTAAACATTATTACTTCTCAAAAAATTACCACCCAAGGAAACATAACAAGGTGGATAATGATTTTAGTTGGAAGGGTCATGATTTATTGTCTATGATGAGGATTGAAAGTGATACAATATTTATGGATTTACATTGGATAGATAATGAAATCATTATAGAAGTTTATAAATTATATCTTGATTATATTAATTTTAAACTACCTATTTAAGTGAAGATTAATGAGGGAAAATGATTTCAAGCTATAGAAGAATGTAAGGATTGTTCTTGAATTTATCAATTATAGTGATAGAATGATTAGATTCAGGAATTGAGTATGTGTCCCATAAATAATTTAATTGATGATAAATATATTGGATAAAGTAAATATCCCTCCATTATCTATCCATAAGGGGAGTAAAAATATGTATAATGATCTTAAAGAGAATTTATAGTGGGAAAACAAAAAGAGAGATATTGTGGAGTTTGTATGTCATTTTATTATGTGTCAACAAGTTAAAGATGGACATTATAATTATAATGGAACAATGAAACAATCAACCATACATGTATGTAAATATAACATCACCACAGATTTCATCATATAATCCCCAAGAAATCCAGTGACCATAATTCCATTTAGTTTGTAGTTGATTTCCTTATGAGGAAAACTCATTTCACTACTATGAGAGAATATTTTTTCAATTGATCAAAATTCTATGGTATACATTAAGGAAGTGGTGTGGATTCAATAAGTACCACTCTCAATCATATCTGATCAAGATTTTAAGTTTTCCTCAACGTTTCAGTGAAGTATTCAAAAAGCATTGAATACATATATGAGCTATTCAAACCCAAAAAGATATGCTAAGATATTTCTCTATGGATTTGAAAGGAGGTTGTGGTCAACAGATTCCTCTAGTTTAATTCTATTATAATAATAACTTCTACTAAAAAATTTACGTGGATTATTTTGGATATATATATTTAAATAAGTGAATAACTCTAGTATGATGGGATGAATTATTATAATGAAATATATTGGGGCCTGATCTAGCTGAATATATGGTAGAGAAAGTTAAATTTTCTCAACAACACATTAAGGAATATCAGATTTCATGTAAGAGTTATGCCAATAACCATTGATGGGATATAAAATTTAACTTCAGAGAGAAGGTATTCTTAATGATAATCCTTGAAAAGGTTATGAGATTTAGAATAAAGGGGAATATTAGTTCCATATATATCATTACCTATGAGATTCTTGATCATATAAAGATGGTATAAAATCACCTAGCACATCCAATAAAACTATACCAAGCACATTATGTGTTACATGTATCTCTTATGAGGAAGCATATTCCAAATAATTCATATGTCATAAAATCAGAGTTTTAACCATTGGAGCATGATATTTCTTATTAAGAACCACTAGTTGAGATTTTGGATAGAAGAGATAAATTTTTGTGGAACAAGACCACTCTCCTGGTCAAAGTTTTGTGGAGAAACCATAAAATTGAGGAAGCTAATTAGGAACCTGAGGATGTAATTAGGTTAAATTATTCTCATTTATTATATTCATATTAAACATGTTTATGGAAAAAGGTATATAAGGGGGTTAATATGTAACACCCTAAGATTTTAGAATATATTTATCTTCAATAAATTCGATGTGTTTAAAAGCTTGTGATGCACAAAACATTGAAATTAAGTGAATAATTTCTTGTTAAAAATATAAAACAAAATATAATATTTAAATAAATGAAATCAATAAAATAAAATTATTAAAATCAAGTAATGAAATTCATGAAATAGTTGATAAATGTTATGTAATTTTAGTATAATAATTCTTTCCTGAAGAAATGTTTTGTTTACAAATATTGTTTTTGTTATATATAATTTATTTAAAAGTTAATTTATTTTATTTTGAGTTTTAAAATTATATTAAATTATTATTTTTACATGTATAAAAATTATTAATAATTTATATATTAATTATCAAATGGTATGAAATTGACATAAAATAATCTTATGGTAAAAAGATATATTTTTTTAAAAACTATTTTTATGCGAGAAATCTGTTTTTTTGTTAATAAATTAAATAAATCACTATTTATGAATGAATTTTAATGAATTGTCAAGATAATATTTTCAATAAAATAAATTATCAATCATTAAATGGACGTTACCAGTTAAGTAATAAGAATAAAATATTTTTATGCTTAAAAATTTATTTCTGTTTTCTAAAAATGAGTTTTACACATTTTGTGCATAGATATCAAAATTAATTTATGCCAACTTTAGAAATTTAATCATATAAAATTTATTCCATATTTTGAATCATAATTATTAAAAACAATTAAGTTGAATTTCGTTTTTGGTCATAAAAATAAGTTACCTTGATAAAAAGTTCGTCATCATAGTAAAGGTAAAAATGAGTTAAAAGTGTTAAAATAAAGGGATAAGGATAGAATATATAACTAAAAAATATATTTAATTTTATTGCTATAATATATTTTAACCTCCCTCACCCTATATTCTAGAATTTAATGGGTTGGAGTCACTTTCACATGAGATTTAATTTATTATATTTTAAATTTGTTAACATTTACAATGGTTCCCCTCCCCTCACTTATAAAACAGAACCTCATATACTCGATTATCCACACCACTTCACCACGTTATCCCAAAAAATATGTGAAAAAATATATTCCAAACTTTTCTACCCACATCCTAGAGGTCCTGGTATCACCAAAATACCATCCTAACACAGATTAATGTGTAATCCAAAGGAAGATACTCAAAGAAGCGGTAATTGTATTTACCATTGTATTTCAAGTTTCATTCCTCGTAAACCCCATATAAATATTATATAACAATATTTATTAAATATTATTAGTATATTTACTATGATAAAGTGGTTTTATTTTAATGGTACTACCATTTTCTATACCATTTCCATATAATGGAAAATGAATTCATTGCTCATGCACGTGTACGGACAACCGTCTCTATGAATCCAACATGTTTTATTCTTAATAACCATTTAATATTTCTGGTTATATTAATGTATTTAATAATTATATATGATATATATGATATAATTATTATTTTTAAAAGATAATTTATTATTTATCTTCTTTTTTTATATTCATTGAAAAATGAAAATATCACCCATGCGTACAAAAAGACTACCGCCTCCAGGAAATGATATAATTCCTTTATCATAACCTCATTACATTTATTTTTATAAAAATTTATATAATGAATAAATATTATTTTTATTACATGATTAATATTATCGATATGATGAAACCATGACTAAGTCACAATTACCAGAAACACCAAACTGAAACATGCTTGAAGAAAATAATTAACATTAAGAATATTTATTTTAGTGAAGAATTATTAATGGGTAAATTTAATATATGAATGAATAATATATAGTAATATAAGTATGAATGTGGTTCTTATAAATTTTTATATTAAATCCAAATGTATTATATAATAGGTTAGAGTGTGTATGGAACATGTTGGGACTTGAGGTAAATCTTTATATTGTAATATTTAAATAGGATTGTTCATATTTAAATATCTATTGGGGGAATAGTATGATATCTCTCTTAAACACTATATATTTTATTTTACTCTGTTTATTTATAAGGGTTTCAATTATTCTTTCCATTTCCCCCTCTTTGGAACTTATAATATCGAAATAATGTTTTTAGGAAAAGTTGACCATATTTCTTCTCTTAAGTCGAGAATATTTTTTTAATTCCCATATTCTTTAAACTGTTTCAAGAATATTATTTTTTACTTTCCAATGATTGTGTAAATTAAATTCGAACCATATTTTACATTCTTTTTAAATTCATAAAAATCAATCTTTATAATTTTTTATGTACAGGTTATATTTTATTTTTTATAAAATTGTGAAAGAATATTTTTTTATCATTTACCGAATGAATGGATTTTAATACCATTGTGAATGTTATTAATTATCAATATTAGTTTACAATTTTCCATATCTTTATAATGAAACTACTATCCCCATTTTTCTATAATTCATATTAATTAAGTTAAAAAAATAAACAGATGTTTATTTTTGTTTTCAAATAATATTTCAAATTATTTTATTAAATTACTTTTCATCTCCATAAACATATTTTAAGGAATATTATCCCTCATTTTGGGATATTATCTAATAATAATGCCCAATTCATTTCTTCGGATGGCTTATGGTGATGATATTTTAAGGACGTTTTCATGAAATCCATTTCTACCACATAGGTTAATTAAGCTATGATGAAATGTTGAATGTTTTATATGATCCTATAGAATAAATATGTATGTTTTTCATTATGTGATTGGTGGGACTAGAATTTTATAGACCTAAAATGTATTGGTTAATGATTGATATCTCTTGAGATTATATGAAATGGAATGGGGAGTGATCCTAATCTAATATGAGACTCTGTTTACCATGAATAAAGAGGGAATGCAGAGTGAACCCTTTCCACTATAGGACTTTGTACACTATGTTATGATAGTCTTGTCAGTGATCCTTGAATAATGAAATGATTTTATATTATTATTATTATTCCACAATCCTATGAAATGTTATTATGATTCTTATATATATATTTTTAATAGTTCTGGGAGGTGGATACAAATAGGCAAAAAAATATAGGATACTATTATGACCCATGATTGTTTTGACATTGTTTTATGAAATAACCCATGATTTTGAATATATGACTATTTGGGTATGATTTTTTTTAAGTTACAATCACATTTTCTTAAGGTTATGCCTATTTTTGCTCACTTATTATATTCAATTGATGTCTCCCATGTTTACCATTACTGAGCATATAAGATCACCCTTTCCTATGTTTTTATTTTCCCAGGTTATGAAGATAGTTATTAAGTTGGATATGTTTATGAAGGGTACTATGTGAGAAGAACTTTATGGGAGATATTGCAGTTATTTTATGAAATAATATGATTAGGTTTATAGTCTCCAAAGACTCTAAAAATTTATGGTTATGGGGAGTGTATTATTATGATATGTATTAAATATTCATCTAAAATTATATAATATTTATGTATAGAATGATCAAGTCACTATAACACCTATCCTATAACCCACACACCCAAGGTATCCCTTGCAAACCCATAACCCTATCCATTGTATACAAAAAATACTATGGTCAAAAAACAATCTTTCCAATTAATTGTATTTTAAAATATATTTTAAATATAATTTACAAATAAGTGTTTACTTAAATACATTTTATCAAACACTTTTTTAGAATAAACATGATTTTAAATGTTAAATCCAAAGCAAAATTGTATTTTTTCAACACATGTAATGAACTATAGTAACACATGTATTATATACCTCATTATAATACCCCAAAAACAATAGATCAATAAAAACAAAAGGAAAAATCAAGAATCAAGGTAATACAAAAGAAAAGTTTAGATATGTAGATACAATTACCTAAAAAAGTGATGAAATGTTTTTCCTCTCGTAAGAATATTAATAGGTTGGAAGAAGAGGGATCCTAAATGACCTAAAAATTCAATAAATTCATAAAAAATCCAATATAAACCCTAGGTTTGGACTTCTATGGACATTAGGGTTATAGTAATGAGAATGAAATGGAATAAAATGGGAATACAAAGTAGAGGGAGGGATGAATAAGAAAACATAGCCTTACCTCAAGATATTTACCCAAGAAGAAAAGGAGAACCACTAAGGGGAAAGGGGGATAAGGATTCATGGATGGGTGGGGGGGATGTTTTCAATGAGTGGGGGAATGATAGAGGTTAAATGTAGAGGGGTTAATTTGGTAAATTCATACCTTTTAACAAACCGGGATTGACTACATAGTTTGACCACATGGTTATCTAAACTATGTGATAACAGTGTGGGGATTCCCTATTTACCACCTTATGTCACATGGTTAGGCTAATCATCCAGAGACTGTGCCAAATGGACCTAGAAGAAATCACCCCCATTTTCATGCTTTTCCACATGATTACTGATAACCATGAACCAACCATGTAAATTAAATAATTTTTCTTATAATTAATGTTTTGGACCTATAACTTCTTCAAAATGCAAAAAAAAGAATAAAAATAAAATTAAAATGAAATACTTACCCATGATCCTACATGTATCATAATTCACCCCATTGTTCTACTTTTTTCCTTGAGAAATTTCTCAAGGTTTGAATTTGAAAAAAACATGAGGCAATTGTTCTCAAACCATTTCCTATCATTTCAAAGTCTCATTATTCTCCCGACTATTCTACTACAACACAAATACTAGAGAAGTTGACTTACCTCATAGAAATTTGACCTGACAATCCAGAATATGAATAAGATGCTCAACTATAGTGGTGTCAGGTTCTATGTCTATACTTTCCCATTCCACTACTTGGGATGGGTTTGGATTATATTTCTTCTAGTATAAAATATCGAATACTTCATGAATAGAGGACATATTGGTTGTAAATAAAAAACTATATTCCAATATTTGAATAAAATCCAGAATTTCAAAGGGATTTATATAGTGCAATTCCAACTTACCCAAATTTCCTAAATTATGGTGTCATAGTTGAGGAAATACTTTATGAAAAACCTATTCGCCTATATCGAACTCAAAAATGTGATGAAGGTATCCAATGTAATATTTTAGGTGACTATGATATATAAAAAACCTTTTATGAATCAACTAAACCCTACTCATAATCTTCTAAACAATATTTATCCCCAAAAATGGACACTCATAATGATCAGACCAACATAGATGGGATTTTCACAAATTTCCGTAAAAGGATTCAAAAGGGTCCACATTTATCAAGGTATTTTTGTTATTATTTTAGAAAATTTCATCTAATGATAAGTTCTTATCCCATGATCCACCAAAGTCAAGGATTTCATCTCATAACATATCCCTAAGAATATATATTGTCCACTCTATCTTCCCATCAGTCTTCTAATGGTATTCCATGATTAATTTCAACTAATATCCCAAATACTTCTAAAGTCCCTTCCAAAAATGGTATGTGAAGTGGGGGAATTAGTCCAAAATAATCACTAAAGGTACACCCTAAAGCTAAAAACACTCTTGGACATAAATGTATCTAGGTTCTTCCACTTTCTTTGTATCTTAAGTAAGAATTACATGGGATGATTATATTAACCAGTTAATAACCATCCATATAAAGTTTTTCCTATTAGTATAAAATCATAATATAATAATTAAATTCATGGAGATCTCATACCATTTACACATTGAGATAAAGAGAGGATAAAAAACATGATTGGTTTCTAGTGCTCATATTTGATTCTCTAAAAAGTGAGACATCGAGATATAAAATCCTCAACTGCTTGTTTCATCATGGACCATTGTTGGGAAAAAAATCCCTCAATGTGTCCTATCGGTTTTTTTGGGAGTTATTGTGTTTTTTGAAAAAGTTAGATGACCGCGAATGTGTTTGGTTGGTGTTTTCTAAAGACAAGTTATAAAGGTGGCACAGTTTCCCAGTGTTTTCCAAATTTTGGATTTCAAAATTCGGAATTTGTGTTTAATAATTTAAGTTTTTATTCATAGGACCGAATGGTGTGTAGAATAGTGAATGGAATCAGAAAAATAATTGAAATGAAAATATTAGGAAATGGACCACATACCATGTCCAGGAATGGTTAGCAGTTGGATACCAGGTAATGGGAATGGTACACGGAGTGGCAGAAATGGTTTGTGGCAACAGTTTGTAGTGAAGGGAATGTAGTATGTGGAAGGAGTGATGGTTTATGGGATGGAGAAAGAGAATATAGGCACATAGGATTATAAGAAGTATGTAGACCATTGTAAAAAATTGTGTGTGGAAGGTTTTCAGTTCACAACAGGAGGATCGATGTGGGGTGGAGGCTGTACCGAATCAAAGATTTGGTAAATCATGGATTACCATATTTTTTGGATATCTTTTTCTATATATGGAGTGATAATACCAATGATTAGATAAGGAGTCAATATAATTAGATAACATGTCTTTTCTCTGGGAATTCGGTGAAGTATGATGGATGTTCGCGAGGGAGAATTCTATGAAGGCTGATGTGGTTCCTGCGGAATAAATTCCAACTAAGGATTTTTTGGGAAACTATATCCTACAAAAGATATAGTACGTAGAGGAAGAATGTGTGATATGTAGGTGTTTAGTGAATGTAGTATGTGGCTAGAGAAAAATTATCATATAGAGGGTTGTTCGTAGATGGGTTTTTAGGAGTTAGTACGTGGAGGCTGTATGCAACTGCGAAGGCAGAGGTATCCCACAGACGAAGAGAGGTTCACATAAGTGGAAGTAGTATACGGAGGAGGTGTTACATATATCATACCCAATAAAAAGTATGTGGGAGAAGTATGTGGTTCATAAAAAACTCAAGTAAGCTTTCAAAATCTTCAAATTAGTTTGCGAAATTATTTTCCAGTATCTAACAGTACCCGAGAAGGTGGACTTCATATGCGGGTGAAAGAATGACATGAATAGAGCATCTACCTAATGTTGAGGATACAGGAATTCATGAAAGTGAAGGGACATACATTTCCATAAAATATTTTTGACCTGTAAGAGTATAAACTATGAGTGGATTCATTTCCAAGAGTAGTGAGGGAAGGAAGAGGAAGACAGTGAGCTATAGAAAGAGGCATAGGGTGTGACCCTTGGGAATGTAGTGAGCATACCCTAAACCTTGTAAAGGTTGTGATCCCATGCATAGAAGATATAGACCTAACATTGTACTCATTATTATTCATGATCCTTAGTGAATTTGGTACATCGGAACATCACCATTGTATGACCATTGGACACAACCCAGTGAGGGTGAACCAAGTAAAAATTGCTGTTTTTGGTGCATGATTTAAATTATGTCTATTCTTTGCAATGAGAATGATAGAGAGAAACAAGTTTTTTTAACGACGAATCAAGATCTAAAGAGGAATAAATTTTAGCCTTTCATACCTCGATTAACCTCCTCAAGGTATTCGACCTAGTGGACCTAACAATTGGTATCAAATACAGGTTTAAAGGTAGTGATTCTCTCTCAGAAGGAGAAATTGAGGTGGTCAATCATAATGGAATTACGATCTTTGATGGAAATAATTTTCAACTATGGAAGAATAGGATGTAGAAATAATTTCAATCAGTATGAATGGATGTCCTTACAGTATCTATATATGTAATATCAACTAACATCAATAGTGGTTCTTTTTTAAAAGTAAAAATAATGTAATTGGATGCTGATACTAAAATAATCAATTCTTTAGGGTGATCCATATCAAATTCAATTTATACAAAGGTTATGTATTGTAAAACATCACATTCTATGTGTGAATTGTTTTTTAAAATTTGTGAGGGAAACACAAAAGTCTGAGAAGAAAAGCTGCAGGTTCTTTAGAACAAGTATGAGGATCTCAGAATGAACCGCAATGAGAAAGTTGATGCATTATTTGACAAGGTTAATATATTTGTAGATGACAATCAGGGTCTTGGATATTTCATTAAAGATATAAATATTGTAAAATTAATCATGAGAAAACATCCACCGCATTTAAATCTGAATGTTTCAGTGTTGGAAGACAAAGACCCAAAAGAGATGACATTAGATAAACTACACATTACCCTTGTAGAATATGAAATGATAAATGATTATAATGACGCAGTGGAAAAGGGGATGTCAAAAGAAGTGGAATTTAATTCCATGAAGTGTCCCTATGTTGAAGATAGTCCTAAAGAGGGAAATTTGTATAAAGTCATGTCATTTCTCTCTGAAAATCTACAAATAGGAAAAGAGAATTTCAAAGGTAAGCTTCCATTTGTATGCTTTCAATGTTGAAAGATTGGAAATTTTGTAGTAAAATTTCCTAAGAAGATTGATGATGACAATCAAGACAATGATGAAATTACCCAAAATAATCATTCATAAAATGTGAAAGGTAGGATAAGTACTAAGAGAAAGTTCTTTAAAAAAATAAATCAAATTTCTAAAGAAGATGAAAGTTCAGAAGAATCAGAGGCAGACGAGTTGGAGGACTGCAAGAATCATAAAATAGATTATTTGGTGGTAGTTGTCTGAAATTCTTTAACAAGATAAGAAAGTATAAATAAAGAAAAAAATTGAAGGAAGAGTTGATCTTCAGGATGAATTAAAAGCTGCCCTTAAAGAGGTAGATATTTTGAGATCCAAAACAAATAAATCTAAAAAAGTTGTTAATGATTCCAAACTTTATATGTAGAAGCAGGAAAAAGAGAATTCTGAGATGAATGTTGAAATTAAAGAGCTAAGGTCTTCAATTCTAGAAAGCTCAGAAAATTTTATTGAGTACAAAATCAAAATTTAAGAACATAAAATAGAAATCGATAGTTTTACATAACTAGAAAAGATCAAATCAAATATATCAAAGAACTAGAAGTGGAATTCGTCGGTCTACGAAAAATAGTTAAAGAACATGAGAAAGTGTTAACTCTTAGTTTGACATTAGGAAAGAAGATCATACAGAAAATAGAGAAGATGATATTTGAGAAGATTGGTCCAGTAGAACAGAAGAAAGAATCAACTCTGAATGATAAGGATGGTATGGGTACTGATCTAAAACAGAAAGAAGTTTTGGTTTAAGTTAGACCACAAGCACCCACTCCAAGATTGAAGAATTATTTGGGTACGAAGAATAATCAGAATATTCAAATAACCCAAGGAACAACTAGTGGTCCATGATTTCCACATATAAATGTACCTCACATAAGATGATATTATTGTGCTATGATGGGATACTCTCAAAATTTACTTTCTATATAAAAGAGGTACCAATGGGAATAAGACCAACATAGGTGGTTGTATAGATCTCAAAACACTAGGTCATCATTTTATGGTATTTGTTTTAGATGTAAAGGACAACAACATATGGAAAGATATTGCACATTAACAATGAAAAGGAATGTGCTGAGGTAGACTAAATTTGTTCATAAGAAGCATCCAAATGTGTCATAAAGAGAGATGAAAATTCAAAATCTATTTGCAGCTCTCCATGTTGAAGTTGGTCCACATATACTGAGGAAGATCAATATTATCATTCCTTGTCAGGTATGAAGTCAGAGACTTGGGTTAAAAAGAAAAGGACTGAGTAGGAAGTGGTTACAAAAATTGTGTTCAAGGCATCAGATCACACAAGGATATGGATCATTGATAGTGGATGCACTTCCCATACGACAAGAAATAAGGATATAGTGACCCAAATCAGGTATGATATATAAGGTATCATAAGATTTGGTAATGATGAGGGATTTAAAATTATTGGTTTAGGTAAATCCATGTTTGGAGTAAAAGACATGAGATAAGAATATTTCTTGGTTGTTGAGGGACTTGGTCACAAATTGCTTAGTGTTAGTCAATTGTGTGACTCATGAAGTTCTATATGTTTTTCCAAGAAATTATGTATCATAAATTCAAAGTATGGTGTTATTGTGTTGCAAGGAAATCATACAAAAGGTAATATCTACCTTGTGAGTAGAGAAGAAGATATGTTCTTGTTTCCATGGATGAAGAAAAAAAGTTATGGAATAATCGTCTTGGTCACATAATCCAAGAGTCCATGGAATATCTGGTGAAATATGATACTGCTTGAAATCTTCCCAGATTATCACATGATCATACACATACATGCGATGCCTTCCAACAAGGGAAGATCATTCTGAAGACATATAATCTGAAGGAGGAAGATTCAAAAAGATAGCTTGAGTTAGTTCATATTGATGTGCATGGTCCAATTTCACCAAGGGATATTGATGGGATGATATATTATGTTCTCTTCATTTATGACCGTAGAAGAATGGTAGGGGTTTCAATAGTCGCCCAAAAATCTAAAGTGTTTAGTTTCATTACACGATATTGATGGAATTGTGAAAAGATATTTGGTCAGAAAATCAAAAAAAATTGAATAGATAATGGTACAGAGTTTACTAATAGATAAGTGGAGGATTATCTTGAGAGACATGGGATGATGCATCAAGTTTAAACAGTAATAATTCCATAGTAAAATGGATTTTTTTGAGATAAGAAATCATATTTTCAACAACATGTCTAGATCAATTCCCATTGAGAATGACCTTCCAAATTTTTTTATAAAGAAGTAGTGATGACAGTAGTATACACTTAAAATAGAGATTTACTTTGTTTGAAATATGAGAAGACACCATACGAGTTATGGTATGGAAAGAAGCAGTCATTTAAGTACTTTCAAGTCTTTGGAAGTAAATGTTTCATTCTCAATAAGGAGAAACACATGAAATTTGAATCCCATGGGGATGAAGGGATATTTCTTGGATACTCAAAAAAAAAAATTCATATAAATGTGTCAATAATAAGCTAGGAAAGATAGTTGAAAGTCATGATGTGAATATAGTAGAAAATGAAAATAATCTTCAGCAAATATATTATCAGACTCCATAGGATAATGATGAAGAGATGAGAAGGTTAGGAGATGCTCCATCTCTAGAGGATGATTCGAAAGAAGTCTTAGATGATGAGAATAAATCAATGTCTTCCCAGAGGCATGTGAGAAGAGCTAAAATTGATAGGCAGAACAGAATTAGTGATCAGACAACACCAATGCATACATGAAGAATGAAGACTCTAAAACAAACACCATACTTATAATAGGTGGAACCTAAATGTTTTTATTAATCTAATGGATATAAGAACTGGGTTCAATCAATGAATGAAGATCTTGACCAGATTAAAAAGAATCAAACATGTGATATTGTTTCAAGACCAGTAGACAAGACTATCATAGGGACAAAATGTGTTTTTTGTAACAAAATTAATGAAGATGGTGTTTTTATTTGAAACAAATCACTAATTGTTTGAAAAGGTTACTCCCATATAGAGGGTATAGAAATCGATGAAACAATTTTACATGTTGCAAGGATGGAGACAATCAAATTATTCTTGGCCATATTAGTGCAAATAAAGTTCAAGGTTTTCTAGATGGACAACAAGTCAACATTTCGGAATAGAGTATTAGAATAAGAAGTTTACATTGAGAAACAAAATAGTTTTCTCATTCATGAATATGATAATAGAGTTTGTTGGCTAAAGAAGGATTTATGTGGTTTGAAGCAAGCACCAAGAGCATGGTAATCCATTCTTGATCAATTTATAAAGAAGATCAGTTTTAAGGATGGTGAGGTTGATTACAATCTGTATTTCAAAAATGATAGTAGTCAAAGGATGAGGGTGCTGGTTTATGTCGATGACCTAATATTTGGTGGATTAGATGAATCTTAATGCAGACTATTTTCTAAATTCAGGAAAATCGAGTTTGAAATGTCGATGATTGGTGTGATGACATTATTCCTTAGATTAAAGTTGATGCAAGGAATGAATGACACTTTTAGTTTTCAATATAAATATTCCATGGAGGTTTTGAGAAGGTTTGTAATGGATGATTCGAAATAGATGAAGACTGTAACGACCCAAACTTTTATTAATGAGAATTCCTCTTGATCTAATTAAATGTCTTATTATGGTTATATAAAATCTGAAATTCATGGGCTTTATGTTTCTAGATTTTAAAACACCATTATGAATTGTGACCATTTCTAATATAGTCGTTGAACAGTGATCACATGATTAGTATAAATATAGGGCTTTAAAAAATCCAATTTTCTCAGAAAAAGGAAGAGATGGCCTCATAGAGTAAACTTCCCCATATGAAGACCACTTGTCAGGGCTCGGAAAGGAGGTGGAGTCATTGGGATTCACTCTTGACCAAGACCAAGACGATCTTGAACACATTAAGCTTGAGAGTAACCGACTATGGGAGAATTATAAGTTAATAGAGGTTACCACCCGAGTGATGTTATCCGAGACACTCCAAGAGTCTATCACCATCACACACCTTACCCTTCGGTCTTATGTGGGTGTTATAAGGGGTTATGTAACAAGATCCTAGCTCTATGACTATGTACATTATTTTTGTATAAATAATGTGGATTCATTTTATTATTTTTACTCTGTAAGTAGTTTTTAATGCACAAATATTATTTTAAGTTAATATTCAACTAAGAAATATATTTTTTATGAATTAATGAATTTTTTAATTAAATAATATTTTAATAAAATATTATAATAATTAAATTATTTTTTATTAAATTTAAATGATCAAATAGTTTTACGAATGAAATTGTTATTTTTATTAAGGTTTGAAAGATGTTTTGTCAAAACCCATGAATTTTGGGGAAATGTCAGTTTTAATTTTAAAATAAAAAATTCAAATATTTATAAAATTATTTAGATAAAATGAATATTATTTTTGGAATCATGATGTTAAAATAATCCAATGGTGATTTTTTAATGTTATTACACATGATGTTAGAACATGTTTTAAATAAGTTGGGACTTGAGGTAAGGGTTTATGTTTTAATCCCATTTTTAACCAGGATTGATCATATTTAAATATTCATTGAGAAAATTTTATACTCTATATCACTCTATATTAAAATCTATATAATATTTTTACATATGGTTATTTATGGTGTTTTAAATTATTCTTTCCATTTCCTATTATTTATAACCAAAAATACCAAAATAATTTTTTTAAGAAAACCCAAACTTATTTCTTCTTTTTGATCACGAGTATTTTTATTTCATGTACATATTCTTTAATTTTTTTTAAATGTTCTTTATACTCTCCACTGAATGTCTAAAGTAATTTTGAATCATATTTGAATTTATTTTCACAGGTTCAAAAATTAATCTTCATAATGTTTTCAATACATTTTATATC
Source organism: Viscum album (assembly GCA_963277665.1). NCBI lineage: Eukaryota > Viridiplantae > Streptophyta > Magnoliopsida > Santalales > Viscaceae > Viscum > Viscum album. The sequence goes on along the minus strand of OY728141.1, from coordinate 387,808,540 downwards.
ATACTTTTTTCAAAAAATATGAAGATAATATTTTTCAAAACTTATCGAATGAAAATTTTTCTCAAATATATGACCATTATTTATTATAAATATTCCTTTAAATGTTTATAGGTTTTTATAAATAAAATCTTACTAAATTGTTTTTGGTAATTTTTAGTTTTTAAGTTACAAAAATAAAATTATATTTTCTATTGTTTTCAAAGAATATTTTTAATGCATTTATAAATATGATTTTCATCTTTGTAAACAAACATTAAGGAATAATATTATTCCCTGGGGAAATTATATAATTATAGTATCCAATATATTTCTATATATTTTTAATGGTGATGATGTTTTAAAGTTGTGTTTAGGAAGCCAATTTCATTACTATTGTTTAATTAAGATTTTATGAAATGAGAAATGTTTTTATGATCTTATGGAACACATATGTCTGGTCTTCATTATGTGTAAAGTGGACCTAGAATTACATATAACTATAATTAATTAGGTAAATATTGATATATGATGATATATTATAGAAGGGAATAGAAAGTGAACCTAATCCAATACGATACTTTGTTCCCCATGAATAAAGAGAGAATGGGGAGTGAACCCAATCCACTATGGGACTCTATACACTATGTTATGGTGGAAAAAATAGTGAGACTTAACTAATGAAATTATTTTATATTCTTGTGATTTTTCTACAATCCTATGAATTATTCTTATGCTTATTATACACTCTCATGTATCAGGATTGATTATTGATCTTTTTTTACACTTTTGAATCATATATTTTGTCATGAAAAAGTTTTATTCCATGACCCATGATTTATTAGGTATGAAACTCACAAGTTATGATCATGATCACGTACCCTTATTTTTATCTTATGTTCACTTATGATATACAATTAATTTATCCCATGTTTACCCTTACTAAACCATTGATCTCAACCTTTCTTATGTTTTCATTTTCCCTAGTTTATGAATGAATTTATTAAATAAGATATTTCTATGAAGTGTAATATAAGATAATAAATTATATATTGAATATTTTTCATGAAATAAGTTTATTCTATATATAGACTCTAAATAAACATAACCTTTATTTTGGGTCTTTATTATAGTGAGATGTATTGAATATCCATCTAAAATGATGTAACATTTATGTAAGGAATGCCACTACTAGGAAACTACCCTATACCCACAGTTTAGAACTATGGGTATAGCCCCTAAAATTTTGGGTATAGGCTATACCCAAGGTTTTAGGAACAATGGAACAAGGATATTTCAGTATAAACTTAGTGGAATTTATTATACCCATGGTTTAATCTAAATAGTGGGTATATATCTATACCCATAGTTATAAAAACTTTGGGTATAGATTTTCCAAAAACAAACCATATACCCACGGTTCTCGAAACTGTCGGTATAGACAGATGCCTTTATTTGGTAGCAACAATGACTCTTCTATCCCTTAAACCTGTAAATAAAAAAAACACAGTGCACATTCAATACAATACAAATATTATATATTTATCATTCAACCAACTACTTTTAAAAATTTTCAAAAAATTTAAAAACTATAACATACATAAACATCCATACAATCAGTCAATTCAAGTTAATAAACAAAATCCACAAGTTTCTTTACTTCTACATAAAAAATAAAGGCGATCAATATCTCCCTCATCGCCAACATCCTCATCCTCATCACCATAAGCAACATCCTCATCACTAAAAATATCATCTAGAGCATTATCATCATCATTATCATGATCATCATCATCGCCACCACAATCATCTCGACCTCCATTAAGACCCTAATTATCATCACTCTGGGCGTCATTTAAAGATCACATTGATTTCATATATGAATCAATATAAGTAGCAGCCTCTAATGGAAGTGATTGACTTATAATTAATAAAGATTTTATGAAGAAACTAATGATCAGTTTATTACTTTCTCACTCCTTTAAAAAAGTTTTTTTATATCCTAAACTACTTCTATATGAGCTCTTTGAAGCTCGTTGGTTTGAGAGGTTTGATAGGAGCCCAATTAGGACCAATACCTAGAGGGGATGATGTTCTTCCCAGGTCAAAATTGGACTCTCCCAAGTGATCCTCACCTAATAACAGACTCAAATGATCATTCAACCCAAATTTTTCGTATTATTTATCATATAAGGCCTTAAGAGAATATTATTTAAAATGTAAACAAGATATTTAATTATGAATTTCATAAAAATATTTGAAATATAAATAAAAACATACAATATTTTATTGTACTTGTGCATTTACAAAACTTCAATCCTTTTTTCTTCCCACCTGAGCAGAATAATTTTTCTTCAGGCACACAACCTTCAATAATCAATATAGTTTTTTGCAAATTACATTGATTAGTATACACATATTCACAATATAAAACTTTTATGATCTTGAATAATAATAAAAGGGAATAAAATTTAAATGAATGAATGACTCATAAATTTAAACACATGATAAACATTGATAAAAAAATTCATAAATATAATCTAATCTTAAACACTTTATAATTTTAGCTACTCATTATAAGAATTTCATAATCTTGGAATATGACTTATTTATATTCATTTCATAATATACACTCCATGTTATTAATTATATGGAATTTCATTTATATATATGGCATATGTATTAAATATAGTGATCTTATGTTTTAATTTATTATACAAACTTGTTAAATAATCTAAATTTAACATATTTAATAATATTTAATCATTGATCAAATAAATCATCAAAAATATTTTGTCGTGTTTTCAATAATATCAAAATAATTCCCCTAATTTGAATAATTCAAATTATGTATTTTTGAAAATTCATAATCATTAAATATAAATACTTTATTACTAAGTCATAAAGAATTCCAATTGGCTAATTGCTTAATGGACATTAGGCCAATCTGCCAATAGTCCATTAGGTTTTTGGTTCAAATGGACACTAAGCCATTATGCCAATTTACAAATTGGTCACTAGAAAATTAGGCCAACTGTCCAATTAGCCATTAAGACAGTATTCCATGCCAATAGCCTAATTGGCTCTTAGAGCATCAGGGCATTAGGAAAACTGGACATTAGTCTATTAAGAAAATTTTCTATTAGGTTGTTAGGCCATTAGGTTAATTAGATTTTAGACCATTATACCAAATACACAATTTTTCCATTAGGCCAATTGGCCATTATGTAGTTAGGAAAATTGGCCATTAGGGCATTAGGCCATTAGGACAATTGTACATTAGGCTATTAGGACAATTTACCATTAGTCTATTAGGATCTTAGGCTGTTAGGACCTTAGGCTATTAGGACAATTGGCCATTAGGCTGTCAGACCAATTGGATAATTGGAAATTTGTAGATTAGAACCTTAGGTCGATTGGATGTTAGGCCTTTAGGCCAACTGACCAACCTTTCATTATGTCGTTAGGACAATAGGCCAATTGACCATTAAACCATTAGGCCAATTGACCAAAATTCCTCTAGGAAAATTGGTCATTAGGCCATAGGTCCATTAGGCCAATTTGAAATTAGGCCAATTGGCGAATTCAATATTATGCCTTTAGGCCAATTCGCCATTATACCATTAGACCGATGAGACATTTGGCCATTAGTCCAATTATTCATTTGGCCATTAGTTCATTTGGATATTTGGATATTTGGATGTTAGGCCTTTAGAACAATTGTCCATTAGGCCATTAGGATTATTATACAATTGGACATTATGTATATTAGCCATTTTTTCAATTAGGAAAATTGGATATTAGGCAATTAGGGCCTTTGGAAAATTTTCCATTAGTATGTCATGCCGTTAAAAAAATTAGTCATTAGACTAATTATCCATAAGGAAAATTGTCTTATTGTCCATTAGGCCATTATTCCATTAGTCTAATTGGATAATAGGAAGTTAGGACAATTGGGAAATTTGAAGTTATACCATTAGTCTATTAGGCCATTACCCCATTTGGATAATTTTAAATTAGGCCAATAGGACAATTGGTCATTAGGCCATTTGGCCAATTGTCCAATTGACCATTAGTCCATTAGAAAATTAGGAAAATTTTCCAATTGGCTAATTGGCCCATTGGCTGTTAGGACTTTTGGCCATTAGGATATTTGGTCATTAGGCTATTAGTCCAATCATCCATTATCTTGTTAGTCCAATTATCCATTATTCCATTTGATAGGAGTATTTTCAGCCTTATATTAAAGGAATTAATGAAAATAATATATATTTTTTTAGCATGAAAAATTAATTAACAATATAAATTTATATATTATTTTAATTCATATTAATGTACATGGTGCTTCTCATGATCAAGAATTGCAGTGCACCCTAATGAGTAAAGATACATCGTTAAATCTTTGTTTTTTTCTAGAGAAATCCTAAATAAAAAAATTCAATACAAGTAATAAGAATTAAAATTTATATGAAAACCATTAAATATTGGGAATAACTTAATAATATCACTCTTCTAATATGTGATCTTTTTTTTAATATTTTTTTATTGAACAATCTAAGAATATGGGTAGACCCTTTGAATAATAATTAATTCTTCTCCTCCAATAATTATATATCTCATGATTATATGATCACCAGAACTATCTAATATCCATCAACCTTGCATCCTTTCTAGCTTCACCATTGGTAAATCTAAATCGATGCTACAACAAACATATTAATTTGTTTAAATACATTAATAATATAGACATAAATTTAACAAAAGTTATTACCCATATCTCCACCATGTTTTTTCCCTGATGTCATTACAAATATGTATCCATGACAATGGTTCCATAGGAAATATATCGTGGTACTTGGATAAAGTAGGCAAGAAACATCTAAAATTCATTTAATTTTAACCTATCATCTTCTTTTCATCATTTCAATCCACCATTAGTTTTGTTTGGTGATTCTAGGATTCCTGCATATAGGTGCGCACATGTCGCCTACTAGAAGATCATATTGAATAATATAGAAGGTGAAAAAGAATAATTAAGTCATGGTACAACAAGAAAAAAATAATTTGATATAATTTGAAACAATTATAATAAAAAAACATGATAGAGGATGCTCTATATGTTCAGATGGATCCATAAGGTGTCCTGGATTAGTAGACTCTGAAGGATGTGTCTATTCCCATACATGCTCTGGGTGATCTGCAAGCACTAGAGTGGAAGATGAAGGAACACAATAATTAGATCATGGATAGGTAATAGGAAATAGATACAGTGTATACATAATAGGACATGGGTAGTAGTATTGGGGATAAATTAAAGGATTTGAATATGGTAAATGTGTAAACATTCTTGGAGGAGGCATAGACATGGTATGGGAAGAAGATACTAAATGATATAACGATGGAGTCATGGATGGGAACATCCTTAGAGGCTCAAGTGGAGGATGGAAAGTTGTGGTATATGGGGTATCCAGTGGTGGTCTAGGGTGGGAATGTGTATGATGCGTGCTCCTTCTAGGTATAAGATCATCCTTGCATAGACCCATTATATTAGGATGAAGAGGATTCAACTCCGGTGAAAATGTATATCCAAAGATTTTTTTTTGAAAAATAATAATAACATAAATTATATGTAATGTAGAAGAAAAATATTACACTTATTTTAATCACTAAGGGAAGCAGAGGAGGAAACCCATGCACACACATCACTTGATAAACATCAAATAACCACTTTCGTCAAACTTCTGTAGTATTTTTCATAATATGTATAAGAATGAAATATCCATTTTTTATAAAAAGTTTTTAAAAATAATGCATTCAACTTAAAGACAAAGAAGTCATAAAAGATGTCATAACATGTTTTAGTAACAATAATTTAAAACCAATTTATATATTTTTTAAAAACCTATTTTAAACTTTTTTCGGGAATTGAAATAATAATAATTAAATTAAAAATTAACAGATAATAATAAAACAATCATATCATACCAAACTTAAACTAACGTACAGTAATTACAGTAATACCAACCAAAGAAACCCATGTCAAGGTAAAATGAAGGTACTGTGAACATATATTGTTGCTTCTATATATTTCCCAACACTACTTCAGGTTTAACATCAACTCTTATAATGGAAAAATTTGAGTAATCAAATTAAATATTTTATTCAACAACAATGGGGGCATAAATGGTTTCAATTTCATCCCCAACATCATGAAAAATATTTATTTGGATTAATTCATTAATGATATTGTAATCAGGTCTCACATAATATTTCACATAAAACAATTGTATTTCCATTTATTCCAAAATGTATGGTTCATCTGTAGTTTTGAATCGAATCATGTCAATAACTATGAATCCCCAATCATCAATAAATATACCATGTCACGTCAACAAATCAAACCATTTACATTCCATTATAGTGACTCTACCTTCATAGTAGTAATCCAATAACAATATTTTCTCAATAACACCATAATAAGACACATTTTAATATCAGGGCCGACTATCTAATGAACTATGATAATAGTCTATTGTAATAGTTAACATAACTCAATTATGTTGTGTTCTCATTTTCACTACTCAATCAGTTGTAAAAAAATTATACCCATTTATTATTAAAGATTTCTATTCACGAACCAAAGAATTGGGACCAAAATCCAATGCTCTTAATTCTTGATAAATAATGTCAAGAGGTAAAATGAATAGTAAAAATATATATGAATAATAAAATTAAATGAATATATAAATTTTAAGCTAATTAAAGTATTGGTCATACCTTTGATTCTAACCAAGTAGGAAACACTTTTCTATGAAAAACCTCTCTCCTTATGAAAGGAAAAGTTCGATAAACACCACTTATAATTTGTTTATATTGCATAAAAAAATGATAATAAAAGTTTAAGGTATATATGAAATGCCATAGTATGATATAATATATAAATATTAAAATTATTTTATTGATATATTCATCAAACAAACTATAGTTAAACAAGACTATGTGATGTTCCATATCCCCCTCTTCAAGGATCAATGTAGCCAATGAATATGACCTTGGAATTCATCCTCTTTAGGGAAGATATAGATATAAGAAATCAATTTTCTCACACTTCTCATATTTATTTCTCATTATCTTATTATGTCTTGTGCTCATATTAGACAATTACATTGAACACAAATCTATACATTCTTGATCCAGATAACCTCTCATAATGGAACCTTTAATATGATTCTTGTTTTATACATAATATTTAATTGTGAAAATATTTATTTTAGTAGAAAGGTCTCCTGAAAATTTTTTCAGTTTAAAGATGAACTGTTAAATGCAACATGTAGGTGAAAAATGATGTAGGATTTTTTTGTCCAACTCAATGAAAATTAATGGTTCCTTTTACTGCATTTTTATTTAGAATTACTTGTATAATCGTTAATCATAAAGGTCTCTAAAAAACGGAAAAAGAGAATCAATTTCACCTTTAAATTATTGGATAGAAAATGTCATATCACTATTGGAATCAATTCATGAATAAGGATGTGATAATCATGATTTTTTAGGGATTTTAGTTTCAAATACCAAATGTTGACTCATTTTTGATATGTGGTTGGAATAGCCATTAGGAACCTAGATATTCTCCAATACTTCCAGATATTGTTTTTTCTATAAATTTTTCATCACATTATAAGCACAGTGAAATTTCAATTTTTTTTACCGATACACACAGGGTGAAGTTATACTTAAATACCCCAATCCATCAAGTCCCAATGAGATAAAAATTTATATTTGGTCTTCCCCTTGATATTTAGAATAATAGAAAGAAATTTTTTACATATATCTCTCTCAACATGCATGACTTAAAAAAACAATTATGAATTACGTTGGTAGAACAATATTGAAACTAAACAAAGATACTTCTATTTTTCCAGTTCTAAGTGGATTTAGTGTCATAATTATTCCTCTTTTTAGATTTCATCTGACCTGTCCCTATAAAAATTTGAAATATTTTGATTCATTTATCAAATAAATTCCTAACATATATTATGGTGTATATTCAGTTTCAATAGTATTATCAAAATTCCAATGACTCTTCCTGTATTGATGATCCCTAGTAAATAATCATTGATGCCCCATAAAAATAAAACTACGACAATATTTAATCCTTCTCGATCATCTATTATTCATAAAAATAAAACATGATTGTTTTCCTTTTGTGCCTAAACCAGACATCATTACATAAGAAGTGAAGTCATTTATAGTCCATAAAATGGTAACACACATCTGAAATATATTCTAGGAAGAAGCATCAAATTTTTTCACACTCATATACCAAAGCTGCTTCAACTCTATTATTATGGGTTTTAAGTAGAAGTCTATATAATTGATAGGATCAGAAAATAAAAATATTAATATACTTAAGAAATTGAAATGTTTTTTCATACACATCCATGAAGGAAGATTATAAACATGAATAAAAACTAGACATGTGTTGTGAGAAGTATACATATGATCAAATGGATTAAACCCATCACATGATAAACCCAACATGAAATTAATCAACTCAGATAAAAAATCAAGATTTTATGCATAAAATTCCCACAATACTAATCCTTATGTAAGATGAACCAAATCACAATTTTATTTAATTCTATCAACATAATGACATCGTATATTGGCTGATATTTCTGCAGAAATAAATATATTTTAAAGCCTGTGAATCAAGGGAATGTCCAACATGACTTTCTAAAGTAGATGAGATTGAGTTCCATATGAATTTTCCTTACATAAATATGTACCACATTCATTTTAGTCATTAATTTCATTTGTTTCCTCACTAGAAAAATATAATCTTTCATACAAGAATTAAATTTTTTAGTAGAAAATCCAAGATACTTAATTAAATTTCAGGCCTTATAATGATTTGAGGGAATATATGTACCATTAGGAAATAATTCCTTCAAAATGGTAAGAATATAATGAATAGTGGTATTAGATATTACATACATGATTTTTCTATGATATAACCACATTAAAAATCCCAAATTTTTTATTTTAGTACAATCCTGATATACAGGAGTTCTAACATCATCCATTTAATTTTTCACTCTCTCAACATCATTATATTAATTATTTTCTTCATGTTTATTGATATCATTATTATCTTTCAGTAGCATACTATCTCTCTTGATGATGTACACATGGAAATTAATCAAATATAAAATTCTTCATACCAATTCTTTCTTTTCTCTCATGAATAGTATAAGATTGTCTTGTCTCTCCATTGTGATACCAACCACAATAGTTTTTTTTAAAAGATTTTTTATATGGTATATTTATTCTTCCTATCTTAACCAGGGTCTTACAATATAATTATAACTTTGAAACTATATACGAGATTTATCTGAAGCATTTTTAAATGAAAAATCTAATTTTTTCCAAATTATCTTGAAAATCAGTTAAAATTTGATCGGTATTATACATATAGCTTCTATACATTATATTCTAGGCTAAAAAATTTAGGTTCAAATCAAAAATCTAAACCATAATTACAAATGATATCCAAATTAAAATTAAAATTAAAATCATAGTGCAGAGGAAATTAAAGAACACTAATAGAAAAAAATTTGAATATAATGCATGATGTAAGTGGCCATTACCGAATACTCTACTATCCATCCCAACAAAGAATAAGTCATATCATAAGAAAAAACCATGGAATACTCATAAAAGTGATACAAAATCTCTAACACACATTTAAGTATCTTTGAAAACTATCCCTCTCTCATACAACTGTCAGAACTATGATGATAATTAAAACCACCTGAACTATATGATCTATATACATGCTTAATAGATATCACCTATATAAAAATATCAATGATATTAGACAAAGAACATAATATAGTACATGGAACTATATTCAGAGCTAGGGAAGTGTTAAAAGTTGAAGGTGGAATAACACCATAATACAAGTACTTTATCTTCACATTAGACCATTACGAGAGGCCTATGTTAAATCAACATTAGAAATCAACCCAACACAGTTATTCCCCCTAAATCCAACCAAACTCCAAAATAATAAAAATATTTAAAAAAATAATATTTTAAATCTATGGCCCCCCTTATTCAATAAGTTCCAACACAAAATAACTGATAAATAAAATTAATTAAAAGACCAAAGAGTAATTACATTTGAAAAAAATCAACAAATAACCACCTTGAATAATTAAAAATCATTTTCATTTTAAAACAATTTAAAACCACCCACTATTGGGATAAATCCCCATCATGATGAAAAATATACTTTTGGAAATCACAAATTTTTTTATAAAGATCAATGCCTACATAAGTATTTTCAAAACACTATTATACCAGGATTATAAAAACAATTACCATTAACAAATATCTTATAATAATCTATTTCTATTTCATATCATTTACTACTATTTTAATTCCAAAAAACTCCATAATCCTCACATGTTAAAATTATCCTGTTTTTAAATACCCTTCAACGGGGTATAATTTTTTTGTAAGAAAACACCAAATAATATTAAAAAAATATTTCATTTCACAAACAACCCCTAAGACATCAAATAAAATAAAAATCATGTACTCCGTAGAATTCATTTTTCACATAAAAAATCTATTTTTATGCAACCGTGGAATAATGATAACACTCCAAAACCTTACTTGAGGCATTATGAGATAAATATCAACTATCAAATAGAGAAGACAAGAAAATGAATAATAGGTGGGAAATTAATATTACCTCTAAAAGATCACAAAAAAAAACATCTATACATTGGGTAAGAACACCATGACAAAGGTGTAGTGTCGCCTGAGGAGGAGATGAGGGATGCCAAAATTTCCTAAAGAGGGGAGGGGGATGAAAATATTGCTTGAGTAGTGGATGTGAGATGCTGAAATCTCCTGATAGGGTATGGAAGTATTAGTTTTTGAGGGAGGAGGAGAGGAGGGGGAGCTCGAGTGAGCCAACCTATGTAAAAGGCTATACCCATAGTTTTTAAAAAACCATTGCTAAATCTTACCTTAAAAAACCATTATTATATCTCAACCTATACTGATGGTTTTTTAAAATTTTTGGTATAGGTTTGGGTAGAAATTATATACCCATGGTTTTGATAAACCATGGGTATATATCCATGGGGATAGGGGTAACTTCTAGTAGTGTTATTGAGTTACTATAGTTGGTATCATAGTAGGGTTTAGTTACATTTAGAGATTTGTTTAAGAAGAATATGAGAAAAAATATTGTCACACACGATTTTTTTTTCTCTGTCTTTGTATTGATCCGGCCCATTAGAAATCCCGATCCTTTTCATGGGTATTTTATGAGATAAATATTGATTTTTGAAGTTTCATATATGTCTAACCACCCTAATTTGGGATCCCCATTGTTTGTTTAGTAGTTTTTGAAGAAAGGGTGGTTACTTCATGATCTGGGCCAACCGTGAGCCCATTCCCAGTTTTAAAAACGGAATTTGTTTCTTTTATAACTATTTTGTTTTTCATCCTTTTTCACACATTCAACTTACCACTTGTCCTATAATTATACATTAAAATTTATTTATCCTTTTGGACCCATTATAAATTCATAAGCTGGGTGAATTTGGGTTACTTATTTAGGTATTGGGCCATCCCATTGGCCCATTTCCTGTTAAAAAAACAAAATAATTTGTTCCATTTATATCTTTTTCATTTTTTACTCTTTTTCGGTGATTCCACCTCACCCTATAATAAAATAACCCTATCTTATCCCTCATAATCGATTTTACCTCTTTGGAGCTCATATGGGTCGCGTATTAGGGCAATTGTTCTCTGGTTTCCTCAAAACGTACTGAATTGATAAGGTAAATTGTTTCACCCATAACTCAGTAAATGCGTATTCTTTTGGCCACAAATTTTCTTCCCCTGGTTCGCCAAGACCTTAGGAGGCTCTCCAAAAAATTTCAAGCCATTCCATTCTATATAGGGTTGCAGATATAATGGAAGACGAAGAGTTTTCTAGGGTGAAAGGTGAGATTCCTTCTCCTTTCTTCTTCCTCTTCCCCCTCCTTTCATTATTTTGTGGATTTATTTTATCCCCTAGTATTGATAGACCTAGGGTTTTGTTATACCATGTTTTTTGATGGGTTTTCTGTTTGTTTAGGTCTGATATTTATAGTTTTATGGTTTATAAACCCGCGGCGGGTGATTTCGGGTGTGCGTTTCAATTACGCCAAAGATTTGAGGTAGGATACCCCTTGCACATGACTTTTTTATTTAAGTTTCATCATTTTATTATATTTAACAGCAGATATATATGTTTATTATTGTTTTTCATCCTTTTGATAATTTTATTGGTGTTCAAAGTGGTTTTTTAATCATTGGTTTGTGAACGGTAGTGTTGTTTGGTCATGAAAGTTCTCAACAAGTGTTTGTTTAAACGTTCCGTTATCGTTTGCAAATATTTTGTGATGTTTATAATCTGGTCTGTGGTATTTTTAACATGTTACAGTATCTTGAATGAAAATATGGCTTTCAATTGGTGTTTTATTCCTTTTCATGTACTTAAAATAAATTGTTTTGTTTAAAAAGGGCATGTCATGTGTTCGGTAAATTGCCCGGTTGGCTTTTATGTGTGATGTGTGATTTAAAAGTTATTTGTTTGGATTTATAAAGGAATTGGAATAATGATAAATGGTATTTTTGGGTACTTATATGGATTTCCTATTTGTATTTGTTTTTACAATCAAGTGTGTTTTTATTTACAACATATTTTGGCCCGAGTTGCCCAAAAATGGACTGTTTCACATCTTTATGAAAATGGACGTGTTTTGAATATGTAACCTGAGTATTATAAGAGATTTATGAATGTGGTTTTATACTGTAAATTGTGTTTATACAGATCCTTAATAGAATTAAAATTCATACCTTCGTCAAAGGATAGTTTGAGAAAATAATTAAAAGGCTCGTTTGGCATTTCCTAGAAATGAAGGAGTGTTTTACATGTATATAACAATTTGTGCAATTGGGATTGTTTTATGGTCCATTAAATGATTTTATTAAATGTTTATTGGGCTTCCAAATATGATTTGGTTTGTTTATGATGTGTGTTTATAATTTAAAGAGTGTTTTTGAAAGAGTTTTATGTGCAAAGCCTCAATACACTTCATGAAATCGTTTTACCGAAATATTTAGCGGTTTGTTGATTAATGTAAGAAATGTGAAGAATGATTATGGGCTGTTTGTGTTTTTATGGTTTTGGAATGGAATGGGGATGTGAAATGTGTATTTGATAATATGTGTAACTTGATTGAGCACTAAAGGGAATCCCAGGTATCTAGGTGGGCGGACGTGTACTAGTATGCTAGTGATTCTGTGGGGGTTGACCCTTGTTTCACGTAGCAAGTTTGACGATGACAACACTAACTAAACTATGATGATGATGATGATTGGGGACCACTAGGTTATGGGTATGTTCCCTACTAGTGGCTCGTGCACGAGAACAAATATTTATTATGGTTACTTTCACCGAGATACGAGGTACCTGGGGATCACAACTAACTAGTGCCTAGGGGTATTCCTGTGACTAGTGCTCATTGGCTATTTTGTACTCACTGTCGGCATACGGTGTGTTTGGTTGGTAAATTCAGTAGTATCTGTTATTTATTTTAATGTTAAAATTCTTTAAATCATCCCTCTTGAAAACTATATTCATTTTGAAGTTTCACCTCTTCGAAAATAATTGTTACTTGCATTTTTGATTATTAGACATGCATGTTTTTGTCTGATAATTATTATAGCATGGAACCTCATTTGAAAACCATACTTTCAAATCATGAATTTAAAACTATAAATTTATGTTTCTTTTATTTTAAAGTAATGTGCATTTGGAATAGAATACCGGGCTAACCTACTGAGTTTTAATACTCACGCCTATAGTCTTCTTCTTTTTTTAGCCCTTGTGCAGGTTTCATCTTTAGTTCGATCACCTTGGGCGACATTTTATCATTGTGTTGGAGAGTGACCAGAAGTGTCACATGGAGTTAGTTTTTCATCGGGATTGTTCAGTTGAGTTGTTGGTTTTGTTCCAATTTTAGTTTCTTGTACGAATAATATTTAGTTCAATTTTTATATAAATTCATTTTGGGCTGTCCGTTTATTTCCGCTGTTTGTTTGATTGTTTATATATGGGAGAAATCGTTCCCTTGTGTACTCTATTGATGCCTTTGGTTCTTGTCACCATCCCGGGAGGATCGGGAACGCCTCTCGGGACTTGTCGCGGGCTGGCCTGGGTGACCGGTTCAGGGTCGACTTGGGCTGGTTCGTGACAAAATGGTATCAGAGGAGGTCAGCTATTAGTGGACCTTTCTTTTTAGAGTGCCCTTGTTATTTTGGGGATGTCAAGGTAGATGGAGTATGATTGTTGGGACTTGAGGGGTAAGTGCAAGAAGAGCATCGCGAACTCTTCCTTGTTCTAATCCTTAGGTTTCCATGGAAGTCCGGTTTTATTAGTGTCCATTGTTCTAGTTGATTGTTTTGTATTGGGATATGACAAGGGGAGTCTGACCAATGGCCTTCGTGAGCTCACATGGCCTGGAAATCCATGTGGAGCTGGGGAATGGTCCTAATAAGTCTCTCTGTGTTGGTTTTGTGATTGGCATATGGCCGCCAACCATATGGTCAAGTCACCCACCAACACTAGTTCCCTTTTTTGGGTCTCTTGAACCTTTCATGAATTCTGAATTTTTGTTTTTAAAATCCTTGTGTGAGAATTGTGGAAATGGGTTTTAATGTTAGGTTTAGATTTTGAAAAGTGAAAAAAGGGGGTTTTCAATAATTAAATATAACAATGGTTTTGGAAGGTTGTGTTTTTGTGGAAAAAAAATGGAGGGAAGAAGAAATGATTTAAAGGGATTGGATTATCCATAATCTAAACTTGTGGTATGTTGAAATAAAATGTTTTGAAATTGTGAATCATTTTAATGTGAATCTGGATATTTTTTTAAATGGGGTATTTTAGGATGTTAAATTTTTTTTTAATGGGATAAATTAGTTTTGGAAATTGGTTTTGATCGGTTGGTGTTTTACTACAAACGGTATTGGTCTCAATGGACCTCGTATTTTGAAAATATCCCTTGCTGAATTTGTTTTTTAAAAAAAATCGGAAGGGGTTTTTTGGAGTGGCTTGGTTATTTAAAAAGTTTTTGAAAATGAAAAGGGGTAGGTTTTTAAGAAAATGGTTCTTAATTAATTGTGGTTTTTTGTTTGTGAAATATGAAAATGTTTTTTTTGACTTGGTGGTTGGTGTTCCTTTTGAAGGTAAATTGTTTTTTTGAATTATGATGTTTAATTTTAGCCTTTGGTGTTTTCATGGGTGCTCACATGCATGGTTTTATTTATATCTGGAAGTATGGCCTATATGGTATGGTGGTTGGATTCCAGGGGTGGCATGGAAATGTGCATGTGGGTGAGACTATATGAAACACCATTGGTGAATGCGGAAACCCACCAAGTTAGTTTGATTTTTCAAAATTGTTTTGAGCTGAAAATTGTGGCCTTTTTTTAACCAATGGTTATGTGGCTTGATTTTTCTATGTTGTAGAAGATTTTTTCATTCATTAAGCTTCTTTTTGATCTACAATTCATACTCTTGTTGTATCTTGAGATGATATCTTGTTGGTGTCTTGGTTTTGGAGTAATTTTCATTGGGTTTCTAAAAATGCGTTTGATGTTGTGATGTGGCCATGGATAGTTCTGCGTTGGAAATCTTTCCTGCTGATAAACCTAAGGATTCCTTTAAAATTTTAAGTCCACCTATTTTGATGATGCCTCAACTTGTTTGTTGGAATATAGAGCTGTTTGGGATATATTAAAAGTGTTTCTAGGTCATGATAATTCTTTTGGACAGAGCAGTTGTGTTCGGTGATGTTGATGTGTTTCGTCGTATTCCTTGTCCATTATGCCCCTCGTTTGGAGTGAGATAGAATTTTGATATGTATCTATGAGTTCCTATTTAGATTAATGTTTTTGTTTGGTGATCAAGTGTGGTTTTTTTGAGTGGTGTGATCCTTATCACCTGACTGCGGTGCAGCAAATGCTTCAAGAATCAGGGCTCCAGCCATAGGCCTCAGAGTGAAGATTTTCACGCAGTCAAAAAAAATCAACAGAGGTGTGGACTGATAGATTAAGATCCTTAATCCTCTGTTTTGGTAAGTTAGTTAGTATGTCAATGTTTTGGTTCCTCATTTCTATGAATTTCCCTTTGTCTCAACAAGCGTGGTGGACTTAGCCCCTCACACAATGTGTATGGTTATTCCTTCATGATGTGGATTTTCAATCAGTGTCCCTGTGTGGACTGCCTGTAAAAATCAGGTGCAGTATTGGTGTTACCTATTCATAGGGGGAGAGTTTTGGGTAGTTTCTTTGTTTCTTTTGTTGTTTCAGTGGCCAAATTATTGGGTCCCCTTCCCTCCCATCCCCATGTGACGGGGGTCTAGAATTGTGTTGAATGTGTCGACCAAGTTATTGTCCCCTCCATTCGGGAGTGGGTGGTTTATATGTTCATGTTGTAACCCTATTAACATTGTATAGTTGTTTTTTTAGGAGGGTTTTTTTTGGGCTTGTGTGAGTGAGTCCCAACTCTAGCTCATGTTCAATTCTTGTCTATTCATTGCTAGTTGGTTTCTAATGGTGGGGAGACCCACCATGGGTCTCTTGGATTTTCATCCTAAGAAAATTTCTAGTTATAGTTGATTCTTAATGGTGGGTATTAAATTCTGGAATCCATATGTGTTGTTTTTTTTTCAGCCGGAAAGTGTTATGGCTTTCCGGGGGCGGAAAGCTTTAATGGTGGGGAGAATTGTCACACACGGTTTTTTTTCTCTGTCTTTGTATTGATCCGGCCCATTAGAAATCCCAATCCTTTTCATGGGTATTTTACGAGGTAAATATTTAGTTTTGAAGTTTCATATATGTCTAACCACCCTAATTTGGGATCCCCATTGTTTGTTTAGTAGTTTTTGAAGAAAGGGTGGTTACTTCATGATCTGGGCCAACCGTGAGCCCATTCCCAGTTTTAAAAACTGAATTTGTTTCTTTTATAACTCTTTTGTTTTTCATCCTTTTTCACACATTCAACTTACCACTTGTCCTATACTGATACATTAAAATTTATTTATCCTTTTGGACCCATTATAAATTCATAAGCTGGGTGAATTTGGGTTACTTATTTAGGTATTGGGCCAGCCCATTGGCCCATTTCCTGTTTTAAAAACAAATAATTTGTTTCATTTATATCTTTTTCATTTTTTACTATTTTTCTGTGATTCCACCTCCCCCTCTAATACAATAACCCTATATTATCCCTCATAATAGATTTTACCTCTTTGGAGCTCATATGGGTCGCGTATTAGGGCGATTGTTCTCTGGTTTCCTCAAAACGTACATAATTGATAAGGTAAATTGTTTCACCCATAACTCAGTAAATTCGTATTCTTTTGGCCACAAATTTTCTTCCCCTGGTTTTCCAAGACTTTAGGAGGCTCTCCAAAAATTTTCAAGCCATTCCATTCTCTATAGGGTTGCAGATCTAATGGAAGACGAAGAGTTTTTTAGGGTGAAAGGTGAGATTCCTTCTCCTTTCTCCTTCCTCTTCCCCCTCCTTTCATTATTTCATGGATTTATTTTATCCCCTAGTATTGATAGACCTAGGGTTTTGTTATACCATGTTTTTTGATGGGGTTTCTGTTTGTTTAGGTCTGATCTTTATAGTTTTATGGTTTATAAACCCGCGGCGGGTGATTTCGGGTTTGCGTTTCAATTACGCCAAAGATTTGAGGTAGGATACCCCTTGCACATGACTTTTTTATTTAAGTTTCATAATTTTATTATATTTAACACTAGATATATATGTTTATTATTGTTTTTCATCCTTTGGATAATTTTATTGGTATTCAAAGTGGTTGTTTAATCATTGGTTTGTGAACAGTAGTGTTGTTTGGTCATGAAAGTTCTCAACAAGTGTTTGTTTAAATGTTCCGTTATCTTTTGCAAATAATTTGTGATGTTTATAATCTGGTCTGTGGTATTTTTAACATGTTACAGTATCTTGAATGAAAATATGGCTTTCAATTGTTGTTTTATTCCTTTTCATGTACTTAAAATAAATTGTTTTTGTTTAAAAAGGGCATGTCATGTGTTCGGTAAATTGTCTGGTTGGATTTTATGTGTGATGTGTGATTTAAAAGTTATTTGTTTGGATTTATAAATGAATTGGAATAATGATAAATGGTATTTTTGGGTACTTATATGGATTTCCTATTTGTATTTGTTTTTACAATCAAGTGTGTTTTGATTTACAACATATTTTGGCCTGAGTTGCCCAAAAATGGACTGTTTCACATCTTTATGAAAATGGACGTGTTTTGAATATGTAACCTGAGTATTATAAGAGATTTATGAATGTGGTTTTCTACTGTAAATTGTGTTTATACAGATCCTTAATAGAATTAAAATTCATACCTTCGTCAAAGGATAGTTTTGAGAAAATAATTAAAGGCCCGTTTGGCATTTCCTAGAAATGAAGGAGTGTTTTACTTGTATATAACAATTTGTGCAATTGGGATTGTTTTATGGTCCATTAAATGATTTTATTAAATGTTTATTGGACTGAAAAATATTATTTGGTTTGTTTATGATGTGTGTTTATAATTTAAAGAGTGTTTTTGAAAGAGTTTTATGTGCAAAGCCTCAATACACTTCATGAAATTGTTTTACCGAAATATTTAGCGGTTTGTTGATTAGTGTAAGAAATGTGAAGAATGATTATGGGATGTTTGTGTTTTTATGGTTTTGGAATGGAATGGGGATGTGAAATGTGTATTTGATAATATGTGTAACTTAATTGAGCACTAAAGGGAATCCTGGGTATCTAGGTGGGCGGACGTGTACTAGTATGCTAGTGATTCTGTGGGGGTTGGCCCCTATTTCACGTAGCAAGTTTGACGATGACAACACTAACTAAACTATGATGATGATGATGATTGGGGACCACTATGTTATGGGTATGTTCCCTACTAGTGGCTCGTGCATGAGAACATATATTTATTATGGTTACTTTCACCGAGATACGAGGTACCTGGGGCTCACAACTAACTAGTGCCTAGGGGTATTCCTGTGACTAGTGCTCATTGGCTATTTTGTACTCACTGTCGGCATACGGTGTGTTTGGTTGGTAAATTCAGTAGTATGTGTTATTTATTTTAATGTTAAAATTCTTTAAATCAGCCCTCTTGAAAACTATATTCATTTTGAAGCTTCACCTCTTTGAAAATAATTGTTACTTCCATTTTTGATTATTAAACATGCATGTTTTTGTCTGATAATTATTATAGCATGGAACCTCATTTGAAAACCATACTTTCAAATCTTGAATTTAAAACTATAAATTGATGTTTCTTTTATTTTAAAGTAATGTACATTGGGAATAGAATACCGGGATAACCTACTGAGTTTTAATACTCACGCCTATAGTCTTCTTCTTTTTTTAGCCCTTGTGCAGGTTTCATCTTTAGTTCGATCACCTTGGGCGACATTTTATCATTGTGTTGGAGAGTGACCAGAAGTGTCACATGGAGTTAGTTGTTCATCGGGATTGTTCAGTTGAGTTGTTGGTTTTGTTCTAATTTTAGTTTCTTGTACGAATAATATTTAGTTCAATTTTTATATAAATTCATTTTGGGCTGTCCGTTTATTTCCGCTGTTTGTTTGATTGTTTATATATGGGAGAAATAGTTCCCTTGTGTACTCTATTGATGCCTTTGGTGCTTTTCACCATCCCGGGAGGATCGGGAATGCCTCTCGGGACTTGTCGCGGGCTGGCCTGGGTGACCGGTTCAGGGTCGACTCGGGCTGGTTCATGACAAATATTAACACAACCTATCATATAAAAAAGGTTATATAATATGAACATAAGGTGTCATAGGTTGATAAAAAGCATCATAAGCTAAGATATTTTAGGAATGATTTCAATGATTATGTGAATTATCACTATAATTAATGATTCTTTATGATTACACATTTTTTTATTTTTATTGAATGTTCGGGACTAATAGAAATCATGTTATTAAAAAATGTGGTGGAAAATTTAATGATAGTCTTCATGATAAACTGAATGGAATGGGGTTTGAAATATAAAATATTATTTTCATGCTGATGAAAATCCATCAAGATATGAAACATGATGAGCTTATGAATGATCAAAGGATGGAGAAACATCCTATTAATTAGTTTTTGAGTGTAGAGACCCAAATCTTGACGTACATAGACAATACATTACTTTTTCAGAATACTTAATACATAACAAAAATAGACACCCAAGGATCGTAATAGTTTAGTGTCTTTGGAAACTCGGAATATAAACATCTAACCATGTTGAAAGATCTTCCACATCTCCAATAACTATCTTCCCCTTTTTTTCCTCACCTAAAACCTTTATTTTTTTCATGGGGAAAATAAAACATAAAAATGGTGAGATCAAATGCTCAGTAAGGGAAAACATAGAGAACATAAAACAATCCATAAAAATTTGAAAGAAAAAACTTGAACATGAAATCTAAACATTAAAACCTTGAGCAAAGACACAAATCATGGAAGTACGTAAGGCATATATCATAATGGAAAATCAATCCTGATAAAATATAATGGGAATAAAACATGTAATTGTGGAAACCATTCAGAACATGTCATGATTTCTGTAGTAACCAAGTCATTGCTCCCAAGACCATCTTATTGGAGAAAGTCCCTTTCTGAATCGAGTTCACTCCTCGTTTCAGTCCTGTAACACTAAACCGGATTAACTTACCCTTCCAGCCATGTCTATCTCATGAGATATAAATCATTAACCAGTGAATTGGAGGGAGATATAGGTCCCACCCATCTCATAATGAAATCATTCTTACTTGTGCTACAAAATAAACTTAAAACATTTATCATAACCCAAAGAATAAAATGGGTTTCATAAACATCATCCCATCATCACATAATCCATATAAAACAAATGGATATTTCATCATAAGAAAAGTGAAACCATGAAAATAATAGAGACATTATACATGAAACATACACATATGAAATAATGCCATCTTAGATGGAAAATGGTTTTGATAAAACACTTGAAATGAATTCTTGAGGAAAATATCCTTTCTTCTTCAAAATCATTTTCTTTTCAAAAAATTCCATGCAATTTTAAAAGAAATGTATTTTTTTGAAAATAGTCATAAAATATTGTAGAGTAAGCTTCATGAAAATGAGGTGTAATGAAACCGTAAAAATCCGTTCACATCATATAAGTTAAAAATAAAATTCTTCTCGTACTTTTGTCGGAAAAGTCAAAAAGTACCTCGTATGGTAAACAAAAGAAAGATTCCTTCCATACGATGTAGTAAAAGTAAAAAGGGTAAGGATGACATTAAAAATACATGAAAGAAAAGTAAAAATTTTATGAAAACATTTTTTGAACATATGGACATGGATAATAAACATAACCCCAGTAAATACTTACGAATAAACAATCTCGGATAAGAATGAGATTGGAATAATTATCCCTTACCTTAGGTTTGATATGCTTCGTATGGATCCTAACCTCCTGAATAATGATTTAAATAATGTCATTGAATTATTAAATAATCATATTCATTGTTATGATATCATATATGTTTCACTTATGACTTTATATTACCCGTTCTTTTGTAAATTCCATGTAAAAGCAGCGTTTTGGGTAAAATCATTTCATTTATCGTATGTGTTTCGACTTGTCGTTCTTAATATTATTACTTATATCCTGATTTACATAATTCCAAGATGTAAAACATGATTTATATATAATATATATTCATCATATACATATATATTATAGATCAATAAAAGGAATGAAATACACCATTCATGGAGACAGTAGGCCGTACGTACGCATGAACGCTGTTTTCGTTTCCTTATTGAATTGAATGAAATTAAATAGATGACATACATACATACATACATATATATATATATATATATAAATCCAGTAGCATTATTATGTCATATATTTCATTATTATTCATTACATACACTTTATAATCATTCTTGAATGGTTAATCATGGAAAATGAATCTCATCGCGTTCGTGGAGACGGTAGTCCGTACATATGCACGAGCGATGATATCATTTCCATGATCATGGAATTGTATTGGAGTGTATTTATACTATTTCAGAATCAATATCACTTTACAGTAATCATATATAGTCATTATTAACACCATTATACCCATCCTAGTAAGGTGGTGGTGGAAAATAGATTACACCACGGCGTGGAGACGGTATTCCATACGTACGCACGCGTGGTGATTTTGTTTTCCGTAGCATGGATAGATGGTGAAATAGGGTTGTTTCATACTTATAATAACATATCAGTATATTAGTGATACTGATGTTATTACTTCATAATGAAACAACTAAAGAAGAAGAAGTAGAAGAAGACATAAAGATGAAAGAATCGGTAACATACATTACCTCTTCTTTGAAGCGCCTCTTTGAGACCCTCTCTTAGGGCACTGAAATTGGTCTTTCAAGAAGACCAGTACGTCTAGGATGTTTCTAGGGAAGTGAGGAAGAGAAATGGGCAGAGTTTGGCCGAGATTCAAGGCTCAAAATGGCGTGAGGAATAGAGGGAGGAGGTGCCCTTTTATAAGGGAGGAGAGGGGCACCTTTGGAATAACAAAAACTATTATTTTATTATAAAGTCATATTTGATTTTTAATAGCTCCAAATTGATTTATTTCGAAGCTAAGGTGGGGATGGGTCGAAATGTGCTCATCCAATAGAATTTAGACAAGTTTAGGTATCTATTTTAACCTTATCATTTAGATTTAACTTTAAGTTAAATAATTTTACCTTTACCCTATCTTCTTGTTTTCATACACTATAAGGTTAATAAAATTACTATAACAAAACAAACGAATCCCAAGTTGCTTATTATTAATATATAAAACCTTATCTAAGTCATTTGGCCAATCCTTATATTTTTAGGAATAAAATAACAATTAATAATATAATATTTGTTTTAAAAACTAATTTATGTCAATTTTGACACTATTTGGTAATTTATTTTTTTGAAAATAGTAACAGAATGATTATTTCAAAAAAAGTTAATTAAATCAATACTAACATGTCATATTAACCTTTAAAATTATTTTAATTCATAAAAAGTCTCAAATTACATTTATTTGGGTATTTATAACATCAATTATGTCAATATTTCATTAATATGATAATTACTGCATCATCATTGTGTCATAAATAAATTAAATTATTTAATGTCTAAAAAATAAAAATAAAATATCATTATGTATGAAATCGTTTTATATTTATAATTAATATTTATAGTCAAATTTATCTTATGTATAACTCTATATTAAAAATGACTTAGTTATTAAATATTGATTTTAACTATTTTAACCCTTCTTTAAATAAATTAATAATAAATTTCCTAATCTAATCCAAGTGGACCTAAATGGTAATATTTTATTCCTAAGGTTTTTTTTGGTCGAATTACACTTATCCAATAAAATTAGGACATGTTTTAGGGTAATAATAATATCATTTTCACCCTTAATTACCCTATTTGCTTTTAATCGTCGTAAGAAAAAGTAAAAAGTTATTATTCACCAAAAATTATTTTCATCTCATTGAACCACATTTTAGTCCTTGATATTAACTGTGTCTCTCCGATTTTCGAAATTCAATTCACAGAAGTGGTAAAATTTCATTTAAATGAAAAAGTCAGTTTTTTAACTACCACTAAGTGGTTTCACTATTCATCGAAAATTGTAGTTTTTCAGAAAAATACCAAAAATTTAGCCTGAGCATTATTTGATATTCTGAATTCAAAATTGATGTCTATTTTTTCAAATTCAAGAAATATAATTGGAATTAATTAATGTTATAATTAATTCCCGTTATCCAAACAAATAGCATGTTTTTTAAGAAACAATAACTATCAAAAGATTGATACTTGTTTATATCCAATTTCAAAGTGAAATTAATTCCAATGACCAAAATTTGATTAAATGGTAAAAACATATTCTGATTACCCTTTTAACCCAATTAAAAATATAATCTAACCATATAAATTATTGTGATGAAAAAAGTTGTTTTTAATTAAAATATAGCGTGTTTTTACTATTCATTAAAATATGAAAGTTATCAGAATAATATGAAAAATTTATCCAAAGTAAATTTTTATATCATGATTCCAAATAAGAATTTTATTTTGTCAAATTGAACTTATAGACATATCAAAAACAAGATTTAAAGTGGGTGCACCATCAAAAGGCGACATACTACATTTTTTGAAAAATACTTATTTTACTCGAAAAATTGATTTTTTTCTCATACCATGTTCTAGAAAATGTGTAAGATGAATAATAATGTTATAAAATTCAAAATTTAGTTGATACTATTTATAACGGGTAGTTCATAAAACATATTGTTGTTTAGAGAAACTCAATATTGCGTACAACACACTCTATCATGGAAGGTCGCGATTGCGTGTAATGCAATCCAAGTCAGGGATGCGTGTTATGCAAGCTCCTTTTGGTGTAGCTTACAACATAAGACATTAATGAAATTAAAAACAATATTTTTCATAAAATCTCGGGGTGTTTCATTCTACCCCCTTAAAATGAATTTTCCCTCGAAATTCATCGGGGTTATAAATGGTTTACTACTCGAAAGTTTCTTTAATAGAAACCCACATCGTAAAAAGGAATACCAAAACTTGGCTTTAAAAACTAAAGTATAAAACTTAATGGTTACCCAAATTAACTCATCACGGGGTTTCCACGTAGGAGAACATAGGTGAAAATATGGATATGGAAGAAAAATCTAACCATCAAGTTCTGATGGAGAGTGGTAGAAAACATGGCTTTGAAAAAGACAACAATCACAAAGCCATAAATTTATGATGATCTAGGGTACCATCTGATTCATCGGATATAAGGGCACTAGGACAACATTTTTGGTTTTCAAGATCATTTCCCTAAAGTTGAAGAATTTGAATTAGAATAAATACTTACTTTATTTTGGTACAATCTCACTGTTGTTTGTTCCTTGAACAATTTCCACTTCATCTCTTAAAGAAATGAAGTTGAATTTGTTATTAGTGAAGTGTTAGCAGATCATGTGATAGAATGACGGGTCATTCCATCCGTCTCAAACAAAAGGTTAGAAAAAGTTTTTAAATATACATAAGTCGATCTATAGTGAGATTAATCGTATATGGTTCCTAAAATGGACTTATACTTCATATATCATACTGCTTAATATAATAAAACTAGTTTCTACTAAACAGGGACTTCCTGTAGGCCAGTGGTAGGTGATAAAGGCTTGTCGCACTTCAGTTGTGGGTTCGATTCCCACAGCCCTGTCCGACGGGATGGGCTATCGCCCATCCTGCAGGTTGTCCTTTTTCTAAAACTTCATTACTATAACATCCAATCAATAATATCGAAAAAAGTTCTATCATTAAACAATACTAACTTATGTCCAACATAATCCATTCCAATCTTTATCTAAAATACTTCGGTCTAAGATCATAGTATAAAGAAAACGATTACTTGAAATTTCATCAACCAAGCATGTGAATACCATCATTTATCCCCCTTATATCTTTTTGGTCACTTTCCAATCATGTGAATACCTTAGTCATGTATTCTCTGGAAAAATGAATACCCATTAAACCTTAGTGAAAAAATGAATGCTGTCAAAAGTTAACACTTTCCACATACCAAAATCCAAAAATTCTATATACTCAAACCATGATATAACCTACTCCTTATATTAGTCATTAACTCATGAATACTATCAAACATTTAATTTTATCCTTATCCCTTCATAATGCGCATATCATCTACTTTCCAAAAATATATGAATAACCTTTCATGGTTACTGGTACCATTCATCATACACTTTCAAAACATAAGGAAAGACAACAGTGTAATAATCCTTAGATGTCTCTTTATTCCATAGTACCATGAGATTACTTATACAACATTACACTTGATAAACATGTAATCATTCCACTACCTTCTTAATCTATTGACCGAGCTTCAACAATTCTTTCATCTCACATATAATTTGTAGTCTCTTCATCATCATCAACATAAATAATACCCATACGACCATACTGATTCTCTTCATGAGACTTTCCCTTAGGGCATTGGTTTGCATAATTCCTGTACATTCCACATTTAAAACATTTAACCATCGTTGATGCCGTAGTAATACCATTATCCTTATCCATGGTGTAAAATGAACCTTTTACTTTGCACTTACTAGCTTTGTGTTCTTGTTTTCTGCACCCAAAGCATCTTCCAGTTCCTTTGAAACATTATCCCTGATGCCTCTTCCCACATGATTTACATAGGGGAAATTGAACTTTATTTCCTCTATGATCATCATGAAACTCCATCTTTCTATTATTAGCCGAGTCAGGAAACTTACCAAATTTGAGTTTATTGATCATATTATGAGATTTCTGATTCGGAATAATAATGATGGTTGGACTTCGAAATCCCATTTCATTTGGTTTCTCATGAAGAATATCATTCCATTGCCCATCATATCATCCATTCTCGTGAATCATCTTGCTTCCAGCCATTTTCTAAAACCCAAAAGGAATAGTGTGAGAGGAAAAAATCATAATAAAGGGGGAGTAACTTCAATACATAACATCATAGGTTTAATCTAATATTGTTCCCATAATTCTAGGACTATAACCTATACTTTTACTTAACCTTAGGGACATACCTATACATACCATAGAAATATCTATAGGGATCTCACTAAAGTTTTCGCATCCTAGTTTCCAAAGGTTGAAAAAACCTTTCCTCTGATACCAAATGTAGAGACCCAAATCTTGACATACATGGACAATACATTAATTTTGTGGAATACATAATACATAAAAAAAGACACACAAGGATCGTAATAGTTTAGTGTCTTTGGAAACTCAGAATATAACCATCTAATCATGTTGAAAGATCTTCCACATCTCTGATAACGATCTTCCCCTTTTTTTCCTTACCTAAAACCTTTCTTTATTTCCTGGAGAAAATAAAACATAAAAAGGGTGAGCTAAAATTCTCAGTAAGGGCAAATATAGAGAACATAAAACAATCCATAAACATTTGAAAGAAAAAACTTGAACATGAAATCTAAACATTAAAACCTTGAGAAAAGGCATAAATCGTGGAAGTACGTAAGGAATATATAATAATGGAACATCAATAATGATAAAATATAATGGGAGTAAAACATGTAATTGTGAAAACCATTTAGCACATGTCATGATTTCCAAAGTATCCAAGGCATTGCTGCCAAGACCATCTTAGTGGACAAAGTCCCTTTCTAAATCGAGTTCACTCCTCGTTTCAGTCCTGTAACACTGAACCGGATTAGCTTACCATTCCATCCATGTCTATCTCATGAGATATAAATCTTTACCCAGTGCATTGGAGGTAGATATAGGTCCCAACAATCTCATAATGAAATCATTCTTACTTGTGCCACAAAATAAACTTAAAACATTCATCATAACCCAAAGAATAAAATGGGTTTCATAAACATCATCCCATTATCACATAATCCATATAAAACAAATGGATATTTTATCACAAGAAAAGTGAAACCCTGAAAATCATAGAGAAATTATACATGAAACATACACATATGAAATAATGTCATCTTAGATGGAAAATGGTTTTGATAAAACACTTGAAATGAATTCTTGAGGAAAATATCCTTTCTTCTTCAAAATCATTTTCTTTTCAGAAAATTCCATGAAATTAAAAAAAAATTATTTTGTTGAAAGTAGTAATAAAACCTTGTAGAGTTAGCATCATGAAAATGAGGCATTATGAAACCGTAAAAATCTGTTCACACCGTATAAGTTAAAAATAACATTCTTCTCACACTTTTTTCGGAAAAGTCAAAAAGTACCTCATATGGTAAACAAAAGAAAGATACCTTACATACGATGTGGTAAAAGTAAAAAAAATGGTAAGGATGAAATTAAAAATACATGTAAGAAAATTAAACATTTTATGAAAACATTTTGTGAACATATGGACATGGATAATAAACATAACCCCAGTAAATACTTACGAATAAACAATCTCGGATAAGAACGAGATTGGAATAATTATCCCTCACCTTAGGTCCGATATGCTTCGTATGGATCCAAACCTCCTGTATAATGGTTTAAATAATGTCATTGACTTATTAAATAATCATATTCATTCTTATGATATCATATATGTTTCACTTATGACTTTATAGTACCCGTTCTTTTGTAAATTCCATGTAAAAGCAGCGTTTTGGGTAAAATCATTTCATTTTTCGTATGTGTTTCGACTTGTCGTTATTGATATTATTACTTATATCCGGATTTAAATAATTCCAGAATGTAAAACATGATTTATATATAATATATATTCATCATATACATATATATTATAGATCGATAAAAGGAATTAATTACACCGTTCATGGAGACGGTAGACCGTACGTACGCATGAACGCTGTTTTCGTTTCCTTATTGAATTGAATGAAATTAAATAGATGACATAAATATATATATATATACATAAATAAAGTAGCATTATTATGTCATATATTTCATTATTATTCATTATATATACTTTATAATCATTCTTGAATGGTTAATCATGGAAAATGAATCTCATCGCGTTCGTGGAGACGGTAGTCCGTACGTACGCACGAGCGATGATATCAATTCCATGACCATGGAATTGTATTAAAGTGTATGTATACTATTTAAGAATCAATATAAATTTACAATAATCATATATAGTGATTATTTACACCATTATACCCATCCAAGTAAGGTGGTGGTGGAAAATAGATTACACCACGGCGTGGAGACGGTATTCCGTACGTACGCACACGCAGTGATTTCATTTTCTGTAGGATGGATAGATGGTGAAATAGGGTTGTTTCATACTTATAATAACATATCAGTATATGAGTGATACTTATGTTATTACTTCATAATTAAACAACTAAAGAAGAAGAAGTAGAAGAAGAAATAAAGTTGAAAGAATCGGTAACAGACATTACCTCTTCTTTGAAGCACCTCTTTGAGACCTCCTCTTAGGGCACTAAAATTGGTATTTGAAGAAGACCAGTACCTATAGGATGTTTCTAGGTAAGTGAGTAAGTGAAATGGTCAGAGTTTGGTCGAGCTTAAATGCCCAAAATGGTGCGAGGAAGAGAGGGAGGAGGTGCCCTTTTATAAGGGAGGAGAGGGGCACCTTTGAAATAACTAAAAATATAATTTTATTATAAAGTCATATTCGGTTTTTAATAGATCCAAATTGATTTATTTAGAATCCATGGTGGGGATGGGTCTAAATCCTCTCATCCAATATAATTTAGAAAAGTTTAGGTATCTATTTTAACCTTATCATTTAGATTTAACTTTAAGTTAAATAATTTTACTTTTACCGTGTCTTCTTGTTTTCATACACTATAAGGTTAATAAACTTACTATAAAAAGCCAAAATAACCCCATGTTTCTTATAATTAATATATAAAACATTATCCAAGTCATTTTCCCAAACCTTAGATTTTTAGGAATAAAATAACAATTAATAATATAATATTTGTTTAAAAAACTATTTTATGTCAATTTTGACACTATTTGGTAATTTATTTTTGTGAAAATCATAACAGAATGATAAGTTATAAAAAAGTTAATTAAATCACTAATAACATGTCATATTAACCATGAAAATTAGTGTAATTCCAAAAAAGTCTCAAATTACATTTATTTGAGTATTTATAACATCAATTATGTCAATATTTCATTAATAATATAATTACTGCATCATCATTGTGTCATAAATAAATTAATTTATTTAATGTCCAAAAATTATAAATAAAAAATCATTATGTAGTTAATATTTTTATATTTCTAATGATTATTTATAGTCGAATTTATCTTATGTATAACTCTATATTAAAAATGATTTAGTTATTAAACGTTGATTTTAACTATTTGAACCCTTCTTTAAATAAATTAATAATAAATGTCCTAATCTAATCCAAGTGGGACTAAATGGTTATATTTTATTCCTAAGGTTGTTTTTGGTCGAATTATACTTATAAAATAAAATTAAGACATGTGTTAGGGTAATAATAATATCATTTTTACCCTTAATTACCCTATTTACTTTTAACCGTGGTAAAAAAAGTAAAAAGTTACTATTCAGCAAAAATTATTTTTATCTCATTGAACCACATTTTATTCCTTTATATTAAATGTGTCTCTTGGATTTTAGAAATTCAATTCACAGAAGTGGTAAAATTTCATTTAAATGAAAAAATCAGTTTTTTAACTACCACTAAGTGGTTTCACTATTCATCGAAAATTGCAGTTTTTCAGAAAAATACCAAAAATTTAGCATAAGAATTTTTTGATATTCTGAATTCAAAACTGATGTATATTTTTCCAAAATCAAAACATATAATTGGCATTAATTAATTTTAACATTAATTCCCGTTATCAAAACAAATAGCGTGTTTTTTTAAGAAATAATAACTATCAAAATATTGATACTTGTTTAAATCCAATTTCAAAGTGAAATTAATTCCAATGACAAAAATTGGATTAAATGGTAAAAACATATTATAATTGAACTTTAAACCCAATTGAAAATATAATCTAACCATATAAATTATTGCGATGAAAAAAGTTGTTTTTAATTAAAATATAGCGTGTTTTTACTATTCATTAAAATATGAAATTTATCAGAATAATATGAAAAATTTATCCAAAGTAAATTTTTATATCCTGATTCCAAAGAAGAATTTTATTTTCTCAAATTTAACTTATAGAAATATCAAAAACAAGATTTAAAGTGGGTGCGCCATCAAAAGGCGGCAAACTACATTTTTTGAAAAATACTTATTTTACTCGAAAAATTGATTTTGTTCTCATAACATGTTCTAGAAAATGTGTAAGATGAATACTAATGTTATAAAATTCAAAATGTAGTCGATACTATTCATAACGGGTAGTTCATATAACATATCATTGTTTAGAGAAACTTAGTATTGCGTACAACACACGCTATCGTGGAAGGTCGCGATTGCTTGTAATGCAATCCAAGTCAGGGATACGTGTTGTGAAAGCTCCTTTTGTTGTAGCATACAACACAAGACATTAATTAAATTAAAAAGAATATTTTTCATAAAATCTCGGAGTGTTACATTGAGGCTATATCAACCTACCATAAGTGTGTACTCCGATCTACTAATTATAGAGAAATGGATTAGTACTGATGAAAATATATTTTCCATTCTCCCATGCTTAGTGCATTAAAAATTTATCTTAGATGTTTTTCATTAATAAGGTAAAGAAGATTAGTGGTGGGACCTTATTAATAATATGAGGCAAGGTAAATAAATTGAATCCATGGAATGTAATGAGTTTAACAGGTTATTTTTTAGTATGTAATTTTCCCAAACTATTTTCATTAAAATTAAAATATAACTCATTAAGATAAATAAAAAGGATGATGAATCCATTGGTACTTACAAGAAATTTTTTACAAGACTTTTGAGGTATTATTTTGGTTCTATCATCTACCATGAAAGAAAACATTATTGATTCTTTATATTCTTAAAACCAATTCTTTGAAATCCATTATACAAAATATAATTTATTAACTATGAAGAAATCATTCGATGTTCTCTAAAAATATAAATAGGGACTAGAGAATATAATTAATCTAATTATTTGTCATAAAAGATGAGAAAGATGTAATTTTAAGAAAATAATAAGAATAAATCTCATAGAGGAAATAAAATTAATCTTCTTTCACAGAAAATGTGTAGAGTGAAGAATATATAAAATTTACTTAAGAAGAGTGGTAAATGTTTTAAGAGTTTAAAAAAGGACATAGAGCATATGAATCCCAAAGGGATTATAAGAGGATAGCCAATGAAATTAATGGAGGTAAATTTAAATAAAATTCACTACCAAAACTCCAATGATTTAATTACAAATTCCATGGGTATTTTTACAACCAATGAAACTATGGGTTAATAATGAAAATCAGCTAAATCAACCTCTTAATCCAAGAGACAAAGGGAATGATCATGCGATCACAACCACTGAACTAGGACATGATAATTTGTTAATAGTATTATAAAACCAACTCAATTATTATATGTTTAATTATCCATGAATGCTACTAATGGCATAATGATCACATTTCAAGTCTATAGTTCTTCTAGGATATAATTTTATAAGAATGTTTTTATTTAATATATTTTTATTCCCACTCGAGTTAAATTTGATATGAATTTTTTCATGGATTAGGATAATCTATATAGACTTCATATCAATTGATGAGGAAGGTAAGTCTCATTTTATATTCTGAATCAACAAATGACCATGTATTAGTAGAAGGATAAATATAAGCTTCCAATGAAAATTACATCAATTATATAGGTATTAATACATGTTCATGGGGGTTATTTATCTAAAATGGTTAGGTATGAAATCATCATTGAAGATATGACTATTTTTCTAGAATATTCTGATGTATTTCCTCAAGAGTTTCTTAGCATTCCCAAGAATTTTTATATTGAGTTTTCAATAGAACTAATACCTGGTGATTCACCTATTCCAAAGATTTAATATAGAATGGGTTTTAATGATTTGTAATAATTAAATAAGAAACTCCATGAGAATTTGGATAAGGAATTCATGAAACCATGTGCTTCAACATGGGGTGAAACTATTCATTTTATTAAAAGAAAGATGGGTTAGTGTGTCTCTACTTTGATTATCATGAAATTAATAAGATAATGAACAAGAATTTTCACACTCTACCATATATTTGTGATTTATTCCATCAACTATAGGGATTTTAATAATTTTCCAAAATTAACCTTTGATCTATATATCATCAATTAAGGGTTAAAAAAGAGGACATACACAAGATAACCTTTTATATAGGGTACAAACAATATGAATTTATAGTGACAATATTTTTACTCACTAATGAACTCATTGTCTTCATGAATCTAATGAATTGTGTATTTTTAGAATACATTGATTAGTTTCATATAGCCTTTATAGATGATATTCTTATATATTCAAAAGTCAAGGAAGAGTATAAATATAATTTAACAATTATGTTGAATACCTTGATAAATAATTATATTCTTACTAAATTTAAAAAGTGTGAATTCTAGATATAGAATGTATCATTATTATTTCACATAATAACAAGTGAGGGTATATCAGTGGATCCTACAAAGGTATAAGTTATTGAGAATTTTCCTCGACCAATGACTACAACTGAGATGTGTAGTTTTCAAGGATAGGATGAATACTATCCATTATTTGTGAGAAATTTTTGAATTCTTTCAAACCCACTAACCAAGTTGACATAAAAGAGAGACAAGTACCTATTGATATATGAATTTGATGACAATTTCAAGGAACTAAAGATAAGGATGGTCAGTTCACTTATTCTAACACAACCCTATAGCATTAAAGGGTTTGTTATCTGTAGTGATGCATTAAATAAAGTTATGAAATGTTTTATCATAAAAAATTACTTGGTTATAGTTCATGGATCAGACCAATTGAATATTCATGGAAAAATTACACAACTCATGATTTGGAATTAGCAGTGGTATTTTTTTCATTGAGGATACAGAGACATTATCTTTTTTCTTAAAGGTGTTATATATATACCCCTCATAAAATCTTGAAGTATGTATTCATAGATAAATATGTGAATATGTGGCAAATGATATGGTTAGAGTTGAGTAAACATTATTACTTCTCAAAAAATTACCACCCAAGGAAACATAACAAGGTGGATAATGATTTTAGTTGGAAGGGTCATGATTTATTGTCTATGATGAGGATTGAAAGTGATACAATATTTATGGATTTACATTGGATAGATAATGAAATCATTATAGAAGTTTATAAATTATATCTTGATTATATTAATTTTAAACTACCTATTTAAGTGAAGATTAATGAGGGAAAATGATTTCAAGCTATAGAAGAATGTAAGGATTGTTCTTGAATTTATCAATTATAGTGATAGAATGATTAGATTCAGGAATTGAGTATGTGTCCCATAAATAATTTAATTGATGATAAATATATTGGATAAAGTAAATATCCCTCCATTATCTATCCATAAGGGGAGTAAAAATATGTATAATGATCTTAAAGAGAATTTATAGTGGGAAAACAAAAAGAGAGATATTGTGGAGTTTGTATGTCATTTTATTATGTGTCAACAAGTTAAAGATGGACATTATAATTATAATGGAACAATGAAACAATCAACCATACATGTATGTAAATATAACATCACCACAGATTTCATCATATAATCCCCAAGAAATCCAGTGACCATAATTCCATTTAGTTTGTAGTTGATTTCCTTATGAGGAAAACTCATTTCACTACTATGAGAGAATATTTTTTCAATTGATCAAAATTCTATGGTATACATTAAGGAAGTGGTGTGGATTCAATAAGTACCACTCTCAATCATATCTGATCAAGATTTTAAGTTTTCCTCAACGTTTCAGTGAAGTATTCAAAAAGCATTGAATACATATATGAGCTATTCAAACCCAAAAAGATATGCTAAGATATTTCTCTATGGATTTGAAAGGAGGTTGTGGTCAACAGATTCCTCTAGTTTAATTCTATTATAATAATAACTTCTACTAAAAAATTTACGTGGATTATTTTGGATATATATATTTAAATAAGTGAATAACTCTAGTATGATGGGATGAATTATTATAATGAAATATATTGGGGCCTGATCTAGCTGAATATATGGTAGAGAAAGTTAAATTTTCTCAACAACACATTAAGGAATATCAGATTTCATGTAAGAGTTATGCCAATAACCATTGATGGGATATAAAATTTAACTTCAGAGAGAAGGTATTCTTAATGATAATCCTTGAAAAGGTTATGAGATTTAGAATAAAGGGGAATATTAGTTCCATATATATCATTACCTATGAGATTCTTGATCATATAAAGATGGTATAAAATCACCTAGCACATCCAATAAAACTATACCAAGCACATTATGTGTTACATGTATCTCTTATGAGGAAGCATATTCCAAATAATTCATATGTCATAAAATCAGAGTTTTAACCATTGGAGCATGATATTTCTTATTAAGAACCACTAGTTGAGATTTTGGATAGAAGAGATAAATTTTTGTGGAACAAGACCACTCTCCTGGTCAAAGTTTTGTGGAGAAACCATAAAATTGAGGAAGCTAATTAGGAACCTGAGGATGTAATTAGGTTAAATTATTCTCATTTATTATATTCATATTAAACATGTTTATGGAAAAAGGTATATAAGGGGGTTAATATGTAACACCCTAAGATTTTAGAATATATTTATCTTCAATAAATTCGATGTGTTTAAAAGCTTGTGATGCACAAAACATTGAAATTAAGTGAATAATTTCTTGTTAAAAATATAAAACAAAATATAATATTTAAATAAATGAAATCAATAAAATAAAATTATTAAAATCAAGTAATGAAATTCATGAAATAGTTGATAAATGTTATGTAATTTTAGTATAATAATTCTTTCCTGAAGAAATGTTTTGTTTACAAATATTGTTTTTGTTATATATAATTTATTTAAAAGTTAATTTATTTTATTTTGAGTTTTAAAATTATATTAAATTATTATTTTTACATGTATAAAAATTATTAATAATTTATATATTAATTATCAAATGGTATGAAATTGACATAAAATAATCTTATGGTAAAAAGATATATTTTTTTAAAAACTATTTTTATGCGAGAAATCTGTTTTTTTGTTAATAAATTAAATAAATCACTATTTATGAATGAATTTTAATGAATTGTCAAGATAATATTTTCAATAAAATAAATTATCAATCATTAAATGGACGTTACCAGTTAAGTAATAAGAATAAAATATTTTTATGCTTAAAAATTTATTTCTGTTTTCTAAAAATGAGTTTTACACATTTTGTGCATAGATATCAAAATTAATTTATGCCAACTTTAGAAATTTAATCATATAAAATTTATTCCATATTTTGAATCATAATTATTAAAAACAATTAAGTTGAATTTCGTTTTTGGTCATAAAAATAAGTTACCTTGATAAAAAGTTCGTCATCATAGTAAAGGTAAAAATGAGTTAAAAGTGTTAAAATAAAGGGATAAGGATAGAATATATAACTAAAAAATATATTTAATTTTATTGCTATAATATATTTTAACCTCCCTCACCCTATATTCTAGAATTTAATGGGTTGGAGTCACTTTCACATGAGATTTAATTTATTATATTTTAAATTTGTTAACATTTACAATGGTTCCCCTCCCCTCACTTATAAAACAGAACCTCATATACTCGATTATCCACACCACTTCACCACGTTATCCCAAAAAATATGTGAAAAAATATATTCCAAACTTTTCTACCCACATCCTAGAGGTCCTGGTATCACCAAAATACCATCCTAACACAGATTAATGTGTAATCCAAAGGAAGATACTCAAAGAAGCGGTAATTGTATTTACCATTGTATTTCAAGTTTCATTCCTCGTAAACCCCATATAAATATTATATAACAATATTTATTAAATATTATTAGTATATTTACTATGATAAAGTGGTTTTATTTTAATGGTACTACCATTTTCTATACCATTTCCATATAATGGAAAATGAATTCATTGCTCATGCACGTGTACGGACAACCGTCTCTATGAATCCAACATGTTTTATTCTTAATAACCATTTAATATTTCTGGTTATATTAATGTATTTAATAATTATATATGATATATATGATATAATTATTATTTTTAAAAGATAATTTATTATTTATCTTCTTTTTTTATATTCATTGAAAAATGAAAATATCACCCATGCGTACAAAAAGACTACCGCCTCCAGGAAATGATATAATTCCTTTATCATAACCTCATTACATTTATTTTTATAAAAATTTATATAATGAATAAATATTATTTTTATTACATGATTAATATTATCGATATGATGAAACCATGACTAAGTCACAATTACCAGAAACACCAAACTGAAACATGCTTGAAGAAAATAATTAACATTAAGAATATTTATTTTAGTGAAGAATTATTAATGGGTAAATTTAATATATGAATGAATAATATATAGTAATATAAGTATGAATGTGGTTCTTATAAATTTTTATATTAAATCCAAATGTATTATATAATAGGTTAGAGTGTGTATGGAACATGTTGGGACTTGAGTTAAATCTTTATATTGTAATATTTAAATAGGATTGTTCATATTTAAATATCTATTGGGGGAATAGTATGATATCTCTCTTAAACACTATATATTTTATTTTACTCTGTTTATTTATAAGGGTTTCAATTATTCTTTCCATTTCCCCCTCTTTGGAACTTATAATATCGAAATAATGTTTTTAGGAAAAGTTGACCATATTTCTTCTCTTAAGTCGAGAATATTTTTTTAATTCCCATATTCTTTAAACTGTTTCAAGAATATTATTTTTTACTTTCCAATGATTGTGTAAATTAAATTCGAACCATATTTTACATTCTTTTTAAATTCATAAAAATCAATCTTTATAATTTTTTATGTTCAGGTTATATTTTATTTTTTATAAAATTGTGAAAGAATATTTTTTTATCATTTACCGAATGAATGGATTTTAATACCATTGTGAATGTTATTAATTATCAATATTAGTTTACAATTTTCCATATCTTTATAATGAAACTACTATCCCCATTTTTCTATAATTCATATTAATTAAGTTAAAAAAATAAACAGATGTTTATTTTTGTTTTCAAATAATATTTCAAATTATTTTATTAAATTACTTTTCATCTCCATAAACATATTTTAAGGAATATTATCCCTCATTTTGGGATATTATCTAATAATAATGCCCAATTCATTTCTTCGGATGGCTTATGGTGATGATATTTTAAGGACGTTTTCATGAAATCCATTTCTACCACATAGGTTAATTAAGCTATGATGAAATGTTGAATGTTTTATATGATCCTATAGAATAAATATGTATGTTTTTCATTATGTGATTGGTGGGACTAGAATTTTATAGACCTAAAATGTATTGGTTAATGATTGATATCTCTTGAGATTATATGAAATGGAATGGGGAGTGATCCTAATCTAATATGAGACTCTGTTTACCATGAATAAAGAGGGAATGCAGAGTGAACCCTTTCCACTATAGGACTTTGTACACTATGTTATGATAGTCTTGTCAGTGATCCTTGAATAATGAAATGATTTTATATTATTATTATTATTCCACAATCCTATGAAATGTTATTATGATTCTTATATATATATTTTTAATAGTTCTGGGAGGTGGATACAAATAGGCAAAAAAATATAGGATACTATTATGACCCATGATTGTTTTGACATTGTTTTATGAAATAACCCATGATTTTGAATATATGACTATTTGGGTATGATTTTTTTTAAGTTACAATCACATTATCTTAAGGTTATGCCTATTTTTGCTCACTTATTATATTCAATTGATGTCTCCCATGTTTACCATTACTGAGCATATAAGATCACCCTTTCCTATGTTTTTATTTTCCCAGGTTATGAAGATAGTTATTAAGTTGGATATGTTTATGAAGGGTACTATGTGAGAAGAACTTTATGGGAGATATTGCAGTTATTTTATGAAATAATATGATTAGGTTTATAGTCTCCAAAGACTCTAAAAATTTATGGTTATGGGGAGTGTATTATTATGATATGTATTAAATATTAATCTAAAATTATATAATATTTATGTATAGAATGATCAAGTCACTATAACACCTATCCTATAACCCACACACCCAAGGTATCCCTTGGAAACCCATAACCCTATCCATTGTATACAAAAAATACTATGGTCAAAAAACAATCTTTCCAATTAATTGTATTTTAAAATATATTTTAAATATAATTTACAAATAAGTGTTTACTTAAATACATTTTATCAAACACTTTTTTAGAATAAACATGATTTTAAATGTTAAATCCAAAGCAAAACTGTATTTTTTCAACACATGTAATGAACTATAGTAACACATGTATTATATACCTCATTATAATACCCCAAAAACAATAGATCAATAAAAACAAAAGGAAAAATCAAGAATCAAGGTAATACAAAAGAAAAGTTTAGATATGTAGATACAATTACCTAAAAAAGTGATGAAATGTTTTTCCTCTCGTAAGAATATTAATAGGTTGGAAGAAGAGGGATCCTAAATGACCTAAAAATTCAATAAATTCATAAAAAATCCAATATAAACCCTAGGTTTGGACTTCTATGGACATTAGGGTTATAGTAATGAGAATGAAATGGAATAAAATGGGAATACAAAGTAGAGGGAGGGATGAATAAGAAAACATAGCCTTACCTCAAGATATTTACCCAAGAAGAAAAGGAGAACCACTAAGGGGAAAGGGGGATAAGGATTCATGGATGGGTGGGGGGGATGTTTTCAATGAGTGGGGGAATGATAGAGGTTAAATGTAGAGGGGTTAATTTGGTAAATTCATACCTTTTAACAAACCGGGATTGACTACATAGTTTGACCACATGGTTATCTAAACTATGTGATAACAGTGTGGGGATTCCCTATTTACCACCTTATGTCACATGGTTAGGCTAATCATCCAGAGACTGTGCCAAATGGACCTAGAAGAAATCACCCCCATTTTCATGCTTTTCCACATGATTACTGATAACCATGAACCAACCATGTAAATTAAATAATTTTTCTTATAATTAATGTTTTGGACCTATAACTTCTTCAAAATGCAAAAAAAAGAATAAAAATAAAATTAAAATGAAATACTTACCCATGATCCTACATGTATCATAATTCACCCCATTGTTCTACTTTTTTCCTTGAGAAATTTCTCAAGGTTTGAATTTGAAAAAAACATGAGGCAATTGTTCTCAAACCATTTCCTATCATTTCAAAGTCTCATTATTCTCCCGACTATTCTACTACAACACAAATACTAGAGAAGTTGACTTACCTCATAGAAATTTGACCTGACAATCCAGAATATGAATAAGATGCTCAACTATAGTGGTGTCAGGTTCTATGTCTATACTTTCCCATTCCACTACTTGGGATGGGTTTGGATTATATTTCTTCTAGTATAAAATATCGAATACTTCATGAATAGAGGACATATTGGTTGTAAATAAAAAACTATATTCCAATATTTGAATAAAATCCAGAATTTCAAAGGGATTTATATAGTGCAATTCCAACTTACCCAAATTTCCTAAATTATGGTGTCATAGTTGAGGAAATACTTTATGAAAAACCTATTCGCCTATATCGAACTCAAAAATGTGATGAAGGTATCCAATGTAATATTTTAGGTGACTATGATATATAAAAAACCTTTTATGAATCAACTAAACCCTACTCATAATCTTCTAAACAATATTTATCCCCAAAAATGGACACTCATAATGATCAGACCAACATAGATGGGATTTTCACAAATTTCCGTAAAAGGATTCAAAAGGGTCCACATTTATCAAGGTATTTTTGTTATTATTTTAGAAAATTTCATCTAATGATAAGTTCTTATCCCATGATCCACCAAAGTCAAGGATTTCATCTCATAACATATCCCTAAGAATATATATTGTCCACTCTATCTTCCCATCAGTCTTCTAATGGTATTCCATGATTAATTTCAACTAATATCCCAAATACTTCTAAAGTCCCTTCCAAAAATGGTATGTGAAGTGGGGGAATTAGTCCAAAATAATCACTAAAGGTACACCCTAAAGCTAAAAACACTCTTGGACATAAATGTATCTAGGTTCTTCCACTTTCTTTGTATCTTAAGTAAGAATTACATGGGATGATTATATTAACCAGTTAATAACCATCCATATAAAGTTTTTCCTATTAGTATAAAATCATAATATAATAATTAAATTCATGGAGATCTCATACCATTTACACATTGAGATAAAGAGAGGATAAAAAACATGATTGGTTTCTAGTGCTCATATTTGATTCTCTAAAAAGTGAGACATCGAGATATAAAATCCTCAACTGCTTGTTTCATCATGGACCATTGTTGGGAAAAAAATCCCTCAATGTGTCCTATCGGTTTTTTTGGGAGTTATTGTGTTTTTTGAAAAAGTTAGATGACCGCGAATGTGTTTGGTTGGTGTTTTCTAAAGACAAGTTATAAAGGTGGCACAGTTTCCCAGTGTTTTCCAAATTTTGGATTTCAAAATTCGGAATTTGTGTTTAATAATTTAAGTTTTTATTCATAGGACCGAATGGTGTGTAGAATAGTGAATGGAATCAGAAAAATAATTGAAATGAAAATATTAGGAAATGGACCACATACCATGTCCAGGAATGGTTAGCAGTTGGATACCAGGTAATGGGAATGGTACACGGAGTGGCAGAAATGGTTTGTGGCAACAGTTTGTAGTGAAGGGAATGTAGTATGTGGAAGGAGTGATGGTTTATGGGATGGAGAAAGAGAATATAGGCACATAGGATTATAAGAAGTATGTAGACCATTGTAAAAAATTGTGTGTGGAAGGTTTTCAGTTCACAACAGGAGGATCGATGTGGGGTGGAGGCTGTACCGAATCAAAGATTTGGTAAATCATGGATTACCATATTTTTTGGATATCTTTTTCTATATATGGAGTGATAATACCAATGATTAGATAAGGAGTCAATATAATTAGATAACATGTCTTTTCTCTGGGAATTCGGTGAAGTATGATGGATGTTCGCGAGGGAGAATTCTATGAAGGCTGATGTGGTTCCTGCGGAATAAATTCCAACTAAGGATTTTTTGGGAAACTATATCCTACAAAAGATATAGTACGTAGAGGAAGAATGTGTGATATGTAGGTGTTTAGTGAATGTAGTATGTGGCTAGAGAAAAATTATCATATAGAGGGTTGTTCGTAGATGGGTTTTTAGGAGTTAGTACGTGGAGGCTGTATGCAACTGCGAAGGCAGAGGTATCCCACGGACGAAGAGAGGTTCACATAAGTGGAAGTAGTATACGGAGGAGGTGTTACATATATCATACCCAATAAAAAGTATGTGGGAGAAGTATGTGGTTCATAAAAAACTCAAGTAAGCTTTCAAAATCTTCAAATTAGTTTGCGAAATTATTTTCCAGTATCTAACAGTACCCGAGAAGGTGGACTTCATATGCGGGTGAAAGAATGACATGAATAGAGCATCTACCTAATGTTGAGGATACAGGAATTCATGAAAGTGAAGGGACATACATTTCCATAAAATATTTTTGACCTGTAAGAGTATAAACTATGAGTGGATTCATTTCCAAGAGTAGTGAGGGAAGGAAGAGGAAGACAGTGAGCTATAGAAAGAGGCATAGGGTGTGACCCTTGGGAATGTAGTGAGCATACCCTAAACCTTGTAAAGGTTGTGATCCCATGCATAGAAGATATAGACCTAACATTGTACTCATTATTATTCATGATCCTTAGTGAATTTGGTACATCGGAACATCACCATTGTATGACCATTGGACACAACCCAGTGAGGGTGAACCAAGTAAAAATTGCTGTTTTTGGTGCATGATTTAAATTATGTCTATTCTTTGCAATGAGAATGATAGAGAGAAACAAGTTTTTTTAACGACTAATCAAGATCTAAAGAGGAATAAATTTTAGCCTTTCATACCTCGATTAACCTCCTCAAGGTATTCGACCTAGTGGACCTAACAATTGGTATCAAATACAGGTTTAAAGGTAGTGATTCTCTCTCAGAAGGAGAAATTGAGGTGGTCAATCATAATGGAATTACGATCTTTGATGGAAATAATTTTCAACTATGGAAGAATAGGATGTAGAAATAATTTCAATCAGTATGAATGGATGTCCTTACAGTATCTATATATGTAATATCAACTAACATCAATAGTGGTTCTTTTTTAAAAGTAAAAATAATGTAATTGGATGCTGATACTAAAATAATCAATTCTTTAGGGTGATCCATATCAAATTCAATTTATACAAAGGTTATGTATTTTAAAACATCACATTCTATGTGTGAATTGTTTTTTAAAATTTGT
Source organism: Viscum album (assembly GCA_963277665.1). Classification (NCBI taxonomy): domain Eukaryota; kingdom Viridiplantae; phylum Streptophyta; class Magnoliopsida; order Santalales; family Viscaceae; genus Viscum; species Viscum album. Next base: position 387,765,261 of record OY728141.1, on the reverse strand, counting down.
GAGGGAAACACAAAAGTCTGAGAAGAAAAGCTGCAGGTTCTTTAGAACAAGTATGAGGATCTCAGAATGAACCGCAATGAGAAAGTTGATGCATTATTTGACAAGGTTAATATATTTGTAGATGACAATCAGGGTCTTGGATATTTCATTAAAGATATAAATATTGTAAAATTAATCATGAGAAAACATCCACCGCATTTAAATCTGAATGTTTCAGTGTTGGAAGACAAAGACCCAAAAGAGATGACATTAGATAAACTACACATTACCCTTGTAGAATATGAAATGAGAAATGATTATAATGACGCAGTGGAAAAGGGGATGTCAAAAGAAGTGGAATTTAATTCCATGAAGTGTCCCTATGTTGAAGATAGTCCTAAAGAGGGAAATTTGTATAAAGTCATGTCATTTCTCTCTGAAAATCTACAAATAGGAAAAGAGAATTTCAAAGGTAAGCTTCCATTTGTATGCTTTCAATGTTGAAAGATTGGAAATTTTGTAGTAAAATTTCCTAAGAAGATTGATGATGACAATCAAGACAATGATGAAATTACCCAAAATAATCATTCATAAAATGTGAAAGGTAGGATAAGTACTAAGAGAAAGTTCTTTAAAAAAATAAATCAAATTTCTAAAGAAGATGAAAGTTCAGAAGAATCAGAGGCAGACGAGTTGGAGGACTGCAAGAATCATAAAATAGATTATTTGGTGGTAGTTGTCTGAAATTCTTTAACAAGATAAGAAAGTATAAATAAAGAAAAAAATTGAAGGAAGAGTTGATCTTCAGGATGAATTAAAAGCTGCCCTTAAAGAGGTAGATATTTTGAGATCCAAAACAAATAAATCTAAAAAAGTTGTTAATGATTCCAAACTTTATATGTAGAAGCAGGAAGAAGAGAATTCTGAGATGAATGTTGAAATTAAAGAGCTAAGGTCTTCAATTCTAGAAAGCTCAGAAAATTTTATTGAGTACAAAATCAAAATTTAAGAACATAAAATAGAAATCGATAGTTTTACATAACTAGAAAAGATCAAATCAAATATATCAAAGAACTAGAAGTGGAATTCGTCGGTCTACGAAAAATAGTTAAAGAACATGAGAAAGTGTTAACTCTTAGTTTGACATTAGGAAAGAAGATCATACAGAAAATAGAGAAGATGATATTTGAGAAGATTGGTCCAGTAGAACAGAAGAAAGAATCAACTCTGAATGATAAGGATGGTATGGGTACTGATCTAAAACAGAAAGAAGTTTTGGTTTAAGTTAGACCACAAGCACCCACTCCAAGATTGAAGAATTATTTGGGTACGAAGAATAATCAGAATATTCAAATAACCCAAGGAACAACTAGTGGTCCATGATTTCCACATATAAATGTACCTCACATAAGATGATATTATTGTGCTATGATGGGATACTCTCAAAATTTACTTTCTATATAAAAGAGGTACCAATGGGAATAAGACCAACATAGGTGGTTGTATAGATCTCAAAACACTAGGTCATCATTTTATGGTATTTGTTTTAGATGTAAAGGACAACAACATATGGAAAGATATTGCACATTAACAATGAAAAGGAATGTGCTGAGGTAGACTAAATTTGTTCATAAGAAGCATCCAAATGTGTCATAAAGAGAGATGAAAATTCAAAATCTATTTGCAGCTCTCCATGTTGAAGTTGGTCCACATATACTGAGGAAGATCAATATTATCATTCCTTGTCAGGTATGAAGTCAGAGACTTGGGTTAAAAAGAAAAGGACTGAGTAGGAAGTGGTTACAAAAATTGTGTTCAAGGCATCAGATCACACAAGGATATGGATCATTGATAGTGGATGCACTTCCCATACGACAAGAAATAAGGATATAGTGACCCAAATCAGGTATGATATATAAGGTATCATAAGATTTGGTAATGATGAGGGATTTAAAATTATTGGTTTAGGTAAATCCATGTTTGGAGTAAAAGACATGAGATAAGAATATTTCTTGGTTGTTGAGGGACTTGGTCACAAATTGCTTAGTGTTAGTCAATTGTGTGACTCATGAAGTTCTATATGTTTTTCCAAGAAATTATGTATCATAAATTCAAAGTATGGTGTTATTGTGTTGCAAGGAAATCATACAAAAGGTAATATCTACCTTGTGAGTAGAGAAGAAGATATGTTCTTGTTTCCATGGATGAAGAAAAAAAGTTATGGAATAATCGTCTTGGTCACATAATCCAAGAGTCCATGGAATATCTGGTGAAATATGATACTGCTTGAAATCTTCCCAGATTATCACATGATCATACACATACATGCGATGCCTTCCAACAAGGGAAGATCATTCTGAAGACATATAATCTGAAGGAGGAAGATTCAAAAAGATAGCTTGAGTTAGTTCATATTGATGTGCATGGTCCAATTTCACCAAGGGATATTGATGGGATGATATATTATGTTCTCTTCATTTATGACCGTAGAAGAATGGTAGGGGTTTCAATAGTCGCCCAAAAATCTAAAGTGTTTAGTTTCATTACACGATATTGATGGAATTGTGAAAAGATATTTGGTCAGAAAATCAAAAAAAATTGAATAGATAATGGTACAGAGTTTACTAATAGATAAGTGGAGGATTATCTTGAGAGACATGGGATGATGCATCAAGTTTAAACAGTAATAATTCCATAGTAAAATGGATTTTTTTGAGATAAGAAATCATATTTTCAACAACATGTCTAGATCAATTCCCATTGAGAATGACCTTCCAAATTTTTTTATAAAGAAGTAGTGATGACAGTAGTATACACTTAAAATAGAGATTTACTTTGTTTGAAATATGAGAAGACACCATACGAGTTATGGTATGGAAAGAAGCAGTCATTTAAGTACTTTCAAGTCTTTGGAAGTAAATGTTTCATTCTCAATAAGGAGAAACACATGAAATTTGAATCCCATGGGGATGAAGGGATATTTCTTGGATACTAAAAAAAAAAAATTCATATAAATGTGTCAATAATAAGCTAGGAAAGATAGTTGAAAGTCATGATGTGAATATAGTAGAAAATGAAAATAATCTTCAGCAAATATATTATCAGACTCCATAGGATAATGATGAAGAGATGAGAAGGTTAGGAGATGCTCCATCTCTAGAGGATGATTCGAAAGAAGTCTTAGATGATGAGAATAAATCAATGTCTTCCCAGAGGCATGTGAGAAGAGCTAAAATTGATAGGCAGAACAGAATTAGTGATCAGAGAACACCAATGCATACATGAAGAATGAAGACTCTAAAACAAACACCATACTTATAATAGGTGGAACCTAAATGTTTTTATTAATCTAATGGATATAAGAACTGGGTTCAATCAATGAATGAAGATCTTGACCAGATTAAAAAGAATCAAACATGTGATATTGTTTCAAGACCAGTAGACAAGACTATCATAGGGACAAAATGTGTTTTTTGTAACAAAATTAATGAAGATGGTGTTTTTATTTGAAACAAATCACTAATTGTTTGAAAAGGTTACTCCCATATAGAGGGTATAGAAATCGATGAAACAATTTTACATGTTGCAAGGATGGAGACAATCAAATTATTCTTGGCCATATCAGTGCAAATAAAGTTCAAGGTTTTCTAGATGGACAACAAGTCAACATTTCGGAATAGAGTATTAGAATAAGAAGTTTACATTGAGAAACAAAATAGTTTTCTCATTCATGAATATGATAATAGAGTTTGTTGGCTAAAGAAGGATTTATGTGGTTTGAAGCAAGCACCAAGAGCATGGTAATCCATTCTTGATCAATTTATAAAGAAGATCAGTTTTAAGGATGGTGAGGTTGATTACAATCTGTATTTCAAAAATGATAGTAGTCAAAGGATGAGGGTGTTGGTTTATGTCGATGACCTAATATTTGGTGGATTAGATGAATCTTAATGCAGACTATTTTCTAAATTCAGGAAAATCGAGTTTGAAATGTCGATGATTGGTGTGATGACATTATTCCTTAGATTAAAGTTGATGCAAGGAATGAATGACACTTTTAGTTTTCAATATAAATATTCCATGGAGGTTTTGAGAAGGTTTGTAATGGATGATTCGAAATAGATGAAGACTGTAACGACCCAAACTTTTATTAATGAGAATTCCTCTTGATCTAATTAAATGTCTTATTATGGTTATATAAAATCTGAAATTCATGGGCTTTATGTTTCTAGATTTTAAAACACCATTATGAATTGTGACCATTTCTAATATAGTCGTTGAACAGTGATCACATGATTAGTATAAATATAGGGCTTTAAAAAATCCAATTTTCTCAGAAAAAGGAAGAGATGGCCTCATAGAGTAAACTTCCCCATATGAAGACCACTTGTCAGGGCTCGGAAAGGAGGTGGAGTCATTGGGATTCACTCTTGACCAAGACCAAGACGATCTTGAACACATTAAGCTTGAGAGTAACCGACTATGGGAGAATTATAAGTTAATAGAGGTTACCACCCGAGTGATGTTATCCGAGACACTCCAAGAGTCTATCACCATCACACACCTTACCCTTCGGTCTTATGTGGGTGTTATAAGGGGTTATGTAACAAGATCCTAGCTCTATGACTATGTACATTATTTTTGTATAAATAATGTGGATTCATTTTATTATTTTTACTCTGTAAGTAGTTTTTAATGCACAAATATTATTTTAAGTTAATATTCAACTAAGAAATATATTTTTTATGAATTAATGAATTTTTTAATTAAATAATATTTTAATAAAATATTATAATAATTAAATTATTTTTTATTAAATTTAAATGATCAAATAGTTTTACGAATGAAATTGTTATTTTTATTAAGGTTTGAAAGATGTTTTGTCAAAACCCATGAATTTTGGGGAAATGTCAGTTTTAATTTTAAAATAAAAAATTCAAATATTTATAAAATTATTTAGATAAAATGAATATTATTTTTGGAATCATGATGTTAAAATAATCCAATGGTGATTTTTTCAAAATTTTTTGAGATAATCGATTTTTTTGGTAAAAATTAAATACCATTTAAATATATAATGTGTTTTATGACATCATAATGACCCAATAGTGATGTAATAAAATAATATAAACATTATGTTCGGACAATATATGTTTTACCATTAAAATAATGTGATTTTGGGTATTTTTGATTTATTTTACAAAGCTTTAGTGGACCCTTCAAGGCTTATAAAACATTTTGTCTTTTTAAATTGTTTTCCTTGAGAGTGTAACTCACCCCCACATAAGGAACCCTATTATTTTTAGAATTTAAGACATTGGCCTTATAATTTTTTTTTTCCAATCCCCCTTTTCAAAAACCATGGGCAAAAACTAGGGTCTGGTGTGTGGTTTTGATTAGTTTAATGTGAGGTGTCCCAAACCTAAATAATAAAGAATTCCCTCTCCTTTCATATATAAACCCACCCATTATCCCACTTCCTCTTCACTCAAATAATTTAGAGTTCGACCAAAACCTTCCTTCATATCTTTATAATCCTTTAAAGGTTCCCCAAGATCTGAAGAATCTTCTCTCAAGCCACTCCCAAGCCTTTTGGATCACACTTCCAAGTAAGGGATTTCTTCCTTTCACATTTTTTTCCAATTTTCTTCAAGTTGTTTCGACCTTTTTGTTTTCAATTAAAAATTTTAGGGTATGATATCTCACCTCCCCCATACTATCCTATTTATGTTTGGATGATGGTAGACCCCTTTTATCTCATTAATTCAGCCCATGTACACGCGTTACCATGCTGAAATTCCTTGAGGGATTTCTCTCTCCTCTTTTACATCAAAGTAATTATTTTGTATTATGCATCTAAATTCCATTATGTATGTTGGGAAATGTATCTAGATGAACCCCTTACTGTAAATGTCATGTATATATTATGAGACACCATTTTCTCTCTCATCAACCATTTTTATGAATCGTTATGTCATGCTGTTATGCAGCCGAAATTGCACAACGTTTTTCCAAGACAAGATCATTGTGTAGTGAATACCATACCCATGTCTCGATAAAGGGTATTAACCTTTATACACATATACATATTGAATATTACTTTCATGTATTTATTACACATTACTTAATTGTGGAATAACAAATGTGTTGATTGATTCCATGATCCACGTGGCAAACTTATGCATGAAAAGAAATGTTTAAGAATGGTGCGCCCTGATAACGCTCCAATAAATTGGGTAAAGTATAGTATCATGATACGTCATATAAAATGGGTGTTAAATCATGATAATTCAAGTGCAATGAGGTTTTACTCGTGCTTCATGTGTAATGAGGGTTTACTCATGCTCCATGTGTAATGAGCCTTGGCTCATGCTAATTCCATGTTAAGTGTTGTTGCCACATTTCCATGTTATGATTATCATGAATTATCATGCCTTTATGTTCATGTTTCTATTGTGCTCCATTTATATTCCTATTATCTAAAATTTATTTTATTCTTCATGTTATTACATGTTTATTCCCTTACTGAGCTTTATAGATCACCCTTTTTATGCATGTCCTCAGGTTATTCCATGCAATGCTAAGTACGAGGGAATGTAGTGGTCATGTAAAGGAAGTTTTCAATAAATATGTTGTGTGTTTTATGTTCTAATATGTTATGTAATGTTCCTAATCCCCAAATACACTATAAATCTCAATCTTCAATGTTGTATCAGGTGACGATTTTATGTAATAAATCAGGTTTAAGTGTGTAATAAAAATCATGGTTGTTATAGTTGGTATCGCAGGATATGTTTAGTTATTTTTGGGATTAGGATTAGAAAACCCCAGTGAAAACTTAGATATAAGAATAAGTATAATAAAAACATCCCTAAGTATTGGTGAGTATTGAGTAAGTGGTTTATCAGGAAAATACATCCCTTTCTAGATACGAGTAGGTAGAGGTGGCTTTGGAACAGATGTATCTTAGGGGTAAAACATGAAAACACTGCTTTAAGCTATACTTGAACAAGAGTTTGTGCCTAAAAATGGGCCTTGATGCACTCTTGGTTATGAAACTTCTGGGGGATATGTTTTGGTAAATTCACAAGCTTATTATGAACCCTTATTAGGGCAATGAAATTAATTCCCCTACCAATATATGTTAGAAAGTAAATCATAAATAGAAAAGATTGAAGCCTATGGATTCATAAGTTACAGAAATAAAAGTTATTTATAAGTCATCTGTTTTTTCCTTGGATTACCCTTTATGTGTTACCCCTAACTTTACTTTTATTCCATTAAATAGCCTGTATTAGGAGGACTTGGGCTAACAACTGATGTGAAGATCAATGTGATGACTGTACTAATGAGATTACGAATCCGATGGGAGTGGGAATCACGAACTTTATCATGATTCTCTCTTAGTTAACTCAAGATTTGAATAGAAACATGGGTCAAGATGAATGTTCAAACCCCCCTAAAAAAGCACGAGTCACTATCAAGAGCTTTATGAGACTAAGGCATCCTACTTTTACTGGATCATTTGATCCCTCAATCACCGAATAATGGATCTACTCTATTGAAAAGATCTTCTCCATCCTTCAATGTTCTGAACAAGATAAGGTTCTTCTAGCTTCTTATCGTATAGAGGGTGAAGACAATCAATGGTGGATGTTCATAAAAAATATGAAGCTTGAGGAAGAGATGGAGGCATTTGAATTCAAGGATTTCAGAAAGATGTTTTTTGATAAATAATTTTCGTGCACCCTACGACTTAAGATGGAAAGGGACTTCCTTACCCTCAAGAAAAAAGATGATGAATATTTCGGATCATACAAGGAAAACATCACAAGGATTTCATGATACTCCTTCGGATTTGTTGTTACCCCTGAATGATAGGTTGACCGCTTATTTGGTGGGCTGAAATCTAGCATACGGAAAGCGCTGGTGATCCGTGACTTCAACAACTATGAAGAAATTGTCCGATGTTCCCTCTAGGTCGAAATAAAGATCGGAGAATCTCAAAGGTATCATGGGGATAAGAAGAGTATGGTGGTATTAAATACTGGCAGTTTGATGGATAAATTTAATGGTGCTAATATGATCCAGCACCTGACTTGCCAAAGGTGTAGAAAGAAGCACCCCTAAAATTTCCTGAAGGGGAAGAGGAAATGCATTAGGTGTGGAAGAGAAGGGAACCTAGATGTTAACTACTGACAATAAAAAACCACAGCTACAACAAATGAAAGGAACTTTCCATTTGAACCTAAATGCATTTTTCATTTCTACAATGATAAAGAACTAGGGAGTCTTGCAAATCAGTGTCCTAAGCCAAGGGTTTTCAGAGGCAACCAACAACCTCCAAGTCACAAAGGGAAAGATTTTTCCATCACTACTACCAAAGTGAACCCCGACAACAGAGTGGTGGTAGGTATGCTAGTTATTCATTCAAGAATAGTGAACATACTTTTTGATTCAGAGTATACACATTATTTGTATATCCCAAAAGTTTAGTAGAACAATCCTAGCACCACCAAAAATCATGGAAGTAAAGATGTCGTTGAGTACGAAAAATGTGGCAATCATTGCATCCCATGAATATAACTTCCCCCCTATCATAATCTGTGGATTGATTTTCTCAAAAAACCTCTTCATACTCTCTATGGTAGAATTTCATGCAATTCTTGGCATGGATTGGATTTCCTTATATAGAGCCAACATAAATTTCCATGAGAGGGGAATCAATCTCCATGTGGAGAATCAACCCCTGATTCTATTAAAGTGAAAGGAGGAAGATAAATCTTCTTTAGCACAATCATCTCAAACATGGATATCACTGCCCTATGAGCACACGTATCTGGCTGAGATGATTGAGTCTAAGGAGGCAACCATCCTTGAAGAAATTCATATGGTGAGGGAATTCGCTGAAGTGTTTCTTGAGGAATTAACTGGTCTTCCTCTTAGAGGAGATGTTGAATTATCAATTGATCTTATACCTGGGGCATTTCCAATATCCAAGAATCCATATATAATGGCTGTTGTGGAGTTTAACGAGCTGAAGAAAGAACTATAGAAGAATCTGGATAAATGGATTATATGCCCAAGTGCTTCACCATAGGGTGAACCAGTACTCATTTCAAGAAGAATGATGGGTCAATGCACCTTTGCATCGATTATCGCGAGCTTAACAAAATCATGATAAAGAAAAATTATCCTCTCCCATGAATTATTGACTTTTTTGATCAACTGTGTGGAGCACAATACTTCTCCAATGTGTATTTGTGATTGGGATATTTTCAAGTAAGGGTGAAGAAGGAAGATATCCCAAAGACTGCTTTTCGTACAAGATACAGGCACTATGAATTCATAGTAATGTTTTTTAGACTCACTAATGCTCCAAATATCTTCATGTACATGATGAATATAGTATTTAGGAATTACCTTGAAAAATTTGTGGTAGTATTTATAGATGATATTCTGATATACTTCAAAAACAAGGAGGATCACATGGAGTATCTAAGAACTGTACTAGAGACCATTCGAAAGGAGAATCTATATAAAAAGTACAACAAGTGTGAGTTATGGTTAAAGGAGGCCTCATTCTTGGGCCATATCATCACAAGAAATGGGATATCTATGGATCCCTACAAAATATATGGAATAGAGGTATGACCGACACCAACATAGATAACAGATACCCCTAGATTTTTGGGGTTAGCTGGATATTATCGACGATTTGTGAGAAGTTTCCCATGATTTTCCAACCCTCTTACCAAGATAACTCGGAAGGGAGTACAGTTTTCTTGGAGTTATGAATCCAAAGAAAGCTTCAAGGAGTTGAAAATGAGGCTTATCACTGCACCCGTGCTCACTTTACCCACAAGTGGAGAAATTTTTGTGGTATTCAGTGATGCTTCGACGAAGGGCTTGGGCTGTGTGTTGATGAAAAATGACAAATTCATTGCCTATTCTTTAAGGAAATTGAATTTTCATGAGATGAATTATCTAACACAGGATTTGGAGTTTCCTGCGGTGATCTTTACTTTAAAAATTTGGTGGTATTATCTCTTTGGGGAGAAGTGTGAAATATATACAGACCACAAAATCCTCAAGTATATATTCACACAAAAAGAGTTGAATATTCACCAACAAAGATGGTTAGAGCTGATCAAAGACAATGATTGCTCAATCCATTACTACCCTAGTAAAGCAAACACGATGGCAGATTATCTAAGTAGAAAGGACCGGATGATTCTATCATTGATGAGATTTGAGAAGAATCCAATCTCATTAGACTTGATTAAGATGGACATGGGAATCATAAAGAAGGGAACATAATCAATATTTTCACAAATGATTACTCAAAATTCTCTTTTGGAAAGGTTAAGGGCTGCTCAAAAGGATGATTAGGGAATTTAGAAGAAAGTGGAAGATATCAGAAAAGGGAAATCCTCGAAGTTCAATGTTAATGAAGAAGTAATTGTGATATTTGGGAAAAGATTATGTGTTCCATAAAGTCTAGATCTGTAGAAGGATCTTTTAGATGATGTACATAGTTCAAATTTCTCTATTCACCCAAAAAACACAAAGATGTATCAAGATATCTGAGAGAATTATTGGTGGGATAATATGAAGAAGGAGATCAGTGATTATACATCAAAGTTACTGGTGTGTCAGCAAGTGAAGACAGAGAGGCAGAAGTTTAAGGGGATGATACAACCATTGCCCATATCAGTATGGAAATGGGAGAACATCACCATGGACTTTGTCATCAAACTTCTGAAGACATACAAAGAAAAAAAATGCAATCTGAGTTATTATGGACCGTCTTACAAAGTATACACACTTTATTGAAATTCAGGAGGATTTCTCATTAGATCAACTGGGATAGATATATATCAGGGAAGTGGTAAGGCTACATGGAGTACCACTATCTATTGTATCCAATCGAGATCCAAGATTCACCTCTATATTTTGGAAGAGTCTTCAATATTCTCTGTATACTAAACTAAACTTCAATATGGCCTATCACCCTCAAACTTATGGACAATCTGAGCGAACTATTCAAACACTGGATGAGATGTTAAGATCATGTTCTATGGACTTCAAAGGAGGGTGGGACCAATATCGTCCACTAGTTGAATTCTGATATAATAATAGTTTCTACTCGAGCATCTGAATGGCTCCTTATAAAGCTCTGTATGGGAAGAGGTGAATAACACCGGCATGTTGGGATGAATTCTGTGAACGTAAGCTGCTAGGACCATAAATGGTCGATGAAATGGTGGAAAAGGTGAAAACCATTCAACAACATATCATGGTAGTCCAGAGTCAATAGAAGAGTTATGCAGATAACCGTCGATGAGACCTTGAGTTTAAAGTTGGAGACATGGTCATTTTAAGCATATCTCTATGGAAGAAGTTCATGAGGTTTGGAAAGAAAGGGATGTTAATTCCTAGGTACATCGGCCCCTTCGAGATTCTTGATCATGTTGGGGATGTGGCCTATTGACTAGCACTTCCACCTACCATGACCAAAGTACATGATGTCTTTCATATATCCCTCTTAAATAAGTACATACCATACCCATCAAATGTACTATCTTCAGAGGTAGTACATCTAGAGGATGATCTTTCTTATGAGGAGCAACCAATGAAGATATTAGATCATAGAGAAAAAGTTCGACGAAATAACACAATTCCCCTCGTCAAGGTATTGTGGCAAAACCACAAGTTTGAAGAAGTGATGCGGGAATCAGAGAAAGTGACGAAGTAGAGTTACCCACATTTGTTTTAGAGTGGGAAAAGTAAATTTTGAGGGAAAAATTTCTTAAGGGGGGAAGATTGTAACGACCCAAACTTTTATTAATGAAAATTTCTCTTGATCTAATTGAATGTCTTATTATGGTTATATAAAATATTAACTTCATTGGTTTTATGTCTCTACATTTTAAAATTCTATTATGAATTGTGACTATTGATAATATATCTATTGAGTAGTGATCACATTATTAGTATAAATATAGGTATTTAACAAATCCAATTTACTCAGACAAAGGAAGTGATGGCCTCATCCAGTAGACTTCCCCATACTAATCCCATTTGTTAGAGCTCGAAAAGGAGGTTTCACCATTGGGCTTCACTCTTGACTAAGCGCAAGATGATCTTGAACATGTAAATCTTGAGTGGAACTGACTACGTGAGAATTGGAAGTTAATAAACATTACCACCCGAGTGATGTTATCTGAGCCACCCCAAGAGTTTGTCACCATCGCACACCTTACCCTTAAGTATTATGCAGGTGTTATAAGGGGTTATGTAATAAGACCCTAGCACTATGACTATGTACATTATTTTTTTATAATGAATATGCATTAATTTTAGTATTGTTACTTTGAAAATACTTTTCAAAGCACAAATAGTATTTTTAGTTAATATTCAACTAAGAAATCTATTTTGATGAATTAATGGATTTTTAAAATAAATAATATTTTAAAAAAATTTTATTATAATTAATTAATTTTTATTAAATATAGATGATCATCTAATTTTATGAATGCAATTGTAATTTTTATTATGGTTTGAAAGTTGTTTTGTCAAAACCCATGAATTTTCAGAAAATGTAGATTTTTATTTTAAAAGTAAAAAAATAAAATATTTATAAAATTATTTAGATAAAATTAATATTATTTTTGTAATCCGGACATTGAAATTATCCAATGGGGAATTTTTCATAATTTTCCAAGACAGTCGAATTTTTGGGTAAAAATTAAATACCGTTTAAATATATAGTGTGTTTTATGACATCATAATGAACGAATAACGATGTAATAAAATAATATAAACATTATTTTCGGCCAATATATGTTTTACCATTAAAATAATGTGATTTTTTGTTTTTTGATTTATTTTACAAAGCTTTAGTGGACCCTTCAAAGCTTATAAAACATTTTGTCTTTTTAAATTGTTTTACTTGAGAGTGTGACTCACCCCCACATAAGATACCCGATTATTTTAAGAATTTAGGCCATTTTCCTTATAAAATGTATTTTTACACTCCCATTTGGAAAAAACCATGGAAAAAAACCATGGTCTGGTTTGTGGTTTTTATTAATTTAATGTGAGTTGTCCCAAACCTAAATAATAAAGAATTCCCTCTCCTTTCCTATATAAACCCACCCAATCTCCCACTTCCTCTTCACTCAAAGATTTTTGAGTTCAACAAAAACCGTCCATATTCTCTATATAATCCTCCAAATGTGCCCCAATATCCCAATAATCCTCTCTCAAGCCTCTCCCAAGCCTTTGGTATATCCCCTCCAAGTAAGGGATTTCTTCCTTTCTCATTTTTGTCCAATTTTCTTCAAGTTGTTATGCCCTTTTGTTTTCAATTACCAACATTGGGGTATGATTTGAAACCTCCCCCATACTGTCTTTTTTATGTTTGGATTATGGGATACCACTTTATCTCTCATTAATTCCTCCCATGTACACCCGTTACCATGCCGAAATTCCTTGAGGAATTTCTCTCCCCTCTTTTACATCCAAGTAATTCTTTTTGTATTATGAATCTAAATTCCATTACGTTTGTTGGGACATGCATCTATATGACCCCATTACTGTCCATTTCATGTATATATGATGAGACACCCTTTTCTCTATCATCAACCATTTTCATGAATCCTTATGTCACGCGGTTGTGCTGCTGAAATTGTACCGTATTTTTCCAAGACAAGATCATTTTGTAGTGAATACCATACCCATGTCTCTATCATGGGTGTTCACCTTTATAAAAATATACATATTGAATGGAACTTTCATTTATTTATTCCAAATTACTTAATCGTATAGTAACTTATGATGTTGATTGATTCCATGATCCATGTGGCACACTTATGCATGAAATGAAATGTTTAAGAAGGGTGCACCCTGATAGTGCTCCAATGCATTGGGTAAAGTATAGTATTATGAAAAGTTATTTGAAATGGGTGTTGACTCATGATAATTTATGTTAAATGAGGTTTTACTTGTGCTTAATGTGTAATGAGGGTTTACTCATGCTCCATGTGCAATGAGCCTTGGCTCATGCTAATTCCATGTTAAGTGTGGTTGCCACATTTCCATGTTATGTTTATCATGCTTTATTACGCCTTTATGTTCATGTTTATCTTGTGATCCATTGATATTCCTATTTTCTAACATTTATTTTATTCCTCATGTTATTACATGTTTATTCCCTTACCGGGCTTTATAGCTCATGCTTTTCTTATGCATGTCCTTAGGTTATCCCATGCAATGCTAAGTATGAGGGAATGTAGTGGTCATGTAAAGGAAGTTTTACATAAATATGTTGTGTGTTTTGTGTTCTAAGATATTATGTAATGTTCTTAAGCCCCAAAGACACTAGACACATCGATCTTGTATGTTGTATCAAGTGAATATTTTATGTAATAAATTAGGTTTAAGTGTGTAATAAAAAGCAGGTTTGTTATAAAGACTCTGATTGGTAACTAATTGAAATTGTCAAAGGATGATGAAGGAAAGGAAGTCAATATCACAGAGTATAGGAAAATCATTGTAAGGTTATTGTTCCTGATAGTGAAAATTCTTGATATTGTATTTTCCACATGAAATGTAGTGAGATATCAAAAAAATACCAAGGGGATCCAAATGATTTTAGTGAAAATAATACTTCAGTATATTAAGGGAACAATAGATTTTGGTTTCATGTATAATGAAAAATCACATCTAGATTTTTTGGATATACAAATATAGATTGGTCCATTTCACTAGATGATAGGAAATCAACATATTAATGTGACTTTTATCTTTGTGTATTTTTTATTTCATGGTTGAGAAAGAAACAATATTGCATTTCATTAATCACTGTAGAAGATGAGTACATTGCGGCTACTCAAGCATTCACATAGTTACCGTGGATGAAGATAAAACTTGATGATATGGGAGTCGAGGTGAAGTCTTTGACTGGAATCCATTGTGATAATTCAAGTTCTATAAATCTATGAAAAAATCCATTGCATCACTCAAGGAAAAATCACATTAAAATAAAATATCATTTTATCAAGGAGAAAGTGGAGCAAGGGCTTGTGGAGTTAGAGTATGTGCTAATAGAATAACAAGTTGCAGATATTATTATGAAGGCCTTACCCAAAAAAGCATTTGAAAGACATTGACTGACTTTGGGTGTTCAGTCGACTCCCCTCACTTGAAGAAGTGCAGATATGGGACACCCTCTCCATGAAGTATGATGTGTATTTACCTATTGTAATAATATGTGTTCTTTACCCTATTAAAAACAACCTTGAAGTTCCCTTTAGGTTCATTGAAAAAAGGGAGAGAAAGTGTAACTAATTAGGGTGATAAAAGACATTGGGAGAAGATGTTAAGTAGAGCATTGAGATAGGGGGATTTGAAGATGAGATGGAGATTTTTAGAGAAGCTATAACATAGGGGTATCATTAAATATAATGATTCTAGATGTGATCGATCAAATATTACATATCACGACAGCTGAGGATCATGATGAAAGTAGTTGATTGGTTTGAAGAGTAGTTGATTAGATTCAAGAGTTGGTGCTGGGAATGAAGGGATTCATTGATGAAAGTTTCATTCTACTCTTGTTTATCATGAAAATCATGGATCATGTGGGCTTAGAGTAGATGTTGAGTAAATCCTTGACCACTATCTTAATCTCATAAAGTGAATGGTGGTTGTAGAAGGAAGAAGCCTTAATGAGTTATCAAAATGAGGATAATTATTTTGAGAATAGTTGTAAACATACCCAAAGGGGGATATTGTTGGGGAAAAAAATCCCTCAATGGGTTTTATGGGTATGTTTTGGGTGTGATTTTGTCTTTTGACAAAGCCAGATGACCGTGAATGGGTTTGGATGGTGTTTTCTGAAGATATAGTTTTAAGGTGGCATAGTTTCCTGGTGTATTCCGAATTTTTGGGCCTCAAAATAAAGAATTTTTATTTAGAAATGTAAGGTTTTATTCATAGGTCTGAATGGTGTGAAGAATGGTGAATGAAATCAGAAAAGTAAGGGAAATGTGGATCCCATGACATGGACCACATACCTTGATTGGGAACGGTTCGTGACTGCATACCAGACAACGGGAACGGTACACAGAGCGGTGAAAAAGGTTTGCAGCGAAGGGCGTGTGGTATGAAAAAGGTGTGATGGTTCATGGGATGGAAGAATAGAATGAACTGTGAAGGAGTAGAGACAATACATAGACCGTTGTAAATAATGGTGTGTGGAAGGGTTGTAGTTCGCGACAAGAGGATCAGTGTGCGGTGGAGGCTATACCGAATCAAAGATTTGTTAAATCTTGGATTAGTGGATATTGCAGATATATTTTCCTATATAAGGATCCCTAATCCCACTTATTATAAAGGGAATAAATATCATTAGAGAACATATCTTTGCTCCAGGAATTCAAAGAAGTCTGAATGAAGTTCGCAAGGGATAATTTCTTGAAGGCCGAAGTGGTTTGTGCGAAATAAATTCCACCAAATGTTTTTGCAAGAAACTGTATCCCAAAAAATACGTGGTACATGGATGAATAAGGCATGTTAAAAAGATGGTTAGTGAAGGCAGTCCATGAATAGAGAACAGTTCACAGACAGATGGTGGTTCCTTGAAGGGTTTGTAGAGTCGGTACACGGAGGTGGTATGTGACCGTGAAGGTAGAGATAGTCCGCAGATGAAGGGAGATTCATAGAAATGGAACTGGTACATGAAGGAGGTGTTCCACATACCATACCTGGTACACAGTACACGATAGGATAAGGTGGTTTGAAAAATAATCAAGGAAGGGTGAAAAAGATTCAAATCATTTTGCGTAAGTATTTTCTAGTATCTAACAATACCTGGGATGGGGGAATTAATCATTAGATGAAATAAGGACTTCAACAGAGAATCTAAAAAATGTTTTGGATGAAAGAATTAATGAAAATGAATGGAAATACATGTCCATAAACTGTGTTTGGCCTACAAGCCTATAAACTGTGAGTAACTTCTTTTCTGAGAGCAATGAGCGAAAGAAGAGGAAGATGATGACCTTTTCCACTAGTGGTGAGCCAGAAAAGTGGCATAGGGAGTGACCCTTGGTAATGTAGTTATAAGACCCTAAACCTTGTAAAGGTAGAAATCCTAGACATATAAGATCTATCCCAAACATTTCACTCATTATTGGCTATGTTCCTTAGTGAATTTGGTACAACGACACATAGATGTTGTATGCTCTTTGGACGTAGCCCAGTGAGGGTGAACCAAGTAAAAATTGATGTGTCTTGTTCATGATTTAAATTCTATCTGTTCTTTGCAATGGTAATGAGATATAGAAGATTGTTTTGTTTAACGATTTTACAATATCCGAAGGGGAATGAATTTTAATCTATCATACCCTGATTTACCCCCTAAGGGTATTTGACCTATTGGACACAACAACCAAAAATATAATTATTTTAGATTGTAGAACATCTTGGTAGCGCTTGGGTGAATGGACCACCTAGATTAGTGACCACCAATCATTACTTACAACCTAAACACCAAAGGTACAGTAACTATTTCTAAAAATTGAAGATTATATCAAGAGGATGAGACAAATCGCTTGAGGTCTCCCCATCATTTTTAATTCCTCTAATTCAATAAAAATCTTTTTACATTTCCTTTAAAATGTAAATATGTTCATCAAAATAATAGTATACCTACATATTGGTTAGAAACACCAATTCAACACCCTCTTACACTTCCAAATTAAGCCCAATGAAAAAACTCATCAATCCCCATTATTCTCTAGATTCTTTTACTACCCAAATTTGCAATTTCATAATTAGTATGCCAGCTACCATTTTTTTCCTTTCATAGTGCATTTTTATTTTAAAAATAAAATAGTTTTCTAGTATACTGTACACCACCTATGTATAATATTTATATCCCACATGGTGAATATATGATTTAATGTTTTTTATACGAATACCTTGAAATATACTACCTAAATAGGAAGTAGTACCACATTTTTAGAGAATATATCACCAATTTCAATTCAATATAATGAGTGGTGTAGTTCATTTAATAAAAAATATACTAACATGATCCATATGATACCAAATGGTCACCTTGCATCAAGACACACCCAAAACCAAGATCAAATAATCACAATACACATTGTAAACCATGCTTATCTCTTAGAGAACCAAAATAAAATATTAAGTCAACCCCAGTTTTAGCTCCTCAAAAAAATATCTGACATTTCTCATCCCACTAAAACTTAAAAAATTTCTAGGTTAGATCAATCAAAAGAGATGTTATCCTAGATAATTCCATCCCAAAATTCTTGTACTATTCTATTAGGCTCAAGAAAATATAGATCTTAAATACATTCTTTGGTATCTCCCAAGATATCATATCCTAAATACTATTTGGTTCTATTTAAATGCCTCTTTAAAATACCACATGACCCATGAATTTTACCCATTGCATCCAAAATTGAAACTTTTATAACTTGATATACTGATGGTGTCCTATCAAGGTCTAAATGTTGATGTCTATATATACCTCATACTCCTCATTTTTCTTGGTGTTAACCAAGATAAAATTAATGAATACTAATATAAAGGAGCCGAGATACTGATGAAACATACATTTCATCATGGTCCTAGAGAATATATGGGAGTTAGTGATACCTAATGCAATAACAAGATATTGAAAATTCCTATACCGACTTTGATAGGTGGCCTTGGGAATGTCTATCTCCTCCATCCTCTACTGGTGGTATCCTAACCTTAGGTTATCTTTAAAAACTACTGGGAACCCTTTAGATATTCTGAAAATTATCAATTTGAGGTAGTGGATACATTTTCATGATCATTATTTCATTTATATATCTGTAGTAAATGAAAATATGAAGTCTCCCATCTTGTTTATTTATATAAATCATCGAAGATTCTCATGGTGACACACTCGAGCAGATGAATCCCTTAGTCTTGAGATCTTATAATTATACTATTAACCCCTTTAACTTAGTAGGGTCCATTCAAAAAGATAGTAAGGAGATTTGGTCTATTACAAGAAGTGGGTTTATGGTAAAATCAACCTCTTGAGGGAGAGGAAACCCAGAAAAATCATTATGAAACACTTTGGGGACCCTATAAACTACTAATGGAATCTGGTCACCTAAACTCCATTCTATGATATTAAATAGTTTCACATAAAACTAACATTAAATTGGTACTATCACAAAAACAATAAGACCTCCTATACCTAACATTGAATCCAACTCCCCTTAAAACACATGAGTTTTCCTTACAATATAGAGAAATAAAAACTTTCGGTGGTAGAAATCGATCAGATTTTTTACACTCACAATACAATCCATGCCAAAGATAATGTAGAAGATTTCTATACCCATAACTAAAAATCTCAAACAACCTCAACATAAAAAATGATCACAAATGCCTCATATCATAAAAACCCAACTCTCACCTCTTTACCAGTAGAGTGGAGATATCCATAACATACAACATTAATATAGATTATAGTCTCAAGGCACAAATCACCTTAAATAAGATAAATGAATGGGATTAAACAATGTGAAATAATGGTGAATCTATATAAACGATAGTAAACATTTTATATCTTTAAGTCATTAGACCCACCTTTGACTCCTATGGATTATTATACACATGACTGACCCATGTAGTGTTTTTGATTCTACATGATCATGATCAGAATAGACATTTAAATTACCCAACAAGCACTACTATGAAGAAATGTATAATAGTGGAAGTCTAGGTTTAAACCCACAAGGAAGATATGGAAATGGATGGTGAACTAATAACTATAAATTTACAGCATATTCCTTATGTGATATAAAAAGGTCAGATTTTAACAATAAGTAGATTGAATTTACTTTAGTTGACAAAGGAGGGATAATGATCAATTCCATGGAGGCTATGAAAAAGTTATTCCTAAATACAGCTTGAGTTAGTCCTTTGGAATAGGCTGTAAATTAATTCAAAATTCACTAATAATTTTTGGTCTTATAAGATGGTTATTCCTTTGCTGAAAACCACTCTTTGGTATTAGAATCAGCCATCAGTCAAGGTGAAAAAAGTGAAACTTTATGAGTAGAAAGAAAAATAAGATATTTGTCATACCCTACCTTAATCCAATTAGATCTGGTTCCTTCTATGAAATTTCCCATATCATGGTTATACAAAATAATATAATAAGCATTATTTTTAACCAAACTCATAGCCTAATGGTTAACCATGTTTTTATTCAACAATTCATTAGGTTTATTCTTACCCTACTCTCAACCCCAAACCCTAGTAAAGTAATCCATACATGGTAATTATGGTATTAAATGAATGAGAAAACATTAGCATGATTAGAAAATTCATAAAGCAATCCATGATTAAAGAAAGAAATATCAACTAAAGATATTACTTGGAATGGAGAGAAAAAAAGTAACTGGAATTGAATTTAGAAATGTAAATAATAATGAACACGTAATAAAAACTCCATAGAATAAAGTGTAGTAGTAAATGAATGATAAAAATAATGAAGCAAATTTAGGGAAACTATGTTTCAAAAAAATTTAAAAGAGAGTGAAAAAATAGGACGATTTTTGAAATATCAAAAGTGATGGAATATAAATAGGCCATATCATCTCACAATATGTAAGGATTTTATGTCATGAGTGGATTAAATTATATCCCGATCTAAACTTACACATCACGAGTCATCATTTTAGGTTGTGTAATGGGATATTAAAATATTAGATTATTCCATATCTCCCAAACATCATAGATTGTATTTCAAAACTAAGGTTTCCAAATCTTGTCTTTCACATCTTGTAAATGATTCATGTACTAAACATTATGTTAACTAACTGATTCATGACTTATATTTCTTTTATGGGGTTGAGGTTTCATAGATAGATGGTCAGTACAAATGTTGATACTTTCATGACATTTAATACTTTCACATTTTGAACTTCTTCAGAAGGAAAAATTATTACCTACATTGGTTTCAAGACTTATACATCATTATGCAGGGGTACTATAATTAAGGAAAAAACATCATGGATGAGATTTATGATTTTAATTAGCTGCAATTTTGGAAATTTACAATTGTACCTCATTTGAAGATTGATCTCATAATTACTACAACCCCCCCCCCCCCAAATCCAATGCATCATATTATAAAACATGAAAGAACCCAAATAAATGATACCAATACATATATATATATATATATATTTATCATATCAAATTCCCCCACACATGAAAAGTATCTTTTCCAAATGAAAAATTAATCTCAACAAGGATTCCAAAGAAAATAATTTTCTATAGAAAATGTGCACTAAAACCCAGAAAATGAAACAAAGTGTCAGAAGAAATTGTTATTCCTCCAAAACCACCACTACAAAGGAAATAAGTCCTGTATCATAGCTAAGTTCATTACTCAAATCCTTTATTCCATTAATTTCAATATTTCTACTATTATTTAAGAGATATACCCTTGTTTCAATTTACCTCACCATGAATTTTCTCACATCACTCAAGCTAAAATGAAACTCGATTTATGCTTATGCCCTGAATACGGATTCCTAGAAATAACATTGCAATGGTTTTATAATCTCTAATTCATAAATAAAAATACATAGTCAAATCATGTGGGAATCAAAAATAAGGTTTAAAAGACTATGAGGCTGAGGGTAGGTGGGAAGATGATAAAAATCAAGGTGAAAACGGTGGGTAGTCTCTAAAGTAAATTATCGATAATTAAGAGTAGTGAAATGTAAAAACATCTATAGAAAGTAGAATATCCACACTCCCTGAATATTAGTAAAGCTCCATGGAGGTCCCATGAAAGTATAATGAATGTATCCTACCCCTTTTTATTTTAATTTATATTTTTTAAAAAATTCATATTTAGGATAGAACTCACATTAACCACCTAATGAAATATGATCTACCATCGATATGGTAAGAATGAATTTTGATCTTCCTAATACACAACCAATTTATTATTATTATTATTATTATAGAGAGAGGATAACAATGAATGGTATATCAGAATAACCATAAACTACATCCTATAGATGACGTGAAAAAAACATTTAACATATCCTCATTTACAAACATTCCATATCCACCTGCAATATTTTTATCCTTTACTAATTCACGTGATAATAATGAAATCATACCAAGAGTATGGTAGGAAGGGTTAAAATAGTCTTGTAACATATCTCAATTCTATCATGTTCATCCATGGATTCCAAAGGAAAATAAGATAAATGTAAGGTTGGGTCTCAAGAGAAATATCTCAAAAAAAGTGCCTCAATAATTTCAACACTATATATGTTCGATCATAGATTTGATAATATTTCAATTCAAGTTCTGATAGGTTTACATACCCAAAGTACATCTTAAGAAATATGCTTAGAAAATAATAGGGAAAATTATTCCAAGATTCTTATTAGTAGGGGGGGTAAATATAAATAGGGAAATCACTATGGTCATAGTTACCTGTAATAGGTAAATAAAAAAGAACTAAATATATTTAGAATTAGAAATAAATTACCCGACTTAGAAATCATGGTATAATTCTATATAGGAATAAATAATGGATTTTAACATTCTTCATATAAACTTTATCCTTTATTTATGAGGATTAAATGATGTTCCTTGTTAAATAATGTTTTAAATGAAAAATGTCTCCTAGAATAATTAAAAAAAGAAACAATCTAGGTTTCAAATCAATAAATCTAAAGAATATTCTCCTGCACTTCAAATAAAACAGTGTCCATACTATTCTGGTAAGTGATGTGGGAGAGATAACAAGGAAAGAGGAAACCTTTTTAAATGGAAAGAGTGAATATAGTTTAAGGACTTTAGAGCTATATGTAATTTTTTTTATTTCATATGATAAAATGATGGACGTTAATGTGAAATTGGGCTACCTGAAGAAATGTGAGAAAATAATATACTTACACTAGAGAAACAATTAATTCACAATGAAAGTAGTAAATGGGTAGGTTAACAGTGTTGTCAACAAAGGACAACAACTCAAATATATGTGCATGGAGTATAATAAAAACTAATCATGTAATAAAATACCTAAAATATAATCCTAGAAAAATAAAATAAAAGCCCTAAGATACTCAATAAAAACTAAAAAGATAAAAATATGGCTCACCTAGTATATAGTGATAACAAAGATTTAATCATTCATCTACATGTATATTGATCAATCAGCATAGGACATCAGCTCAATTGTGCTCATCCTATTACAAGTACTAGATGCAATGTCTTTGAGATCTAATGGCCACTTGTTGGGGTTCAAAATATCCAAGAAGGTCTGGCCAAACATCTTATGTGGTAACTAGATCATCTATGTAGGTCATGGATGTGGATCCTGGGGTGGTCCCTACACCCCATCCACATGAGAAAATTCTTAATTTGGAAGGCCAATTGGTGGTATAATTTGTCCATAAATATTAATAGCCATGAAAGATGATTAAGACATATCTAAATTAATTCACAATTAATAAATACAATTTAAGAGAATCATTTTTAGTTAAAAAAATCATATCCTTTTTTAGGTAATATTAATGATACAACTAGGAAAAGAGAGTATAGGGAATACAAGTACCCTGAATATAATAAAAAAGGGGAGGTTCATCACTAATATGAGTGTGTAGAATCTCCACAATCTGTTTTGGTGGTCCCCACCTAAGATATCAGTGCCTGATGCTTCCCTTACATGTTGATACAAATGATGGTGGATGGAGGAATTATATTCTCCAATGTAATAAGTTCCCTGGTGCTAAAAGCAGGGAGGTAGTGATCTATACTGGGGTGGCCCATATATCTAGTAGATGGATCTATGAAAGGCACCTCATAAGAAGATAGAAATAAATCGATATTTCCCCTTCAAACAATCTCTACTAAGAAGGCCTCTTAAGTAGAATGGCTGTTTATATATATTTTAATATTAATATGGGGAACAATGAGAGATATTGTGGATGGAATGGATATGGAACTATAAGCTGGTATGGTGGAAACAACAGGTGTGTGGGTGGGAGGGGTGGTAACTAGATGATATGAGTTAGTAGGTAGGAACTAGGTAGTCTCAATGATTAGAATAATGAAATTATGGAATATAAATCTCTGGTTCTCTAGAATACACTATAGAACACTATTGTGGATACGGATCACCTCCCATATATCTAACGGAACATGTATAATAGGCATAGGGTGGGTAGGTGGTGGTACCTTAGATGAGGTGTGGCTATGACAGGGGGTGTAACGGTCCTCAAAGTAAGAGAAGGATTATGTGTAATAGATATAGATGGGGAATCAAGAGTTGGGGCATGAGGATATGGAACTTCATTGGCATCCTCAATGTACATAGGATTCCACTCAAAATTCATCCCAACCTTCTGAAGAAGTCCTTTATTTTGGAGCATCCAAATATCAGCCGACTGTGTCAGTCATAATGAAGAATGAGGATGTGGAAACTAAGACGTCAAATTAAAAATATAAGTGCATAAAAATATTTATGCACATAAAATTTATGTGGGACCTCCTCACCCATTCCTCATAATATAGTGCAAAATTTTATTCCATTTTCACCACTGGGGAATCCATGGAATAAATAAGAAGGGTAACCTTAATCCAGATGACCACTCCATGTGAATATCCTTAGTCCAACCATGAATGTGCTAATGCCCAGTGAACTATCCACATTTTGGCATCCCTCTGCTGGGTGCTCTTCACCATATAAAGATTATACAAATTGGTATCACCACGAGATATAATTTCCCAGTTCCTTAGAGTAATGACCTTATTCAATTCCAATAATAAGTTATAATAGTATAGAGAGGCAAAAAAGTTATAAGAATAAATTTCTAGTCCAACTCCAAACTCACCCAGCATGAGCTCCCATGTCTTTCCTCCCAATATGAATGATAAATGAATAATGTCTACATGAAATGTGTCTAAGAAATCCATAAAGAGCTCCTGGTATGTCTCCTAATTCACCATGATGATGTGGGAAATATCCATGTATCCATTAATTACATGACATTCTTTTCCCTGAGTATATTATAAATCACAATAAGATCAATAATGTTATTGTTTCATATGGGATTGGTCTGAATATGGGCCAAGAATACCGAAGGATTGTGGTAAGACAAATGAAGGTATGGATAGAAATTTGATGACTAGAACTCTCCCTGGTAATGGGGGGAGGAATAATAGGAATGGTGGGATGATTTTTTAGCAGAAGAACCTAAAGAAAAGGGTTGTAATGAAGGTTCTGTAGCTTGTGGTGAAGGATCCAATGCCAGGTGATCGGGTGTAGTAAGATCATCACACCAGGCCTTGCATTTGGAAGATAGAGGGTGACAACTCTAATTTGGTCCATTATGGAATTTAATGAATTAATAGAGTGGATATGATATGAATTATATGAGGAAGCAAGGGAGGTCTATGCAGGGGTGACCAGTGAGAGATTTTGGTAGAGGAATCTTCAGCAGTGGTGGTGTATGAGAGAATATGAATCACCCATGAACCCTAGATTCCTGACTCAAATAGGTGGCACGAAAGATTCATGCTATGAATTGGTTATTGGAAAAGTGAATTATGCATTAAAATATTTTTATGTCCTTGAAAAACTCATGACATGAAATGAATTCATGTCGTGAATTAGGCCTCATAGAACTCCTTGGGCCATGAGATTCCATCCAACGTCTATAATAATGGTGTCATCCTAATGTAATAA
This sequence comes from Viscum album, assembly GCA_963277665.1. Taxonomy (NCBI): domain Eukaryota; kingdom Viridiplantae; phylum Streptophyta; class Magnoliopsida; order Santalales; family Viscaceae; genus Viscum; species Viscum album. Next base: position 387,739,475 of record OY728141.1, on the reverse strand, counting down.
AAACTTCTTTAAACTATGAAACCTATCTTTGGTTTCCTCTAAGTTAGTTCTTAATATAATATCCAGATCTTGAAAAATCATGAATTAAATGAATTTTAAAGAGATAACACACCCATCTTGAAATGGTTCTTAGTAGAATTTTGATCATTGACTATTGAACTTAAATGAGGGTCTATTAACTCTTCAAATTTTGTTATTTCCATAAGGGAGAAACATAAGAATTTAAAAGGGCCCTGACCACCAGAATTTCAGTTTCCTAGGGAATAATTTTAGTTATAAATTGAAAAATATAACTTTTCCCACTGGTATGAATATCCATTGCATGATGTGTGATTCATACCACTTTTTTGTTTTCTCCATATAATTTTCTTCATTTTTAAAATAATCCCTTATGATCTCTTATAACTCATACAATTTCAAAATTCTTTAATTCCTAGCTTTTTGAGTGTTGATATTTGTTTTCCTGATTTCCCGAAATGAGTGATTCTTTATCTTAATAGGTAAGTGAAAAGGCTTTCTAAAGAAAAGTTAGAAAGGAGTTCTGTTGATGGGTGTTTTATAAGCTGTATGGTATGCCCAAAGTTCATCATCAATTTTGATACTCCAATCCTTCATACTTGTACTCATCATATTGTCCAAATTTTTTCTGATCTACTAATTAGAAAATTCCACCAACCCCATGTTTGTTGGTTGTAAGGGATCATATTATTATATAAAATTTCTATAGTTTTCAAGTATTCATTTTATGGAAGTATTTTGAAATGAGTTTCCCAATACATAATGACAAATTATGGGAATAGAAATTAAGAAACGTGATTTTTCATTATAAATTGAATTCCTACTTTGGTTGTGTCATTGGTGGTAGATTCTTCTTCTACAAACATTGAAACATATTCCATGCTAGCTAAGAAATAGATATTTCCATAGTAATCAGGAAAGTGGTCCATGAGATTAATGCCCTATACATTGAAGAGTTCTAAATCTATGATGAGATTATGGGGAATATCATTATGTTTTCAAATGGTTCATATTCACTTTAATCGATCAAGGCTATATATGAAACTCCTTGCATCTTGATGGATCATGTTCTAGAAGAGTTGACATTATAGGATTTTAGCTGTGATAAATTCAAACCCATGATTTTCTCCAGTCAGTGATGTATAAAAAAACTCTAGAAAACATTGAATTTCATCCTCTAGAATGTAACTTCACATTATACCATCGACATAATTTTTTAATATATGTGTTTCATCCCATTAATAGTGTGATTCATTAAATAATAATTTCTTCATTTTTTGAAAATAGATGCGTGTATAGAGGTTTAAAATGGATAGATAAATCATGATATTAGAAAACCAGGGTCATAATTTCACATCAATTTCAAAAAGTGTCTTATCAGGGAAATCATCTTTGAAATTCATATCTTCATCATATTCAATATTGAGAATTATAATTCTTGATAGATATCCAATAATGAAATTTATAGTCTCATTTGTGTCTTTGATGATGATATAAAATTCTTATAGTAGTAGGATCCACCATATCATCCACGGTTTCACATCCTTTTTATTTAGAAAAAATTTAAATTTTTGGTGATTAGTGAAAAATTTGACTCTAGAGAGCATGAGATGTGACAAGAATTTTTCAAATGAGAGAATTATACCCACTAGATCTTTTTTGGTTGTATAATTTATTTGAGATTTATTTACGGTATATCTAGAATAATAAATGGGATGAAATATAAGTAAAATCCACTATCCTCAAACAAAATCTATGGCAGAGTTATAGGAATCACACATTATTTTGAAGCCTTTGTCTTAGTATGGAGATACAATGATAGGAGTAACCACTAGGATATATTTCGTAGTATTAAAGACCTGAAAAAATTATTCACTGAAATAAAATTGAATTTCATTAGAAAGTTGGTGTGTTAGTGGTCATGATATTTCTTTAAATTCTTTAATGAAGCTATGATACAATCCCATGTGGCCAAGAAAAATTCTTCTTACTTTCATAGTTTTGGGTCCTAGAACGTCCTTGATTACTTTGATTTTTATTGGGTTGACTTCCACATAATTTTTTGAAATTTTATTCATGTGGATGATGCCTCATTGGAAAATGAAATATAATTTATCTCAATTTATCATAATATATTTATCTTTAATTAATTTTAAAAACAATTCTAAATTTTCTAGATAGACATTGAAGCAGTTCCAATACCTAGAAAAATCACTTATGAATGTTTCTAAAAACTCAATATCCATATCATGAAAGATATGTGTCATGCACTTTTGGAATGTTATTAGTGTATTACACATTCAAAATGAAATCTTACTATATTTTAAGGTTCTAAATAGACACTTGGATGTTTTTCAAAAAAATCATTTAGATTAATGGGGATTTAATTTAATTCAAAATATCTATCCAAAAAGAAATAAAATTCATTCTTCACCAGCATGTTAAGAATTTGATACATGAATAGAAGTGGTAAGTGGTATTTCCAGGTCATTTAATTTACATTTCTATATACTAAACAAACTATACATCCTATAATGTTTTGAGTTGGAATTAATTCATTTTCATTATTTTTATCACAGTCAAACCTCCCTTCTTTGGCATGACTTGAAGTAGGCTCTCCCACTCACTGTCAGAGATGGAAAATACTATACCATCATTGAGAAGTTTTAGAACTGCCTTCTTAATGACTTAATTCATTTATGGGTTGAGTCTCTTATGAGGTTGTAATTTTGGCTTAGAAACTTATTCCAGTAATTTTTTTTGGCTAAAGAACATGGAGTTGATCCCCTTAATATCATCCATGCTCAAGGTGATTAAATTTTAGTTCATGTTCAAGACCTATAATAGTTTCTATTCTTTTTCATTATTCAGTTCCGATCTTATGATGACTATAAGTGAATTATTTGTTTCAAATAATGAGTACTTTAGTGTTCTTAGTAGTTTCTTTAATTATAATTTCAGTTTCTTAATAAACGAGGGGGTGAACTATGGAAAATAGTCTCTCATTAGATGTTCAATGTAACATGACACATTTTATTAACTTCCCTTTTCTCCACTAGTATATAAGGTCTCCATCTCATCTCTAATATCTATAAAATAATATTTATCCTCTCTCTGGAAAATGATTTGATGATCAAATGAGTCACCACATTGATTGGAATCATCTATGGGAACCAACATTATTTATTCTTTACTGACTATAAAAATTATTCTACCTTGGTTACATAAATTAAATATTTTTTTGTAACAAGAAATTATCATCCTAAAATTATTGGTATATATCATTCTTCCTACATATCTGAAATAATAAAATCAGTATATAATATAAATTTTCCAACTTTTATTAAAACATCCTCATGAAGTCCTTGAGGATACTTGACTGATTAGTATTCTAGAAATAATGTTAATATCATTGGATTCAGGTCATCAAGTAATATTTGTAGAAAATACACTCATAGAAATTAGATTAATTATTTCCTCAATATCACATAAATCTTTGTTGAAATTTCACGATCCGATGGTGCATGAGATTGAGAATATTCCAGGGTCTCTCATCTTGGGTGTAATTTTATGTTGAACTATCACAATTCACTCTTTTTTCTTGGAGATAACCATTAATTCCACAATATTATTCTTATTAGAGAGTATCTCTTTTATGGATTTATCATAGGATGGAATCTATCAAAATAACTTAAGTGAAAGGGATATTAATGCGGTATTGTTTGAACATTTCCAAAAATTTCTTATATTTCCATTCTATCTTTCCTTGTCTCATCCACTTTGAAAATGAAAGAGAGGGTTTTTATAGTTTTGGTTCCACATATATATCTTCCTTTACAAGATACTCTTGCACACAATATTTTTCACTTATATATGCTTATAGATACTATTCTTTATCAACTTTGTGTGTGTTATCATATCTATGTTTTTTGATAACTTTTTTATCTGATTTAGTTTATTCAATAATATTTTACTCACCTTTTTATGGATGTTGAAGGTTCATCTCTTTTACACTATAAAAACCATATATTTAGACTCATGTCTTAGATGCGACTCAATATTACTAGTAAGAGTACCGATTAATTGGCCTGAAACAGTCTTAACGATCTACTGTACTTCATGTTTGAGGTTGCAGAGAGAATCCCTTTAATTTTTTTCTTTTTTTTCTTGAGTAATAAATCTCTTATTTACTTTTTTAATGAAAATAGTGAGAATATTTTTAAGGTTTGATAGGTGAGGTGGGTCTTATTTTTGTCTGGGAAAATCTTGGTGAGACTTTTGTAGAGGAAGTGTTGGAAACTACTGACACCCTGGGGGAAATTTTTTTTATTGGAAGGGATGTTATAATAAAGGAGATACATTCTAAGGTGGGTACCCATGTGTTACCTAATTCCATGTTAGTTCTTTTCTACCACTCTATTTCTAGTAACCTTGATTTATTTGTTTTGGTTTTTGAATCTATCTTTATTGGTAAATGGTTTGTTTAATTTATTCTGGTTATTTATTTTAATGAACATAATTTCAATCATATATTTGGATTTATTCCTTACATACTTGATATTATTGGGGTGGGTGTGGTCTCCACACATTTCAAAAACTTGAATCATTATAACATGAGAATTTGGTGGTGGTGGTGGAGAAGGAAGTTAAAAATTTTCAAGCCTTTTAGTAAGAGATCAAATTTGACTCTAAGATGGGTGGTTTTTTCTACTTAGTTAATTACGCATCAAAAAGGTCCTCAATCACTCTTCCATAGACTATGATTTTGTGAGACCTCATCCATAATTTATTGATCAAATTCTTCTTCTTGAACATAAGTTCTCCATCACCAGTGATATATACCATAGTCAGTGTATCAGCTTGTAAGACCTAGAAATTTTTTTGAAGATATTACTGCACATTAATTCCATGATGTGATAACATTCAATTCAATTCCTTAAATCATTAAAAAGACACTCAGGATAACTCACCATCCATTTGATTAAATTTTAATTCCATTCTAGAGTGTTAATGTATGTATGGGTGATAAATATTTATATAATAAATTTTTTATCTAAGTTATCCTATGTGGTGATGGATTCAATATCCTAACTCTTCATCCAATATGTGGATTTATTAGGAAATAAAAAGGGATCTATCCTAATATAAATGTCATAAAAAGAGACTCCTTTGTTTTAGAAGGCACTGTAGACTTCTAGGAAATTTGAAATATGTTTTTGTGGATCTTTGCTTTGAAGTCCACTGAATTGCCCCTTTCTCTGGATCATGTTAATGAGTTCAAGTATGATCTCCAAAGTGTGTACCTGATTAGTATATAAATAAATGTTAGCTTCAAAACCACTAAAATATGGTAAAACATAGTCCATAATTCTCCAATCATGCAGTTTTGGTCACTCTCCCTCTTGTTTGGGTGGCGCATATTGATCATTTTATTAGTTAGGACAAACAACATTGTTTCACTCAACCTTGTTTATATAACAACCTGAAAAGTGGTACCCTTAAATTTCATGGTTGAACTCAAGTCGTTATTGATAGTCCAAGATCTTTGAATGATTAAAATGGGCCTAGTTCATGAACTATCAAAACAACATGGATTTAGGTGAAAGTCTGTGTGAAAAAGTTATAAAAATAAATGAGAAGAGGAAAATAGGGTGTGAGGAAATAAAAAATTTGTACCAAATTTTATTATTCCAAATAAAGAAACATATATCACTATAAATGATGCCAAAAATTTACCAGACCATGAAATTTCATTGATTCTACATGGGTGTGATTTGATGGTAAATTTATATAACCAAACTAGCACTACTAAAATGAATCCTAGAATAATGTAAGTTTGTGGTTGAACCCATAGGGAAGATCTAGAAATGGTTAGTGACCAATTAACTGGATCCTAGTGGAAGATTCCTTATGTGTTTTGAAAAGGTTGGGTTTTAAAACTATGTAGATTTAATTAATTTAAATTGATAAAGAAGGGATAAAGATATGTTTTATAGAGCTTATGTAAAGGTTATTCCTAAATCTAGTTTGAGTTATTCCTATGTATTAAGTTACAAAGAATTTTAAAAGTCACAAATGAGTTTTGGTTGAACCTTTTAGATCTACTTAGGTATGAAACAACTCTTTGGCCTTAGAAGCAATCATCCTTCAAGGTATAGAAAGTAAAATTTCATGGATAGAAAGAAATGTATGCTATTGATCTTATCCTAACTTACTCCAATTAGATCATGGTTCTTCAATTACAATACCCTAAATCAGGTTTGTGTAAAAAAATATGATCAAATTTATTTATTAACCTATCTCATAGCCAAAGGGTTACCCAAGTTTTAATTTAAGAATTCATTTGGTTTATACTTCCCCTTCTCTCTAACTTTAACCCTAGGCAGGTTATCCATGCATGGTTATAATGGTATTAAATGAATGAGAAAAAAATAGCATGATTGGAATATTTATAAAAAAATACATTATTAAAAAATAAAATATTTACCAAAGAAAATAATTGGAATGGAGAGATATAAATAACAAAATAATTGGAATTAAATAGAAAATGGTATGGAATAATGAACATTCAATCCAAAACTCATTGGAACAACTTCCAGCACCAAAGGAACAATGAAAAGGCTGATAAAAAGGGAGAGAAATTAGATTTAAAAACAACATAAAAGATAAAAAAAAAATGTGATGTTTGAAATGATAGAGGAACTGGAATATAAATGGACTCGATCATCTCATGACATATAAGGATTTCACATTATGAGTTGGATTATATTACTTCATTCTTGAAACTTTCACACCATGAGTCATCATTTTACATCATGTAATAAGATCTTCAAATATTTTATTATTTAATATCCTAATAACTTTATAGATTTTATATTTAATAACAAGTGTCAAAGTCAATCCTTTCACATTGTGTAGTTGATTTACATCCCAAAAATTATTTTACTCAAAGTCTTAATGACATGTATTGATTTCATGATATTGAGGCTTCATGGATGGTTGGATAGTACAAAAGTATACAATTTCATATCATGTACTAATTTTAAATCCTAAACTTCTTTATTCAGGACATTAACAATATTTATTTGTTTCATTGAATGTCCTTTGTCCTGTAGGGGCCCTGTACTCAAGGGGAAAACACCATAAACCAAATTCATGGAAATTTTTTTATAAAATTGATGAAATTTATAACAAAAAATCATTTAAAGATTTAGATCCAATTTCCTACAAAACCATCCATTAACTAAGGCATCATATTATAAAACATGAATATATCCAAAAGAAATGATTCCAATACATATATATATATATATCAGTCAATCTTATCAAACCCACATATAATCCCCCAGATTCGGGCTCAATCTAAGGTTTGTTAGTGGAATAAAAGTCCCATTTTACATGGTAATAATATCCTTTCTAATTTGAATCATTTTCAGCACCAGAGAACCCTTGGTATAAGTAGAACCCACATTACTAACCATGGGAGGGTACCTATAATACCTCTGAATATGTCCCAAGATTTTATAACATTGGAAGGTTCTCAAAGATTCCTAAGAATATTGTTTAGTATCCCTACCTTTCCACTATATTAACACACAATTGTATTCTTACATAAGGATTACATTGATATAAGGTTATAGAGATGTTTCATACTCATGGTATTTCATTGTATAATGTCCACATAATTCTTATTTTCCCCAATGGGGAAATCAGGATCATTCTCATGAAAGTAGTTCCACAACCCATACCAGTTATCCTTATGATATTTTCCTCAACAATATCTATATTTCCCAAGATTTTATCATAGGTTGGAAAGAATATAAGGATAATTATATACCAAATTTCTATCTTCATTTCCATCTTAAAACGATTCACCTTCATGTATTCATTATCTAGAAGATCAGGTGAAGTAAGTACCATCTTGGAAAATTGGGAATATTACTCAAAAGATCATTCCCCTTTCTCCAAGGTCAGGTACTCTATAGCCTTTTCCACTTGTAAAGTCTTTATGTAAAAGTTCATTTTAAATATTTTCTTGAATATTTTCTTAGTAAGAGATTCATGAAGTTTATCCAATATAATTGAGTCCTGACATCTTTGAATAGACCCTTCTAATACAAAATTTTAATTTTCCATGTTTTATGTCTCAGGTATCTATAAGAAATAAAAGAGACACTCAATCATTGATAACCATTATTTTGTCTCTTAGGGCCTATGGTATCCTTGAAATGTAAGAAAATTATACATTGTAATATTCTGGAAATTTTTTTTTGACTAGTGTTTCCTTGGAAGAGTACCTTACCTGAGAGACTGAATAGTCTTGATTTCTACTTTGATGAGTTGATAGTCCATAAGATGATTAATAAATGGTGTATTCTCCATGAATTCCATAATATTATTTCTAGTGGTCCTTATAAAAGGCATGATCTAAATACATATAACATAACAATCCAATCAATATATAATTTTTTTTTAAAGAAAATTAATAAAATAAACTCAAGGGATCATCCAAAAAATTGTAAAAAAACATATCAAAATCAATAAAATTAATCACAATAAGAATAAAACAATACAAAACCATGACCACATTTCGTAACTCAAGGTTGTCTATGAATAAGAGCTAGCCCGGTACACCCCCACTCTATCACTTGAGTACTGATAGTTCTACTCCATACCCCAAAAACCTACTCAAATAGAAATAGGTTATCTGATGCCATTTTGTAATAAACCAACCTTGGTCAACCAGATATGTCACTTGGGTTGTCCCAACATAAGTACCGAAGCATGTTCTTGATCACCCAAGGGTATAAACAAGCATGTGAGTACTAATTATAACATGTGAGAATGATTTAACCCTCAAAATATTGTAAAACATTCCAAGTATTCCAATCATGAATCCTATATGACCTATCCATAGGTTGGACATCCACTCCATCAAATACAAAGTTATGATAGTAAAAACCAATACAAATAGTTTATAAAAACAATAACTTTACCATAAACCATAAATAAATTTCATTATGTAATAAAATTAAGAAATCCCAATATCACATGAAGAAACATGAAATTAAAAATATATCCCATGTTTAATTGGACAATACATAACCAAAATCCGAAAATACTAAGAATATAGGATCCTCAAATTCTCATAATATGAAAATTCCATGTGGCCCTTGGCTACCACCAACCCACACCATGGAAGATGACATAACCATTAAGAATCTCAACTATGAGATATAACTACTTTTGTTTTTCAGTTGTTAGATAGAACCATGTTTTCATATGTATAATGATATATGAAAGGTGTAAAAAGAATACTAGAAGGATACAACCATGAATCTACATAACACTTTTCATAATGAAAACTACTGATTCTACTTTGAAAATATTTTTTAAGAAATAATTTCTTTGGGAACCAATTTATATGTCAATTTATTTATAAAACAATCCAAAACATAATTTATATAGTAAATTAAAGCACAATTATAGTTAAGGGTTGTCATAGATAACTAAGTGATAATAATAAACAACACATAGACATCAGATTAAGGCACTTCATAACAAGATCAAACTAAATCTTCCATATAGTGGATTTCTAAACTACGAGATTTATTTTTCTACAACCTGGTTATGGAACATAGGATGGACTATGTGAACCTAAATAAAAAATCCAACATGGTCATATAGAGTTCATTGAAAATGACCCCTAACAACTAATTCATAAGGTTAGATAATCATCCATCATATAACCCACACACCAAAGGTGTCCCATGTGGACCCACAACTACAACAATTATATACAAAAAAAATCACACGGTCAAAAAAAAAAGTTTATCTACAAAATTATCTTTCAAATTATCATTAAATTTCATTTGAAAATAATATTATTATTTTAATCATTTTATAAAACAATTTATAGTCATAAACATGATTTTCAAAGGGGAATCCAAAAGTAAACATTATTTTTCAATAAAATCAAATCACTATAATAAAGCATGTATAGTATCCCTAAAAATCATTAAAATAATAATATATTAATAACAAACAACTGAAAACTCATGAAAGTTGGTAAGATGAAGAAAACTTATAGATATTTAGATAAACTTACTAAAAAAGTGAGGAAATGTTGTATCCTTTGAAAAATATCACAAGGAAGTAAGAATAGGGATCCTCATGATCTTAAAATAAAACAAAAATCATCAAACCCTGATCAAAACACTAGTTTTGTATCTCTATAAATGTTAGGGTTATATAGAAGATAAAAAATAGAATAAAAAAGATGAAGAGGAATAAAAGGGAGATAAATCCTTGAAAACATGGCCTCACCTCAATATCATTTCCCTATAATCAAAGGATAATTTCCAAGGAATAAGGAGGAAGTTGACTTCATGATTGGGAGACCTATGTTTGAATGGGGAGAGAGAATAAGGGAGGAGGGAGGTTAAAAATTGATGGGGGGGGGTAATTTGAAAAATTATAACTTTGTAACAAAATAGGGTAGACCACACAGTTTGGTTATATATTTTTCTAAATGATTTTCCATTTTTGTAGTGTTATCCAGACCACCTCCTTATGTTGCAAGGATTCATGTAAATTTCCACACAATTTCTATTCTTATGAAGAGGGTATGAAAAATTTATATGGAATAATTCACCCCCATTTTCATAGTTTGGTGCATGGTTCCTCTTAACCAAGCATAAACTATATTCCCCTGCCAGTTTTTTCAAAAATTTACATTTTTTTACCTCAAAATCCCATAAACTATAAAAAAACATATAATTAAGAAAATTTTAAATGAAATAAATACTAATTATCTGGTGGGTGTCATGGGTTAAAAAAATTGATAACACTTTTATCATCATGCACGAACCCAATCATTAGCTCTATGGATAAAAAAGATAATATTTCCTATATAATTATTCAAATGACCTTGGATTTTTGAATAAAACACGATATTTCAATCTACCTGATAAAATAATAATTATAGGATATTTATTTATCCAAAATGTGCATCGGATGAAAAATGTGCATTTAATCATATCATAGACAAAGGGCATTAGATTACGGGGCCTGAGGTCCATTTTATGAGTTATAATTATGTAATGAAAATTAATCTTGAATGATTCATATTAATATTTATATTTAGAGTCCATAAACGAATCACCAATATGATGTTTAAATAAAAATATACAACCAAATCAAGAATTTATATTATTAATAATAAATATATTATTATTATTGTTTTATTATTATAAATATATGAAATAATACAAGTAGGGGGAGAAAACATACACCAACCACCTTTATTTCATGACATCTATCTTCCATTAACACATAATTTTTATAGATGTATTGATTTCTTTATTTTTTCTTTTTTGAATGACTCAGGGGGGTGAGGGTACAAAAAACCTATCCCCCACCATCTTCTCCATGCACCCTGGCCTCTTGAAATAGCTTCCTCCCTTATACCCACTGGACATAGACACCACACCAGAGATGAATAACATTACCACCCTACTGACCCTATTCATAGATGGCATCACCTTGTGCTAGTCCTGGGTTGCTGTTCATACTCCATCATCCCACACAATGGCCTTGATCACCCAATATACTCACAACAACTAGATTTTCTATGTCCATATGCCATTGAAAGACTTAGTGTTAGAACCGAAAGGCATATTCCCTAGAAACGGGAAGACATTACCTTTATAACTTTTAAACTCACACAACTTAGCACAAATCATGATATAATCTCAAAGTAAAACTATATAGTAAACGGGGTGTGTATAGAAAGTAAAAGGGGCCCGAATACAATCCCAACTGTAAAGTATAAGTAACCTAAAAAGTACAAGTAAAACAAAAAATAGATTCTGTGAACACCCACCAAGGATCCTACATAAAGGGTAGGTACGATTCTCGAACGGTTGTATATGAGATAAGCCTCATCAAAAGTCCACCTCTGAGCTACCTCTAGTCTTTCTACCTTCTTCCTCAGTCAGCTTTCTCCATCTTCTGCACCAAACACAACAAGGTACGGGCATAACCCATGTAGGGGTAAGTAAAACAATACTTAGTAGGGACCCCGAGACCCCTTAGATCTCCTAGAGCTCCACAAAGGAAATAACACAAAGCAAAAAACTAAATTTACTTATGTATATTCCCATACATATACCTAAGTTATCAAGCTATACTCATCTCATTCATGTGGGAAGTATACCATGAAGGTAACACCACGAAGGTGAAGTATCACATAGAATAACCTTAATCACAAGAAAAAATTAAATATAGCTCACACCATGATTTATTCTAGGGTTAGAAACAAGTAACAACCCCAGTCACATCGTCGAACGCCTTGGATTTTGGAGAACTTCTCCTCTATCGAGTACAGTGGGCATGCCGCATCACACAGAGGCGCTTCCCACTAACCTTGGACTAATGAGGTACTCCTCCTGTCGAGTACCATGGGTCTACCACACCACAAAGAGGCACTCCCCACCATGAGTCTTCCACGTCACATAGAGGTGCTCCCCACCGTGGGTCTTTCGCATCATACAGAGGCACTCCCCACTGGGCCTATCGATTCACTCTGAGTCATAATTTTCAGTAGTCATCAAGTCTCAGCCAGTCGTAGGGTTCCGTATGTAGCACTATTTGGAGAACCAATACCCAATCCATTGGTTATAACTCAACCATCCCAAAGTACCCCGAATAAGAATCCCAAAGGTTTTCCACATCATAAGGGACCCAATTCAATAGATGGTGCGTCATCAGATGCTCGGTCTGTAGGTTATTAGCGTAACCGCTTCGAGGGAATAGTTGAATTCAGGGTTCGATCCAACCTGACCATACTCCAACTTTATCGAAAACTCAAGTGGAGTATACCAAAATGACCATCTCGATCTAAGGATTCCGGTGCTGTAGACGATTCATCAAGCAGACACCCGGTTCTCAAGATATGGCCATAAAAACAAAAATGGGTATGAATGGGCCCGAGTTTAGTCGGACCCGGCCTGGGCTGACCTGGCCCGGTTCGGGTCATCCCAGCCAGACATGGGTCCGGCCCGGATTCCCTGGGCCTCGGCGGGCCCAGACCACTGGGCAGTGGTCCGGCCCGGCCCACGAAGGGGCGGCCAGACCCAACCCGCAAAGGGTGCATCCCGTTGGCGCGACCCATTGGGCGGTCCGCCCTTGCCGCAACCCGGGGGGGAGGAGGAGGTTCCCCCCACTAATCTGAATGGCCCGTTGGTTTTTAGGTCACCCTTCTAGCATGTGGGATCGCTCGAAGGTCCCACACAGTGTTCCTTGGCCGGTCGGTGATCCTTCCAACGGCGCGACGGCTCCACTATCCACCTGCGGCCGGCCGGGTGTCGGTCGCCCTCCAGCCTCCGCAGCAGCCAAGAAGTGGTGGCCTCCTGCTACACTGGTGGAATGAACCCATGCCACCACTCCACCATGTGTTTGGACTTATGCCGACCACCACCATACTTCATCGCAACCTCCTTCACAACCGGCGGTGCGGATGCACACCGCCCTTCCTCCCTCGCGGCCGGCCGGGTGTCGGGTGCTGTCTTCTTTCGCAAACCGCTGCGGCTTCATTCCTAGCCCAAAAAATTAAATGATCGCATATTCGGGATCCTTACATTAAGGGCCCTATGTCTGTATATCACGGTCATTGAAGCTCTGTTTTTCTAGCATCAATAAATATTAGGCGTTAAAGAATGGACGAAGAACGCACAAAGAATAAATTGAAAAAGAAGCATGGTTTATGTGTGGGACGATGGCCATGTTCATTTTGCCATCATCGTTGTGAATTTAGGATATGAATAATCAATAAAATTAAATCATATTAAAAACAAACACCTAACTCGATTTTTCATTGGAGGTGGTGCGAGGAAGAAGACATAGTCGACGAAGAGGATGTCAGCGTTCATCGCTTCCGTAAGATTCTTCCAATCCGGGATTGTGTGTCGTCCTCGTTCTTCATTGGGGGGGGGTTTCTTTATTTGGAGAATGTTCTTCTAGGTTCTCCAAGGCTCTCCCCCAAATCTTCTTTTCCAACAATTTCCAACAAGGAAATTACGAGTCAATATTCATTAAGATAGGTTAATTAATGTTGGCACATCAAAGTTGGCACAATTAAAAGTTGCAAAAATTTTATTGCATTGGCACAATTGAATGGGAGGATTCCAAGGGATTTTTCCACATTAAATAATGGTTCGGGTGGTCACCACTACTAGAATTCAAAAATTAGGTTTCAAGATCGGGTGGTCCCCACCTACATAATTCAAAAAAGTGGTTTCAAAAAGAAAATTAAAATGTTAATTATATTATTTTTTTCTTCCAAAAAATACTAAAAAACTAACTTCCACCCTCAACTTACTACTATAGAGGTAAAGGTCTCCTTAAGTGAATACCAGTGCTATGAGTTCAACGATGTCCTCATATTTCAATTCCGAGCACCGGTTCAAAAGTTAAAAGAGATAGCTCGCATGTTTACTGAATATACTAGAAAAAAAGTTCAAAAATTCATTCCAGGCACTCTGGACCGCAGAATCATGCACTGTCAATTTTTTAGGACTCGTAATATTCCCATATAATTAAAATAAAAATTACATGGAAAAAATTTGGGTCTATACATTCTCCCTACCTCAGGGCTTTAGGTCCCCATAAGCCACAACTCAAACTAAGGGAACAAGTGGGGGTACTACGCACATATATGAGCCTCCCACTCCCATGTGCTCTCCTGGAGGTTCTCGTGCTACTAGAGAACATGCACCAGAGGTATCAAACACCCACAAAGGACCCGCTCCTGCCGATACTCCATCTCTATTGGAACCTCCGTAAACATCGCCCCATCATCGATGTCCATCTAGCCATGGTCGATGACGTGAGATGGGTCATGCATGTATCTTCTCAAATGAGATATGTGGAAAATGTTGTGCACCCAATGCAACTGAGGTGGAAGATCTAAGCAGTTAGCCACCTCACCAACTCTGATGAGGGCCTAAAAAAGTTCAATTAACCTCAGAGATAACTTGCTGCCCCGACCAAATCTTTTCAAACCTCATCGAGGTGAGACCTGTAGAAAGAAGTGTTCACCATCCTCAGACTCAAGAGGTCTACACCTCTTATCAGCAAATGATTTTTTCCTACTATGTGTAGTCTTCATTTGTTCATGGATGATCTTCACCTTCCCTCTGGTATCTCGCACCATCTCTGGTCCCATGAGTGCGGACTACCATGGGCCTGTTCAACACAAAGGTTCTCTTTAAGGTCGTCCGTACAAATTCATGAAATGGTTTCATACTGATAGTGGAGTGATATCGGTTTTTGTATGCAAACTCCACTAAGGTCAGGTGATCCTCCCAGCTACGGCCAAAATCAAGGACGCAATCACGTAGCATGTCCTCAAGGGTCTGAATTGTCCGCTTTGTCTAACCATCCGTCTGAGGATGGAAGGTGGTGCTCAACCGAAGTAGTGTCCTGAACGCCTCCTGCAACCCCTTCCATAGCCAGGAAGTAAAACATGAATCACGATCGGAGACAATCATAGTTGTCACTCCATGAAGCCGTACAATCTCTTGCATGTAGAGGAATCCTAGGCCCTCTACTAAACCCTACTCTCTGATAGGTAGGAAGTGGGCTAACATGGTGAGTCGGTCTATGATCTCCCAGATGGAATCATGTCCCTTGGACATGTATGGAAGAACCATCATGAAGTCCATGGAAATTCCATCCAACTTCCACTCTGGCACCTATAATGGCTGAACTAATCCTGCTGGAATCTGATGCTCCGTCTTCACTTGCTAACAAGTGAGGCACTAAGAGACAAACTCCTCCACTGCTTTATTCATTCCCAGCCACCAGTGCTGACGCTGAAGGTCCTAATACATCTTCTCCACTCTTGGATATACCGTTATAGGGGAGGTATGGAACTAACTCAATACTTCCTCCTTAAGCATTACCAGTACCATAGTACGCCCCCTGAAGAGGATGATGTTCTCCCCACCTTCAGAAAATACATCAGGTGCCTATCCTATGGATATCTAAGCACGTCGAGCCTCATATTCATCATCCCCAAGATGTGCCTCCATGACTCGCTGAAGGAGTGGGGGAGTGATTTTCAGTGACTAAAGAGAAGCTTCTCCTTATCGTTCCACAAAGGATATCCACAAAGTAGCTAGCTGCTCCGTCGCCTCACTCAGCAACTGTATAACAAATCTCTTTCTGAGTTCATCTGCAACTATATTTCTCTTCCCAGAAGTATAGAATATCTTGAAGTCATAGTATTGGAAGAACTTAAGCCAACGCCGTTGTCTAAGGTTCAATTCCTTATGAGAGAAGATATACCTGAGACTCTTGTGATCAGAGTAGACTTTAAAACTTTCTACCATCATGTATTGTTGCCACATATTCAAGGAAAAGACCACTGCTGCTAACTCTAGGTCATCGGTAGCGTAGTTATTCTCATGATGTCTCATCTTTCGAGAAACATATCATCAAAGCTCACTCCTACACCCAGACACATCCATGCCCGGTCCCTGATGCGTTGTTGTAGACTACATACCCAACGCCCTCCTCTGGTAGCCTCAATATGGGGGCACTCATCCGTCTCTACCTCAGCTCCTAGAAACCCCACTGGCACCTCTCTGACCACACTAAGGGTTTCCCCTTCTTCATCAACACTGATAAGGGTACCACATCTCTAGAAAAGTGATGCAAAAACCTCCGGTAGTAACCGAAAAAACCTAGAAAACTCCGCACCTCCGTTACGCTCCTGGGTGGCTCCCAAGATAGTACAACCTCAATCTTCACAGGATCCACCAAAACTATAGCCTCCAAGATGACGCGTCTCAGAAATTGGACCTATAATATCCAAAACTGGAACTTAAAGAGCTTACCATAATGTTAGTGCTCTCAGAGTGTGTCCCGAACTATCAGAAAATGATAGGCATGTTCCTCGTCAATAGCTAAGTATGTCAAGATTTCATCGATGATGAATACTACAAAGCGATCAAGGTATGGATAGAAGATACTATTCAAGAGTCCCATGAACACTGTTTGGGTGTTGGTCACACCAAATGACATAACCCATAACTCATAATGGCCATACCAATATCTAAAGGTCATCTTATGCACATCTTCATCTCATACTCTGAGCTGGTGATAGCCAGGTCTGAGGTCTATCTCCGAAAACCATCGTGCTCCCTGCAGCTAATCAAAGAGATTTTAAATCCTTAGGAGTGGATACTTATTCTTCACAGTCACTTGGTTTAGGCGCAGATAGTTCAGACAGAGTCTCAAACACCCATTCACCTTCTTGGAGAACAAAATCTTGGTTGCCCAAGGAGAAACACTGGGCCTAATGAACCCCCTTCTCTGAAAGTCCTCTAGATGTACTCACAACTCTCGAAGCTCTGTTGTATCCCTATAATATGATGGGGTAGATATCAATTCCATCTCGGGGTAAAATTTGATGTGAAAGTCCACCTCTCAGCAAATAGGTAGATCCAAAATGTCATCAGGGAAAACATCAACATACTGGTCCACCACTATAGAATATCTCAGACTCTCAACATCAACCGCCTTGAGGGTAAGGCTAGGAAACTAATGTGTGATCGGCTGCACCCTTCTCCGGGTAAGTCCATCTTGTGCTGTAAAGGTTCCCTTATCACCAGTGAAGGAAAACTAGTCCCATCCATGCAAACACACCGTATTTTTTTCCTAATATAGTCAATCTGAGTATGGACTGTAGATAACCTGTCCATACCCAAGATGACGTCGTAAGGCCCCGACACCATTACTAGGAGATCCCAGCCGAATCTCTCTCCTCCTAGAGTAAGCTCACACTGCCAAAACTAGTGCATAATCATTGAATTGACTCTCGTAGGAGTCTCTAGCCGTAAAGATCGAGCCAACTACTCCGCCAGAATCTTTGAGCTCTGAACGAGGGTTGTGGCAATAAAAGAATGACTGGAACATGTGTCTATAAGTACTGCATCTTGGGTGGAGTAGACAAATATCATACATCGTGTCATCTATGGAGTTCCATGGTCATAGGTCATAACTTCCTGGAGCTGAGCTCGTCCCTATCCACCTGCTCCCTATGGTCGGGGTGGACCTCCTGGTGGTGGTGGTGGCAGAACCTCAAATTCCTGCCCACCGCCTACTGCACGGCCTGCTCCTCTGCCATGTCTGCCTCTTGTCTGTGAACATCTTCGATCGAACCTCTATCTCTGCCTCGGTGGTCACTCGGCCATCTTTAGGTCATCATTATGGAGGGTCGGGCAGTCGCGAGCCATGTGACCCTGCCCGCCACACGAGTAACACTGCATCATCCTCACATGTCCTGCTCTACCTCGAGATCCCCACACCACCGACCCTATATCCTGGGGTCATACACCTATAAGTCTGGTTCTCTTGTACCTATACTTCTTCTATCTACTTCCAACTTCCGATTACTCTACTACGTGTCATTCGGTGGTGGGTCTCGCTGCCAGGGACTGCTCAACAAGGAAACTCACCACTAAAAGTGCTCACTCTAACACCCCTACCTACGTCGGGATGTTGAGAGTAAACATCGAAGCTCTAATCTCTCATCTGAGCCCATGATCGAAGGTCCCAGCCCTAATGAAAGGGTATCACACCATGTCAGTGGAGTAGAGTGAGAGGTTGGTGAACGTTGCTAAATACTGAACCACAGTCATGCTACCTTGAAGCAAGTGGAGAAGCTCCTGTATACGCACTGAGAATAAGGTCATTGGGATGAACTCTGCTCTAAAAAGGCTCTTTAAGTAGACCCAGATGAGAGTAACCTCGTCGTTAACATTTATCATCAAGATCCAATATATTCCTGCTGCTTCCTGAAGAAGGATTACAGAAAGGACCACCATGATATCATTTGTTGTCCCTACAAGTTGAAAGACACTAACCACAACCTCCAGCCAATCCTCAGCCGCCTATGGATCCGTCTTGCCCCGGAACCTCAGTGACCTCTGGCGCTGGAACTCATGAAACGTTCTCAAGAGGCGTACACCCTATGCTGTTGGGACTGGTGGCATCGGTTGGCCAATGGGAAGTAGTGCTACTGGTACATCACCCGGTGGTACAACTGCTGTAAGGGGACATACACTGAATCCTCATCGCTCGGTGGGCTGTCATCATGTACTCTAACTAGAATCTTGGTTGTTTGTCTGCGTGGAGGCATCCTGAAAAGAAACATGTGAACCATAGTCATTAAGTTTATACATGGTGAGATGACTCAAAAAGATCACACAGAAAACTTTTAAAAACACACGCAATCAGTGTTTTCGTGCACTGAGTCAGAAATCAGAATTTAGGGTCCTAGTGTAGGGATACGTTGGCCGCCACATGAACACTGGACTCCCTGAATTGAAAAACACACTCATCAAACATAACACTATTTCCACATAGAAAATATCAGTGTTCTAGTTCTTCGGTAGAACCAAACTCCTCTAATACCAATTGGTCACGACCCGTCCCTTGGGGACCATGCCGTGATTACCCCAAGCACACCTTCCATAGGCTAGGGGTTGTCAACTAGTACCAAAAGGCATATTCCCTAGAAACGGGAAGGTATTGCCTTTATAACTTGTAAAATCACACAACTAAGAAAAAAGAAGGATACAAGATCAAAGTAAAACTATATAGTAAACATGGTGTGTACATAAAGTAAAAGGGGCTAGAATACAAGCCCAACTATGAAGTACAAGTAAACTAGAAAGTACAAGTAACCCGAAAAGTAAAAGTAAAACTGAAAACAACTCTTGTGAACACCCGCCAAGGATCCTACCTGAAGGGTAGGTACAACACTCGAACAGTCGTCTTTGCGGTATGCCTTGTCTAAAGTCCACCTCCAAGCTACCTCCAGTCCTGCTACCCTTGTCCTCAGTTAGTGCTATCTATCATCTGCACCAAATACAACAAGGTGCGGGTGTAGCCCATGCATGGGTGAGTAAAACGATACTCATTAGGGACCCCAAGACCCTGTAGGTCTCCTAGAAATACACAAAGGAACAACCACAAACAAAAACCCAACTCTACTTAGGTATATTCCCATACATATACCTCAGTTATCAAGCTATACACATCTCATACATGTGGGAAGTATACCATGAAGGTAACACCACAAAGGTGAAGTATCACATAGCATAACCTCAATCACAAGCACAAAGTAAAGAAAACTCACACCAGGATTTATTCTAGGGGTAGAAATAAGTAACATCCCTAGTCACATCGTCGAACTCCTCAGCTAGTGAAGAACTCCTCCTCTATTGAGTAAAATGGGCCTACCAGGGAAGAAGCCACCAATGTCAGTGCTAGGTGTTTTGGACCAAATCTAGTGGATTAGGGGTGATATTGACCTAGTCTTCAAACTACGAGTCCAGTTGACATTATTGATGTGGCTGGGTGGGATTCCTCTTGGGTGGATCCTATGTAGTGGTTATTGTGTGTGTGACTTGTATGTACCCTACTTAATTGGTGTAGGGGTGGATACTATTAGATAATTTTAGAGTTAGGATCATGAAATGTTTTTAGTCATGATTGGGGGGGGGGTATTTTCGCCTACACGGACCTAAGGTGGTGGTGATGATAGTGTAGTTACATGGATTATAAATATTATTGTGCCATATCCTTGGATGGGATGATCCCTTATTGGTCGTACTCATGAACAATGGTGTTTATTCACCTGATTTGGACAAGCTAGGAAGGTGATACATGGTGATTGCACCTAGTAGTCATGGAAAAGGTGGTCGTTATGGTAGTAGGGTAGTGGTTTGGGATTATTGTAGTACTAGTCCCCCTACCCCGTGCTTGTTGGTGTTGGGTTGTTGTAAGGTCGTTGTAGATTAAGTAATTTGGAAGTATATGGAGGAAACCATTAGTAAATTCACTATGAAATTGATTCCAAACAAGCCCAACATTATTCAAAATTTTATAAGGTGCAGGGAGGATCCATGCTGGTGATTTTCCAGACTAGGGATTCCCAATGTCCTTCAACATACCCCAATTGTAGGAGAAGAGTATCAAATTGGCCACACCATCTATTTGGAAGGATCGTGGTGCCAGATATCTAGATTTTAATTAATCTTAAATCCTATATCATCCGAAATTCCTTACCCACCCACCATTTAAGGATACAAGATTTATATTGGGGTCATCATTTTTTTCTTATGATTTCTATAGCTGGGGCCACACATCATCGATGGTGACATGATAATTCTCTTTCCCCATATTCCTACTTTCTAAAGGAGGTTAGACTCTATTACTAGGGTTGGTGATTTTGGCACATTGATTGAAAAATAATTATGGGATGATAGTTCTTAGTTCTATGGATTCCTCCTTGGATATTGTTTCCTAGTATGGGTCTCCCTTATAGATTTGAGTAATTTTTATAAAAATCATACCTAGTTCCATCTCAATGTGGAATCTGGTTAATTTCACTTCTTCTTTCTCAATAAGGAGACAAACTGAAGTCAGATTTGATGGTAACATTAGGCATAACTAATCATCTTGGAATGTTGTGAGTTTTGGGAATATGTAAAATTTTCCCATTCTAAAGTTGGAGACATCCATTATATAAGGCATCTTAGGTGTGGAAACCAAGGAATTCCATGTCATCCATGGTGTAGTTGACACTAGGGGCATAATAATTCAAATGTTTTTTACTCCTATTACCCCATGTTTATTGTATTAGGTAGAGATTTTGGATCATGTCATAGGTTTAATGTATTGTGGAGATAGCTGGGTCATATGTTCATCATCTGGTTGGGATAGGTCGGTAACAAGTTTAACATATTGTGGAAATAGGTAGGTCATAGCTTTAACATCTTGTGGGGATATATGGGTCATAATGTTAATGTATTCTTGGGACATGTCAGTCAAATATTTAATTTCATATGAATATAGGTTGGTCATAGGTTTAAAATCTTGTGAGGACATATGAGTCAAATGTTTAACATCTTGTGGGGACATGTCGGTCATATATTTAAAAAAAATTGGTAACATGTGTTTCACATGTTTAAAATCTTGTGATGATAAGTTTCTTATATTTTTAACATCTTGTGGAGATAGTTTGGTGGGGTTGAGTGTGCATTGAGAGGGAGACAATCACACATTTAAGTCATAGTCTCCTAAGAGGAATACATGAATATATTATTGGAATGTTAGAGTGTAGGGATTGAACCTCTGGTAGATATCCCATGTGTATCAGGATGTCATTATTGAACCTTAAAAAGGTTTCCTACATACTGTATTTGGAGACAGGGATCAAAACCCATGTAGTTTGATGTCATAGTTTATGGTCATGTGATGAGACCAATCCATTCAGTTTAACATCATATGGTAAGGATGCACGTGTAATATAAGAAGATACAACAAGGGATTGTGTAGGAGACTATAAATGGAAGATGTCCGTAGCAGGAAGATCATCCCATAGTGGGTAAAGAGGTGTCATGTCATGATGATCATACATGGGGAATCTTGTGTTCATCAGAGATGGTAGAAAGTTTGAGGTCATCACATTTCAGTCAAAAATAAGGAATCTTATTTTCACTAAACTGGTTAGGTCTATAGTTTAGTATCATGTATTGAGTAATTTTTCATTTATTTTAACATTTTGTAACTAGGAATTTGGGCTATGTGGTTTTTCATCATACAACTTGGATGCTTTCGGGCCATATACCTAGGGAAACCATTTCTAGGTATGAGATAAGGACATATAACTAAGCCTCATTAAAGTGAAAGTAAAAATATTTCCCTTGATAATTCCATCTTAAATAATTACATTTAGATGGATTATAAACCTTTGGGTATTAAATTGTTTAAAAAATGTCATAGTGAAGTAAAAAATGAGGATCCTGACATTAGGATGCCAATGCATAGGATAAAGAGGAATTAGGGTTATTATTCTTTGGATAAAAATGAAATACAATTGTACATGATAATATCTATATAGAGAAGATAGAAATTATGGTTGATGATATTGGTTTTTTTAATAATTGAGGTGTGGATAAATATGGTCGAAGTGGGGTAGGGAACTTGAGCACTTGACTTTAACACAACTCTACTCAGTGGAGGGAGGAATTAGGGTAGGGACCCTGAGGTTATTGCTTGAAATTTTACAGTTGCGTGCATAGATGTGATTGCATGAACATTAGGCTAAATTGTAAGGACACTACATGAATTTTGGGACATTGGTTCATGAAACTTATAGGGTTGTGTGGAACTCACATTTGTGTAAAGGAACTTTCTCTTGCACAAAAACACCTAGAATTTTGGATAAGTTATGTGGGGTAATCTCACACCAAATATAAGATAGGTTAGGGCCCAAGTCATTTTAGTCATTCAAGTTATCTATTATTGGGTTTTCATCAGAGGTTTAGAGTTTCATGACATTATAGAAGAAGGGGTTTCACGAACGAGAGATGATGCTTTAACTTCCACAGGTCCATCCCCAAATGAGGGGGGGGGGGAGTTCTATATTTATAGCCAAAATTTTCATCTTATGGCATAAATATCTTCCTATATCGAACAACTGGTTTCACATGTCACATTAATTTATCAAGGGTGATGTGTTCCCATGTATATTGTACTAATTTAATAAAATATACAATGACTCTAGGTTACTAGAGTTGTCGATTTACATTAAGTAGAATAACCAAGAGGTCACATATAATTAAATCCTAATAGATATAAAAAATAGGGGAATGGAAGAAGACCTAACATCTAGTTCTACAATTAGATCTAAGCCTTCTACCTTAACCATGATGGCAACAATCTAGCTGAAAATTTTTTCCCACTCCACTGTCTTCAACATGCAACTAATTGGTCATCATAGAATTCTCTCCCTTATGTTAAATAAAGGACAACGACCTCCAATAATAATTTATCTGCGCATGAAATATTGCCAGCGAGTAAAATCCAAAGTTCACATAAAGGAATTCATTTCAAGTATCAGGAAATCCCACAAATTTCTATAGCTAAAAAAATACAAAACACTTTGGATATCTCAATATATGATTAAATATCTTCCCAAATGGTGTTTTGAGAAAAATAAACATATAAGATAACCTAATTTTTAATCAAATAACAATAATATATTACATGGGATGATATAAAGGAATTGAAACCACTAGTGTTGAAGATAGTGGTAGAAAGAGAGGAGGTGATCAAGAATGTACCTAAAACGGTCAATGGACCCTCTCCATCACCATATAGAACCTATTCCATCACATAAACTCTACCTACCTAAGCTCTATGGACGTAACCTTGAGGTGAATTAATAACCTAAGTTAACATATTCTGAGGAGTCTGTACCTACTTATAATGACTTTGAACAGATATCGAGGTCACATATCATGTTTTTATAATGCCCCTATATTAGATCAACTTCAAATCTCTAGATAATAACTATTTTAGATTACCCATATTACCTCATTAACGATAATTACTATGAGTTTCTATGAAGAAAATATTGTATTTTATAGAATTAACATAGTTTAAACACCATTTAAATCTTCCCAAAGGGTAGGGAGACTCTATACTCTTGTCAACTTCTCTATATCCACCCTACTACATGTCCCCAATCTTGCTCTCCCTTCTAAAAGATGTGATGCTCATTACAGAAGTAGAAGGTCCACTCCCCAGCGTACTAAATAATGGAAGAATACCAACTAATTAATCTTTCTCAGGACCCTTATCATTAGGCAAGGCCTTACGCATAACATTCATGTACACTATTAGGTCAAAAATACTAAGCATTCATCTTATTTGAGGATGACTAAAAATTTAAAAATTCTTTGAATTGTTTGCCTCATTTTAATCTAATAAGGGAGTAAAAGGAATATTTTTTTGAAATGAGAAGATTATGTAGATACCGTCATGGATACCTATTTTAGATCCATAAATTTATGAGCATTATCCAAATTCACCAAGTTTATAAATAATTCACCATAGAATAGGTTCTTTAAGGCCTCCCAAGAAATACCCTCACACCCACCTACATGTCCCATGACACTCTAGAATTTCATGGTGAGTCCCTAAAGCATAAATAATTCTAGATTGATATATTGGTCCTCTAGTATCTTGATAAAGTCAAATATTCCCTCAACTATATCTATCAAATCCTTGATATCCTATGGTCCCATAGTTCATTAGAAATCCAAAAGATACTGGCACAAGTAGTCATGGACTCATTTAACTGTAGTCATGTTTACTTCTCAACCACAATGAGCTACAGTCCTGAAGACTCATAGTTTGAGTAGACATAATTCCTGTACTACAAGTGTAGGTGTAGAAGCATGCTTAGGTGAATCCTCTTATATAGAATATGGTGGAACTAGTATACCCTCCATAGTAAGACCATTCAATCATCTATGTGGTGAAATTTATTTTCTTTAAATTCTTAATGAACATTTAGGGATCCCATAAAGAAATTATTAAAAAAACAACTTAAGAAGTTATAAGCAACATTGAAAGAATTTATATCTGAAGGCCTATCCGAGAATATACCAACCGACTAGGTATAACCATGACAGTTCTACCCAAGGGTAAAACCTAATCATATGAACCAATAAATTAGTAAAATTAATATATATAACATAAAATCTTGATGAATTTCAACTAATTAAGGGAAACATTGATATATCATAAAAGTAGAGTACAGAAATATATTATTCAATAAAGAATACAGGCCTACCCTAAATAGATATCTCAAATCAAGGAACTTAATTAAAGAAATACTATACAACACACAACAAGAATATATATATATATATATATATATATATATGAAATTTGATCATATGTACCTAATCATAATTCATGAATGCATGAAAATTTCATAAAACCAGAGTAGAAATCCCATGATTGGGAACATAGAGGCCAATTACCCATGAGGTATCCAAGAACATGGAAACTCCCCTAATCGAGTTCCCCACAACATATCCCCACTCAACCATGTACTAGAATAAATAATTAGAAAATAAGGAAAGTTATATTTGATACCATTTTGTAACACCCGAAACCATATTTTTCTAACTAACACTGAGTGGAGATGACACAAGACCTCATGTGTTCCTCCCCATACATAAGTGGCTGTCAACTAACAACGAGGGTCTAAGGAAGTAATAGAGAGTTCATACCCTAAGAAATCAGAACCATACATGAAAAAAATCAAAATATAACAAACAACATATATAACGAAATATAAGTAAACATGATTTAATAAAAAAAATCACCCCTTTAATACATATAAATAAATTGGGTTCCAAATATAGCAACCCAAACTAGAGTATATAACATGTAAGTATAAAAATATGTAAACAAAATGGAATCCTATAGAGTCTATTATGGTATTCCTACTATCTCCATACTCCACAACATATATAACTAACCCAAGACTTTTGACCGTACATAGATCTTGAATCATGAGGTTTGCATGTGCATCGAGATTCTCTTACAGGGTGTGAGTAACAAAACCCAATAATACACCAAAAATTAATCATTAACATGAGTGAAAAATTATAATAGATGTATGCCATTAAAAATTTAATTTTACAAAAAAAACTAAAAATTATATGATGGTGTTCATGTTCCAACTAATCCACCATGAGCACCGACTGTACCTACTTTTATTCTATGTTAGAAGGAATATCATAAAAGATGTAAGTGGAATCCAAAATCTTTACTTAATGCTATTGAACATGTATCTCGAAAGTCAAAAGGCATCGAGTCGGTTTGGGTGATAAGGTCTTTGTATATCATATCCATCACGGGTTAAGCCTCAATACCATCAAAAACCACCTCAGTCATAGGTCAGAACTCATGGCCGTCATATCTTTTCCATGCCTTGTTTTGGACTATAAGGTTTTCATACCCTCAATGTTGCTACCACACCTTTGGGATCAAGGTCTCCATTCCCCTACCGTGTTCTCAAGTATATCTTCATAATCTGTACATGTCATTCAAACTACTCTTCTAAGGGATAATTATATCATGACATTCCACCTATTCCGAGTACCGATAAAAATAATTTAAAGGCATGGTATTTACATATAACCGGGTACAATATTAAAAATAAGAACATATCTTGTCATTATAAGAATCAGTAGTATTAAATAAGAATATATTGTCAACATCTTACATGGTTACAAGATACATATGCATACACATAGAATGAATCATCAAATATGGGTATCACATTTTACACACACACATGTTATAATTATTAAGCATATCCAAACAAGAAATAAAAATTCCAGTATCATATCAATGAAAATAGTGTATACTAGGGCCTGAGATGGTAAGAAACATCCTTTCATTATCTTGTAATGATAAACTCAAAAATCTTTGAGAAGAGACACCTGAGTCACACCTCAGCTCTACCCAAATTTAGCCTACTTGCCAATAATATCTAAGAAATATCCTATCCCAAACACATCAAAGATCTAGAAAAAGATTCAATATTATTATAAATCAAATGGATTTTATTTACACTAATATACCTATCAGGATCTACAAATGATGCTTTAATTGATATTGATCAAAGGTGGTGTCTCCAACACTCTAGATCCTCCACTTCTATTGAAGAAATCAAATAATTCATCATTTTATAGAATCAATTACCATAGATTTAAAAAATATATGAGAGACATATGATTTATATCATGGTAATAATGGTGGATCTAAAGGAAAACTAAAAATTGTGGGGTTTTGATCACATACCTAAATTCCTGATAACCAACAGACTTGGGTTTTCTATAATTGAACTTCAATGTAGATAAAATCAATGAAAGAAGGTTGTGGAGTATCTAGGTTTGAGAGGGATACATTTAGGAATAATAATAGGAAAAAATGGGTAATTAATGGCGATACAAAAGGATTTTTTGGATCATTAAACCAAGAACCCATGGTTTGGTCAAATGGTTAGCCAAAGTTTTCACCAAACTTGCGAGGCTTTCTACCTCTTCCTGGTACCCGCATAGTTTGGTCACATAGTTTGGTTATCCACACATTAATAATGTTTTTGTATCCTATAACATGTTTCATGGTTTGTAAGGTGAGTCCACATGGTTTGATAAACCGTGTGCCTTAACTATGTTCCAACCCAAGTACTTCTTCCGCTAGTCGCACAATTACCTTGAAGATCACTGTGGTTTGGGGGAATCATTCTTCAACTATTCACGTCCAAAAAGGTCTCAAAAACCCTTAAAATCCAACTAGAAACCCTGAAAACATAGAAATAAACCTCATAAAAACATGAAAAGGACGAGATTATCCAATAACACAAATAAAATATACAAGAAATTTACATAGGAAACCACCAAAAAATGGTGTTATGGAAAGGAAAAATATAAAACTATAATAAATGGTTATAAATTTGTTAATTGAATATAATTGTTCTATATATTTCAGAGAGGAAGTTGTTAATATAGCTTGTTATCTTTTAAATATGCTTCTTTTGAGACCCATTTTAAAGAAAACATATTATAAAATTTAGAAATGATGAAAACCAAAAATTGAGTACATTAGATATCTGAGTTATAAAGTTTATATTCTTAACACTAAGGATTCATTAGATTAATTTGATTCAAAATCCAATGATGATATATTTTTTAGGTTCTAAAAATTATTATAAATTATATAGAGTTTACAATAAAATATACTTGATAGTTGAAGAAACCTTTTATGTTATGTTTTATGAAGTTTCATTAAAAGAGAATAACACAATTTTGGTTTAACTTTTTCAGGATTTTAGATACTTGTATTATGGAGAAGATGGGTTTAGTTGAACTAATGAAAATATTAATGGATTTTATGAAAATTTTCTATATCAACATGACTATAAGATTTAAAAGTTTCATAAATATCATCCAATATATAATATATTGGAAATTATGAATCAAATATTTAAAATAGTATATCTGCTATGGACTTTTTTTCTTATCATGCTATTATATTTGATTTTGGTCCAAAAAAAATTTATGTTGATTTAAATTACTCTAACTAGATTTTGGATATTAAAAATGAGTTAAATCAAGTTACTAGAAATAATGTATGAAATTTAGTTATTCCACCTAATTATTCTCATATTATTGGATCCAAATGGATATTTAGTAAGAATATTGATGAATATTTTCCAATCATTAAAAATAATTCTATATTAGGAACACAATGATAATAACAAGAAAAATTTATTGATTTTTATGAAAATTTTTCAATGATATGTAGGAAAGAATCAATTATAATATTATTAAATTATGTAATATTTCAGGGTTACAAATTATTTTTAATGTACATTAAAAGTGATTTTCTAAATACTTGTATTTATGAAGTGTTGGGACTACTTTTGTATGTGTAGTTGTATTTGTTGTCAACAGTTGTCAATACTAGTCAAAATAAAGAAGGATCTCCAAAAGTCAATGGATATTGGTTGAATTGATGATGCATGGAGATTTTTTACGAAATTATACATCATGATGTTTTAAATCAAACGATTTTTCAAAATTCTTAAGTTTAAAGAACACGTATCAAAGGTGATGCATTTTTTATGACAATGAATAGGCTGAATTTGAGGATAAAGAAGTTATTTGGAATTTATATTCCTAAAATAATAAGAAGAAGAATATTTGTGAAGATGAAGAGATAAATAGATTGTGGTCATGCTTGGTCTTATATTTTTAAGAGAATTTGTCCGTGAATTTCAATGCATACTTAGTTATTAAACTATGTATTTTTGTAGAGTTTACTAAAAATATATATCAAGATCACTAGAAGACTAACTAGCCTCAACCCTAGGCACATGCATCATGCTTGGTAAACCGTGCCTAAGAGAGGCCATCCAGTCCAGCCTGTAAGCAGTAGGGGATGGCTGTGTATAGGCCCACAAGAGCGCATGGGGGTGAGCCCATACATTGGTTGGGATTATGCCTACAGAAAGGGTGGGTGTATAGATCCCACAGAGAACACAGTATGTGGAGGTACTAATGAGGAAAGGTTATATTTTTAATCATATTGCAGAGTGGATTGATATTTAAACCATAGAATCTTGGAATTTTTTTATATGGGACAACATTTTTAATGAAAAAAATGATCTTGGTCGTCCATCTGATATCGTGTGAAATCTTGGGCCCACATCTAATCTCATGATATGATATCTAATCTAGGTCATTCATCACATCCAAACCTCATGTATTTGAACTGGAGCAGTACGATGCTCCCATGATGTTTGAAGAAACCAACGGTGTCTCCTTATTCCACCCAGGTCCGACGATGTTACAGCTACTCACTAGAAATGAAGAATAAACCTCCATAAAGCTTTTTCCACCATTTATGATCCACTCCACATAATTATGGTCTCCGGGATAACATGAGTACATGAATACAATGAAATAAATAATTTTGAATGTGGATTAAGAAAAAAATTTGCGAGGCCATGACATGGAGCTCAAGAGTTAGTGAAAACGAATTGCATTTGATCTTCATCACATGAACGTGAATTGTTCACTACAAAATAGAAAGTTGTGCACTCTAAAAGGAAACAAAATGAGATTCCAATGTTTCTTCTATATGTGTCTTGAAGTTTTAAATTCAGAATATCTCAGCTAATTTAAGGGGAATATTTAAAGAGCTTATCATGTGGTATTTGAATGTGAAAAGGATCTCATCTATACCAATAAGAATAGAATCCCCAAGACAAGGATGCGTTAATTCCTTTAACATACTTGAGTATTATCATTATAAAAATAGATCTATCCCTGGTTTTCCATTTTACGAGGAGCAAAGAGACCTAAACTCCTTCCAGGAATCACAAATAGAGGATCCCATAGGTCTTCAAAAAGTGATACACACTCTCAAAGTGTCTCATGAAGAAGAAGTACCATGGACCCTTCTAGTTTCAAAAATAATAGACCCACCCTTTCTGTAAATAAGAACCAAGGACTCAAAACTAGTGTGTAAAAACCTATTTAGTACTTCACATGGGGAGGGAGATCCTCACACTATATGTGAATAAGAACCAAACATTCAGTACATATAAGGTTCTTACATACCTTGCACGAGGAAGATTCATGGACCCTTGAGTTTCACAAAGAGAAGATAAACATCCTCCTTCTTTGCACATTGAACCATTTCTGTAGGGGTGTTGTTTTTGTTGAAGAATGAGATTTAACGAAGATATTTTATGTACGCATTCCTAAAACCCATGCATTAATGTTCTTGAGTTGAGATAATCATTATTGTGTGTATGTGAAGAATATAAGAGGAAGTGTGTTCATGAAAAGGATTATACCCATCATGGTTTGGGCATAAAAGGGGATATGTAGATAATGTGTTTGGTTTGAAAACTGCATGCATGAAATCTTTCATGCACATGCATATGTGAAAGAATTTAATTAAAGATCCAAGAAAGTGGGTGCACATGTGTGAATTAGAAGAAGAAGTTAAAGAAAGGTAGAAGTTCACCTAAATGATACATTCATGATATCATGCATATATGAAAAGAAAAAGACTAGTAGAAGTTGATTATGATGATGCCCAGTGAGATGATCTTCATTGTTTGAATAATCACGTAGGTTCTTGTGATTCTAGATGGGAAGAAGAATATGTTTTAGTGCATTCAATTATTACACTAAAATAAGAATATTGAATATAATTTTATCAATTTGGGACTTTGATTCATGCGGTGTCTCATGTTACATAGAAATAAGGAATTCCATTCCTATCTATTGAAGAGACCTTCTAATCAATAAACTGAGTGATACTTTACACAAGGCAGTAATCTAGGGGGAGTCAGTAGAGATGATCCGAGGGATATAATGGGATATCCTTGAACTTTTTTAAAGGTAGTGTTCTAGGTAGAGAGTGACTATGCTCGAACCATTCTAATCTACAACTAGTGAAGATTAGTAGACTTTTTTATGAGAAAAAACTTTTTGGTGTTCACTCTTTGAATGTAGCACTTAGTGGTTAACCATGTAAAAGTTTTGTTCTATCCTTATGCATTTTAAGGTTTTAATTACTACAAATATCCATCATAGAGTTTTAAACATGTTCATATGAACTTGGGAACAAGATCCAACATTATTTGAGAAAAAAGTGACACCCTGATTCACCCCCTATCAGGGTGGTTTGGAGTCCTACAAGTGCTATTAGTGAAAAAGGTTCACGTATATTGGATACTATATAGTAATTCTATTGACTTGAGGATTTGAGTTTTCTTTACTAAGTCAACAATTAATTGAAGTTATGTTGAAGATTTAGTTTTCTCTGAGCATAAGTCTATATATAATAAGACCTTGAAAAATAGGAAAAATAAAGAGAAGAGACAATTTAAGAAGTCCCTCTTATCTAAATAAGAGGCAATTTTTGGTTCTTCATGTCTTTCTGATAATGATGATATTTTAGGCTTGGAATGTAAAGAGTAGGTGGGTTAGGTTTCCACCAATGGAAATAACGACACTTGTACTTCATTTTCAAGTGATTAGGAGAAATTAAGAACCTATCTGTACGATATTATTGAAGAAATATTTGATACTATTGTAGAATATTTCAATGTATGTAGGTTGAGATCACTCAATTAAAAAGAGAAGGTGATAATATGGAAAAGATCTTAAAAGGAAAAATTCCAGAATACTTTATGATCACTAGATAGATTAAAGACATTGAAGAAACCAATAGGGAATATAAAATGATTTCCCTGAAATTTCTCAAAGAAGTTGAAGTGAACGTGAGAGCCGAAAATAATTTTGAAGAAAATATCTATGTTCTTAAAGACCAATTGAAAAATATCACTGATATCAATGGTCTACAGTTGGATGGAATATCCAAGAAAATCAAGGAACATGACTCTTTGATTCATGTTAAATTGATATTTCATGATGAATAAGTCATTATAATAAATAAGTCTTGTAATGTGAAGATGATTATTATTGAAGATAAAATAATCATCCTCAATATGAAATTTCTTGATTTGGAAGCTCAATTGGACAATCTTGAGAAGAAAACTATTAAGACTTCACAAAAGAGGGAAATAATTTCTGTCTCTACTCAATTTTCATTGGCGGATCCTAAAGATGAAAGACCTCCAACATGTGATAAGAAGATCATGACATCCATAGATGATACATCACAAGAATTTGAGAAGAATAACGTACCATCCAATCCATCTTGTACTCATGTTATTAAATATGTTTCCACAATAAGTGTAGGTTGTAAGGGAAACTAAAAACAAGTATGGATGAGAAAAGGTGACGAGACACCTATCACCATGTCTAGGGTGGGTAGGATGAAGAATGTGGAAGGCAGTTCTCCACAAAGATCAAAACAAATCAAGGAGAAGGCCTAACAATATAATACAAAATATATTAATAAATCGATATTTTTGGGTCAATGTTGGTGCTGTAAGAGATTTTGGAATTGTTCAATAAATAGTTGGTACAGTCCTCAAAATGAAAAAGGACAAAATAATCCCATATCAAGGGGGATAAATCTAGAGAGGAAGAAGAACCACCCACAAATCCAAAAGCATTTGTATACTACAAATAGATTTGGAATGATTGATAACATCTGTGATGTATGCAATGGAATCAGTCATAGGGTTAGTGAATGTCTATATCAATATACATTTGATGATGATAAGAAGAGAAGACCATAGAAGTTGTCCAATAACGAAGAAGTTTCCTTAATAAGTAATCAGAATAATGTTGTAAAAACAAAATCTCTAAATAAGACTCCATGAAAGAAAATGTGAGAAGACCTTGGATTCTAAATCCAAGAAGTTGAAGGATGACACTCCAAAGAAGACATGTGGATGATCCAAACTTGATTCCCCAGTTCGAAATGATATATTAGTTATCTGGATGGAATTTGAAATAAGGAGGAAAATTAAAAATTCTCAAGCCAAAGCTAGTGTAAAAAGAAAAGAGAATATTTCACATTAAGATAATGAAGATCTTTGTGTTAGGTGTAACATGGATAGACACATTGTATGAAATTTCATTGCATTTATTATATCCCAAGAATAATTCCTCTTAAAGATGAATGTTTAACTAGTAGATACTAATGCTTTGAAATATCTTGAATAAATAAGGCTCACACACAAAGAAATAGAAGAAGTAATAAGATCCATGCAACCATAGTATGAATTAAAGATCAAATTTGCAAGTGTGAAGAATGGGTCATCTTGGTTGATAAATCCATATATACCTTGTTGTTCACATTGATGATGGAATAAGGATCCCCCTAATTCCCTTAAATATTTCTATATTGTATTTATTATGACAATACAAGGAATTAAAGGTGAAGCAAGCTCTCAGGGGGAGAACCTAAGATATAGTGAGTGTTGTCTACATATGATAGAAAGTATGAAGAAGTGGCCATCCCCGAAAGATTATTCACATGATATTAAAATATCTATATGATGGATGATCATAATTATAGATGATGATGAAGAGTGTTTCCCTTGAGGGGGATAAAAAACCAAGAAGCATCTGAAATAATTATTTTAATGGGTATCTAATAAATCTAAAATTACTTGAAGATAATGTCATTAGAATAGGTAGGCCATTTCTTAATCTTTCATCCTTGGTTACTTAAAATTAATAACATTTTACAAAGGGGTATTAACTGAATTAATCAGTGAAATAAGAAGAATAGAAGTTCCCCAAGGTCACTTATTCTTCCAATTTCACTTGAATGTTTTTTATCCATTTTTTGAAGTGAGTGCATAAGTTTTAGGTTGATTGTTATTAAAATGATTTCATATAACATTCAATATCTTCAGCCTGTAAATAAATTGAAAAGACCCTTGATGAAAAGTATAAGAGTTATCATCTCATATAGTGTTATATCATTGAGGAATGAATAATTTTATTGTCTAAATCAAATCCTATTGTTTTCTACGCTAATAATTGCTCAAGTAGACGTAGCGTGAAATTATGGATGACACATTACTTAAGAATGGATTGACACCCTCTCTCCATGAACTTTGTATTTCTTGTCAATAAGGGGGAGATAAAGTTAAATGAATGTTAAAACATGAAAGGTAGAGAGAAAGAAAAGTAAATGAGAGAGAGAAGATTCACATTTTCATATTTACAAATTTATTTGAGATAACTTTGAAGTATTTATATAAAATACAAAGGGGAGATTGTTGGGACAA
This sequence comes from Viscum album, assembly GCA_963277665.1. Classification (NCBI taxonomy): domain Eukaryota; kingdom Viridiplantae; phylum Streptophyta; class Magnoliopsida; order Santalales; family Viscaceae; genus Viscum; species Viscum album. Next base: position 387,704,275 of record OY728141.1, on the reverse strand, counting down.
TTTTTGAATGTGTAGTTATATTTATTGTCAACAGTTGTCAATATTGATCAAAATGAAGAAGGTGCTCTAAAAGTTAATGCAGAATGGTTGAAGTGATGATGCATGGAGAATTGTTATATACTTATTCATCATGATGTTTTAAATCAGACAATTATTACACTATTCTTATGTTCAAGGAACATGTATCAAAGGTTTTGAATTGTTTCCAAAAATGAATTGGGTAAATTTAAGGATAAATAGGTTATTTATAATTTATATTACAAAAAGAATAAGAATAATAAGATTTGTGAAGATGAAGACAGAAAGAGAGTGTGGTCGTGCATGGGCTTGGAGTTCTAAGATAAGGTGGACATTCATTTAAATGAATAAATATATTTTCCACTGAGTATTTTGATAGAGTTTACTAAAAATATATACTCAGATCACTACCCAACCAACCAGCCTCCACCAAAGGCACATGCAGGATGCTGGGTCAACTTCTCCTAAGGGAGGACAGCCAGGCCATCTTGTATGTTGTTGGGAGGGGTTGTGTATAGGCCTATAGGAGAACACATGGGAGGGCCCATGAACAGGTTGGTACTAAGCCCAAAGAGAGGGTGGGCATAGAGTTCCCATAGATAACAGGATATGGGGTTGTACTGTAATGGGAGGAGGATATTTATGATCATATTGTGAAAGGGATTGATATTGAAATTGTGACATATATGCAGCTTTATTTTGATGTGGGAGGACATTTTTAATGAGTGAAATGATCTTATACATCCATCTAATCTCGTGGGAAATATTATCCAAACATATATTCCCATGATCCAACATTTAATCTATTCCATTTATTGAATTCATGCCTCATGAATTTGAACTAGAGTCATCTGATGCTCCAGCAATGTCTTAACCCTCCAAGGCCATCATCTTCATCCTCCCATGATTGATGTTTCCACTTCTACTCACTGGAGATGAAGAACTAACCTCCATTGATATTCACCCACCATTGATTATTCAATCCATTTCATTATGGTTATCTGGACGTCACAAGAACATGCATGCAATTTCATTTGCATGCATGCAACAAAATAAAGATGTTCGAATGTGGACAAAGAAAACGAAGTTGTGAGGCCACATCATGGAGATCAATAGTTAGTGAAAACATGTTTCATGTGATCGTTATCACATTCACATGAATTTTTCACCACAAATAAAAAGTCTATGTGCTCAAAAATAAATCACACCAAGATTCTCGGTGTATCTCATATCTACGAATTGAAGATTTAAATGCATAAGATCTCATCCGATTCAAGGGAATGATTTTAAGATTTTACCTTGAAAGATTTGAACGTGAAAAATATCTCATCTATTCCTATAAAAGAGGATCCTGAATCCAAGGATGTGATGTTCCCTTCCGCATACCTGAGTGATCTCGTTCTAAAAATATATCACTCCCTAGTTATCCATTCTACACAAAGAAGGAATGATACTTGAAAACCTTCAAGGCTTTGAGAAGAAAGGATCCCACATGCATTTGATAAGTGCTATTCACTCTCAAAGTGTATTGTGAAGATGAATTCCCATGGACCCATATGGTTTCATGATGAAGAGTTTCACCCTCTATGCAAAGGAGAACTAAGGACATGAAACATGTGTGTAAACACCATTATAGTGATTCATGAGGAGAGGGATATACACAATCTCTATGCAAAGAAGAACTGAACATTTTTTATGTACAAGTTTTTTTCATCCCTTGCATGAGGTAGAGTCTTGAAACCTTTAGTTTCACGAAGAGAAGGTAAAAATTCTCATACTTTTCACGTTGAACCATATCTAAAAGGGTGTGATTTTTGGTGAAGAAGGAGATTGCATAAAGATAGTTTTGTGTTCATTCATGAAACTCATGCATTCATGTACATTATTTGAGACAATTTATCTTGTGTATATGTGATGAAGATAATTAGTGTGTGCATGCAAAGGATTATACCCATTAGGGTTTTTGAACAAAAGGGAAGAAGTATACAGTGTGTTTGGTTTTTACTCCACATGAATGCAGTCTTTCATGCACACACATACATGATAGAATTTAAATAAATATCCAAGAAAGTGGGTGCACGTGTGTGAAGAAGAAGAATAAGTGAAATAAAGGGATAAGTTAACTTAAATTCTATATGAAAGATCTCAAGAATATATTAAAAGAAATATAGGAGAGGAAGATGATTATAATGATGCCTAGTGAGCTGATCTTTATTGTATGAATAATCACTTAGGTGCTTTTGATTCTAGCCAAGAAGAAGAAGAAGTTTTAGTGCATTTAGTTATTGCATTAAACGAAATAATATTGAATATAATTGCATTAATTAGGGACTTTGATGAAAGACATGTCTGGTTTAGAGAGAGGAAAAACTTTCATCCCTATATGTTGAAAAGACCTTCAAGTCGATAAACTGAGTGAGACTTCAACCAAGGACGTAAGATAGGAGGAGTCAGCTGAGGTGATATAAGGGACGCAATTGGAAATCCATAATTTTTTAAGGCACCGTTCTTGGGATAAAGTGATTGTGCCTGAACCATTTTTATCCAAAATTATTGAATTTTAGTGGACTTTAGTATGACCAGAAACCTATTAGTGCTTGCACCATGGACGTAGCTTTCATTGGTGAACTAATTAATAGTGTTGTTCTATCCTTCTTCATGTTAATTTTTTTAATAACAACACACATACATAATATATAGATAAACAGGTTATGACCAACGTGGGAACAAGGACCATCAATTTGTAAGAAAAAGGTTACACCTTGATTCACCCCCCTCTCAGGGTGGTCTAGGATCCTACATAAAGAAGTATATATAATAAAAACAACTATATATAATAATGAAAGGTTTCAAAATCTTGTTTAAAAAGTTTATAAATATTTATATGGATTGAAACAATCTCTTTAATCATGGAATGGGAGATTATCAAATTTTATTTTGAAACATTGTTGTTAGAAAGGAAGAGTCGACCCTAATTTTTTTTATTAATATGGACTTCAATTATTTTTTTATTATTAAAATCTACGCGGATGATATCATTTTTAGATCTTAAAATAATGATTTATATAATTTTTTTTAGATTTTATGAAAAATGAATTCGATATGAGTTTAATGGGAGAACATGGATATGTTATTGGTTGTAAATATGTTGAAGGGATGATAGTATTTTTTTAATCAATCTATATATACTAAAGGGTTGTTTAAAAATTTATCTTAGATTCAAGTAATAGTTCAACTAATCATATGAGTAATTTATGTCAATTATATAAGGATGAATTTTTAAAATAAGTGGATAAAGAATGATTAGAATCTTATTATATTTAATTACTTAAAGGTCCTATTTAATGTTTTAGTTGGAATGTCTTCTAGGTTTCAAAGTGACCATTAATAAATTCATTTAAAAAATTATAATAAAATATATTAAATATATATTTAAATCATGGTCTATTTACCCCTATAGACTTTCTTTTTTATTTGATTATCTATTGTAATTATAATTTTAGTGGATGTAGGATAGATAGAAAAAGCACAAAAATATATTTCATTAACTTGGTAGTATTTTAATTTATTAGTGTTTAAAGATATAAATTTCAGTTTGCATATATACTACTAAAAGTGAATATGTTACTAAAGTATCTTGTTTCCCACAATATTTAAAGATTTAGAAAACTTAAAGGGATTTTGGATGTAATTTTTATTAGATCCTTATATATTGTGATAATACCTCTACAATTTTTATTTCTAAAAACCCTTCACAATACTCTAATACTAAAAAAATTGATGTTAGACTTAATTTTATATAATATCATATTCAAAAAAAAGTTAATCTAGAACTTATTACTATATATAATTAACATGTTGACATTTCAATAAAACCATTGCTTTTTATAAATCTGAGAATATTTCATTTAACTTCTCATGATACAAGTCAAATTATTTAGTAATAGGAATGTGTTTACGGGGAGATTAAATTCAAAATCATGAAATCATGAATCATGAAATTTTCAATCTATGTTGAAATCCTAGTTTATGTATTAATATTTAAATAGATTGTTCCTTTATTGTGAATCTTTAACGTATTTTATAAAGGATTATATGTTATTAATGTGTTTTAATGTTTGGTATTCATTTTATTTAATATTTTTTGGTATTTTATAACTTAATATATTTTGGGGGAGCTTAGATCTATTTTCAATGAAAAATTTAAAAGAGTTAGTTTATTTTCTAGTAATTAGTATTCCAATTAGGGGAAGTTTTTTCTATACTTTAATATTTTATCCTCTTAGTATCCATGTTTTTAGATAATTATACTCTTTGATTACACGACTTTAGGTTGATATTTCTTGTTGAAAATAAGAAATTCCTTCAATGCTACTACAAAAAATTTCAACATGTGATCAAAACTATTCTCAATATTCCAAAATATTTATATTATTATCCTTGATATTATATTATTTTTATAAAAGATGAGTTATGTTTCATAAAAGGGAGAAATAATCTAAATATGGGGATATAAAATTTATTTTAATTAATTTTTTTATCATTATAAAAATGGGGATAAGTTTTATTTCGAAATTATAATTATTTTTTAATCTTTAAAAAAGATAAGATTGTTGAAGTGGGTTATTTTGACATCAATTAATCATGTTTTGATAATTTTAAAAGTGATTATTTATTTATTTTTAATTAATTATTATTATTTATTTTATTCCTTCTAACATGAGTAAATAAATTCATTTTAATCATGCATTGATTATAAATAAAATATTACAGTTGATATTAATTAATTTTTTATTCTTTATATTTTTTTTGTATTTTATGAACTGCTTTCAGAGATAAATTCACATTTAGCTAATTTTGGATAAGACACATATTCTGAAGTTTCATAATTAAATAATTATAATTTATTATAAATTTATATTATTAACTATTTAATTATTCTTTATATGGTTATTATTATTATTTTATATTTACTTATGTTTATTCTGGATAAAGAAATGTGTTCTTTTTATTTACTAAATTTTTCTATATATCAAATGAAACATAATATGGTCTAAATTACACATACATAGAACAAAAAATTACACTTATCCAGGAAATATTACTAATAATTTAACACTTGTAGAGGAAGAATGACACATATGTAGAGTTTAAATGAACTTGTACATAGAATAAAATATCACTATTTATAGAATTACACATACACAGAACATGAATTGACAACTATGCAGTTATAGGATAAGACACCTATGAATAGAAGAACACAAACACACACAAATTTTTCTTTCATAATCTTAAAATATAGACCGTTTAGAATATATTTTTTTAATATTTTCTTGTTATAAGTTTATGATGAAAATTTTCATGGATTTAATTGTTTCATAATTTCATACTAATTTTTTTTATTCTTGGAAACATAATTGGAGATAATTTCATGAAAATTTTAATGATCTTCACATGGTATAAATTCCCAAATAGTTAATTTTATAAATTTTTTAGTTTAAAATTTTAAAATATAAATATTATGATTCACGTTTGTTGTGGGAGTATTCCAAGAACCGTAACAGTGAATAGTATGGAATATATTAGGTTGTATTAATTATTATAACAAGTAATATTATGCAACTTATTTTAGTTTGTAGACTATTGAAGTGAACCTACAAGTGTATGTTTTTTATGTGAAATAAATGGACAATAAAAATGAATCATTTTATGGTAGAACTATATCAAAAAAATATTATATAGTTTTTTGAAGTCACATGTTTGAGATTCTTCTTAAAAAGAATAAATGTCACAGGTTATTTTTTTGAATATACTGGTCATGAAGAAACCCCCTATTTATGATTTTTAAGAACTAGTTCAAGGAGTCGTGGGTGAAGATAATTTCTAACAATAATACAAAACAAAATTTTAAGATAATTAATGTAATACTCTCAACTGAACTTCATCTTTATGATCCTTTACTATTTGAGAGAACACTAGTGCCTTGACACTTAGAGATCTCACAATTGAAATAATTTTTGGGTGAATTCTCATATATTTTAATTTTCTATTATTATTTGTGTTTCTATTATAGTATCATTTGAAATATAGTATTTTCATATTATACCACCCCAAACAAAATGCATGTACATTGTTTTTCAATACTGATAAAATCTAATGGGATTTTATTGTTCTTTAGTTAACATAAATGTAGGGTTTGTTTATTCCAACACCTCAATTGGAATATATTTGGGGTTTTCCCTATATGGGTTGTAAAGTTAGTATTGGGTAGAGCTTCTTAGTACTAAAAGTGAATTATAAAGGGTTTTTACTCCCCTTTAAAATCCAAAGATTCCATTAGTGGGTTTAATTTCACTCTGAATTTGAGGTTAGTAAAGAGTATATATAAAATCAATCTGATCAAAATTACTATGAAAATAATCATTATTTATTTATTTTTATTTATGATGTATAATTATATTAACTTTGATATAATTTTATAACATAATTTTAAAATGGTCAATTCACTCCTGTTTAATATATTACTATCTGCCTTCAAGATTTAATAATTGGTATTTGATCATAAATTTGAATGGATTTGTTATTTATATCATTTATTTATTATTTGTTTCTAAATTTTATATCATATACATAATTTTTTAAGTAAAAAATATCTATTTTAGGTGGTAGGAACAAGTTCTAATGATACCAATTCCCCGAAAAGGCCACCATTTTTTTATAGTAATGATTATGTCTGTTGGAATGATCATATGGAAGCATATATAAAATATATAAGTGTTGATCATCATAAAACCATGGTAAAACCCTACAAACTCACAGTATTGAATATTTGAAATATTTCTTAATAATAAAATCAAGAACATAATTTATTATTCTATTAATCAAAATGTTTTCATTTTCATTTTATTTTGTAATACTACACATGAAATTTGGATAATTTAACAATAAAATAATTATAGTTATAATAAATTAGTAAGAAATAATCTTAGTATGTTAAAATAAGAATATAAATATTTTAACATGAGTGATAATGAAATTCAAAATAAAATGATTCATAGATTCTCAAGAATTTTAAATGGAATGAATACATTAGAAGAAACATTAAATAATATTATGTTGGTTGAAATAGTTTTAAGATATTTTTCAAAGAAATAACATGAAAATAAAGTATAAATTTATGGAACCAATAATTTTAAATAGTATACCCTTGATGAAATTATTTGTCCTTTACTGTATTATGGGATCGAATTGAACAATATCGATGAAGGGGAAACTAGAAAAAGAAAAGAAGGTTTATTGAAATCAAAAATGCATGTTACTACTTACTATGTATATTTTTAGATAAATGAAAATTAAATTGATGAGGTTACACAAAAATATAAGGTATTTTACAAAAAAATAATAAAGGATACTAAGGATTTAATATGAGGAATTATCCAAGGGATGATCACAAAAGTAATAGAAAAGGTAATGTTACTACTAATGTTTCTATATAAGAAAATTATTACGAATGTAGGAGAAAAGGGAAAATAAAACCTGAATTATTGAATAAAAATAAAATTAACAAGAATATTCACAATAATGAAAGAATTGAACTCCTATAAAAATTGAGCAATACCAAAGATTCAGATTCTAGTGAATAATCTAGTTATGAAAATGAAATATTAAATCTATACTTTAGGGATTATTCAATTCAGGTAAGTGAATATTTTTATAAATAATCTCAATATAATTCTAAAAAACATAAAATTTATGAATTATATGATGAAATTTAAAGTTCACACAATGATATTTTTATAATTGAAAAGACATACAAGGAACTATGGAATAAGTATAAGAAACTTTTGGAAGATAATAAGATAACTCTAGAATAGAATAAAAACATAATAAATTATTCTTTATGGAATAATAATATTATCTGTATAGATATTTAAACTATTCAAAAGGATCATTATAAACTTAAATAATATCTCTCTAAAAATTTTATGCTTAATAAATTAAATTAAATTTGTTTCTTGATGTAAAAGAAAAATTTAAAAAGGAAAATGAATGTTTAAAAACAGATCTCCCAAAAATTTTTGAAGGAAGATAAGTCTATGAACAAATGGAAATATTGAACAAAATTAATAAATATAAAATCATAATTAGTTATGATTATCAGTTAGAAAAAATTTATAAGATTTGATTTTGTGAAAAGTTGCGCAGGAAGTGTTTCAACAGTAACTTTCTTTAAATATAGAGTGGAAGGGTATTATGAAAGTGAATGTTCATTAAATTTTACACAATATCATTTATAGACAGAATTAATTATTTCTAAATCCATATCAAAAAGAGTTATCGTTAAAAAAATCTAAAATCAATTTAGGTTCCTATGAAATATTATTCTAACCAGATTAGATCTATTTTTCTCAGGTACCAATATATTCTTGAATATATATTCTAGGATGTTTACCATATAAGTGTAAGAAAGGAAATCAAATACATGGATACTTGCTTTTTGTGGAGTATGATAGATTATCCTTTAAAGTATTTATCATTAAACCAATCTGAAGGAGGTAATGTTACATTTGGTGTCAATTTAAAGACTATAGTAAAAAGAATTTTGTGAGGTCAGAATTTATGATTCAATAATCATTTCAAAAGTATTATTTATTGAATTATTAAAACATATCTTAATTATCATCTCATAATTATGTGATGGTGGAATGGATATGAAATTTCAAAATGATAAATGTATATTTTATAAATATTTATATGTTTTATTTTATGATAATTTAAAGGATAATATTTATTATATTAATTTTGATGAATTGAATAACAATAGTTTTAAGATGTTATATTTTATTTAATCGTATAACATGTTATAAAATAAGAGTCTTTTCCATTCCAATTTTAGGATTTTTTTCAATGTTTCCAAACACTAAATTGTTATGTTCTTTCCTAAACTAAAGGTGAACATCACATATATGTGTGACTCATGTATAAAAGTTAAACACCATAATGTGTTTTTTGGATATATAATTAGGGTAAATAATCTAATGTAACACCCCAAAATTTTATGATATATATTTATTGTTTTTAAATTCAAATATTTCAAGATCCTTCTTTATATTCAACCTCTATCTTAAATGAACCGTGATACATTATTAAAGAATTATTGTTAAATGTTATTGTTATCGCATAATAATTGGTTTATAATGTATGAATAAGATTAAATAAATTATAAAAACTATGTATTAAGGATTATTTTAATGAAAAATTAATGATTAATGTGTTGGAAATAAGTAACCAATTTCAAATGTTAAAAATAATGTCATTTTATCATTTTTTTCAAAGGGTTTATTTTGTCTATATTTTATGATCACTAATAATCAGGGATTTGGATGAAAAATATATTTTTTGAATTAAAAAAATTAATAATCATTCAAATATTTATTATGGACTGGTTATATATGAAGATAAATTCATTTGAATGTAAAAGGAGATATTTTTCAGAAAACATTTTTTGTGTGCATATTATTTCTTCATAATATAATTAATCACTATTAACGAATGGTTTTAGTAAAAGGTTTATATAATATATTCAATATAATATATTAAAATTCATCTAATGTTTTTACTAGTTTATTAATGATTATAAAAATATTTTTATGCTTAAAAATACAATTTCACTCAAAAATGGGTTTAACACATTTTACATGAAGATATTAAAATTAATTATAACACTTATAGGAATAGAATATTTTAAAATGAATTCCATATTTGGAATAAAAATAATTAATATCAGGTAAAATGGTTAACTAAATTTTTTTCTATAATGAATAGTTTCCTTGGTAAAAATTTGATACCATGGTAAGAGTTTAAAGGGCTCAGAGGGGTATACTTTTGAGATAGGGTTTAAAATATCACAAAAAACATTATTTAATTTTATAAATTCATTTTATTTATAATTTAACCTTATTATATTTTCTTATTATATAATTTTGATCCACATAACTTGATTAATATATATATATATATATTATATTATAAAATTTCAAGTATTTATAAATTTTCCACACACCTCACTTATAAAAGGGAACATCCTTTTATCACTTATATACACTAATAGAGTCATTTATATAGACCAATATATACCTCAATACCCTACCAAAATTCTACCCCATTACCTATAGTTACTATTTAAACTAAAATACCAACCTATAAGGCTTAATGTGTAATCAAAAAGAGGTTTTCCAAAGCAAAGGTATAATTCCAAACCAAGTTATTTGGTGTTAATTTCTTCTAATAGCTCCTTAAAACCTATCATAACCATGTTGATATAAAAAATTAGTTCATACAATATAATAAAATATTATTATGTTTTTTTATCCCCTTTTCATCTCATTTTCCATCTTATGGGAAATAAAAATATCGCTTGTGCGTACATGTGGACCACCACCACTACGAAGCGATGTACTTCTTCTTTCATCACACACTCTCACAAATGGTTATATAGATGGATTTAATGACTAAATATTATATTTTTGATATAAAATTTATTTTCAAATGGTGAATTTTTATTATAGTTTATTTCATTCCAACTATTCGAAAACGGAAACATTAGTCATGCATTCATACGAACTAACGTCTCTACAAAGTTACATAATTAATTTCTCATCAACTCCCTATATAACTGATTATAAAAGTGTATAAATGGGAAGATTTTCTATTTTTCACATGATTAATATTTTTTGTTGGATGAAACTGTCACCAAGGTTTAAAGAATATAACTGTAGAACTGAAAATTACTTGGAAAATAGAAAATTTTTAACCAAAATAATGATTTTATTTAAGAATAGTTAATAAAAGGGTAATTTGCAATTATGAGGGATATATATATATATATATATGAATATGGGTCTATAATATATTTATAATAAGTGTATATTTATTATACTTGAATACTTAATGCATACGAAGCAAGAGAAGACATGTTGTAAGGGTTTATGTTACAATCACATTTCTTTTAATGATTTTCCATATTAAATTTACATTGAGTAAAATTAATTATTAATTATATTTTAAACCCTATATATTTAATTATACATTGGTTATTTTTTTATTTATCAAGTATTTGTACCATTATCTACTCTTTAGTACTCAAAATGTTCATTAAAATGTTTATAAGAAAAAAAACCCTATTTTTTTTTATTTTGGGTGGGGAATATTTATCCTCCATGTCCATGATCTTTGAAATATTTTATATAAGTTTCGTCCATACAAAAATGATTGATATATTTTATTTTACCTAAATTTTAATTTCATTAAAAATTATTAAAAGTAATATTTTAATTTTTTTTCTATATGAGTTGTTTTGACTTTCTTTATGAAAGTGTAAAAAGAATCCTTATCCAAAAGTTTACTGAATAAAAAAAAATACTCCCATCATCCTGACTATTATATAATTTTACTATGCCTTTTAATTTTTCCATGTGAATTGTCAAAAATATTTTTTTTCTGAATATTCATTAAATTTGAACTTCTAAAATTTACTAAAATAAAAAGGAAGTTATTTCTTAATTTTGAAGGGATATTTTAAATAATTTTTTAAAAAGTGATTTTTCATCTATATCAAAAACCATTAAATATTTTTTTGCTTAATTGGGGAAATAATATTATGAAACTATTAATTTTATTTCCCTAGATATATTATTAGTATTTTTCTTGAAGTAGGATTACATAAAACCCATTACTTTATTTGGGATTAATTATGTTATGATGAAACCTTTATGAAACTTGTTTCTTCTCCATGGGTTATGCTATGATGAAAGTTTTTATGATATTGTGGAAAGCTAATATATAGTTTTAAATATGTGATAAGTGGGCGCTATAATACCCAAAATATTTAATATTAAATAATAATAAACTCGATTGAATTCTTAAAATGTAACATCGTTCTTTAAGAGAATTGAGATATACTATAAAAATATTATTATTTTTAAATATGACTATTAAAATTTAGTCATTGAATTGTTGGGTATGAATATGAGAAAAAATCTTTTAAATACATTTTAATGATACAACTCAATACAAATTCATTGATTAAATATTATCAAATAATCACACAATTTTTAGTTATGTAAATTTATTCTTTGAAAATGCATTATCTTCAACAGTGTTTTTATTACATCTTATCTGTGAAAATTATATTTAATTTATAAACAGATCAAAAAATTTATTTTATAAAAAAACATAATTTATAAATCAGAATATCAGAATTCAATTTGGGTGAAATTATTGGATTTTTCTGAAATGGTTGATTTCTAGTGAATATTATTAAATATCATTTTTTCAAATACTTTCATTTTTTTCATTAAATCAAGAAATATAAAATTTATATTGTTTTTTGATTTGTTATTAAAGTTAAATATGATAAATTTTATTTATATTAATCTAATTAATTTCTTCTTAATCATAAATATTCATGATTTTGATAAAAGTTTATTTTTATAATTAAAACATATTTTTCTAAAAATTGATTTTAATTGTGTTTTACACATTTATATTAAAATTAATTTCTTAAACACATAGATATTTAATAATTAAAAATGGATAAAATAGTTTGAATCATATTTTTTAAATTTGGTAAATAGGACACTTTTATTTATTTCATTAAGAGTGGTAATTGTGGAAAATATTTCTCTCCTTAGTAAGGGTAAAATAGGTAAAACATGGTTAAAACCATGAAATAAGGCATCAAAATCAACAAAACACATGTCTTAATTTCATTTTATAGGAAAAATTAGACTATATTCATCTAAAATTACAATATATGGGGTTTTCATGTCATTGTTTCTTTATAAGTACATTTATGTTATTTTAAGTTATGAAAATTCCAAAAATGTTGGTCTATTGACTTTAATATCTCTAAATTTTTTACATAAGGATAAAAAGAGGAGAAGTTAGATTATAAATTTTTATTTAAAATATTAATTAATTAATTTTTTATATTAATATTTTTTTAAATTTTAGTGATTAAATAATTATTTTAATTCATATACGATGCTGAGATAATTCATGTGTAAGTAGTGGACAAATAAAAGTAAATAATTTTAGAAACATTAAAAATAGTATTTATTTGATTAATTATGGTTCCAAAATAATTTTCTAGTCAATAATAATGTATTATTTATGTTTAAAGATATTATATTTCAATACCATCATTGTCTTGATGTCTTTAAAGTCAAATTTAATGAATAGTTTCAAGTAATACAATAATGATATTTTAGAAAAAATAATATTTCATTAAATTATTTAAAAATCATAAAAATACTAAAATAGTACAATTAGGGTATAAAATGGTCTGAAAATTCATGAATTTTTTGTTTATGTGTTTATTTTTACCTTATAGGTAAAATCACAACCCTTTAATATTGAAATATTCATTATTGTAGTTTAGGTTAAATTTGGTTAACCAGGGGTTAAACCAAAAGATAAGGTTTAAAATGATATATAAACCTTTATAAATATTATTTTATGATTATATCATGATATTAATATTCTTATTTTCAAATAAATTTAAATTTGAAACCATTTGACATTAGTTAGACACATTTAATATTATAATATTTCATGAATTTCTAAAAGTTACCATCCCTTCACTTCTAAAAGGACACCCTTTATCTCTTTTATCTACACCTCCATGAGACATATATCCCAAAAAACCTAAATATTTATCTTATAATATTTCCTATACATTTTCTAGATGTCCCGTGCTTCCCAAAATACGAACCCTAGGGTCCTTAAGATGAGGTCTAAAGGAGGCCTACTAAAGAAGAGGTAATTATCATACCTAACCTCTTTTAATTTGCTTATTTTTTCTTATAACACATATAAATATATGTAATTCATAATAAAAATATAAACATAAGTATAATAAATATATTTAAATGTTAATACAATTATATAAAAACCTTTAATCACCCTCCTTTTTATTACATGAGAAGTGAAAGTATTGCTCATGCCTACCTGTGGACTACCACCTCCACGTAGAGATAGAATTCATTTTCCATCACCATAATTAAATGATGATTATTATGATGAATTTAAAATTTACAAATAAAATTTATGATATAGTTATTCTTCTGGAATTATATTATAATATCTACATTAATACCTTCTCACCCATAAGAAAACTATAACGTCGCTCGTGAGTATGTGTGGACAACCTTGTCCACAAACTGATATGATTAAATTCCACTTTACATAGATTGTGACAAGGAGAGATTTAATGATTGTATATTATATATATGATATAAAAATTATTTTATAAATTTTATTCATTATTTACCTTTCCTTCATTCTATTAGTTAAAAAGTGAAAGCATCATTCATGTGTATGTACAACCCACTATCTCTATTAATGGTGTAATTAAGTTTTCTATCTATAACTTTTATGGAAGACTATATATTTATAAACAATGAATATATATTATATTTATATAATTATTAACATTATGTTGATTATGTAACCGTAATCACTTTATAGGGTTCAAATTATTTAGGAAAAACATATATGAGAAAAGAAAGTAATGAACACTCGAAACAATGGTAATAATGAGACATTTTTAACAAACCTATAATAAGATATTATAATAGGATCATATATGATATTATATATATTTATATAGTTCCAATATAAATTAATAACGTGTTTAAAATCATTATACATGATGTTTAACTAAGGGGAAGTGTGATGTAAGGGGCATCACAACTCAATTTCTTTTCATTGGTTTATAAGACTGACTCATTGACTTTTTTATGCCATGATTATGTATGAAATGGTATCTAAATGGTTTTATATATTATTTCCACATTTTTTATGTCTATTTAAAATTTTATGGCATAATTACTTCATTGATTAATTATCAAATCAATGGTAGGAACATTTTAAGGTATTTCTTGTCAATTTCCACTCCATTGAAATATATTTGGTATTATGAACCTATTTACTTTTATGTGGTGTATATACTACCTCTTTGATGTATCTAACATGACTGAATAAAAAATATAAAATTTATTGCAAAAATAATTTTAAAGGCGTATATTAGAACCCAAAAAAAATTCCACCAACCCCAAAATAAAACCAAATAAGTAATTATCTGATCATTCTAGAGAAATTTAAGAGATGTTGAATTATTCACACGGTACATGTACTAATCTATAGAAGAAACTTCCATGCAAAGATAATCATTTATGAGATCATCAAAATGACAGTATTTCTTTTCTTAGGTTTGAATATACCCCCCAAAAATTGGTATTCCCTTCATTGATAACGTGTTCAAAGATCCAATCATATTTGCTGATCCAATTTATTTCTCATCATTGAGATCTACTCGGATATCTCTATCAAACATTCTATTGGCCTCCTCATTTTGGTCATTGATTTTGATGGACTACTCCAAAATTTATTCTATGATGAATATAACATGAATATATATTTATTCATGATGATTAATTTTTATATTAATGTTTACACACTCAAGGGATTAAAATTTAAAATCTACCAAATAGTTGGGAATTTTTTTTTGTAATATGTTATTTGGGATTGATCTTATTTTCATTAAAGGAATCTTATAATCTATAAATCATATATTTCATATATTTTATTATCTACTTAATATTTAATGTGTTTCCTTGTTTTATTATAAATTTTACTCTATTTTCACTTATATCATGTTAATAAATGTTTAAAATAAAATCAAATCTTGTTTCTCTTTTAATAAACTATATTTTCTCCCATTTCTTTATTTTTCAAAAAATAATATTCAAAAAGTAATTTTTATTTACTATCTTTATTTATTAATAAAATTTTAATTTATCCATGTATTTTTACAATTTTTGAAAGGAAATTTTAAAAGGTTTTTTAAAAGGTTCATTTTTGACCTTATTTATCAAAAATAAAAAAGGATTTTTTCTTTTTTAATATATAGAGTGTTAATGGTATTTCTCACTATCAAAACCATTTAAAGATCTTTATAATATTATACAAGATTTAAATGGTTTTAGAAAGAAAACTCCATATGAAAAATAATTTTAAATACTTCTCTTCCATTTTATTCAATTCTTTGGAATAATTTATTTTACAAAAACATATTCCTTTTGAGGAATTAATGGAAATATATCATCTATTAATTTATTTTTCGGTTATTAAAATTCTATTAAAACATTAAATCTATTATGTTCATATTTCCTTATACATTTAAATTATTTTAAATTTCCATATTATTTATGTCATGGAAATTATTATTTACTAAACTTTATAACATTTATACATACGGTTTTTTACTATGAAAGATATTAGATTGACTAGTGAAAATACACATATTCCATATTATATATTCAATATGGATATTTATAGGCATGTGGTTATTAATTAAATGGATAATTCAATATCAAAGGAATTAATTGGACATGCAGTGATAGGTGGGGCCTAGGATTTTATAGAACCTCGATTCATCAACATGTATCATGAGACAACCCAGTCTACCAAAATTTATTAAATGTGTTTTTTATGTATACCTACCAATAAATTAAAATATATTAGAATAAGGTCATGATGGTAAAGATATCATGATATCTGAAATCATTATGTACAACATTAAGCATTTACTTTATTGATAATTTTATTATTATTATCCATGATATTAATTTATTAATATTATCCGGGGATGAATTTTGTTCTTAAGTTATTGATTAAATGAAATGTGATTTTAGTTATTTACCTTTATATATTTATTATTAATTATTTAATCACGATTAATTCTATTATTATGTAACCCTTACTAAGTGTTTGAACTTATCATTATTTTATTTTACTTTTCCTTGTACATAAAGAAGGAATATTTGAATGAGTTCAAGGATGAAAAATATTTACTTTCACTATGTTATATAATTTATTTATAATTTAAAATGGGAAGCATGTTTGTATTATGTTTATAAATATTACTAAACTTATTGGTCCTTCATTATGATATACCTTGTATCTTATACCAATATAATAACGTAGACATTATCTATTGATTACTAGAGTTGGGGTTACTACATGCCGAAAATTAAATATCCCTCTAATTTATTGGGTAAAGAAGGATATATCATTAGATAATAAGAAATATAAAAGGGAGTGAACCTAGTTCAGTAAGGGACTCTTTCCACTATTATATTTTTGAATGTAAGCATTGACTATGGAAATGATGGAATATGGAGTTACCCTTTCAACTATAGGAATCTGTCCATGAAGATAGTCTTGAAATAGATCATTGACTAAGGAAATGATTTTATATGCTTTTTTATGAGATTAACATATGTATTATGAGTATTATATGATATCCTAAATCATGATTGATTATTTATGATTCTCCACTCTTATGAATTATGAATTTTTTGACCTTTTCTTATGTATTCACTCATGATTAACGATATTTGACTCATTGGGTTTGAATTTCATAAGTTATGACCATGTTATCATACCCTTATGATTATACTATGTTTAATTATGATTATTCATTGATATCTTATAGGTTTACCCTTACTAACCATTTGATCTCAACCTTTATTATGTTTCCATTTACCTAGGTTGTGAATAATGTTTTTTAAAAGGTAATGACTATGAATGGTACCATGTGATCATAAATTGGAAGAAGATGTTGAAGATATTTCATGAATTTATTTGATTATGTAACTGGTCTCCAAAGGCACTAAAACTTTATTGTTATGCGGTGTGTATTACTTTAGGTTGTATTGAATATTTATCTAAAAGAATTTAATGCTTATGTTTTAAATATTTATCTAAAATAATGTAGTGTTTATTTATCTAAAAAAAGGTAATGTTATATATGAAAATTTTTGGGTCTAAAATAGTGTAATGATTATTGGATTATTTTAGTTATTTTTTGAGATTTAGTTATGAATAAAATGAGGATAAAACCTATGACAACCTATAAGGAACTGAAAGTGTATAAGATTCAATTAAAGGGTAATAGTTTGATAAGAATGTGTTATAATTTAGAAAATATTTTGAATTATATTTATTATCATATGATTTCTCACTGTGATGGAAAATATTTGCGTCTCACACTATAATTTTTGGATTTAATTAATGGCTAAAATCTCAAAGATTCATGTGACCAATGCATTTGATGACTACTAGAATGACCTTTTTCCTGATAAAATAATTGAAATGGGTGTTGGGATTTGAAATATTATAGTTATTCTCTCCCAAATATCTCAACATATATATTTTGACATGAATCATGATGAATTTAAAAGTGACAAAAGGAAGATCAAATCACTATTGAGCCTTTTATGTGGAAATTTCAACCTTCCATCAGTAGTTAATGTGATCCACATATTTATGTGTAATTGATCAATGATAAAGAAAATATATTTTCTATTATTTATTTCTTAACCTATGAAACTGTTGTTTTGTCCACGTATCATTTATAAAGGGAAAGTGATCAATAGTGCTCCCTTAGCAAAAATATGAGGCATAGTGAGAAAATTGACTCCATGACATCAGAAGGGTTTAAAAATGTATTTTTTAGTAATTATTTTCCTCTAATTGATCACAATAAAATAGAGAGTGAATTTATGGTGATAAAGAGTAAGGGTGATTAATCCATCCATACTTATGAGGAATATATCACAATACTTTCAAGGTATAATTTGGGTATTATCATTGACCCTGAAAGAAAAGTTGATTGATTCTTTAGTTTTCTTAAGACCATTTCTCCAAAAGAATATGGTTATAAGATATTTTTATATCTAGGAATAATTCTTTTGATTTGTTCTGAATCTATAAAATGATATTTTTAATTATAATTATTCTCATGGTGTTGAGGAAAATATTATAAATATGGATTTTTGAGGAAATTCAAAAAATTAGACCCATAGAGGAATGAAAATCAATATTTATTCATGCTATTTATGTGTAAAGAATCATGGTGGAAACTTATTTAAGGGGTAAGGTCAATTTTCTATGTGTGTAAAATAAGGTCATTAGATAAAATAATGACGAAGTGATGTGAAGAGGCCAATTAATGAAATGAATGGAGAGAAATCTCAACTGAATGTTCCACCCACACTCCAATGATAAAATTTAAATGTTTATGGAAATTATACTAATAAGTTAATTAATCCAGGGTTAATGATGATAATTAGTATATCCATAAAATTAATAAATTAGAAAAATTGAAATTTCAGGTGATCATAACTACTAAAGTGGGTTGTGAGAATGAAGTGGTGAAAGGTATATTCATCATCCACTCTAGAACTGAAAATTTCTTATTTTATTATAGTTCTACCCACTATTTTATATCTAAATATTTTTCTAGAGGTATCACATCACCAAATAAATTATTATATTTTGAATTATTTTTGAAAACACCTACTAGTACGTTGATATAATCTCATGTTTATTACCCCTTTTCCATACGATTTTATGTGAACATTCTTCTTAAAAATTGTAGTATTCTATATTTATTTGAATTTTATATGAATTTGGGATTATATTTGATATCCCTATATATATTCAATGTCAATTTATATGGAATGAAAGTAAAATTTGATATTATGAATCTACCCATAATCATCCACCGGTGTGAGGAGGAGTATGGACATCTAATGGAAATTACTTCCATTATATGGGTCTTACTACCTATCAATGAGCAATATTTATCTCAAATGTTTGGGTTGGAACTCAAAATTGAATATATTTCTGTTTTTCATGACAATGGTGACTTATTTCTCAAATAAATTACTAATATCCCTTGAATGATGAAGTTATGTTTTCAAAAGATTTTATACCTTAATCAACACAAATTTCAAAGACTAGTTATAAAATGGCTATAATTGAGTTAAAATAATTGTATAATTAACTCTTGGAGAGTGTAGATATGGGTTACAAACACTTAAGTGTATCAGAATAGGGTGCACATATTAATTTTTTAAGATTAAAATGGTTTAATGCATTTTTTTCATTAGTTATTTGGAATATAATAAGATCACAATAATGAAATAGTATCTTATACTTTTTATTGATGAATTATTCAATAAAATAAATTTGGATCAATTATTTCTATAATTAACCTTTACTATAGAAATCATAAATTCAGGGATAATAAGGATGATATAACTAAGAAAACCTTTTATACATGGTATAGGCATTATGAATTTATAGTGATTCTATTTAGATTTACCAATTGCCCTTCTATATTTTTAGATCTAATGAATATAGTATTTAGAGAATATATTGATTAGTTTTTGGTAGTATTTATAGATGATATTCTTATATATTAAAAGAGTAATTAAGAGCTATAATATCATTTAATATGGTGTTAAATACCCTAAATAAGTAAAAGTTTTATTCCAAATTTACCAAGTGTGAATTTTGAATATAGAAAATTTCATTATTAGGATATATCATCTCAAGAAAGGTTATATTAATGGTTTTTTAAAAGATGGACGTTTTTGATAAATGGACTATAACAACCACAGTTACTGAGATCCATAATTTTATTTTAATGGTTTGATATTTGGATTATTTATAATAGATCTCATATATTTATATAATATAATATCCAAGTTGACACATAAGGGATCTAGTATCATTTGGATAGAGGAATGTGAAGAAAATTTCTTGGATTTGAACTGTAGGTTGGTAAGTGCACCTATACTCACACTACCATATATAGGAGAAGTATTTTTGATATATCTTAATTAAGAAAATAAAGGATTTTGATTTTTTCATGTAGAATAAAATTGAATTAGCATATGCCTCGTGATAATTAGAGGTTCATGATAAAAATTACCTTACTCATGATTTGGAGCCAGTAGTAGTAATTTATACATTAAAAATATAGATTTATTATATATATAGTGAAAACTGTTATATATATATCATAAAATCATGAACTCTATATTCACATATAAGGTGTAGAATATGGGATAAAGGATATGATTGGAGTTGATTAAAGATTATGACTTCTCAATACACTACCACCTTGGAAGGATAACAAGGTGGATGTTGCTCTGAGTTAGAAATACTATGCTATTTTTCTTATAACGAGGATTTAAAGAGATAAAAAATATATGTATTTATAGAAGATAAATCATGAAATATTAAGGAAAAGAGAAATATATTATCTTCATTAGATGATTTTTAACTATCTATAAATCTAAATATTAAATAGGAATCAAGGGGAATATAGAACCATAAAATAAGGTAATAAATGTTCCTAAGTTCAACCATGAATGTAATGGAATTATAGGGTTCCAGAACCGAGTATGTGTCCTATAAATAATATACTTGAAGAAAGAGTACTTGGATGAAGCTAATAATTCATGATTCTTTATTCATCTTTGATATGCAGATATGTACAGAGATTTCAATGGTATTTTTAGTGGGATAATAGGAAAAAAGATGTTACCGAGTATATATATCGATGCCTAGTAAGTCACTAAGTTAAGGATAATACACAAAATTCTATGTTTATGTTACAACCATTACACATACCATAATATAAATGATAAAAAATCACCAAGGATTTTATCACCAGACGACCAAATACCTATGAATTCCATAATTAAATTTCAACTATAGTTGAAAACATTAGGAAGTAAACAAAAAATTCAATGTTATTAGAGAATATTTTAGTCTTTATTAGTTTTATAGGATATAAATTAAGGACGTGGTATGGTATCATAAAGTACCGCATTCTGTAGTATCAGACCAGGATCCTAGGATCACATCAATGTTTTGGAGAAGTCTTTAGTAAATGTTGAATAAATATTTGAACTTTATCACTATATATTATCCTCAAATAGGTAGTCCACCTAATTGTAACATTAAACCCATAAAAGATATGTTTCAATATTTTTCAATGGATTTGAAAAGTGATTGGGATGAACACCATCATCTAGTTGAATTTTATGACAGTAATAGATTTCACTCAAGCATTCAAATAGATCCTTATGAAGCCTTTTATTTAAGGAAGTGTAGATATACCACATGTTTGGGTGAAGTTGGAGAAATAAATATATTGGCACCAATGATATATAATGAAATGGAGTAGAATCCTTGATATATTCAATAGTACGTAAAGGTAGCTATGATATGATAAAAAATTTGTGTTAACAATATTAAGTGAGATCTATAGTTCAGAGTTGGTGATAAGGTATTCCTATGAATTTATAATTCTAAGAAGTTTATGATATTTTGAAATAATATAATTTTTAACCCTAGAAATATTTTCTGCATTAAAATTATTGATCATATCTGTAAGGTTTCTTATCACTTGGTGCTTCCATTGAATCTACCTCAAGTTTATAATGTATTCCATGTATCACTTTTGAGGAAGTAAATAATCGATCCTTCACATGTATATAACTTAGAGGTTATTTTACTAAATCATGCTATTTCTTATTAGGGAAAACTCATAGTTATTTTCTATAGAAGAAAGAATGTTTTGTAGAGCAAGACCACTACCATGGATAATTTTCTATTAAGAAATGATAAATTTGAGGAAGCTAAGTGGGAACTAGAGGATGAAGTGACGCCAAAGTATCCTCATTTTTGTATCATAGTAATAGAATTTAATTGTTAAAATCATTATAAGGGGTTATAATTTAACTCCTTAATATTTTAGAATATACATTTCTCATTTTAAAATTTCAAGTGTTTGATAACTTTCTTTATGTGCAACCTTATGATTAAATTAATCACAATATACTATTGAAATGTTATTATTAAATGTCATTATCATCGTATAGTCATTATATTTTCAGGTATGAAAAATAATAACTAAATTATTAAAATTTTATATAAAATAATTCCTTAATGAAATAGTATTGATTAATTCATAGAAAATATTTAGTCAATTTTAATTTTTTTAAATACCATTTTATCTTTCTTTTAGTATTGTATTTCCTTATTTTTTATGACCACTAGTGATCTATAATTTTTATTAAATTTAATTTTATTTAACTCGATGAAATTAATAATCATTAAAATATTTATTATCAATTGGATAAATGTGAAGATAAATTTATTTGAATCTAAAAAAGAGTTATTTTTTTCATAAAACTATTTGTTTGTGCACATTGTATTTTATAGAAATAAATTGAACTAATCATAATTGATGAATGATTTTAATTATTATTTTTATAATATATTAAATAAGATGTATTAACATTCATCTAATGGTTTTTATTAGGTAAATAATGAGAATAAAATCATTTTTATGCTTAAAAATAAAATTTCCCTAAAAATGGTTTTTACGAATTTTGTGTGAAGATATTAGAATTAATTTCTTCCAATTGTTATAATTGAATAATTTAAAATTGATTCCTCATTTAGAATTTAAGTAATTAATATTAGGTAATTATTTCTGCTTTATTTTTTTCATAATTAATAGTTACTATGGAAGACATCTTGCTACCATGATAAGGGTTAAAAGGGTTAAAAAGGGGTTATCCTACATGACGAGGTTTAAAATATAAAAAAAACATTATTTAATTTTTTTGGATGAATTTATTTTAACCTTTACCTTATTATGTTATAATATTATTCAATTTGGATCTGATTTAATTGTGTAAGATATATATTATGTTATAAAAGTTTAAGTATTTATAAGTTTTCCACCCGGCTCACTTATAAAAGGGAACATACAATTCTCACTTATACATAACACATGAGACTTTTATCTCAACCGGTATTTTCCCAAATACCATCTTAAACATTATCCACAAGACACATATTTCCTAGTCTCATTGAAATACCAACCTAGAAGGCCTAGGGTGTCAGCCAATCGAGGTTTTCCATAAAATATTTATAACTCTTAACCGAATTATTTCATGTTTAGTTGTCCTTATAAATCCTTAAAACCTATTATAAACATGCTATAATAATAACCTATGTATATAAAATATGCTTAAATTTTATTATGTTTATGGTAAACACCTTTTCTTCTCCATTTTCATCCCATGATAAATGAAATCATCGATCCTATGTATGCGTGGACTGCCTCTTATATGAAGTGATGTGTTTTGTTTTTCATCACTATAACTAATAGATAGTTATATAGATATATTAAATGAATAAAAATGATATTTATGATATAATAATGATTATTTAATGGTGAATTATTATTTAAATTTCTTTTTCTCTCACTATTGAAAAATGGAAACATTAGTGATGCATATGTACGGAATTCCATATCCTCGAAGTGTTGTAGTTAATTTTTCATCCCATCCCTATATGAATGGTTACAAAATTCTATATATTTAATAAATATAAAATTTAATAAATTATTTAAATATATATATATATATATATGTGATTAAACCCTGATTAAGGTGCAAAAGTAGAACCATCGAACCGAGACGTTCATAGAAAACATACCTGTTTTTACCTGGATAATGATTTTAATAAATAATTAATAATAAAATTGTAATTGGAAATTTTAAGGGAATGATATGTATTATGATATGTATATATATATATATTAATATGTTTCTATAATATATTTATAATAATTCATTATTTACTATGCATGAGTCTTGACATCATATGAAGCTAGACAAGACTTGAGGTAATGGTTTATATTACAGTCTCATCTCTCTTTGGGATTTTCTGTGTTAAATCTGAATTGTGGGAAATAATTTTATACTTATATTTCAAAACAATTATATTCTAGTCCCCAATAATTATTTTTATATTTTATAATTAATTTCATCATTATCTACTTTTTGGGACTCAAAATTGTCCAAATTTTTTTAAGGAAAGTTAACCTTATTTCTTCTTTTGGGTCAAGAATTTTTCTCCAATATCTCCATGGACTTCAAAATATTTTACAGAAGTTATTATTTGTAACCAAATATTCAATAAATCATATTTATCAATATTTTACTTTGTATAAAAATTAGTAAAATTAATCATTTCAAATATTTTTTCTTGAGTCATTTAGATGTTCTTCAAAAAGTAGGAAAATAATTCTTATTTTATAAATTACCAATCAAGTGTATTTTATTAAAATACTAAATGTTATTTTATTTTAATAATACTTTAATTATTTCAATTTTTATTTTCCAGGAAAACGTTTTTTAAAATATTATATAAATTTTTAGTTTTTAAAAGTTACAAAATGAAACGGGTTGTTTTATATTGATTTTGAAAGAGTATTTTAAATTATTTTTAATAATATGTTTTTCATCAATGTCAACATAATTGAAGGATTTTTATACTTCAACAGAGATATTATCATATGAAACCATCCAATTTATTTCTCTAGATGGATTATGATGATGATGTTTTAAGGATGATTCCTAGAAACCTGTTACTTTCTTAAGGGTTAATTAACATATGATGAAATATTTATGAAACCAATTTCAATTCCATGAGTTATGATATAATTAATATTTTTATGATCACATATAACAGTTATATATGTTTTTATTTATAATTATGGGTGGTTATATAATTTTATATCCTTATAATTAATTAGGAAGAGAATATTATCTCATGAGATAATATGAACTAGAATGGGGAGAGAACTAAGTTCAGTAAGTGACTTGGTCCACTAATATAGTTTTATTATCAATAATTGACTAAGGATATGATGGAATAGGAAGTGCACCCAATCCACTAAACAAATATTCACACTTAGATTGTATGTTCAGTGACCCCTGAATAAATAAATTATTTTCTATACTTATGTGTATTCCAAAAAAATATTTATTATGCATATGATTTTCTTTCATGGATCTTAATTGGTTATTGATAATTCCATAATTATATGACTTATGTATTTTTGTATGAAAAATGTAACACCACAAGGATTTAAAAATAAATTCAATGTAGAATGTAATACACACACCACTGAGTCTCTACGAAACAACACTTTATTATTATTATTATTTAAGAAAGATAGTTATAAATTAGCCATGAAACATAATGTTTCCACTTCTATGATTTGAATTTTGAAAAATAGATAAACATGTTTGTGATCAGTTTAAATTTAGAGTCTGATAGGATCAACTTATTTTTTGGTGAATAGTAACTTGACCATTTTGAATAGTTATGTTACCCTTCTGAATAGTAATATGACTCTTATGAATACTAAAATCACGCATGAAATTATAAATAAAATTTTTCCATATTATAAATTAAATTATGATATAATTATATTACAGTGTAAGTAAATGAATATTTTTGAATTTAATTTTTATGTTATCATATTTTTGAAAGTCATAAATATTAAATTAAAATATTATAATGATATAAAATCTAAATTTCATAAAAATTAGTCATAAATAAATTTTTTTTGTCTTATGATTTTAGGATAATATTATGAGACCATAGTTTACTTTTGAAAGTGTTATAACATTATTTAAAAATTTAAAACTGTATTTTTCGAGTAAAAAATGATTTTATTTAAAAACTAAATTTGTCATATTTAGAAAATTATTTTCATAAAATGGAGTTTTTTTTTGAATTCTACACATCAAAAATATTTTAGGGTTATTTTTTGGATTTTTTATGAAATAATTGAATTTTTAGTGAATGGTAAAATACTGTAATTTACAGTATAAATACATTTTAAGATAAACACACTATTCCTTGAGTCATGGACGATGTAATAAACCTTCTTTAGAACTCACATGAACTTATTAATATATTTATTCACAAGAATCAATACTATTGTTTTTCTTGAGAAAAATAATAAAATAATGAATAAAATAAATAAAAATCACCCACCTTCAATAAAAAAACCACCCCACACCCCATCTTATCCTCACACATATAATCCTTGAATGTAACTCCCTAATGTTTTGAAAATAAATATTGAATGCATGAAACACTTTGTTCCTAAAAAACAAAAAAATTTATAATCTAATCGTTAAACAAAACTTTTCCTCTTCTATGTATTGAATTTCAAAAAACAATCATCTAGAGTTTGATCAGTAAGTCATTTGGAGTCTGATAGAACCAACATTATTTTTTGAATAGTAACATACCCATATGAATAGTAATATGAATAGAAATATTACCCTTATGAATAGTAAATTATGACATTATTTAATTTTCTTAAGATAATAAGATAAAAAGATCTTAATTAAATTTTCAATGTGATATAAAACTAATTATACCTTTAAAATTGTAATTTTTCAAATTAACTATGATTTTATTTAAAAATGAAATTAATATTATCTAGAAAATTATTTTTAAAAAACTGAGTTCGTTTATGAATTCTACATTTTGAAAATTGGTTAGGGTGATTTTTTGGTATTTTTTTGAAATTCATGAATGTTTTATGAATAGTGAAATAAGGTAAAATACCGTATATATAAATTATCAATAAAATAAACTGTTTATGAAATCATAAATTTTTTAATGGGACACGGTTTGAACTCACGTGCACTTATTACTATTATGTGTCAGATGAAACAAAACTATTGGGTTTCTTGAGGGAAATAATAAGACAATAAAAAAAATATTCAAAATTTACTCCTCTCCTCCACTATAAACCCCCCTCAGTACCTCTTCTATTCACTCCTTTAAGAATTTAATATCCTTAAATTTCTACCCAATTACCCTTACCTAGTCATTCCCCATGTACATGAAGCTTTTGGACTTTCCAAAAGTCCAAAACCCCTACCCATAAGGAGGTTCTCAAGGAGGTTATTAAAAAAGGTAAATCATCTTTCTTTTCATTTAGTTTCATTTTAATTTATATTATTTTGTTATATTCTCCACACCTCCTCTATAAAAATTACTATTATAAATCCATTATCATATATAGAATGTAATTATATCATGTGAATGGAATAACCATCTTCAATATTCTTACTCTCTCCCTTTTACTTTATAAAAAAATCAACGTCCATGAGGTTCCAATTTATAACCTTCGCGGACAACGAAGTTTCGTTCATCAATTTATCCTTCAATACTGGTCATGAAACCATTTTTATGGTTGAACCAGAATATAATATATGTATTATAACCTAATTAATATTTATTAACTGGTATATGTTTATATTATTAAATAATATGATCAAACTAATTCCTAATAATCAAAATACTACTAAAATAATCTAAGTGAATGTCATTAATATTTCATCTAATGATTCATCGTATTTCCATGTAAAAAATGATTGAAATTAACATTAAAAATTATTTATGTTCATAAATAATATGTAATTTCAATTTTGGATATTTACATCTATTCGACAAGAACTTTGTTACATAAAAACAAGTGAACCAATTATGAAAATCAAGAAAACGAACACCCTGGAATGACGAAATTCAATATAATAACTTATCAATAAAGACATAAATGAACTAAACAGAATTATTATAAACTAAATAAATGAGTAATAGTTTCTGAAATAATTTATTAAAAATTTTAATTTCAAATTCCTGGACCTTAAGTTCAAGAGCGGAACACATTCAGACTTATTATAAGTGATTTCCATATAAACCTCCATTTTTATTTGGGTTAATTTTAATATCTAATTAACTCAATTAAATTACTAAGTATTATCATATAATCATAATAAATTATTTTTCATTGTTCTATATATTTTTAACCACCATAATACTTACTTATTTTTTGTGGAGTTACATGTTTTAAACGAAAATATCAAAATTATTTCTCAAATACAAGCCTGATTCAAGAAATTTCTCAAATTATAACATATTTTCAAGGGAAATATATAATATATTTTTGGAAAACATTATCTATATAAAATTACTCATTTTATTTTGAAAATAATATCTTACTTCACTTATTGTTTTACACAAATACTTTTTCAAAAGAACTATTCTTTACAAAATAAAAGAGCATTTATCTCAAGCATTACTCACTGATTTTATAAGAGTATTTCTGTATTTTTCAACACTCTTATTTATTATTATGTATTATTGGGATTATTATTTTATGATATAATCACCAATATTTAAATTTGTGGTTTATTAATAGTTTTATTGTGGATGTGCTATCCTAAAACCATTCACGAATTTACTCTAAATGGTTAGTGTTTAAGCTTAATGTTTGGGGAAAATTACTTACATTTCATATGTGAGTTTCAATATGAATTTTTATGTTGTTTATGTTTCCCCACACTCATATGAAGAATGAATTATACTTATTATGAGACAGGTGGGGCCCTCTCTATTCCCTGGATGCATCGGTAGGTCTAATGAGACAAATAGACATGGACTTGGCCGAGGCCTTTCCCTATTTGATATAAGATTTTTTCCAAGGCCTTAATCATCTTTAGACATCTTGGATGAGGTATTGAAAACATGTTTTATAATTTCTAGCATACGAACTTCCCTCATTATAAATTTAGTAATTGAAAGTTCATGTGTTTATTCAACTAGTAGAATACTCATGATTATTTTGGGATTATTTATTCAACTCATATTACTTCCATAATGTGTTCAAATTTATTATTTGTATAAGAATTTATTTTAAATTATTCACCATGACTAATGTTTATGTTATGTTATATTCCGCTATATTTCTTAATCTTATTTAGATTCTGATCTCACCCCTTTATTATGTTTCATTTTCCCCGGATATGAAGAAGTTAGTTATGAGTGACTTGCAGGCATAATCTAGGAGGCATGGACCTTTCTAATGTAATAAATTATTATTGTATTTCCTTTTATGATGTAAATATTAGCTTATATATTTATCTTATTTCCAAAATCTACTAAACTACTTGGTCCTTTGGGATACATATTTCTTTTTTATATGCCAATTTAATCAAATAAGGCACCGGCTTCAGGAAACTGGGGTCAGGTCCTTATAGTTGGTATCAAAGGAAGTTTAGTAGAAAACCTAGAAACTAGATTTAGAAAACATAGATTAGGGAAAAAATCCCTAAGACAGTATTTGAGGATAAACGTACAATAATATCCTAGTATTTTGGTAAGGAATATATTTTGTGGACATTTCTAAAACACACATCCTTGTTTAGATACTATAAGTAGACGTGGTTCTGGCACAGATGTACCTAGGAGTGAAAACTCTGACATGGAGTTTCAGGATTGACCTAGGGTATCATGGTACACAAAAATAGGCCTTACTATGCACCTATTTTTACACTCATATGGGATATTACTAGGATAATTCAAATTTTATTTACATGCCCTTATGAAGAATTTAAATGTAAATTTTTTCTCAAAGAAATCATGTTTATGGTTATGGGATTAGCCATGCATAGAATTCATAATTATACTAAGTATTTTTCAATGTCGGGATTATAAATTATGATTCATAACCTGATCTAGTGTATCCTATTATTCTGAAATGGTTCATAGTGGAAGGAATTGAAACCACATGAATGTGAATGTCCCATGTAGGTATTTATCTTCGATGTAAGAAAATTATGTTGGATTTGGTACTGTGATTGGTGTTGAGAAACTTATAACTATACTTGGAAAACTGACTCATGTTATGAATAATAACCTTACCTATGTGGAGAATTCAGATCCACCACATGGAGAAGCTTTGTTAGATCACTTTATGTGACAACACCCTCCATCATTCAATGAGACTACAAACCCATTTTTAGCCAAGCAGTGGATATGTTACCTAGAGAATATATTTCTTACGTTGGGATGTAATGAAAGAGAGAAGGTCTTCATGGAATTTTATCATCTACCTGGATATGCGAATCATTGGTGGTCATTAATCCAAAACACAAAGGATGAGGAATAGACATAAGATATGGAATAGAGGGACTTTAATGAAATATTCCAACACAATTACTTTCCTCGTGAACAACTATTAGATATGGAAAGGCCATTTATGAATTTAAATAAAAAAGATGATGAGAATGTTTCAAAGTATGAATATAACTTCACAAGGTTAGCAAGTCATGCTATAGACTACATACAAAATCCAAGGAGTAAGATTTATCAAATCCTTGATGGCCTAAATCCATTCCCCTGATGGGCACTGGTCTCCCAAAGTTTTTCATTACATGAGGATATAATTTCATGTTCTATCGAGATAGAAGATGAATTCTATAAGTATTATGACTTTAATGGAAGGAAATAGAAGAAGAGGGTTTCTGAAAACTCTGGAAAATGAATTAAAGATATGGGGAAGAAGGGAAGAGTAGAAATTCCACCATGTGATAATTTAGTAAGGAAACACCCTGGTGCATGTTTAAACGGAAAAGAGTATGCTTCAAATGTGGATAGAAAGGCCATCTTGCTGGTGATTTTATGGGGAAGAAAGAATCCATTAATGTTCAATTCTATAAATTCAGGAGATGAGACACTATTCTAATGATTTTCAAAGCGTCAAGGAAGCATGAAATAGAAAAGTCCAAGGGAGAAGGGACAAGCTAATGCGATCAAAACCACTAATATTGATGTTCCTACTGATGTGGTGGAAGGTATATTAATCATTTCCTCAAACATAGCCAATTTTTTATTTGATTCTGGATAATCACATTTTTTCAAATCATCTCAGTTTTCCAAGAAAATTAGATATTTTCAGTTTGATTTCATAAGAGAGTGGTCGGTAAAAACTCCTAAAAGAAGTATCATTGCAATAAAGTTATTTTAGAAAATTCCCATTATGGGATATAAATGTGCTTTATTTGTTGACTTTATTATCATACCCATGATTGAATTTTATATAATCCTTGGTATGGACTGGATTTCAAACCATGATACAAAAATTTATTACAAGAGGAAGGGGGATACAATTTTTTAGGATGATGTGGAATCCCTTATCAACAGGGAAGAAACATCACCATCTGATTCTCATATAGATCCACCCCAGTAGAAATACCGAATTAAATTATTGGGGAGGAATTTAATTCAATAACTATGGGTGAGGATGGGAATGTACAGATAGAGGACGTACCTATTGGCAAGAATATGTTGACGGATTTCCAGAGGATTTACCTGGACATCCTCCAGAGCGGGAAATTGAGTTTTTCATTGACTTAATTCCTTATTCAAGGAACATATCAAAGTCCCCTTATAGAATGGCCACTGTGGAGTTAGTGGAACAGAAGAAACAACTAGAAAAATTTAATGATAAAGGATTTATTCTCCCTAGTGTTTTTCCATGGGGATCCCCTATTATTTTCATTATGAATAAAGATTGGTGTATGAGGTTGTGCATTGACTAAAGATTTATCAATTCTATAATAATAAAGAACATGTATCCCATACCTCTCTTTGATGATTTATTTTATCAACTTCCTAGAGACCAATATTTTTTGAATATTGATCTTCTATCTGGAAATCATCATTTTCTTGTTAGGAAGGAAGAAATTCCAAAAAAAACATTTCAAACCGGGTATGGGAATTACATGTTGACAATAATTCCTTTTGGACTGACTAACGACCCTCTATTTCCAGGGATCTAATGAATTGAGTTTTCAAGGAATATCTAGATGACTTTGTGGTGGTATTTATTGATGATGTCTTGGTATAATCTAAAAGATATGAATATCATAAAAATCACTTACGCACTATTCTGAAGACTCTTAGAAGAAATGAATCATATGAAAGGTTTAGCAATTTTGAATTTTGGATTCAATCAGTTTCCTTTCTAGGCAACATTATCTCTAATGATCGAATATATGTTGATCCTGCGAAGACAAAGGCTGTGCCAGAATGGCCTACTCCAATGAACATAATTGAGGTACATAGTTTATTGGTTTATAAGGTTATTATCAGTGTTTCGTTTAGAACATCATTCGTTTAGAAAACCCAATGACCAATATTACATGTAAAGGGGTTAAGTTAATATGGAAAAAATAATGTGAAGACAATTTCGAAGAATTGAAGAGGAGATTAGTGAATGCTCCAATCCTAACCCTACTATTAAGGAATGATGGGTTTGTGATCTATAATGATGCGTCAATGAAGGTAATTGGTTGTGTCCTTACATAGAATGATAATGTTATTGCCTATACATCAAGGTAGTTGAAAATTCATGAAAGAAACTATCCCACATAGGATCTTCGGTTAGTAGTGGTAATCTTTTCTGTGATGATATGGAGACATTATATCTATGGTAAAAAAATGTGAGATATATACGGAATACAAGAGTCTGAAGTATATCTTCTCCCAAAAAAAAACTCAACATGAGGAAACGATGATGGATCAAACTACTCAAGGATTATGATTGTACTATACACTACCACCCAGGATAGGTAAATAGGGTAGCTGATACATTGAGCATGAATGGTCGTGGGGTTCTCAACAAAATGAGGATTGAAAAGGTTCATTTGTACATGGATATAATGATAATTGAAATGGGAATTATCAAAGAAGGTAAAGAATCACTACTTTTCATTTGGGTTCCCAAAACTATTTATTAGAGACAATTAAAAGTTCTCAGACTGATGATGGGAAACTTTGACAGAAAATTAATGCAGTGAAAGATGGGAAGATGGATGAATTTGTGTGTCAAGATGGAATTCTAAAATTTGGGAAGATGATTTGGGTCCTAGATACAACCAAGCTAAAAAGGGAGTTTTTGTAGTATTCCTATAGTTTTAATTTATCTATACACCCGGGTAGCACTAAGATGTATAGAGATTTGAAGGAACATTTTTGTTGGTATAACATGAAGAGGGAAATTGCGGATTATATATAAAGTTGTTTAATCTATCAACAAGTGAAGGCCGAAAGGCATCATCCAAAAGGAGTCATGCAACATATACCTATTTATACATTGAAATGGGATGACATCACCGTGGATTTTTTCACTGGATTACCCAAAACTCCAAGGAAGAATGATGTGATATGGTTAATTGTGGATCAAGTTACAAAATCTGCACATTTCCTCTCTATAAGGGTAAATTTTACACTGGAGCACTTTACAAGACTCTATATCAATGATGTTTTGAGACTTCATGGAGAACCTCTCTCAATTGTGTCTGATTGTGACCCATGATTTACATCGAAATTCCAGAGATGTCTTCAGAAATTTTTGGATATCAAGATTTGATTGAGTACTGTTTACCATCCACAAACTAACTAGAAATTAGATAGGACGATCCAAAACATAGAGGACATGTTGAGATCATGTTCAATTGACTTTAAAAGTATGTGGGATCAACACTTACATTTAGTGGAGTTTTAATAGAATAATTTTTTCTATTAAAATATTCAAATGGCACTATATAAAGAATTGTATAGAAAGAGATGTCATACACCATATTGTTGGGATGAAGTTGGATAAAGGAGGCCTCTGGGTCCAGAGCTTGTAGAGGAAACAACAAAAAAGGTAAAGACTATTCAAATTCATATCAAAATAGCAAAAAGTAGACAAAATATTTATGATGATAATCGAAGGAAGGATCTAGAATTTCAAGTGGGTGGTCACATTTTTCTGAAAATATCTCCATGGAAGGGTGTTATAAGAATTTGGAAGAAATGAAAATTGAGCCTTATGTACATTGGACCTTTTGAAATTCTGGAGAGAATTGAAGTTGTTTCATTTCATTTGGTTATGCCTCCTAGCCTGTCCAAAGTACACAATGTGTTCCGTGTCTCATTGCTGAGAAAGTACACACCAGACCCAATGCCTGTCCTCACTTATGAAGGTATAGAGTTGGAACCTGACCTATCTTACTATGAAGAGCCTATCTAGATTCTGAACACTTTAAAACAAGTGTTGAGGAATCAGACAACTCTTCTGGTAAAGGTACTTTGGATAAATCATAAAATAGAAGAGGAAACATCAGAGCCCAAGGAGCTTATGTTGAAGACCTACCCAAATCTTTATATGGGGTAACATTTTGTGAATTTCAAGGATCAAATTTTTTTATGGAGGGGAGAATGTACCACCCCAAGGGTTTAAAAATAAACATTGAATGCATGAATCATTATGTTCCTAAAAAATAACACATTTTATATTCTACATGTTAAACACAACTTTTCCTTTTCTATGTTTTGAATTTCAAAAAATGATCATCTAGAGTTGTGATCAGTAAGCCATTTGGAGTCTGATAGAACCAACTTGTTTTTTTGGTGAATAGTAAAAAATACTTATAAATAGTAATATTAATAGTAATATTATCCTTATGAATAGTAAATAATGATATTATTTTATTTTCATAAGATAATAATATAATTAGATATTAATTTAATTTTTCAATGTGATATAAAACTAATTATACCTTTAAAATTAATATTTTTCAAATAAAATATGACTTAATTTGAAAATTAAATTAATAATATTTCGAAAATTATTTTGGAAAAATGGAGTTCGTTTTTAAATTCTACACGTCAAAATAAAGTTAGGGTGAATTTTTCGGATTTTTTTGAAATTCTTGAATTTTTGATAAATAGTGAAATACTGTAAAATACCGTATATACAAATTATCAGTTAAATACACTATTGAAGTCATCATAAGTGATTTAAGTCCACTTGTTTTGAACTCAAATGAACTTATTACTACTAGGGGTTACATGAAACAGCACTCTTGGTTATCTTGGGGGAAATAATAAAATAATGAATAAAATATTCAAAATTTACTCCTCTCATCCACTATAACCCCCTCACTCCCTCTATTCTTCACTCATTTGATAATTGATTATCCAAAAAGTTCAGCCTAATTACCCTTACACAGTAACTCCCCACTTCCAAGAAGTTCTTGTTCTTTCCAAAAGACCAAAACTCATTCCTTTAAGAAGGTCCTCCCATAGGTTATTACAAAAGGTAAATCATCTTTTTTTTTTCATTTAGTTTCATTTCAATTTATCTTATTTTTTTATCCTCTCCCACCATCCTCTATCAAAATGAAAATGATAAATCTAGTGTCATCTATATAAAATAATTATATCATGTGAATGTAAAAACCATCATCAATATTCTTACTCTCTCCTTTTTATTTTATAAACGAAATCAATGTCCATGAGGTTCCAATTTATAACTTTCATGGACGATGAGGTTTTGTTCTTCAATTTATCCTATATTATAGGTCATGAAACCATTTTGATGGTTGAACCAAACTATAATATATGTATTAAAACCTAATTAATATTCATAAAAACTGTATACATACATACTATTAAATCATATGAGCAAACTAGTTCCTAATAATCAAAATACAGCTAAAATAATCTAAGTGAATGTCATTAATATTTCATCTAATGATTCACCATCATTCCATGAAACCAAATGATATAAATTACCATTAACACTTCTGTATTCTCATTAATAATATTTAATTTCAATTATGTAGATTTACATCCATTCCACATGAACTCCATTACTTAAAAACAAGTGAACCGATTATAAAAATCAAGAAAATGAACACTCTGAAATGACATAATTCAATATAATAACTTATCTATAAGGACATAAATGAAATAAAAATTATTATGATAATATAAATAAATGTATAATATGTTATTAAATAATTAATTAATAAGTATAATTTCATATTCCAGGACCTTAAGTTCAAGAGCAGAACACATTCAGACATAAGGTAAGGGTTTTCAACTCGAACCTCCATTTTCATTCAGGTTATTTTTATTATCTAATTACCTCAATGAAATTATTAAGTATTATCATGTACTACTCATATATTCTATGTAATTTTTTACATATGTTTACCAACTAGAATTATTCCTTATTTTATGTGTATTTACATGTTTTAAAAGTAAATTTTAAAATTATTTTTAAAATACAAGCCCGATTCATGGGAATTTCTCAAATTCTTACCTATTTTCAAGGGAACTCTATAATATGTTTTTGGAGACCATTATATACATAAAATAACTCATTTTATTTTGAAAATAATATCTTACTTCACTTCTAGTTTTATACAAATACATTTCCAAAGGAACTCTTCTTTTCAAAACAAAAGAGCATTTATCTGTAGATCTACTCATGATTTTATAAGAGTAGTTTTATCTATTTTAACACTATTAATGATTATTATGTTTTATTGGGATTATTATTTTATTATATCATCTAAAATATTTAATTGGATTTTTATGACTAGTTTTATTGTGGATGTGCTATCCTAAAACCATTCACCAATTTACTTCGAATGGTTAGTGTTTAAGCTTAATGTTCGGGGAAAGTTATTTACATTTCATAAGTGAGTTTCAATATGAAAATATATGTTGTTTTTGTTTATCCCTTCTCAAATGAGGAATTAATTAGACTTATTATGTGATGTGTGGGTACCTCTATAGCCCCTAGATTCATTATTAGGTCTCATGAGATAAATAAACATGGACTTGGTAGTGGCCTTGCCAAATTTGAGATATGGTTTTGGCTGAGGCCTTAATCATTTTTAGATGTCTTGGAACAGGCCTTGAAAAAATGTTTAAAAATATCTAAAATATGAAATTCACTCATTATGAAGCCAGTAATTGAAAGTTCGTGTGGTTATTCGATTAGTATAATACCCTTCATTATGTTGGCATTATTTACTCAACTCACATTCCAGCCATAATGTGTACAAGTTTATTATTTGTAAAGGCACGTGTTTTCAATTATTAACCATTACTAATTTTTATTTTTATGTTATATTCTTCTATATTTACTAATCTTACTGACCATTTGAGCTCACCACTTTCATATGTATTATTTTCCCAGGATATAAAGAAGTTTGTTATGAGTGACTTACAGGCTTAATCTTGGAGGGATGAATATTTATAATGGTATAAATTGATGTTTTATTTCCTTTCATGATGTAAATTTTAAATTATATATGCATCTTGTTTCCAAAATCTACTTAACTACTTGGTCCTTTGGGATACACATTCCTTGTCTATATGCCAATGTAATCAAATAAGGCATTGACTCTGGGCAACTGGGGTCAGGTCCTTACATTGAATCTTGACAAACATCTACTTAAATAATCTTCACTAGTCTCTCCCCATGTCTATGAGCCCTTGGTGTTTCCAAAAGATCCAAACCATTTACCTTAAAGAGGTTCTCAAGGAGGTGCATTCAAGAGGTAAAATCCCCTTCCTTTTCCTTATAATTTATTTTCAAGTTCTTTTATTTTATTAATCTCTTATCAATTAATATTTCCAAATGATCATGATAACTATAGTATTATATATATACTAGAATGATATCATGTTAATTTAATATCCATCATCAATATTCTTACACTCTCTCCTTTATTTTATGAAAAAAGTCATTGTTTGAGAGGTTTCGATTTCGACCATCATGGATGATGAAATGTCATTCTTTAATTACTCCTTCAACACCATTCATAAAACAATTTTTATGGTTGAACCAGATTATAAAATAATAATTATATCTTATATAAGGTTCTAGAACCATTAAATATATATGTTGTTAAATAATATAACAAAACTATTTCATTGTGATCATAAAAACTGCTAAAACTAAGCTAAATGATTATCATTAAACATTCATCCACATATATGGAAACAAAATAAGAAATAATAATAACTAAACATCTATTTTTTCCATTAATATCATATAAATTCAATTTTGTTGAATTATACCCATTCCCTATGAAATTTCATACTGATATATAAGTATGTCAATTGTGAAAACCATGGAAACGAATGCTTTTAAGAAATAAAATTATATCTTATAACTCATCAAAAAGGACATAAATGAACATAATAAAATTATATGAAATTAAATAAATGTATATAAGGTTATGGATTAATTAATTACTATATTTAATTTTTTTATCCAAGAAATTAAGGTCATGTGCATAACACCTTTGTACATAAGGTAATGGTTTTCTTCCCATACCAATATTTTAATCCACGTTATGATTTATTCCTCTATAAAAAAATTTAATTATTCATTATTATCATATATTTATTTTAAATTATATATATATCTTCCAAAATAATATTTCCATATCATTTAATTAATATTTTATGGTATAATAAATGTTTTACAACGTTCCCTTTTCAATTCTTCCCAATACGAATGTCCGATTAAAGGGAAGGTCTTGATTTCCTACCTATTTATAAGTACCATACACAATCTGTTTTAAGAAAATTTT
The DNA here is from genome assembly GCA_963277665.1 of Viscum album. NCBI lineage: Eukaryota > Viridiplantae > Streptophyta > Magnoliopsida > Santalales > Viscaceae > Viscum > Viscum album. The sequence goes on along the minus strand of OY728141.1, from coordinate 387,665,210 downwards.
ATTTTACTAAAATTACTAATTTTATCATGAAAAACTATATTATTTCATTTCAGGTTTTATACAAGCAATCATGACAAATACAAATGATTTTTCCAAAAATAACTCTTCTTTTCAAAGTAAAAAAGTGCATTTTTCTCAAAAATTCCACAATGATTTTATTAGAGTATTTTAATATATTCAATAAGATCTATTTAATTTTATTCATTATTTATTTTTATCTATTATTTTCATCATCCAACATATTTTATTAAAAGGTTTATGATCAGTATGATTGTGTATGTGTTATCTTGATACCATTCACCACACTACTCATAATGGTTTGTGATAATGTTTATAGATTGGTGAAAGTTATTTATACACATAAATATATGTTTTTTATGTAATTACCCATTCATATGAGGAATTCATTGGACTCAGTAAGTGATATGTGGGGCCCGATATATCTCATTGATGCATCAATAGGTATCATTAGACAAACTAGCATGGGTTTTTACCCATTATGTATGGTGTCTTAGTTGAGGGTTGACTGTATGATTATGATGTCTAGAATTATGCATTAACTCATTAATAAACTATTAATTAATATCAAATTTTATTATTCTACTTGTAGAATATCTATGGTTATGTTTTATTTTGGTATTATTTATTTAGCTTTTATTTCTCCCATATTATGCTCAATATTGTGTTTTAATGGCACATGTTCTTTAATTAATCAACATGTATTATTATCTATCATTTTTCTATATTAATTACCCTTAACGAGCTTTTATGTTCACCAATTTCTTACATTTATTTTCTATAGTATTCCAAGATTAATTTTAGGAATGACATGCAAAGATAATCTAAAATAATACAAGTGTTTCCAAAGGATTTTCTATGTTGTATTTCATTTCATATTGTAGTGTTGAACTTATGTATGTATCTGGTTTTCCAATTATACTAGGCCATTTTTCCTTTAGAACATTAATTTCTTGTTTATATGCTAATGTAATAAAATAGGTCACTAGCTCAGGGAAAATGTGGTTGGGGTCCTTAAAGTTGGTAAAAGAGGATGTTTTGTACAAACCTTGGAAAATAGATTTAGAAAACATATATGAGGGAACATAACCCTAACATAGAATTTTAGGATTAGAATAAAAGAAAATCCTATAAGTTAGATAAGGAATATATTTTGTGGGTCTTCCTAACAATGCATCCCTCTCTATATACTACAAGTGTATGAGGTTTTGGCATATATGTACCTAGAAGTAGCAACTCCAAAATGGTGTTCCATGCCTAACTTGGGGACAACTGAATCAGGTTATGAATTATAACCTTACCCATATGGAGAATCCTGATCCACAATGTGGAGGATAAATGCTAGAAAAATTTATGTGATAAAAACCTACATCATTCAATGGGACAAAAAACCCAGTTGTAGATGAGAAATGGATAAGTTCCTTAGATAATATATTTATCTCTTTGGGAAGGAATGAAAAGGAGAAAGTTGTCATTGATGTTTATTGTCTATTTGGAGATGTTTATAAATGGTGTTCACTAATCCAAAACAAAAATTATGTGTAAGAAATTATATTTACAGTGTGGAATTATTTTAAAGAAAATTTTCATAGAAAAATATCTTCCTCATAAACAATGTGTAGATATGGAGAGGCAATTCGTGAGTTTAAGATAGAAATAGGATGAAAACGTTTCTAATTATGAATTCAAATTTAGAAATTTATCAAGGTATTCTATAGAATACATAATTAATCCAAGGATGAAGGTTAATAAATTCATTAATAGTTTAAATCCAGTCCTTTAATGGGCATTGATCTCCCAAAATTTCTCACCATATAAAGATATAGTCTCATGTGCTGTCAAGACATAAAAATAATTCTCTAAGTATTATGAATTTAAAGGAATTACAAATAAGAATAGAGTTATTGAAAACTCTTGAACTGTAAATAAGGAATAGGAGAAGAGGGTAAGAATTTATTTTGAATTTTGTGATAATTGTGGGAAGAAACACCCTAGTACTTTCCTGAAGGGTTTGTGTTTTTGTTTCAGGTGTGGATGAAAAGACCACCAAGCCTGTGATTGTAACTGAAATAATGAATCATAAAATTACCAATGATACAATTTCAAATAAATGGGAAATTATGAAAATTATTGTCCAAGGAGTTAAGGAAAACATCCCCAATGAAGGACAGGGAGAAAGGCCAAGATTATGTGGTCACAACTATTGAGGGTGAAGATCTTAAAAAAGTGGTGGAAGGTACATTAATAATTTCCCCAAGATTTTCCAATGATTTATTTGATTATTGGTCATCAAATTATTTTATATCTTCCCATTTTTCCAAGAAAATTAGGCATTTCAAATTTTATTTTATAAATGATTTGTCAGTAAAAACTCGTAAGGTAAGTACCACTGTAACAAATTTGTGTCAGTTTGTTCCCTTTATGACCCAAAAAAGTTCCCTAGTTGTTGAACTCAAAATCATACCTATGATTGAACTTGATATAATACTTGGTATATATTGGATTTCAAATCATTATGTGATAATATATTGCAAGAATAATGAAGTTACAATTTTTGAGAATGATATAGAGTCTCTTATATTTAGAGCAGAAACCTCGCCATATAAATGTTATCCATATCCACCCCTAGTAGACCTTCTAAATGAAATTATTTGGGAGAATGAGAAAATAATATCTATGGGTGAGGAAATAAATATTCAAATCAAGGATGTTTCTATTGTATATGATTACATTGATTCAATTTTAGAGGATTTACTTGGACATCTTCCATATTAGGAAATTAAGTTTTCTATTGATTTAACTCATGCTTCAATGTCATTATCAAATGATCTTTATAGAATGGGAACATTAGAATTACTGAAGCAAAATAATAAACTAGAGGAATTGAGTGATAAAATATTTATTCTCCCTAGTGTTTATCCATTGGGATCCATTATTCTATTTGTTAAGAAGAAATATGGGTCCACGAGGCTGTGTATTGACTATAGGGAAATAAATTCTATTACGATAAAGAAAAAGTATCATCTTTATTGCATTGATGATTTATTTGATCGACTTCATAGAGAAAAATATTTTTTTAAGATTGACCTTTGATCTATAAATCATAGGCTATGTATGATTAAGGACAGTATTCCAAAGACAACATTTCAAATTAGATATAAAAATTATGAGTTTATAGTAATTACTTTTTCAAGGACTAATGAACCCTCTGTTTTCATGTATTTAATTAATATAGTTTTCAAGGAATATCTTTATGAATTTTTTTGTGGTATTTATTGATAATATCTTGGTATACTCAAAAATCTATGAAGATCCTAAGAATCACTTGAAAATTGTTCTAAAGAATCTTAAAATAAATGAGTTATATGGGATGTTTAAAAAGTGTGAATTCTGGCTTCAAATAATTTCTCTTCATGTCCGTATTACCTATAAAGATGAAATATTTGTTTATACTGTAAATAAAAAGGTAGTTTATAAATTAAATACACCAACTAACATAACTGAAGTATATAGTTTTATTGGTTTAGTAGGTTATTATCGACTTTTCATTCAGAATATTACCTGACTAGCTAACCTGTTAACCAAGATTACTTGTAAAGGGGTTAAGTTTGTATGGAAAAAGAATGCAAATAATGTTTTTAGGAATTAAATAATAGATTAGCGAATGCTCCAATTTTTACTCTACCATCAATAAATGGTGAATTTTTTATTTATAGTGATGCATCAATGAAAATGACTTAGTTGTGTCCTTATGTAGAATGAAGGAGTTATTGCCTATCACCAAGGCTGTTAAAAACTCATGAAAAGAATTATCTAAATCATGATCTTGAGAAATTACCTATAACATTTTCTCTAAAGATATTGAGAAATTATCTATATGGTGAAATATGTTAGATATATACATATAACAAGATCTTGAAATATATCTTCTCATATAAATAACTCAACATGAGGAAAATAATATGGCTCCAGTTTTGTATGGATTATGATTGTTCAATACACTATCACCGAGGGAAGGAAAATAAGGTAGCTGATTCATTGAGTAGGAAAGATCATGTAGTTCAGAGGAAAATGATATTTTACAGGGATCCCTTGTATATGGATCTAGAAAGTATGGACATGAAAATTATCAAAGAAGGTGAAATGTCACTACTTTTTTCAATTGGTTGAACAAACATCTTTATTAGAAAAGATTATAATTTCTCAGCCTGATGATGAAAATCTTCAAAAAAAATTAATCTGTGAATGATGGTAATTTGGAAGACATTATGTATGAAGATGGAATTTTAAATTTTGGGAGGGGGATACATATTTCCTCTATACCTATGATAAAAAGGGAGTTGTTGGATGATGATCATAGCTTTAATTTCTCTATATGCTCTGGTATCACTAGGATGTGTAGATATTAGAAGCAACATTTATTGTGGGATAATATAAAGTGGAAAATGAATAATTATGTATCAAGATGTTTAGTTTATCAATAGGTGAAGGCTGAAAGAAAACATCTTAGATGTGTCTTGCAACCTCTTCGTATTCCTACATGGAAATGGTATTACATCAGTATGGATTTTTTCATTGGATTTCACAAAAAATCCATGAAATAATGATGTAACATGGGTAATTGTAGATTGAATTACCAAATCTACACATTTTCATGCTATAAAGGAAGGTTTTCCACTAGTGCACCTTGCATGACTCTATATTAATGAAATTATAATACATCATGGAGAACCTATTTCTATTGTGTCTGGTCTTTATCCATGATTTAGATAGAAATTATGGAAATGTATTTAGAAATATTTAGATACAGAGCTTCATTTGAGTACTTCTTACCTCAAACTAACAGGAAATCAGAAAGGATGATCCAGACGTTAGAAGACATGAACATATCATATACACATGATTTTCAAGGTATGTGGGATTAGTATTTACCTTTGATAGAGTTTTAATACAATAATAGTTTCCATTCTAGAATTCAAATCGAACCATATGAAGCATTGTAAAAAAAGAGATTTAAAAGACCAAAGTGTTGGGATGAAGTTGGTGAAATTAATCTTGTATGCCCAATGCTTATTAAGGAAACAAAAACCATTGTAATTAATATTCAAACCCATATCAAATCTAATCCATGTAGAAAAAAGATCTATGCCGATAATCAAATGAAGGATTTGGAATTTCAAGTGGGAGATCACATTTTCTTAGAATAATCTCCATGGAAGGGTGTTATAATATGTGGGGAGAAAGGGAAATTGAGCCCCAAGTAAATTGGTCCTTTTTAAATTATATAGATATTTGGAGCTTTGGATTATCGTTTGGTGATGCCTTTTATCCTTTCTAAATTACCCAATTTGTTCCATGTATCATTTTTTAAAAAGTACATTCTAGACTCAACAATTGTCCTTACTTATGAACGAATAGATATGGAACCTGATTTATCTTACTATGAATAGACTCACTATATATTGGACATAAAAGAATAAGTGTTGAGGAATCCAAAAACTCGTATATTAAAGGTACTTTGGACAAATCATAAAATTTAAGAGGTGATGTTAGAGCCTGAGGAACTTATGATAAAGAACTACTGAAATCATTTTATAAGGTATCATTACTAAATTTCAAGGTTGAAATTTTGAAGGAGGGGAGAATATAACACCCCAACAATTTACAAATAAATTTAATGTAAAATGTAATGAACACAACACCGATGCTATGTCAAGAAAAACTTTATTATTATAATTATTTATACAAGATAGTTATAACTTATCCATGAACCATAACTTTTTCACATCTATGATTTTAATTTTAAAAAATAGAGATACAGATTGTGATCATTATGAAATTTAGTGTATGATAGGATCGACTAATTTTTTTTGGTGAATAGAAACTTGGACGTTTTTAATAGTAATGTTACCCTTTTCAATAGTAATATGACCCTTATGAATAGTAAAATCACCAATGAAAGTAAAAATAATTTTTTTTCATCTTATAAAGGAAATTATGTTATAATTATATCAAAGTGTAACTAAATGAATATTTTAAAAATTAATATTTAACTGTTCATATTTTTGTAATTCATAAATATTTAATTACAATATTATAATGATTTAAAAGAAAATTACTTTTCATAAAAATTAGTCAGAAATTAATAATTTGTATCCTTATGATTTTAGGACAATTTTATGACATCATAGTTAATTTTTGAAAGCGTTATAAAATCAGTTATAAATTTAAAACATTATTTTTTGAGTAAATAATTTTTTTAATTAAAAATTAACCTTACCATATTTAAAAAATTATTTTCATAAAATGGAGTTCATTTTTGTATAATACATTTCAAAAAATGGTTATGGTGAATTTTTGATATTTTTCGGAAATACTTGCATTTTAAGTGAATAAGAAAATATCAAACTTTACAGTATAAATACATTATAAGCTAAATACACTATTACTTGAGTCATGGATGATTTAAAAAACATTTTTTATTAATAACATTAACTTATTAATATATTTAGTAAAAAAAATAAATACTCTTTCTTTTCATGATAAAAAAATAATATCATGGAAAAATAATGAAAAAACACCCCTCTCCTCCACTATAAAACCACCCCTCACCCCATCTTCTCATGAAAACTATAAGAATTCAATCATGTAAAAATTATACCCAAATACTCTTCCATAGTCTCTACCTAGGTATAGGATATCTTGGTCTTGGGAAAAGAACAAAACCCCTTCCCTTAAGGATGTGTATTCAAGAGATAAAATCCTCTTCCTTTTCCTTTTAATTACATTTCAAGTTCTTTTCTTTTATGAATATCTCATAACCTACTATGTCCAAATGAACATGATAGCTAAAATATCATCTATATACATGAATTATATCATGTTAATGGAATAATAATCATCTATCCTCTTACTCTCTCTCTCTCTCTCTTTTATTTAAAAAATGAAATCTTCATTCGGGAGGTGCCAATTTACAACCATCATGGATGACAAACTTTCATTCTCTAATTACCACTTAAAGGATGGTCATGAAACCATTTTTATGGTTGAACCAGATTGAAATTTTTTTATTATATCTTATGTTAGATTCTGGAACCACTCTACATATATGATAATAAATAATAGAACAAAACAATTTCATTGTGATAGAAAAACAGAAAAAATTAAGCTGAATGATTATCATTAATAGTTTTTCCTCATATATGAAAAAAATAATAAATAATACCAATTAAACTTATAGTTTTTCATTAATATCATATAAATTAAATCCTATAGAATTATACCCATTCCACTTGAACTTCCATCCTCACATTTAAGTATACAGATCTTGAAAACCAAGTAAACGAATGCTTTCAGGCAATAAAATTTTATCTTATAACTCATCAAAAAAGACATAAAAAACATAATAAAATTATAATTAATGGAATACATGTATATAAGTTTCTGAATTAATTAATTCAGGGATTTAATTTGATTATCCAGGATGTTTAGTTTAAGTAAATAATACCTTCAGACATCAGGTATGGGTTTTCATCCCAAACCTCTATTTTCATTTGGGTTATGATTTATTCCTCTATAAACCAACGTAATCCTTCATTATTTTTATATAATTATTATAAATTATATATATTTTCTGAAATCATATTTCCATATCATTTGATCATTTTTTATGGGATAATAAATGTTATACAAAGTTCCATTCTAAATTCTTCCTGATATGCAAGTCTGATTAAAGGGAACGTATCTATTTCTTAAACAAATTCAAGTACGATCCATAATATATTTTAAGACACATTTATTTTAATAATACAACTATTTTTTACATTAAAACTTATATTTTTTTTATTTATGGTTTTATGAAAATAATCATGACAAATACAAATGAATTTTCCAAAAGAACTCTTCTTTACAAAGTAAAAGGGTATTTATTTCAAGAATTCATTGATGATTCTATTAGAGTATTTTTATATATTTAAGAACATATATTTAATTGTATTATTTATTGAGTTTTATATATTATTTGTATCATCCATCATATTTTATTAAATTATTTATGATCATTTTGACTATGGATGTGTTGTCTTGATAACATTCACCATACTACCTAGAATGGTTAGTGATCAGGTTTATAGATTGGGGAATGTTATTTAAATTTCAATTGTATATGTTTTTTAGGTCTATCTTATTCAAATGAGGAATTCATTTGACATATTATGTGGAGAGTGGGGACCAATATATCCCCTCAATGCATCAATAAGTCTCATGAGACAAACTAGCTTGGATGTTTACACATTATGTATGGTGTCGTGCTCGAGGAATTATTATTTTGATTATGATGTATGAAATTATGCATTCCATCATTATGAAACTAGTAATAGATATACAATGTGATTATTCGACTAGCATAATATTTAATTTTATGTTTTATTATGAAATTATTTATTTAACTTTTATTCCTATCCTATTATGGTAAATATTTTGTTTTAATGGAACACATTATTTAGTTTTTTATTATGCATTATTATTTGTGATTCTGCAGTATTGCATATCCTTACTGAGCCTCTAAGAACACCCATTTCTTATGTTTATTTTCCTTAATATTCCAATATTAATTTTATGAATGACATGAAAATATAATCTAGAAGAATATGAGTGTTTCCAAATGATTTTCTATGATGTATTTCATTTAAATTTGTAATGTTGAACATATGTAGGTATCTGGTTTTACAATGCTAATAAACTAATCATTACTTCAGGATACAAATTCTTTATTTATAAGCCAATGTAATAAAATAAAGCACTAAATATGGGAAACTAGGGTCGGGGTCCTTACTAAAAAACCTTTTTATCAGCACTCATGACTAATGATATTTGAATGATTTTGTATGAATTCTATAAGTTATGATCATTTCATCATAGACTTATGCTTATATTATCATTACTTATGATCATTGATTAATATATTCTATGTTTACCATTACTGAGGATATGATCTCACCCAATCTTATCTTTATATTTCCCTAGTTAAAGAAGAAAGTTTTTAAATAGGTTATGTTTTGAGAAGGGTACTATGTGAGAAGAAATGTTTAGAGATCATGAAATATGATTATTTTGTATATAGTCTCTAAAGAAACCAAATATTTACAGTTACAGGGAATCTATTATTTTACGATGTATTGAATATTCATCTATAAGGATGTACTATTTATGTATGAAATTCATGATTGATAACAGGTAAGGGTTTTAAATCTTTTAAAAATTTATTTATTTAAAAAAATATGTATTATCATTTTTTGTATAAAAAGATATATGTTTTTAATTATTGAATACCTTATATGATTTACATGGGTGTACTTTCAAAATCATATTTTTTTTTGGAAAAAAAATTTAAACATATATTAATCTTGTTCAAAATGAAAAAGGATATCTAATTTTTTTTCTTAGATGTAAAAGAGGAGGAAAATTTTTAAATTTGGAATTTGAGAGTTTTTTTTGAATAAAATATATATCCCCAAAAATTTTCATTCTCTAGGTCACGATAATAAAATGGTGTTGTGGAAAGGAAAAATAGAACACTAACTGATATTTCTAGAACCGTGTTAAATGAATTTAATACTCCAAGATATTTTGGGAAAAATATATATTAATACACCTTGTTATGTTTCAAATAAAGTTATTTTAAAACATATATTAATGAAAACATCTTATGAGATTATGAAAATTTTGAAAACAAATTGGACACATTAGAGTGCTCAATGGAAATATTTATATTTTAAATAAATGATTCAAATTATCATAAAGGTGTATTTTATAAGTTATTAAAATTATATTAAATCATATAATGTCTAAAATACAATATCTATCACAATTGAAGAAACCTTTCATATTATTGTTCATGAAATACTTTTAAAAGATAAGAATATATATTTTGATAAAATTGCTATGGATTTCAGAGACTTTAATTTTAGAGAAGATGATATTAGGGAAGCTAATGAAACTCTCTAGGTTTAGGATTAAAAGTTAACCTCTCAACTTAATACTAGGAGTTATAAACCTCATAAGGAATATATAATTGATAATATCAATAGAAATTTAGAATGAAATATTAGGACTAGTAAATATATAACGATTGTCTATGATTATTATGATTTTATTTTTGATTTTATTCTAAAAAATATTGATCAATATTTAAATGATTATAATTATATTTTTTCTATGAAATAGTTGACACAATGAATATAACTAGTTTATTTTAATTTTTAACTCAGTTTATATCCATTGAGGTTCTATAGGTTTATGGGATTCAATATTAAAATTTTTGATGTTTTGTGGAAAACAATACAGGTGCATAGTTTAGGCGCACAGTTAATAGTAACCATAATGTAACAAAGTGAAATGAATATATTAGTTATATTGATAATTTTTACTATTTTGAGCATCGTTTTTTTAGCTCTGTCTGTCACCAAGAAAACCATTAATATGTTTGGGTTTGGGTCTAGAGGTTGTCCCGTGATTTTTTAAATAATGTGGCAATTCACAAGAAAACTGTGAGACTTTGTTTTAAAGGGATAGTGGATACCACATGGTTGGTGCATGATTTATCTTAACGTATAGCCTAACTATGTATCCTAATATTAACTTTATATAATGTAAAACTACATTGATGACCATTGTCGTTTTTAACTCTAATATCCTTATAATCCCTCATTAACTCAAAATAGCCCCTCCATAATCCTCTAGATGAATCTTCCCATGATTCCTTGGTGATATTAAAATGATTTGGGTGGAACTATGAAAGGTATGTTCAGATTTCCTCTTGTTTTATCCTCATTTAACTATATCTATCTTCTATCTCTCTTCTCATTGGTATGTTAGAACACAATTGGGCTGTGATTTCTAATCTTGAGAGTGTTATTGGGGAATTTTTAGACTTATTTTTGGATCCAGTGCATGAGACAAAAAAATACCAAGACTTTTTTCAAAAAAAAAACCCAAATCATGTTATAGATGTGGAATTTCTAGCCATATCTAGTCCTTATATGGTAAATTACCTCAGGGAATAAATAATGGATTCAAGGTTACTAAATGATCTTAGTTCTATTCGGACATAGAGAAATGAGGTGGAATTATCTATTATAACAAATTGGATACTCTAGAAGAAAATAAAGTGAATGGGGTATCTGAGTCTGGTCATCTTATGAAATAGAGTATATACCAAAGGAATATGATGTAAGTCCTACTATTTTCAGAGGTACAATGTTTATTTTGTCTTTTATGGTTTTGGAATTTTCTGATACTAGGGATTCTCAATTATTATTTCATCTATGTTAATTTCTATGCTATTTTTTCATTTATAGATAATTACCATCAAAATGGATCTTGACACTCCCTAGGTAATGATGAAGGATCTTGACTTTATGTTCCTAAAGTACCGTGTTATGATTTTCGAACTTGAAGTTGTGTGGGATTTCATGGTTTTGGATTTTGATATCTTTGACCTTATAATTAGAATGGATTGGATGGCCCTTTTATGGCCTAGATTTATTTTTATCATTATTTAGATTAGTTTATTTCCTTTGATGGTGTCCCCCCATGTATTTTAGGATGAGTGGGGTCCTAGATTAGGGAGAATGATGCCTATTGTTCCTTTGTATGGAATGATCTATTTTTTTTAGTATAGAGTGAGTACCCTAAGATCTTTCATAATTTTATTTCAATGGTACCACCAAAGAGAGAGGTTGAGTTCAATATTTACCTACTTCATAGGATGATACCCATTTCTATAGAAACTTATTATATAAAATCCGTTGAGATGAAAGATATTAAAGTACATATTTTAGGATCTTGAGGTCAAAGGATTTTTCCATCCAAGTGTTTCACCTTGGGCTTTACCAGTTATCTTTTAAAATTATGAATATGGAATTCCATGGCTTAGTGTTGATTATCAAAAGAAAAATTAGGTTAAAGTAAAAAAAACAAATACCCCTTTCCAAGGAATGGTGATATAGTTAATCAACTTTGAGAAGCTATGTGGTCTTCTTAGATTAAACTGTGATATAGGTACCATCAATTGAGATCCTGATAAAAAGTTATACCTAAGATAATGTTTAAGAGATGGTATGGGAATCTTGAGTTCCTAGTTATGCCAATTTATAGGAGGAACATTAGGATAATTTGTATTTCAACCTTATAATTTGGAAAGAGTATCATCATTATGGGAAGCTATCTAAGTGTGAGTTTTGGATTTGAGAAGTAATATTTCTAAGGCATGTTATACTTGAGGAGGAATCCCAATAGATCATCAGAAGATTAAAATAGTTATTTCTATGTAGAAACCTATTTTTTTATATCTAGATCTTTATGGGTTTAACAAGATATCATAGACATTTTTATATGACCTCTCAAAGATTGTATCTCCTATAAAATATTTTACTTGGAAAGGTGTTATGTTTTAATGTAATGTTATGTGATAAATATATTTTGAGCAACTAAAGGTGATATTGACTTTGGATCGGGTTATAATTCTCCCTGAACTGAGTTTAAGCTATGATGCTTATTGTGATGCCTCATGTATAATATTAAGATATATTCTAATGTAAGGAAAGTAGGTGGTGACCTATTGGTCTCTCCAATTTCACTTTCATGAGATGAATTATCCAACACATAACCTTTAATTGGAATCCATGATTCATTATCTCAAGACATAGCACCACTATCTCATAAGTGGTAGTTTCACTATGTATTTAGATGATAAGTTCCTGAAGTTTATTTTAATCACGAGAGACATGAACTTATAAGAGAGGCACTATGTTGAATATCTTAAAATTTTTAATCTTGATATTACATACATACATGGAAAAGGTAATGTAGTCATCGACACATTGTGAAAGAAGTTACAAACATAGAAATCAATGGAATTAGTGGAGGATTGGCCTTTAAAGATTCTTTTTGAAAAGATGAGATTAGAAGTGGTAAAGGTTAATGGAAAGGTGTTTGTTTGTTGTGAAAAAATTGATTCATCATTTGATGATCAGATCATGTTTGAACAAGAAAGTAAAATCGAATTTCATCATTTTAGTAAAATCCTTGATGATAGGAAGACCTTGTGTGACTAGTCTTAGTCTCTTATTAGAGTTTTTTTCAAGGTAGATTGGTCTTTTTGATAACTCTGAGGTATGATATGATGGAAAATTTACATTAAATGATTTGGTTCACACATCTAAGAGCTACAAAAATGTATCATGAACTGAGACATAAAAATTGGTTATCAGTGATGAGGAAATCAAATGTAGACTTCATGTCATGATTCCTTAACTTCCATAATATTAAGGCGTAACTCTATAGACTTTCCAATTTATTATAGATCTTACCCATCCCAATTTGGAAATGAGACAAGATATCCATAGACTTCATGATTAGACTATCTCATATGCCCATTGTAATGGATTTTATTTGTGTGATCATCGATCAAATAACAAAATTAGCTCATTTCCTTATAATAAAAGAGTTGACTGAGGTTGAAGATATTGAGCTCTTATATGTATTAGATATTGTGAATTTCCATATAATTACTTCTACCATAAATTTTTTATAGATACTCCTGACTCATTTCCTAGTCTTATAAGGGATTGTAATAGGCGATGGGTACCCAACTGATGTTAGGAACAATGAATCATCCTCATACAAATCATTATATTGAGAGACTTATCTAGATTCTATAAGATCTTTATGAATATATATTTGTCTTTAGTGGTTCTTGGGATAAGAATTTGACCTTTACTTTTTTTATAACATGATTCATGTGAATTTTATTAAAATATAACCCTTTAAACCCATGTATAAGAATATATGTCAGTCTCTATAAAGCATACACATCTCACCATTATTGACTAATGTAATTTGAAGTTGATGATTAGGTTCTTTTCAAAGATTCTCCCTAGTTCGGGCATTATCACTTGGGAACAAATGGTAAGTTATATCTATGGTATATTGGTCTTTTAGAGATCATTGAGTTACTTGGAAAGGTGGAATATCAATTGAACTTACCATCCTACTTGACATTGATTCATGATTTCTTCCATGTTTACCAACTAAATAAGTATCAACCAGAACCCTCCTATGTGATTGAATGGGAGGATGTAGATATTGAAGCTGATACATCTATGCTTTAACAACCAATTTAGATTATGGTTCATCAATATAAGGGGTTTTGTGGTAAAACTAATACCTTATTATATATTTTATGGAAGAAAAAATGAAGAAACGATGTTATATGGGAGTGGGAAGAATTTATGAGGCATTAGTGGCCTTATTTGTTTTCAAGTATAGAATATTGACTACTTCATGGGGAGAAAAAGTTCCATGGTGGGGAGAACTATGAAAACCTCTAGATTATAGGTATGTTTTAATTTTTATCATATTTTATATCTTTTTTAGGTTATATAGGTTTATGGGAGTCAAAGGATTAAAATTTAATGTTTTTGAGAAAATAGACCAGGTTTATGATTTAAGTTTGAAGTTTGTAGTAACTATGTTGTAACAATTTGATATAGATTGGTTGGTTCCAATGGTAATGTGAACTAATTTGGGAATTGTTTTTCTAATGATGTAAGTCTCAAAGAAAACTATTCAAATGATTGAGTATGGGTACATAGGCTACCATAGGGTTTCTCATCCACATAGATATTCCTTGGAAACCACATGACTTTGTTTTCAAGAGATGAGTATTATTGCACTATTAGCACACAGATTGTATAACCATGTTTCATAATCATGAAACCCAATCCTAACTTATAAAAATATAACACCACATTAATTCCCTTGGTTTATATTTACTATAAACTTATCATAATCCTTTATTATATCAAACTATCCCCTCCATTATGATCTATATGACACTTACCTTGATTCTTTGGTCAGCCTCAATTGATTTGGGAGATATTTTTAAGGAATATTAAGATTTATTATTGATTTATCCTTTTTTTCCAAGATCAATCCCCAAATATCTCTTCTCCTGAGTTTTTTGGGACCCAATTGGACCATGATTTCTTGATCAAAAGGGGTTTATGGGGAATTTATTAGGTTATATATAGATTTAGGCAAGTGAGAATGGGATATCTCCATTCCCCATCATCAAAATCAAATGCATCAATGTTTAATCCATTGTAAATGTAAGTGTCTCTATAAAATGGATTATTTCCCATTGTATTGTTGATTTTTTTGAAATATATTGATTTTGGAATATAAAAATGATTTATTTAATATTTTTAAGGGACAAATTGAAATCCATGATTTTATAATTTATATTTTTTAGCAGTGATAATTGTTTTAAAATAAATTTCATTTAAAATAGTTTTTATAAATATTAAGTGTCTGTTGAAATTATATAAAGAAGTTTTCAAAACATGCGTTAAATTCTCTTACAAGTAATTGTAAACATTAGAACTTGGGGAAGACCTTGGGATACATAGTTTATATGGAACTAGGATAGGTACGATTGAGGCCTTAGATGTCATGGTATCATAGACCCTATCTCAAGATCCATTTACTCATTGTTAGAAGACATTACATGGATTCTTGTTCTTTAATTTTCCCACTTATTTTTAAGGGCATGGACTTTATTGGTTATTTCCATTTATTTGAATCAAACACGTTTTGATTTCATGTTCTTAAGGAATTGGAAAAGGATTTTTTTAAATAAAAATGAACGAGATGTTTTATCAAAATGTGTTTTCATACAAATCACTTTATAAAACATTGTTTCATTTTAAATCTGGAAAAAAAATTTCCTTGTGAAATCATTTTTATATATTTCAGGTGGCATCCTACTAGGAATTTTTTGACACCCTAAATTTTTCATGGGGTATATGTCGAATTTATTTTTTAGGGATCAGGTAATGGGAAAAGATTTATATATATTGGATTCAAATCTTAGTAGACATTGTTTTTGGCTGCTTTGGTATAGTGGTGACTGATAGTTACAAGGATATGGACTCTTAGCTCATGGTTGGTGTTATGTTCTAGGCCATTGGGATTTTGGGTTTCTATTCGTAATGTATACTTTATACTTCCTCTATATTATAAATTTTAGAAATATATATATATATATCCTTTAGTATATGATATATGTGTTTAAGGTTAAATCATTCCCATTTTTTCTATATTTGATACCCATGTGCTTATCTCTAATCTGTGGTAACTAGGAACACACTTCAAGACTTTTGGCGGGCTATATTAGGTGACATGTGAAGTCGAACTAGGTAATTTCGTTACAAATTGGTATTATAGGAGTTAATTTGTGTCCGTGGTTGATGGTAGACTACATTAGAACCATGGAAACATGGGAATTAAGTGTAGAAGGGTGTTTTATTAGTTTAATTCTATATCTAAATGTAAATATCTATGGGTGGTTAGGAATGTCTCTTCAAGCCTGATCTTGGGTTTTAAGGTTATTTAATGGAACATGATTTGGTGTTTTTTTAGATTAACCTTATTTGCTCGTATATTTCATTCCAATGTTTCTACCTCTCATTTGACGAATCTGTTTTGAATTAAAATATTATTATTTAAGGGATATTATATGGAATTATAAATAATGTTATTTTATTCCTAAATGCTCTATTAAAATAATTTGATACTTTCCTATGTGTTTAGTAGAAAATGTGTCCTGGAAAAGATCTTCTAAATCCATAAGAAGATGCTCCAAGACAAGATCTCTAGGTGAATACAATAGCCTAACCTTCATTAGTGTAAGAAATTATCTGGAAAATCATAAATCTGGGTTAATCTACTATTATAAACATTTAATGGATAGTGATCCATGTTTTATAATTTACCAAGAAGAATCCACATATTTTAATTATGATAGGGGAACATAAGAACCTAAAGAGTGTCACGAATTTATTGAAATAATTTTTGTTACTTTATAAAGACTCCATTGGACTTAGGAGGGGGTTTAGACACATATAAAATTGAATGATCGAGAATCAAATTGTGTGATTCCATTTTATAAGCTATGTTTTAGAAATATCTTAACTAGACTATTTTGAAGAAGGTCTCCAATATGATGTTTTACCATGAAAAATTGTCAGTGGTGAATACTCATGAATTTGTGAATTTGGCGAAAGGGGAATGTTTAGTTATGGAATAAACTAACCATTTTTATGAGTTAGTGAACATAACACCCAAATATGTTTCAAATGAAAACCCTAAATCTTGTAGGTTTGATATTGGTTTAAGGGATGATGTTTGGTCAATGATGGTTCTCTTATTCATGCCGAACCTTGCTAAGGTGGTTGGAAAAATATATAACTAAGTAAAACATTGCCCTGAAGATTATTCACAGTGGATATTTAGTAACTGCAATTGGGAATCCAAGATGTGTCTTCTATCCAAAAGATAATGCAAGGAAATCCATACCAGGGTAGTGACAGTGGTGCAAAGTATAAATCAGGACAATGTTGAGTTGTTTTCATATAGTGTGGGATAAATGGGTACAACAATCCTTATTTTTTAACAACACTCAGATTATTCCATATATGTAGATAGTTTGTCCATATCTAGCAATTTTATAGAAAATTAATGCAAGGAAGTATAGATGGATCCATGGACACAAAAATCTCTTAGTTCCATTTTAACAAAATAAAATGGGTGGCTTTAATTATTATGTAAATGGGAAAATTAGGCTATAAAAAATTCAAGGGGGGAGATGAGGTTGGAAATCCTTATCCAATGGAGTATACACTAGAGGAATATGAAACATGGCTAGCTACTGTGTGATTTACAATGTTTATTTTTTATTATATGGTTCTGGAATTATTTGATACTAGTGCCTTAAATTCCGTCATATAATCTAAGTTGATTGATGTGTTGGGTTTGTGTTCTGAGATTATTCCCTTCCCGATGGATATTTCCAGTCCCTTGGGAAAGGGGAAAGAGAATGGTTTTAAATTCCTAGAGTTTTGGGTGATGATTTACATCCTTAAAGTCTTATGGGATATCTTGGTTCTTGATATTGATATCTTTAACCTTATAATTGGAATGTATTAGATGATAATTTTAATGGCCCAAATCTTATTTTATCATCACTGAGTTTAATTTATTTCTTCTTATGGAGCCCCACATGTATTATAGGGTGAAGGGAATGCTATATCAAGGAGATCCAGGCCTATTGTCCCTTTTTCTATAAAGATTTATTTCTACTTTTTAGATATTTTTCTTGATTTCATAGACCCATGTTTGATAATTCCACTTCCTACAGTGGTGAGTGAGTACCCTGATATATTTCATGTTGATTTTTATGGGTTACCACCCTATAGAGTTTTCAATTTCACTATTTTCCTACTTCCTAGGATGAACCAATTTTATATACCATATTATCATATAACACTTTCAATGTTGGAGGTTCTTAAAGTTTATCATGGTGAACATGAGGCCAACGGAATTTTCCATCATAGATTTTCACCTTGGTATTCAATAGTTCACTTTGATAATTACGAAGATGGAAGTATAAGGAACTATGTTGATTAACAAATGATTAATGAGATAACCATTTAGAAAAAAATCATTTATAAGGACTTATGATCATTTTGATCCACTTAGAGGAGAAAGATGGTATTCTAGGATCAACCTATGATCAGGTACCATCTGTTGAGATTCCAAGAAGAATATATTCCAAAGAAAATGTTTAGGATATGATATAGGCATATCAAGTTCTTATTTATGTCCTTTGGTCATACTAACTCTCCTGTAATATTTATGGAATTTATGAAAAGGACCAATCATTGGTTCTTGGACTCATTCATAGTTTTCTTTTTGGATGATATTTTAGTGTAATCTAAGTTAGAGGAGGAATATGGGTATCCTTTTGATATCATCCTTATAATATTGAAATAACATTATTTGTTTGGGATGTTATCCAAGTATGAGTTTTGGATATGAGAAGTTATGTTTCAAGGGCATGTGATATATAGGTGGCGAATATTTGGGGATCCCCAGAATATTCAAGAAGTTATGTATAGGGATAAACATATAAATTTGGTTGATATCTAGAGCATCTTGTGTTTAATAGTATATTACAGATATTCAATTCAGGAATTCTCCAAGATTGTATCTTATGTTACAATTTAACCTGAAAAGGTGTTAAGTTTGAATGGATTGTTAAGTGACATTGATATTTTGAGTAACTGAAGGTGATATTGACTTCAAATCCACCTCTAATTCTCTATGATTTAGGTATGAGTTATGATATTTATAATGGTGCCTTAGGTATAAGATTAGGATACAATATTATGTAAGAAAAACAATTGGTAACTTATTCATCACACTAATTATTACCTCATGAAAACAACTATTCTACCGATGACCTTGATTTGGAAGCTATGATACATTTTATCAAGACCTAGCATCACTATCTCATCAATGAGTAGTTCACTATCTATTCATACCATAAGCGTATGGAGTATATTTTTACCCAAAGATGCATGAAATTATGAAAGTGATCTTGTGTTGAATAACTTTATTGTAAAGACCCGTAAAATTCAAGGGAAATTTTTTCTTAATTTTCTTTGGGATTTTACAAGAACGCAGTTTCTGACAGTACTGGATTCTGAGGCCCGGTGTGTCCAGAATTTCTATCCAAAGTTTAGCTCAGGTAGGTTCAGTGAATGAGCGAGCGGGAATTTCTATCTTTTGAACCGGTGCTCAGAATCGAATTTTGAGGGCACCGATGAAACCGCAGTGCCGGTAATTGCTTAGGAACACGTTTTCCGGAGTTGCATTTACACTTGGGAAGTAGATAATAATTGTGAAGTTAAAAATAAAAATTTAACTACAATTTTTATTTTCTCTAAGTAGTTTCAAGCTTTGGGTGGAAGTTGGGTAACTACCCAACTTCCCATGGGAGGTTATGAGGGTGGTGGGGCCCACATGAACCCACCCCTTCATATTCTTTAAACCCCCTTGATCTTTCCATAACTCCCCTTAACCCCATTAAGGCTTACCTTCATTAATTTGTTAACTCCTATCTTTATTTTTTTAAACTCTCCACCCCCCTCTCATTAAGTTTGCCAACACAATTAATTAATACCCCTATTAATTAAATGAAACAACTCTTCTTTTTGAATTAGTTTGAATTGGTTGTCTTTTCTTTAAAGTGGGAGTAATCTATTTTGATATTTGGATAACAAATATTATTTGTGGGGGAACCTCTAGAGAAATAGAAGAGCTCCCTCCTTCCATGAAGAACGGTTCTCTTTCCGACGAATCTTCAACGAACGAAGCTCGAGCTGGGAACAAAGGCACTTTACGGGAGAGACGAACGCCAACGATTGTCGACTCCTTCATCTCCTCCCTTACGACTACATCAAAGAACCGACGTCCGCCTTTTCGAGATAACATCAACGAACAACGACCCTTGAGGTAGGGGTTGGTTTTTATGCCGTGAATAATTTTTTTAGACGTTCTTCGATATTAATGGCCAACTATTATTGAAATAATGGAGGAGGTAGGACCGCACAAACACGGACGAACCTCCTCCCTTTTTTTTATTTTGGTTGTTTCCTACGTGGCTTGAAATGGAAGCGACGCTGTGTTGTCGCACCATGCAGAAATTTAGAGAATCACGACGAAGAAGCGCGGTGCCGTTGTGCCGCGCCTTTGGGGACGAATGAATCCGCGGTCGGAGTCGGGCCACGGTGAAGGGGCGCGGCGCCATCGCGTCGTGCTGGAGAACCAAGAAGACAACGCAATTTGTTAATTGACGTGCAGATTGATGGGCGATGACAAACGGGGCCGCAAGGTATTTTTGAAGCTTCCGCAGTAAAGTTCGAGACCCGAGATGAACGCTGGCACAAATAGTTTTGAAAACGGACAACCAGAGCAACTCCGGTGGCCCGTAGAAAACCAGGAGGTACGGGTCGCCGGCGACCGTCCGGTCGCCAAGAGGCGGCAGCGCCCGAGCGCGCCGCCAGAAAAAACAACGGTCGTGGCTTGCCATTGCGGTGTGGCACAGGGGATCCCACGACCGCGCAGGATCTCGGAGGATTGGCGGAGGCGCAAACAGCCGCCGGCTTCAATCAATGGAGAGGGGGCCACGCATCCCCCCACCCCCCGCTCAGCGGCTTCCGCTTGGCCATGCTGGCCAAGCCACGGCTGGCCGGTCGGGCCGGCCCAAGCCGGCCGGGCCAGACCTAGACCCGGGTCGGGTCGACCTGGTTCGGCCCGGCCCGGGCCGGGCCCAGACCCCCCATTTCGGTTTGTTTCCATTCAAACACCCATAACATGAGCTACAGACCTCTGATTGACGCACCGTCAGTTGCTATCCGATCCTTGGATCGAGTTGGTCGTTTTGGAATATCGCACTCATGGTTTCAGAATACTTTGGGTTCGGCCTAGTTGGTTCGTACACAAAACCAACAGGGCCCTCGGAGTGGAAACGCTCATATCTTGAGCTCCGGATGTCCGATTGATGTGCTGTTTACTTCGTTGAATTCCTCTTGATGAGACGGAACTTTTGGATTACTCCGCTTGAGGTTTGCACATCGTCGAAGTGTGGTCGGGTTGGTTCGCTCACGAAATCCAACCGGGCACCTGGAACGAAAAAGCCAATAACTCACAGATCGGGCGTCTGATTGATGCGCCGTCTGTCTCGTTGAATTCCTCTTGATGTGTCGAAACTTTTGGCATACTTCGCCTGAGTTTTGGTTGCTGTTGGATAGTGGCTGGGTTGGATTGTACCCGAAATCCAACCGGTCCCTTGGAACGGAAAAGCTGATATCTTTCAGACCGGACGTCCGTTTGACGAACCGTCAGCGGCGTTTATGATCACGTTGAGAAACGGTCCCTATGGGTATACCCTATGAGATTTTGGGGTACAATTGAGATACGGCTGGGACAAAAAGGCTAATAACTCACAGACCGAGCGTCCGATTGACGCGCCCTCTGTTGCGTTGAGACCCCTATGACGTAGCAGTCCTTTGAGATACTTTTTCATGAGACATTAAGATACTTGGAGTATCGACCTGTAGCTCGTGGAGCGGACCCTCCCAGAGACGAGCGTGCGGAGTACGGAGACCGTGTAGCCGAATAAGACCTGACGACTACTTGACCGACTTGACTTGGGGTGAGTCGATTAGCCCAGTGGACGGAGCACTACTTTGTTTGGGTGCAGACCCATGGCGGACAGAGCACTACCTGTGTGACAGTGCAGACCCACTGTACTCGTCCGGAGAGTACCTCTGCAGGCTACTTGGGGGTGTGCACTACTGTGTTTGGGTGGCATACCCCGAAAGGAAGCACTACTGTGTTCAGGTGGCTGACCCGCGATACTTGACAGGAGGAGTACCTCAGCAGTCTTAGGTTAGTGAGCAGTACCTCAGAGTCGTGACAGGACCACTGTACACTCCAGAGACGGGGCTCTTCAGCAGTTACGGTTTCGATAATGAAAATCCTGGTTTGAGCTGAGTCTTTGACCTTTGTGTTTACCTCATGATTGAGATGGGTCACTTGATAACTTAGGTATATGTAGGGGCATATACCTGGGTGGTGGTTATCCGTTGATTTCTTAATCCTTGTGTTCCTCATGATTGAGATGAGTTACTTGATAACTAAGGTATATGTATGGGCATATGTCTAAGTAGAGGTTATCTGTTGAGATCTTCTTTGTGGTTATCTTTGTTGGTTTTAGTGAGAACTTATGGGTCTCGGGGTCCCTACTGAGTATCGTTATACTCACCCCTGCACGGGCTATGCCCGCATCTCATTGTGTTGGTTGCAGATGACGGGCAGAGCTGATAGAGGATGAGTGTTCGAGGACTAGACGGTACCCGGAGGTGGACCACACGACGAGTCAGTATCCGGAGGTGGACTTCATGGTGAGACGACACTCGGATGGGGTTGATGGGTGAGATCATTGTGGAGTTGCGCTATCTGTACCTACACTTCATGTAGGATCTATGGTGGACGATCCAGGAGCTGTGCTATCTGTACCTACCCTTCAGGTAGGATCCGAGGAGGGCGACCCAAGATCTGCTTCCTTTCTTCTAGCTGTTTGTCTTTTTCTGTTGTACTTTCGTTCAGTTGTAGCTGTACTTTCAGTTGGGTTTGTATTCTGGCCCATTTACTTTTCATCACTTTCTTTTGTACTTAGTGTTTTACTTCCTCTTGTACTCTGTGGTGTTTTGTTTACTATTATAAAGGCAATGCCTTCCCAGTTATCGGGATTTACGCCTTTGGTGCTAGTCGCCAGCTCCTGGCCTATGGAAGGCGGGCTTGGGGTAGTCACGGCATGGGCCCCGAGGACTGGTCATGAAAAATTGGTATCAGAGGAGTCAGTTCTATAGCATAACTTATAACTCTGATATTTTCTTTGTATAAAGCAATAGTGTTAAGGGTACCGAGTGTGGTCTTCAGTTCCGGGAGTCCAGTGTTGGTGCGGGCAGCCGACGTATCCATACACCAGGACCCTGACGACATAATTCCAACTTTGTGCACGAAAACACTGATTGCGTGTGTGTTTCCAGAAGTTTTATTTAAATATAAGCTCAAACCAGGTCAGATCACTTAGGTATAATCATTTGACTGTGTCACGATATTTCTTTCAGGATGCCTTTTCACGAACGACTAGCTAGAGCCCAGAGGGATGTTGCATACTGACAGCCTGCCGAGTGATGAGGCTTCGGTACAGGGCCCTCTTGCAGTTGAGGCACCAGCGGTACTACCATACGTTGGGCCACCGATGCCACCAGCCCCAGCAGTAGGCGATGCACGCCACTTGAGCGCACTGCACAAGTTCCAACGCCAGAGGCCACCCAGGTTCCGGGGAGAGACAGGCCCGCAGGCGGCTGTGGATTGGCAGGAGGCAGTGGTGAGAGTCTTCAGGCTAGTGGGGATGCATGTAGACTTCATGGTGATCTTTTCTGCTAGCCTTCTTCAGGAAGCAGCAGGCAGGTGGTGGAGAAACTTGTTCCAGTTTTGGGACGGGATGACCTTCGCATGGGAAGACTTCGAGACCTTCTTCAGGGTGGAGTTTGTGCCAGTAGCTCTACACCCCGAGCGTGTTTAGGAGCTGATGCCTTTGCCGCGTGTTTTTCGATCAGTAGCTGAGTCATCTGTGTGCAGTAGACAGATGATGCAGAGGTCTAGGAGGACCAGACCAGCAGTTGGGCAATATCGCGTTTTAGGACCGGTGGTGCGGGGCACCCGGGGTAGGGTCAGATCCAGTCGTACGAGGAGAAGGAAGTGTTATGAATGAGGAAGGAAGGGTCACCTGGCACGTGACTGTCCGACCCCCTGCACTGTCGATCCGAAGGCGTTGGAGGAGCCACCGAGGCAGAAGCAGCGATGAGTGCTTGAGCAACAGCCGAGCAGTGGACAAGGAAGTAGAGCTCCAGGAGCAGGTGGACAGGAGCAGAACTAGTGGATATGTCCCTTGTGTTTCTAGTTCCATACTGCTGTTGTATTCGTGTCTTTGTACTATGAGCTGCAATAATAAAAAGACACTTATCTTTGTGATGTTTGCTTTCCTGTCCCTTTGTTTGGTTGATACTGAGAGGTCCCGGTTAAAACTGTTGACTTGACCCTCAATTTTGATATTTCTATTGGAGGAGACCCAGTGACCTCACACTGATGCCGATAGCGTGACTCGACCCTTGGAGGCGAGAGTGACAGTTGGATCTCTTAGTAGTTATGTCGAGGCCTTACGACGTCATCCATGGCATGAATGTATCATCCATGTCAGGATTGACTGTATTAGTCAATGGGCGTGGTTCATCCAAGGGATGAGATCGAGTTTCTCTTTTTGGAAAAGGAGAAATTTCTGCAGCTCTTCTAGATCATATGCAAAGAAGGTGCAGATCATCCAGGAGAGGATGATGACTGCACAGTGTAGTAAGAAATAGGAAACCAGTGCCAGTCTTAGAGACTCGAGCGTGTTAAATGTTTCAAGAAGAGGAATCTTTAAGGAGAGATGAGTCTACGGAGCAGTAGACGTAGAGGCAGAGCTAGGAGAGCAGCATGAGGTGGTGTACATCTTAACATGCAACAACCACCCGCCTTAGTTATCCCTTCCAGGCTTAGGGAGCTGGAGGGCGGAGGAAGAGTGCGGCTGCATGAGGTCAAGGAGTGTGACCCAATGGCTCTAAAAATGATTCAAGGGACAGTCTGTGTCCACTACTAGCTGTTATAGTAACAGACGTCGATACGAATCATTCCTTCCTTCCATGAATCTTGTCCCAGACCTAGAGTTTTCGGTAAGCCGTAGACTTGACCCTCATGTCTGGAGAAACCTTGGGAGGAGACTCGATATCACACTTATGCCGATGGTGTGGTCAGACCCTCGAGGCGAGAGTTTCAGTTGGAATCTCTTGGTGGCAGCGTCGAGGCCTTATGACGTTGGTTTGAGTATGGACTGGGCAATAACAGTTCATACATAAATTGATGGTATTAGGAAATAAGGTTGTGATTTAACTACGACGTCTGGATGGGTTTTCCTTGGTCGGAAAAAAGGAAACCCCAGGCAGCACATGATAAACTCATGCACATGAGGGTGCGACCGATCACTCTTGAGTCGGTCAACCTTACCCTCGTGGAAGCAGTCGTTTTGAGTTTCAGTTCTAACAGGAATTGGAGACCTCTAGAGTTCGAGGATGACGATCACGACCTTATACGGGTCTCACCTCGACGAGGTTTACATAGATGTGGCCAAGGCGGAAAGTTATCTCTGAGGTTCAGTGGACCATTCCTAGGTCCTCAGCTGGGTAGGAAGGATGGTTTACCGCTTGACCCATCCACCTCAGTTGCACCAGGTGCACGATGACTTCCACGTATCTCAAATGAGGAGATACGTTCTCGACCCTTCGCATATCATCAACCATGAGGAACTGGACGATGGCGATGGGGTTACTTTTACGGAGGTTCCAGTGGGGATCGAGGATCGACAGGAGCGGATCCTATGAGGACGGTCGATTCCTTGGGTGTGCTTTCTTTGGAAGTATGAGAGCCTCCAGGGGAGCACCTGGGAGCGGAAGGCTCAGATGCGTGCTCAGTACCGCTTTTGTATCCCTAGTTAGTGTTAAAGATTTATGGGGATGTAAATCCCTGAGGTGGGAGTAATGTAAAGACCCGTAAAATTCAAGGGAAATTTTTCCCAATTTTATTTTGGATTTTACAAGAACACAGTTTTTGACGGTACTAGATTCTGAGGCCCGGTGTGTTCGGAATTTCTATCCGAAGTTTAGCTCGGGTACGTTCAGTGAACGAACGAGCGGGAATTTCTATCTTTTGAACCGGTGCTCGGAATCGAATTCTGAGGGCACCGATGAAACCGCAGCACAGGTAATTGCTTAGGAACAACTTTTCCGGAGTTGCGTTTACACGAGGGAAGTTGATAATAATTGTGAAGTTAAAACTAAAAATTTAACTACAATTTTTATTTTCTCTAAGTAGTTTTAAGCTTTGGGTGGAAGTTGGGTAACTACCCAACTTCCCATGGGAGGTTATGAGGGTGGTGGGGCCCCACATGAACCCCACCCCTTCATATTCATTAACCCCCCTTGATCTTTCCACAACTCCCCTTAACCCAATTAAGGCTTCCCTTCATTGATTTGTTAACTCCTCTCTTTATTTTTCTAAACTCTCCACCTCCCTCTCATTAAGTTTTCCAACTCAATTAATTAATATCCCTATTAATTAAATGACACAAATCTTCTTTTTGAATTAGTTTGAAATGGTTGGATTTTCTTAATGTGGGAGTAATCTATTTTGATATTTGGATAACAAATATTATTTTTGGGGGAACCTCTGGAGAAATAGAAGAGCTCCCTCCTTCCACGAAGAACGGTTCTCTTTCCAACGAATCTTCGACGAACGAAGGCTCGAGCCGGGAATGAAGGCACTTTACGGGAGCGACGAACGCCAACGATTGTCGACACCTTCATCTCCTCCCTTACGATGACATCAAAGAACCGACGTCTGCCTTTTCGCGATAACATCAACGAACAATGACCCTTGAGGAAGGGGTTGGTTTTTATGCCATGAATAATATTTTTTAGACGTTCTTCGATATTAACGGCCAATTTGTTATCGAAATAATAGAGGAGTTTGGACCGCACAAACACGGCCGAAACTCCTCCCTTTTTTTTATTTTGGTTGTTTCCTACGTGGCTTGAAATGGAAGCGACGCGGTGTCATCGCACCATGCGGAAATTTAGAGAATCACGATGAAGAAGCGCGGCGCCGTTGCGCCGCGCCTTTGGGGCCGAACGAATCCGCGGTCGGAGTCGGGCCACGGCGAAGGGACGCGGTGCCATCGCGTCACACTGGAGAACCACAAAGACGGAGTGATTTTTTAATTAAAGTGTGGATTGATGGGAGACGAAAAATGGGGCCGCAAGGTATATTTGAAGCTTTCACAGTAAAGTTCGAGACCCGAGATAAACGCCGGCACAGACGGTTTTGAAAACGGACCACCGGAGCAACTCCGGTGGCCCGTGGAAAACCAGAAGGCACGGGTCACCAGCGCGGCGTCACCCGGCGACCGGGGGGCGACGGCCGGAGCCGTCCGGCCGCCAGGAGGCGGCGGCGCCCGAGCGCGCCGCCGGAGAAAACAACCGTCGTGGCTTGCCGCGGTGGTGCGGCACAGAGGATCCTGCGGTAGAGCGGGATCCTGGAGGATTGGCGGTGGCACAAACCGCCGCCGGCTTCAATCAACGGTGAGGGGGCTGCGCAGCCCCCCCCCCCCCCCCCCCCCCCCCCCCCCCCCCGCTCCACAGCTTCTGCTCGTCCACGCTGGCCGAGCCGCGGCGGGCCGGCTGGGCCGGGCCGCGCAGGGCCCAGACCCCCCATTTCGGTTTGTTTCCGTTCGAACACCCATAACATGTCCTATGGACCTCCGATCAACACACTGTCAGTTGCGATGCGATCCTTGGATCGAGAAGGTCATTTCGGTATATCGCACTCAAGGTTTCGGAATACTTTGGGTTCGGTCGAGTTGGTTCGTACACAAAACCAACCGGGCCCTCGGAGCAGAAACGCTCATATCTTGAGCTCCGGACGTCCGATTGACGCGTCGTCGACTTCGTTGAATTACTCTTGATGAGGCGGAAATTTTGGCTTACTCCGCTCAAGGTTTGGACATCGTCGGAGTGTGGTCGGGTTGGTTCACTCACGAAATCCAACCGGGCCCCTGGAACGAAAAAGCCAATAACTCACAGACCGGGCGTCTGATTGACGCGCCGTCTGTCTTGTTGAATTCCTCTTGATGTGACAGAACTTTTGGCATACTTCACCTAAGTTTTGGTTGCTATTGGACAGTGTCCTGGTTGGATTGTACCCAAAATCCTACCGGGCCCTTGGAACGGAAAAGCTGATATCATTCAGACCGGACGTCCATTTGACGAACCATCAGCGGCGTTGGTGATCATGTTGAGAAACGGTCCCTATGAGTATACCCTATGAGAGTTTGGGGTAAAATTGAGATACGATAGGGTTGGTTCGCTCATGAAACCAACCGGGCCCCTCAGACGAAAAGGCTAATAACTCACAGACCGGGTGTCCGATTGACGCGTCGTCTGTTGCATTGAGACCCCTATGACGAAGCGGGTCCTTTGAGATACTTCTTAGTGGGAGTTTGAGATACTTGGAGTATCGATCTATAGCTCGTGGAGTGGACCCTCCCAGAGACGAGCGTGCAGAGTACGGAGACCGTGTAGCCAACTGAGACCTGACGACTGCTTGACTGACTCGACTTGGAGTGAGTCGATTAGCCCAGTGGACGGAGCACTACTTTGTTTGGGTGCAGACCCATGGCGGACGGAGCACTACCTGTGTGACAGTGCAGACCCGCGGTACTTGTCCAGAGAGTACCTCTATAGTCTACTAGGGGGGTGTGCACTACTGTGTTTGGGTGGCATACCCCGGCGGGAAACACTACTGTGTTTGGGTGGATGACCTGCGGTACTCGACAGGAGGAGTACCTCAGCAGTCTTAGGTTAGTGAGCAGTACCTCGGAGTCGTGATAGGACCACTGTACACTCCAGAGACGGGGCTCTTCAGCAGTTACAGTTTTGATAATGAAAATCCTGGTTTGAGCTGAGTCTTTGACCTTTGTGTTTACATCATTATTGAGATGGGTGACTTGATAACTTAGGTATATGTATGGACATATACCTGGGTGGTGGTTATCTGTTTATTTCTTAATCCTTGTGTTCCTCATGATTGAGATGAGTTACTTGATAACATAGGTATATGTATGGGCATATACCTAAGTAGAGGTTATCTGTTGAGATCCTCTTTGTGGTTATCCTTGTTGGTTTTAGTGAGACCATGAGGGTCTCGGGGTCCCTACTGGGTATCGTTATACTCACCCTTGCACAGGCTATGCCCGCACCTCGTTGTGTTGGTTGTAGATGATGTGGCAGAGTTGACGGAGGCTGAGTGTTCGAGGACTAGATGGTACCCAGTGGTGGGCCACAGGACGAGTCAATATCCGGTAGGTGGACTTCACGGCGAGACGACACTCGGAGGGGGTTGACGGGCGAGATCATTGAGGAGCTGCGCTATCTATACCTACCCTTCAGGTAGGGATCTGTGGTGGATGATCCAGGAGCTGTGCTATCTATACCTACCCTTCAGGTAAGATCCGAGGAGGATGACCTAGGAGCTGCTTCCTTTCTTCCAGCTGTTTGCCTTTTTCTATTGTACTTTCATTCAGTTGTAGCTATACTTTCAGTTGGGTTTGTATTCTGGCCCACTTACTTTTCAGCACTTTCTTTTGTACTTAGTGTTTTACTTCCTCTTGTACTCTATGGTGTTTTTTTACTTTTATAAAGGCAATGCCTTCCCAGTTATCTGGATTTACGCCTTTGGTGCCAGTCTCCAGCCCCTGGCCTATGGAAGGCGGGCTTGGGGTAGTCACAGCACGGGCCCCGAGGACGAGTCGTGACATTTATATTTTTTATTTTAATATGTTACATACACCATAAAAATTAATTTTTTCACTAACACATTGTGAAAAAAGTTAAAAACACATCCATTAAAAGAAATAAAAAAAAGGAATGGTCATTGATGAGCCTATTTTCTAAGATGAGATTGGAAGTGGTGGAGGATGATGGGAAGGTTTAATTGGCTTTTGTCAATGTTTATTTATCATTTTATGATCAGATCTGGATTGGGAAATTAAATGAAACTGATTGTTAACATTGATTTAAATATTTAATCACGGGGGGGGGGGGGGGGGGGGGGGGCTCAGGTGACTTGTATTAGTCTCCCATTAGTGTATTAATTTTTCAAGGAGTATTGTTCATTTAGATAGATCTAAGGTAAGATTTAATGGAAAATATATATTGGTCGAGTTGTTTTATGCTTCTAGAAGCTACCAAAATTTAGCACGACTATAAAAATCAATATTAGTGGTCAGGGATGTTGTGATCAAATGTAGGATTTTTGTCATGATGACTTAATTTCTAGAAGATTAAGGTGAAGCAACTGTGGCCTTATAGTTTTTTAATATCCTATATGCATTCCAATTTGGAAATGGGATGATATATCCATGGACATAATGATTGGAATACATCATAAACTCAATATAAAATATACAATTTTGGTGATCATTGATCTAATCACTAAACCATCTCATTTAATTTCAATTTATAAGTAAAATATGGTTATAGGAATTAGAAACATATATGTATAATAGATCATAATGTTTTTTAGAGTGCCTTATATGGTTGTTTTAGATATAGACTCAATATATTCATCCTGGTATTAGAAGGGGTTACAAGAGGTGATGGGTTCCCAACAAAATTTTAGGATGGTGTATCTTCCTCAGATGAATGGTTAGAGTAATAGAGTGCTCTAGATTATAGAATATATGATTTGAGTATATGTAATTAACTTCAGTGGTTCATTAGAGAAGCAACTTCCCTTAAAGGAATTTTACTGTAACAACAATTATGATAATTTGATTAAAATTGAACCATTTTAAAAAATTTATGGGCATCCATATAAATATCCTTTGTGTTGGGTGGAGCTTGGTGAGAGGTCACTCATGGGAATGAGTGTTGTTTAGTAAACTATGGAGAATGAGAAGATTATTCAAAAGAGATCAGATATGTATCATATTCACTAGAAATAATATATGGATCACTTTTGTAGAATGATGGAATATTAGGTTGGTGATATATTTTTTATAGAGTTTTTCCTCAACTCGATAATCATATATTGGTAATGTGGTATAGGTAGTCTCCATGGTATATTTTTCATTTTTAGATCATTGATTGACATGAAAAGGTGTCATATCGGTTAAAATTACCATATTTATTGACATTTATTCAAGACATGTTAGATGTTTACCAATTGAAAAAGTATCATCTAGACCCTTCCAAAGTGATTTAAAGGGAGTATTTTGAGATTTAACCAGATTCCTCTGTGGTTTAAAAACTATTTCAGATTATGGATCATCAAGATAAGGTTCTTCATGGTGAAAATATTACCTTAGTCCATATTTTTTGATATAATGGATGAGACAACCATGATATGTGGGAGTGGTAGGAATTTACAAGGTATAATTGGACTTATTTTTTATGAGTCTAGAATCTTGAATGATTTTTGAGGATAGAGAGTTTCATGGTGGGGATAATTTTTGTCCCATATTGGTTAAAGGTATATTTTAATTTTGAGAATAGTTTATCTATTTCTAGGTTCCATGTGATTATGAGAGTATGAGGTTGAAAATTTAACATTGTGGATAAAAGAGGCCAGGTTCTTGTTTTAGGTGCACAGTTAGTAGTAACCCTATGGTAACTGCGGATTATAGATTTATTGGTTCTAGTGGTGATTTGAATGGTTTTGAACATAGTTTTCCAAACCCTGTTAGTTACCAAGAAAACATTATGTTTATTTAGGTTTGGATCCAAAGGCTATCACATAGTTTGTTAACCATGCAGAAATTCCAAGGAAACCAAGAGACTTTTATTCCAAGAGATAGTTCCTACAACATGGTTGGTTCATGGTTCATCTAACTGTACAACCTAAACTTGAGACCTATTATTAATTTATTTAAATAGAAAATTACCCTGATTCCATTGGGTTTTAATCTTTAATATCCTCCTTACACATCAATATCATTAACGAAACCCTTTATAAAGATATAGAGGACTCTTCCGTTGATGCCGTGGTGATCATTTATTGATATGGGTGGATCTCTTTATAGTATGTTTAGAGTTATCCCATTTTATTCTCTTTTACCAAGACCTAACCTCAAAAAATCTTTTCCTTAGTCCGTTAGGACCCAATTGGACTGTTATTTCTAGATCATGTGTGTTTGATGCAGAATTGATGGTTTTATTTATATAGTTAGGATTTTTATGTTTAGATGTTTTATTTGTGTCCCAACAGAAAAATTGAAGTAGTCAATGTTTAGTCTATTTTCAAGGTAGTTGCCTCTATCTACGGATTCTTCCCCATGGATGTCTTTAATGTTCTTGTGAAATCATTTTATATTGGAATATGAAAATAATTAAATGGATTTGTCTAAGGGTTGAATTTAAATCCATGTTTTCACTTATTATTTAGTATAAACGAGAAATGTTTTAAAAGGTGTATTATTTTTAAAACATTTTTATGACCTTTATGTGTTTAATGAAATTCAAAAAACATGTTTTAAAAATTTGAGATTGAATCTTCTTTCACATAATTGTAATCTTTGTCACATGGGGAGGACCTTGGGATACATGGTTTGTAAGGGCTAGGATAGGCCATCTTGAGACTTTGGATTGCATGGTATCATTGACCCCATCTTTTGTTTCATTTATTCCTTTTAGTATAAATTACATGGATCCTTGTGATTTACTTTCCTACTCATTTAAAAGTGAATATATTTACTTGGTTATATATCATTATTTAAATCAAACATGTTTTACATCCATGTTCTTAGGGAATGATATATAGACTATTAAAAAAAAGTAAAATCAGTGTGATGTATTTCAAAAATGTATTTTTATATGATCCTATTTAAAATATTTATATTCATTTTAAATCTATAACAAATAGATTCATGGTGAAATAATTTGTATAGATTCAAGGTGGTATCTTAATAGTAATCACCTCACACACGACATATTCCTTGAGTCTTATGAAGCCATGGTTTTTTCAAGAGTAGGGTAAAGTAAAGGGTGTCATGTAGCTTATCAGATCCTCTTAGTTGACGTTTTATTCAAGTGCTTTTGGATTTTGGTGACGAATTTTTACATGGAGAAGGACTCTTGGCTCATAGTTTGTCTGCTGTTATGGACCATTGGGACTAGGGAAACCTATATTTTAATACACCTAAATTCCCAATTTATTACATAAATGCACAAATAATACAATACAAAAAGATCACGAGGCCAATTGTATTCGATAAATGTGGTACATAACACAATAAGATGAAACATGGGTATAAAAAATTTATTTAAAAATTCCACAACATTCCCGTAAAATTAAAATGTTCCTATAAAACATCATGGGATAATGTAAGGACATTAATAAGAAGTGGGTGGGATATAAATCCCAGTAACGGAATAATGAAAGAATGGAATACGGTAAATTAGTATATGAGAGTCCATAATCACATCAAGGTAACATAAGCAGGGTGAAAACAAGAATCATGAACATAGAAACATCATATTAAATGAAAAAAAACACAATATGAGAATGTTACAACAACATAAAACATGACATCATAACATAAGTAAAAGAAATTACCACTGATAAATCATAACATAGTGTGCTTAGGATAATTTACCACACATCATACATGGTATATCATGAGATAAAAACTTTACCTAATGCTTTGGGGGCTATATAATTTTAGGCCCACCCATCACATTCATATAATGTACAAGCATACGTGTGCCACATTGATAATACAAAATAAGTATGTCATTAATCACTTTTAAAACCATGATTAGGGAGTGTTGTTTATATAAATGTAATTACCAAATAAATTATGGATATATACATCTAGGTGAATTCCCTTGAGTAGAAATGTTTATGGGTATTCACTACACAAATTTTTGGCACAAGAAATCATAGGATAATTTTTTTAGCATAATAGTTGTTCAGAAAGATTCAGGGAAAGGTTAAATAAGAGTAAAAGGGGTATATCATAAATTATAAATCATATGTATAATAATACAGATGTATAAAAACATATCCTAAAATGAAAAATTGGAAATCAAAATCTATAATATGAATAAGGTTCTTTAATAAAGAGGAGAAGGAGATGATACATTACATTAAGAGATCACTTCTAAAATATTTAGAGCCTATTAAGATTTTAGAAACACATTTGGAGGGATATATATAGGGAAAGGAAGAGAAACTTCATGCTCAAAGGGTTTTGAGTGAGGATTAATGAGAGGTTGGGTGGGTTTTTATAGAAAAAGAGTGGATAATTCTCTATTAATTTCTAAAGATAGATTTTGGACACTGTATTACAGAATAAAAAAACCAAAAAATAATCCCATTGTTTTTTCCAAAGATATGTGTTTTTACAAATTTTATAAGGATATTAAATTAAATCATTTAAATAATACCCTTGGTGAAGTGAAAGTGAGTCATCTTCATAAAAAAATTAAAACCTTAAAATACAATATGGGTTTTGGAGGATTCATTAAGGGTTTATAAAATTAATAAACCAAAATAAAAAATTATTTTAAATGGAAAACATAATTTTTTTAATGGGTACTCTTTATAATATTTATTACATTACTTTTGGGCATTTTTTATTTCATAATACAAACTATAAATTTATACGATATTTAATATGAAAATTTACACTTAAATTTCAAAACACCGTTTATTGAAAAATTGATGTTTTTACCATGATAACAGTTTATAATCCATATAAAAATTAAATTTGATTTTATAAAATTATATTATCATTTATATTTAAATAAACATAATTTAAAAATAATATATTACTAAAATAACACTTATTTCAAAAAAATTGAATTATTTAAAAAGAGTGTCTTTATTGAAACTATACACTTCTTAAAGATACAATTTGTTTCATCACTTCAAAATATAATTTTTATCACTCATTATTTATCATTTATAAGGTATTAATAAAAAAGATAAATATAATCATTATTTTATTAAAAATAAAAATATAAAAACTCGTACTATTAGGGTTAGGATATATAACCCATTGTTACACTAGTGTATACCCAAAGAGTAAGATTTTTTATGTTGATACTTTATTGAGATAGTTAGGAGAATATGGATTGGGGAGTGATCTTGATAATATTGTAATTCTCTCATAAATGGTTTCACTATTTCTTTAGTTATTTAATATCATATTGGGATTAGTTAAGGGTAAATCCTAGTGATTATATCCCCCTTAGAATCTATGATAAACATGCCTCATTGGGTATGATCCCATTGGTTGAGGCCATCACAACTTTCATCTCTATCAATTGAACATTATCATAACCATTAATATATAATAATCTTGATGGTCACTATAAAATTTAAATACTATTAATGGTTATGATTCTTAATGGTCTTTTAAATTTGAAAAGATATAACTTATAATGGTCTAAAATTTAAAACGTAGCATAAGAAATTTCTATAAAATCAATACTTAATAAGGAATTTATTAATTTGAAAAGGGATTTTAATTTATAAAACTTCAAGTCATTATATTCTTTGCCCATTTAAAAAATTCACCCTTAAATTTTTATTTCATAAAATAAAATATATTAGGGTACATTTGTTCCATCGCCTGTTCTTGTTCCCATGTCACTTCCTTAAACTTATGGTTCCACCATAGTACTTTGATCAGGTTAGTTTTTTTATTTCATATTACTTTGTATATATGATCTAAGATGTTCATTGGATGATAATTTGAGGAAATTTCATTCTCCAATTGTAGTACCTCTTGATTTAGTACATGTTATAGGTCTCATATTTTACTCCTTAAGAGGGATACATGGAACACATCATGTACTTGAGAAATGTTAGGTGAAAGTGCTATTCAATAGGATACAACTCCAATGAGATCAAGGATATCATAGTGGATGATATATCTTGAACTAAGATTTAACCTTTTCCCAAAACTCCTGAATTTCCTCCATGATAATATATAAAGTAATAATTTTCCTCCAACCTCAAAATATATATATTGTCAATTATTTCATGTATAGATTTTTTTCGACATGGGAAGATTTTATTTGATTTTGAACGGTATGAACCTTTTCTATCGTCTCTTCGACATGATTAGATCCCATAATTTAACTCTCTCCAACTTCATCCCAACATATTAGAGTCAGATGCCTATTCCTATTCAAAGTCTCATAATGTTACATTTGAAATCTATAATGAAATATAATTTTATATGATAACTCCACTTGGGTAATGTGTTGATCCAATGGCCTTATAAATCCATTGAACACAATCTACACATATCTTGTGGAGTTTGAATAGTTTTCATAGACTGGCCATCCATATGAGTGTGATAAGAAATACTGAAAAATATCTCTATATCCAATTCCTTCTGACGGATTCTCCCGAACCTCAAGGTAAACATTGTATTGCAATCAGATATAATGGATAATGTAATTATATATAGTCTTAACCCTTCGATTAGGTATATCTTGGAGATTTATTCAAGATATAAATATTAAATGATAAAAATAAAATGTTCAGACTTTGTAAGGAGACTGACTACCACCCCAATGAAATTATTTCCTTTAGATGTACTGGGGTGTCCTATAACAAAATATATGGTTATGTTATCCCATTTACATACTTTTATGGGAAATGGTTTCATTTTAAATTTATAATTATATCAATTATACTTGTCCTATTAGCATACTAGTCATCAAGATAAAAATTATATAATACCCCTTTTTATTTTATCCCACCAGAAGTTTTTCTTTAGATATATATACATCTTAGTGATTCGAGGATGAATAAATAAGGATGATCTATGTTAATAATCTATAAGTTCCCATTTAAGATATGGTTTTTATGGGCAACACATCCAAGTTTTAAATAATATAAATTTATCTTTAGAAACGTTATACTCCAAAATATTCACTACCATTTTTTATAGCACCTCATCATCTTTCTGTGCCTCTTTGATCCTATCAAGAATAGTGGTTGAAAAGTTATTTGAGAAAGGTAAATTAAATTTAACTTTATTATTTCTATTTACATCCATTTAATATACAAGAAGATTGGATCCAATTCAAATATAATCATGGATAGGGTTGCAGGATCTTATCGACTCAGAAAAACTACCACTTATATCATCTTTCCAGGATGGTAATGGTTAAGAAACCATATTCATTGATCAATTATAACCACCTTAATTAGAACATATTGAGATCATTTTTATGAATATATACCTATGTATTTTATGATTTGTATAAATGTCACACTTATCCATTTAGAGATAATGTCACCACATCTTCAGCATGAAGATCACTCAACCAATTTTGTATCTCTGAATGGCCCGAAGGCCTTTTATTTTTATTTTATTATAGATAATCCCCCTTTTAAGGGTTGAAGGGGAGCCCGTAAACCAATTCTATATCATGTGTTGGATAGTTCTTCTCATGGACCTCTAATTGGAAATAGGAATATGTTATCACTTTTTCACTTTTTATAAGTATTCAACCCAATTAATTTTTGGACACAACACTATAGATAAAAAGACATCCCTAATGGTGGATAATGTGAGTACTTGTGATGTAATTAGCCTCTTCTATAACTCATTAAAGATCTCATTACATTCAATAGTCTAGAAAATCATGAATCCATTCTGATTTCGCATGTTTATTGGTATTGATAATCATGAGAAGCTTCTAAAAAATCATTGATAATACCCAAATAATTAAAGAACACTATATATTTCTATTACAGATGTTGGTTTGGGTTATCCTCTGGTTGCCTATATTTTTGAAGGATCCCTAGATATCCATTTTCTGGAGATAAAATGCACCAAGAATCTTACTTTCTCAATCCAAAACTAACAATCACATAAAAAATTCTTTTATAAGGAATTCAGTACTATAATAATATGATCCTCATATTCATAATTTATTTTGGAGTTGATAAGGATATTTTTTATAAAGAATACCAAAAAATTCACCAGTTAATCCTTAAATAATATATTATTTGAAAACATAAAGATAGATAGAGAATTAGTGATCCCAAATGGAATCATTAGGAACTCATAACACCCATACATTGTATGAAATGTAGTCTTGGGTATATCTTCCCCATTAACCTTTACCTAATAATATCTACACTAAAAATCCACCTTCGAGAATTATTGGGATTCACATAGATGATCGAACAAGTCATCAATCCAGATTAGTGGTAATTTTTTATTTAGCAAGATATTATTGACCTCGCAATAGTAAATGAAAAGTTGTATAAACTAATATTTATTAAAAAAAAAGTACTTGTGCACCCCATACTAAAGCCCTTGGGAATATAAAACATTTATCTAGATTATCATGTATTTGATTCTTTACCTCTTGAAGTTAAATAGAGGATATAATATATGGAATATCATATATTAAAAAATATACTGGTATAATTTTGACTAAGAACTCAACCACTTGTCCAAGAGAAAATACCTGAAAATTATTTGCGAAATAAATCCATGAATTATCTTATAATGGGCTTCTTATGAAGGATGATCTTATCCTTAGTCTCAATCATTTGAGCTAAATATGATTTCTCAAAAGGCAATAATATCCATGCATGAGATGATGATACAAAAATATATTCATCCTCGCCATTTCACTTGTATAGAATCATAGGGTGATCTATGATATAAAGGGTGGTTTCCTTATCTCATAAATTTATGTTGGTTTTATACATTGACATAAAATACATTCCTATAATATCATTTAATTATTCCTAAATAATTATCAGATGTTTTTTGGGAAATTAAGCACCCAAATTTTTATAAGGGATTAGTTATATGCTTGGGATTTCAAATTGACCCATTTATCATCTTCTTTGATAACTCAACTTACCTGTCCTCAGTTGGTGATTGACTAGTTCAACTAAACGTGAATGGTATGAAATAATTAATCGAACTAGAATAAAATAGTATATTCTATATACTTGAATGAATAACTAGCATACCTATCACTAATTCATTATTGGGTTCCAGCTCAGCAGTAGTGATTAAATAAGACTTATCTTTCTCTCTAGACCATGGTGGTAATTGTAGTTAGTTTTCATTGATGAACCTTGGCTTAGAGCATGGATTCATATATTTTTATTGTTCCTTGTAGACTAAGAATCGGAAAAATAATCGAGGGTTTCCTGGGCCATTACTTTCTTCCATCACATTTGTGTATTTCTCATGTTGGAATTTGATAGCTTTTTTGCACTCATTTCTTAACCAAAAGAATTTTCTTATCCCATTGGGGAAATTTATAGGATGATTCTTCCAATAATTTTGACAAGTGGGATGTTGGAATTTATTTCCACATAATATTTATTCATCATACCACTATAATTTTAGTCTGTTCCCCATTTCCTATCACTAAATCCATGTGATCCATGATATTCTTTAACACCTGGATGTTTTTATGTTTTTTTCTTTAAATAATTTTTATCATTCAGTAGATTTATTTGAACGCAATCAATAGTTTAAACGAACTATAAGAACCTGGGTTTTTAGAATGGGTCAAAATCCCTAACCTGTTTGAATTTTTGAATTGTTTCTAAGAAAACTGGGAAAATCTAAGAAGTTTTGGAAATTTCCAGACTACATGCTGTGTACTCTAAAGTACACACCGTGTAAGGGTTTGGAAAGTATCAGTCGTGTGCTCACTGAGTACATACCATGTGATGACTGTGTAGAAATTTCTTACTACACGGAGTGTAGTGTTGCTCGACACACCATGTATTCCTCTTCTGTGTACTGGCTATGTTCAATCTATGTGTCAACCTGTGTAGAGTTCCCAAGCCCTGTGGATATCTCCCCTTAATTTGGAGTACAGAAAATGCCGCTACATGGTGTATAGTCCTTAAATACACACTATATACTTTTTTTATTTGCTTAAATGATAGGACGTCGCGTCTTATTTTCGAAAAAAGATTATTCTTCTCCAAATTCGGAACAGGTCCATTCCAAAGTTTTGAAGAATGTTTCACACACTAGAATCGTCATCGGAAATCTGTTCTTCAATCTGTTGGTGGCTGCGAGATCGCAATAGTGAGGCTAAAACCACGCACACTGTTCCATTCCAGTTTTTTTGCCTCACGCGTCGTAGTTTCCATCCGAGTGGAATTGCTGGGATTTGACGGAAACATAGAACTAGGAAAATAGACTTCGAATTGGAGCTTGATATCAGACATGCATACATATATGAGTCTCAGTTAGGTGGTGCATAACTTATTTTGTGTTTTTTCAGACCTTTGGGGGCCCGGCTTAAAGCGCAAATTTTGGTATTTGAGCGAGACCTTAATTTATCTACTTCTGCATATTAAATTTCTTATTAGAACTATGGGATACCTATGGGTATGCACTTTTTCTTGTTTTTCTTGAGCGGGGTCGGTGGAGGGGTTATCTCTCATATAGGGCATTTTGGTTGGGGTTCAAAAAAGACATAAATTTATTTATTTTTTGATTAAACTGTGGAGTTTGATTCGTTAAGTTATGATATGAATTGTTAGAGGTTTCTAAGACCTTGGTGATGGTATGGGACAACACCTAGCTAGTGAAATTCAACTGTTAGTTGGTTTTGAATTGTTAAAGTATTACTTTGATCATATGTATTTATGTAATTGCTTAATTTCATATAATGGAACCTTTGGGATGTGTTGGGCATGGCCCAGATATTCTTGAGTGATGCTGATCACAGGTTGGGCTTGGCCGGAGTGACATTTGGTGGTTATGACTACGAGATTGGGCATCTTGGATGTCGGCTTGAGGTAGGGTGATTTTCAGGTTGGGCATGGCCCTAGTTACTTGGATGGATGGGACATCAGACTTGAGCGACATGGTCGCATGGGAACAAGGAGTCGGAAATGTTGTTGTTGGGTTCTATTTTGGTGATTACTGCTCACCCAGAACTATGAGTAATGTACACACAGAGAGACTCTGTGATGAGGTATTTTTGACCACTCGTGTGAGATTAGGCCCCTGTTAGTTATGGTTTAGGTACTATCGGTTTGGAGGTGATTGTAGTAGGAAGCCTCATGGAAGGTGAGGATCCATTATGGTATAGCATTGAGGCTATCAGGTTGGGGGCAGAGGCTCACCATGATTTAAGGGCAGACATCACTTTACCTCCAGTTACTTTATTTTGAGGTCAGACATTGTTGTCCCTCTGGTTACGTTATCTTGAAGGTAGACATCATTGTCCCACAAATTACTTATTTAGGACAAGAATCATTGTTCCTTCGGGTTACTATTTTTTGGGCATGCCTTCGGGACGTCTGTACTTGAGACACGCGGTGTCAGGGGGCACATGGTTCCAGGTTACATGACAGGGATTCCAGCATTGGCAGAAGCAGGTGACACTCCATGGTGGATGCTGAGCACCAGTTGTGTTTGTGTTTATTTGTGCATAGTACTGTTTACTGTTTTCATTATAAATGCATGCCTGCTTAAACACTTATATTAGGTATGCACCATTGGGTGGTATCCAACTGAGATTCATCTCACACCCTGCACGGGCCCTTCGGGATGCACGAATACTTTATGGATTTATGTGTAGGAAAGAGGCCAACTTTAGGAGTTGGGCTGCATTAGATGTTGCATATAGATGGTAAGGACCTTGAGGTCTTGACCAACTAGAGTTTACTTTGTTTTGATTACTTTCATATATCGGTATGATTACTTGTTTTATATCTACAGTTGGTTAGCCACTAGAGCCTTTACATCTGGATATGTATAACCTGGATTGGATGCATGTTTTTTGTTCAGTGTTAGTTACATCTGATCAGTATGTTGTTTTGTTTACTTTATTCTACTATTGTTTATATTTACAGCATCTTCTGTTTATCGATATTGAATGTGCTTCCACTCTGCAGGTCTAGTTTGAGTCTGCTGAGTCATTTATTCTGATTCATATTTATTATTATAATCAGACCAGTACCATTGTTATCCTCCAAGAGGGTATAGAATCCCCACTATACCTATAAAGACCCTCGCTTCTAGTTGACAACCTTTTCCATTCGGGGAGGTGCGCCTAAGGTAGTAACACCTGACGTGTTTAGCACTGTTCGGGTGGTTTTTTGAGTCTGGGTCATTACAAAGTGGTATCAACTGAGTTCTTGATGGGGATTTAGTAGTATTATTTTGCTGGATACTAATGATATTCAGAATTCTATTTTTATTTCTACTAGTTTTACTATTTGAGATATGGTAGACTAGAGATAGGTTGTGGCTGGAACTGGGTTACTAGCTTGTGCTTGGGTGCTTGCAGCCCCAGGTATGAGGGATGAACCAAGTTTCCATGGGTGGGAATTACTATTTTCCCTTTTCTCAAATTATAGTTTATATGATTTCCACTGCAGTGGATCACTTGGTGTGTGATGTTATTTATTGTGATATGTGACCCTTGACCTGGTGCAGTAAGGAAT
The DNA here is from genome assembly GCA_963277665.1 of Viscum album. Taxonomy (NCBI): domain Eukaryota; kingdom Viridiplantae; phylum Streptophyta; class Magnoliopsida; order Santalales; family Viscaceae; genus Viscum; species Viscum album. The sequence goes on along the minus strand of OY728141.1, from coordinate 387,622,592 downwards.
AAATTTGACCTTGTCCTGGTGTGGCAGGGTTGTTTGTTTGGATTTTGATAGGAACATTTTTAGGGTATTTCAATTTCATAACTGCATGTATTATTTGTGAAGGGATAATTCTATGTGATTAATATCCAATTACTATGCTTTGTATTCTTTAAAATGTGAATAGGTGAAATTCCAAACAGAACTTCTTGTTGATTACTATGAGTTATGTCAGGCTTTATATATTTGTAGAATTTCATGTGGCAGGTTATTTGGGCCTAGATCTTGTATGAGTAGGCATTTATTATGGTTGAGGTTTTTTTGATCACCAGGATTGGGTGACTCGGTCGTCGGTTTTACGCAATATTGGTTATCAGGATGGGAATGGCCCAAGGTACTTTTGATACTTTGTTTTGTTGAGGGCGGGTAAGGAGGTCGTGAGGTTGGGATTCCATGGGCATGGGTTGTGATAGGGGAGAGTAAGGGTGGTAGTTGTGTGATTATTTTTACTACTTTCATTATCTGTGTTAGATATATATATATTTATTGTTATGTTTGTGGGTTATCTGACCATTTATGGTATTCAGCGGGTTTCCTTTAGTTGACTCAGATGGAGCGTTAGGAGGGAGATGATACAGTGTCGTAGGATCAGGTTCAAGATTCAGTGCAGGAAGAGCAGGAGCCATGGGTATTATAATGACCCATACATTACATACATTGTTAGTACTTCAAAATTGAAGTACACTTATTACAACATATAAAAAAACCATGAAAGGACCGTATAGGTATAGTGTATTTAGAAACTGGGAGACATAAACAACTGGTTCATAAAGCGTCTACAATGTCTCCCATTTATTTCATCATATCTATAGTCCCTTTTGGAATATCTTAATTAATAACATTCTTCCTGGCCTGGGGAAATAAAACATACAAAAGGGTGAGCTCAAATGCTCAGTAAGGGTAAACAAAGAAATATCAATCACATCATATTCATAAGAACATAACATTTTGGAAATCTTACCCTGCAAAAGAGATCATAATATGAAAACATGGGATAAATCATGGTAGTGAAATGTAATCACAATAATCATAACCTAAAACATTACGCTTTGTTTCATACACACATAATCATAGATAATCATATCTTATTAGTAAAGACTCATTGCCAAGACTATCTTAGTGGACAAAGTCCATTTCTGAACTGAGTTCATTCCTCGTTTCAGTCCTGTTTCACTGAACCGGTTTAACCTGCCGTTCCCGCCATGTCTATCTCATGAGATATAAAATCTTTACCCAATGCATTTGAGAGAGATATAGGTCCCACCCATCTCATAATTATACCATTCTTATGTGTTCCACAAAATCATAAATCATACATCATTGCATAACCCATGTAATAAAAATGAGATTCTTAAACATCGTGACATCATAAAAAAATTCATATAGGATAAAGGAATTCATAAAAATAATTCCATCACAAAATAATTAAATCAATTTAATAATATTAGGGATAGAAATAGAACCCTATATTATCTTAGATGGAAAATAATTTTGATAAAACACTTGAACTCCATTATTGAGGAAAATATCCTTTCTACTTTAAAAACATTTTTTCCTTTCTTAACATGTCATACAATTTTAAACTAAAAGAAGTTGATTAAAAATAAATTTGAAAACTTGTGAATGATTCTTCTTGGAAATAATTTTTTAAAAATCCATTCATGCCGTATAAGTAAAAAAACATTCTTCTCGTACTTTTGTTGGAAAAGTCAAAAAGTACCTCGTATGAAAAACGACAAAAGATTCATTTCATATATTTTACTAAAAACTCAACGAAGGGTAAAATTGGATATAAACTATTTTATAAGGATATAAATATTACATATTGATTAAACATGGATGTGGATGATAAATATTCCCCAGTAAATTCTTAAGTATAAACAATCTCGGATAAAAATTGAGATTGTGAGATTTTCCCTTACCTTAGGTCCGATTTGCTTCGTAAGTGTCCGAACCTATTGTATAATGATTTAAATAATTTCATTGACTTATTAAAGAATCATAATCATTGTTATGATATCATATATGGTCATATTCTTAGCTTATTATTAGTAATATTTCATTGCTACTTGTTATTCGGGTGTTTATTACTTTTTGTTCTTATGCGTGTTTTGTCGAATAAATTCTTATTCGTCATTTTAGGTTATAGATAACTCATTTCTAGAATTTTATTAGTGTAATATATATCATATTTATTCATTCAATTCATTTATGTAATTATTATGCAATGAAAATCATGTAGAATGAGTCGCATCACATCGTGGATATGGTATTCCGAACGTACGCACGAGTGATGATATTGTTCCCATGATCGTGGAATTGTATTGGAGTGTATGTATACTATTCAAGAATCAATATAACTTTACAATAATCATATATATTCATTATTTACACCATTATACCCACCCAAGTAAGGTGGTGGTGGAAAATAGATTACACCACGGCGTGGAGACGATATTCTGTACGTACGCACGCGCGATGATTTCGTTTTCCGTAGGATGGATAGATAGTGAAATAGGGTTGTTTCATACTTATAATAACATATCAGTATATGAGTGATACTGATTTTATTAATTAATAATGAAACAACTATATAAGAAGAAGTGGAAGAAGAAATAAAGTTGAAAGAATCGGTAATGGACATTACCTCTTCTTTGAAGCGCCTCTTTGAGACCTCCTTTTAGGGCACTAAAATTGGTCTTTGAAGAATACCATGACCTATAGGATGTTTCTATGGAAGTGGATAGGAGAAATTGTCAGGGTTTGGCCGAGCATGAAGGCTCAAAGTGGTGTGAGGAAGAGATGGAGGAGGTTCCCTTTTATAAGGGAGGAGAGGGGCACCTTTGGAAAAACAAAAAATATTATTTTATTATAAAGCCATATTCGGTTTTAAATAGCTCCAAATTGATTTATTTCTAAGCTAAGGTGGGGATGGGTCGAACTCCTCTCATCCAATAGAATTTGGAAAAGTTTAGTTTACTATTTTAACCTTATCATTTATATTTAACTTTAAGTTAGATAATTTAACTTTTACCGTGTCTTCTTGTTTTCTTACACTATAAGGTTAATAAAAATACCATAACAAGCCAAACGAACCCCAAGTTGTTTATTATTAATATATATAACCTTATATAAGTCATTTGGCCTAACATTATATTTTTAGGAATAAAATAACAATTACTAATAACTATTTTATTTCAATTTTGACACTATTTAGTAATTGATTTTTGTGAAAATCATAACAGAATGATTAGTTCAAAAAAAGTTAATTAAATAAATAAAAACATGTCATATTAACCTATAAAATTATTTTAATTCATAAAAAGTTCAAATTACATTTATTTGGTTATTTATAACATCAATTATGTCAATATTTCATTAATAAGATAATTACAGCATCATCATTGTGTCATAAATAAATTACATTATTTATTGTCTAAAAATTACAAATAAAATACCATTATGTAGGAAATCTTTTTATCTTTAGAATGAATATTTATAGTCTAATTTATCTTATGTATAACCCTATATTAATAATAATTTACTTTTTAAACTTTGATTTTAACTATTTTAACCCTTCTTTAAATAAATTAATATTAAATGTCCTAATCAAATCCAAGTGGGCCTAAATGGACATATTTTATTACCAAGGTTGTTTTATGTCGACATACACATGTCCAGTAGAATTATGACATGTGTTAGGGTAATAATAATATCATTTTTACCCGTAATTACCCTATTTACTTTTAACTATGGTAAAAAAAGTAAAAAGTTACTATTCACCAAAAATTATTTTCATCTCATTGAACCACATTTTACTTACTGACATCAACCATGTCTCTCAGATTTTTGAAATTCCACTCACAGAAGCGGTAAAATTAAGTTTTATGTAAATTTGCAAATTCTCCTAGGAGGTGGGTAAAAGACGGTGAAACGTTCAATAAGATTTTTATATATCTAAAATTATTATAAAATGACTCAAATGAATTACATTGAACTTATATAGGTGTTATGTATCAATTTTGACCTAAGATAAATTTAAATAAAATAAATAATTAAATAAATAAATATTCGGTTTTTAAATAGTAACCCAGTGTTTTCACTATTCATCAAAAATTGAATGTTTTCAGAAAAATACCAAAATTTTACTCTAGGCTAATTTTGATATTCCGAATCCAAAAATGAAGTCCATTTTGAAAAATAAAATTTTAAAAAGTGGGTATTACTTTTCATAACAGCTAGTTTTAATAATATTTTAATGTCGTTGTTTAGTGAAACTCGGTATTGCGTACAACGCAAGCTATCGAGGAAGGACACGATTGCTTGTAAAGCAAGCCAAGCTAGTGTTGTGTGTAGTGAAAGATTCCTTTGATGATGTATATAACATAAAAGAAAAATATTTCTCATAAAAGTCTCAGGTGTTACATTCTACCCCCCTTAAAATGAATTTCGCCCTCGAAATTCTTCACTTTGTAACAAACTGATGAGGATACCTCTCCCTAATCTTATTTTCAAGCTCCCATATAGCTTCTTCTATTTGGTGGTTCCTCCATAAAACTTTCACCGAGCGAGTGGTCTTGTTCCGTAGGACTTTTTCACTATGATCGAGAATCTCTATCGGCTATTCTTCATAAGAAAGATCTTGTTCCAGCAGTACAACTTCTGAGCTGAGTACATGTGAAGTCTCAGGTATGTACTTTCTCAGGAGAGAAACATGGAACACATCGTGAACTTGAGAGAGATTCGGTGGAAGCGCCAATCGGTAAGCTACCTTCCCAACACGATCCAGTATTTCGAAAGGACTGATATATCTAGGGCTCAGCTTTCCCTTCTTCCCAAATCTCATTACTCTCTTCTATAGAGATATTCGTAAGAACACTTTATCACCCACTTCGAAATGTAAGTCTTTTCTTCGGTTGTCAGCACAAATTTTTTGTCGACTCTGAGCTGCTCTTATTTGTTGTTGAATAGATCAGATCTTTTCTGCCATCTCATCAACAAGATCAGGTCCTAATAGCTTTCTTTCCCCAACTTCATCCCAGCAAGTTGGAGTCCTGCACTTCTTTCCATAGAGAGCTTCATAAGGAGCCATCTGAATAATGGAGTGAATGCTATTATCATAAGAAAATTCCACCAAAGGTAGGTGCTGATCCCAACCACCTTTGAAATCCATAGAGCAAGCTCTCAACATATCTTCTAGAGTTTGAATTGTCCTCTCATACTGGTCGTCTGTCTGAGGATGATAAGCAGTGCCAAAACTCAACTCTGTATCTAGAGTATGCTGAAGACATCACCAGAACTTTGAGGTAAACCTTGGATGCCGATCAGAAATAATAGAATGTGGTACTCCATGCAATCTTACCACTTCCTTTACATATATCCTGGAAAGCTGATCTAGAGAGAAAACCTCTCTAATAGCAATGAAGTGTGCAGACTTTGTAATACGATCAACTATGACCCAGATAACATTATTGCCTTTGTATGTTTTAGGAAGTCCTGTGACAAAGTCTATAGTGAGGTTTTCCCATTTCCATTCGGATATGGGTAATGGTTGTAACATCCCCTTAGACTTCTGTCACTCAGCTTTAACTTATTGACAAACGAAGCATCGAGAGACATATTCAACAACATCTCTTTTCATGTCATCCCACCAGAAGTACTCTTTCAGGTCCCTATACATCTTCGTGCTTCCAGGATGAATAGGGAATGGAGAACTATGAGCCTCATCCAGCAGCTCCTTCTTTAATTTGGGGATGGGAGGAACACAAATCCGATTTCTGAACATTATTATCCCATCACAATCATGGTTGAATTCAGGAACATTTCTCCCCTTCTTTTGTAACTCTAAATATTCTTTCTGTGCCTCTATAATCTTAACATGTATAGATGGTTGAACATTCATTTGAGAAAGATACAATTTTTCCTCTTTCATTATAATTCCAAGATCCATCCTTTGTAAATCCATAAATATTGGATCTTTTGTGATCCTCATCATGGATAAACTAGCATGGTCTTGTCGACTTAATGAATTTTCTACCTTGTTTGCTTTCCCAGGGTGGTAATGAATTGAGCAGTCATAATCCTTAATCAGCTCCAACCATCTTCTTTGGCGCATATTCAGCTCCTTTTGTGTGAAAATATACTTTAAAATTTTATGATCAGTATAAATGTCACACCTTTCTCCATAAAAATAATGCCTCCAAATCTTTAATGCAAAGATTACCGCAGCTAACTCCAAATCATGAGTTGGGTAATTTTTCTCATGCATTTTCAACTGTCATGAGGCATATGCTATCACCATATAATTTTGCATACGAACACACCTCAATACCTTCTTGGATGCATCATTGTAGATCACTAACCTTTCTCCACTATAAGGCTGTGTGAGCACAGGTGCACTGGATAACCTACTTTTCAACTCCTTGAAATTCTCTTCACATTCCTCCATCCAAACAAACTTAACTCCTTTTCGAGTCAACCTGGTGAGTGGATTAGATAATCGTGAAAAATCTTTCACAAAACGTCGATAATATCTAACCAAACCCATAAAACTTCATATATCAGTTACTGTTTTTGGTCTCGACCATCTTTTGATAACCTCTGTTTTTGTTGGATTCACAAATATCCCCTCTTTTGGGATTATGTGACCCAAAAATGAAACTTTTTGAAGCCAAAATTCACACTTGGTAAATTTGGCATAACGATTCTCCTTTCTCAGGGTCTTCAATACAATTCTCAAGTGATCTTCATGTTCTTTCTTTCTCTTTGAATATACAAGAATATCTTCTATAAAGACTGCCACAAACTAATCAAGATAGTCTCTAAAGACTCTATTCATCAGATCCATGAAGATAGCAGGGGAATTAGTAAGACCAAATGGCATCACTATAAATTCATACTGTCCATACCTTGTACAGAAAGCTGTCTTTGGTATATCCTCCATTTTTACCCTTAATTGATGATACCCTGAACGGAGATCAATCTTGGAAAAATATTGAGCTCCGCGTAGTTGGTCAAATAATTCATCAATGCGCAGGAGAGGATATTTTTTCTTGATATTGATCTTGTTAAGTTCTCGATAATCAATTCAGAGTCTCATTGATCCATCTTTCTTCTTAAAAAATAGAACAGGTGCTCCCCAAGGTGACACACTAGGGCGTATGAACCCCTTATGAAGATTTTCTTGGAGTTGCATCTTCAATTCCTGCAACTCAATTGGGGCCATTCTATAAGGTTTCTTTGAAATAGGTAAATCACCCGGTACGAGTTCTATTGAAAACTCACCTTCACGATTTGGTGGAAGACCCAACAATTCCTCTAGAAAGACATCATAAAACTCTTGTACAATGGGAATATTATTAATCATGAGTTTCTCACCAACCATTTGAGATAAATAAACTTCATTTAGTGGAATCAAGACCCATAAGATGGAAGAAATTTCCACTGGAAGGTTATATTCATCCTTGCATTGATAGACAATCAAAGATTGATCTAGAATATGAAATGTGACTTCCCTTTTTTGTTCAATTGATATGAGATACATATAGATAAAGCCAATCCATGACAAGAATCACATCAAATTCCACTATAGGGAGGATCACAAAATTTATAGGAAGCACTTTCCCACAAACATCAATCGGAGAAGAATTATAAACTTTTGATGCGACTGTTGTGCCATTAGGGGTTGTCATAGCTAACTCAACATCTAATTGTTGAGGTAATACGGTGATTCCCTTAGAAAATTCTTCAGAAATAATGGAGTGGGTGGATCCAGAATCAAATAAAACATTTTCTACTTTAGAGTGTATGGTATGTGTACCTTTCACCACTTCATTATCGTACTCCACATCGCTGATAGAAATTGCATGTGACCTTCTTTGTCTTTATCTTTACGAGTTTTTTGACGTTGATCATCATCATCAACCCTTGGATTAGGTCATTGATTGGCATAATGCCCCATTTACTTGCATTTGTATCATTGTTGTGTAAGAGGTGCACTCTGTGTAGCCTTTTCTTTGTTCGCATCACTAGACATATTCTTCCCATCATTGCAACATTCAAATGCTCGATGACCTTCCTTTCCACATTTGAAACATTTACTTGTCCCTTTAAGACAACTCTCTCCATGTTTCATTCCAAACTTTGAGCATAATGGAAAACTCAACTTCTTTTCAGTGTGCTCTTTAGATTTTCCTTTGAATTCCATTTTCCTCTTCTTATCAAACCCATATGACTGATGGTTTACTCCAATCTCCATATCAACATTGAGAGAACATCGAATGATTTCCTCATAGCTATTGAATTCCCTTATGGCTAAGGTCCTTCCAAGACTTGGTTTTAAGCCACTAAAGAATCGATCGATCTCACTCTCAGGTTGGATAATAATACCAAAAGCGTACCTTTCAAGTCTTGTAAAATTTTCTTCATAGGTGCCAACAAATTCATCATCCTTTTTCTTTAGTTCAAGAAACTCCTTCTCCATATTTATTCGGAGAATACGAGGGAATTACTTATTGAAAAATAAGTTCTTGAACTCATCCCATTCCATGGACTCAATTTCATCTCTTGGCCTCATATTCTTGATAAGGTTCCACCATTGATCAGCATCACCTTCCAAACGATACACTGCTAAGATGACTTTATCATGTTCAGAAAATTGAAGAACTGAAAATATCTTTTCAGTAGTACTGATCCATTGTTGAACAACTAATGGATTAGTAGACTCACTGAGTGAAGGTGGACGCTGGCTCATGAAGGATTCCACAGATTATTGCTCCTTCCTTTGCTCGTTTGGAATTCCTGCATGATTCATAGCTTGATAAAGTTGTGTGAGCATGGCTACAGGATTTTTCATTCCGTCTCCCATAACGTTTGGTTGCTTAGAGGGAAAATCATTTCATTTCTCGTCACATTCCGCATTAACATGGTTCCTTCGGGTTCCAGCCATTACCTAAAACCAAGAAGAATAGTGTGACCAACACTAATTATAATAGGAAAACCACATAATCAAGAATAAAATTTCACACTTAAGGTCTTATCCTAGGTTATTCATTGCCATTTCTAAAACACTAAGATTGTGTTATATGCTTAGACTTATCCTTAGGATTCTTACTAAGGCTTTCACATCCTAGTTTCCAATGGTTGACTATACCTTTCCTATGATACCAACTATAACGACCCATACTTTAAATACATTTTCAGTACTTCAAAATTGAAGTACACTTATTACAACATATAACAAAACCATGAAAGGATCATATAGGTATAGTATCTTTAGAAACTGGGAAACATAAACAACTGGTTCATAAAGCGTCTACACTGTCTCCCATTTATTTCATCATATCTATGGTCCCTTTTGGCATATCTTACTTAATAACCTTCTTCCTGACCTGGGGAAATAAAACATACAAAAGGGTGAGCTCAAATGCTCAGTAAGGGTAAACAAAGAAATATCAATCACATCATATTCATAAGAAAATAACATTTTGGAAATCTTACCCTACAAAAGAGATCATAATTTCATAACATGGGATAAATAATGGTAGTGAAATGTAATCACAATAATCATAACTTTAAACATGAAGATTTGTGAAATACACACATAATCATAGAGAACCATTTCTTATTATTCAAGACTCATTGCCAAGACTATCTTAGTGGACAAAGTCCATTTCTGAACCGAGTTCATTCCTCGTTTTAGTCCTGTTTCACTGAACCAGTTTAACCTGCCGTTCCAGCCATGTCTATCTCATGAGATATAAAATCTTTACCCAATGCATTTGAGGGAGATATATGTCCCACCCATCTCATAATGATACCATTATTATGTGTGCCAAAAAATCATAAATCATACATCATTGCATAACCCTTGTAATAAAAATGAGATTCTTAAACATCGTGACATCATAAAACAATTCATATAGGATAAAGGAATTCTTAAAAATAATTCCATCACTACATAATAAAATCAATGTAATAATAATAGGGATAGAAATAGAACCCTATATTATCTTAGATGGAAAATAATTTTGATAAAACACTTGAACTCCATTATTGAGGAAAATATCCTTTCTACTTTAAAAACATTTTTCCTTTCTTAACATGTCATACAATTTTAAACAAAAAGAAGTTGATTAAAAATAAAGTTGAAAACTTGTAAAGTATGATTCTTGGAAATAATGTTTTAAAAATCCATTCATTCCGTATACTTAAAAAACATTCTTCTCGTACTTTTTGTCGAAAAAGTCAAAAAGTACCTTGTCCGAAAAATGACAAAAGATTCATTTCATATCTTTTACTAAAAACTCGCCGAAGGGTAAAATTGGATATAAAATATTGTATAAGGATATAAATATTCCATATTGAGGAAACATGGATGTGGATGATAATATTCCCCAGTAAATTCTGAAGTATAAACAATCTCGGATAAAAATTGAGATTGCGATATTTTCCCTTACCTTAGGCCCGATTTGCTTCGTAAGTGCCCGAACCTCCTATATAATGATTTAAATAATGTCATTGACTTATTACAGAATCATACTCTTTGTTATGATATCATATATGGCTATATTCTTAGCTTATTATTAGTAATATTTCATTGCTACTTGTTATTCAGGTGTTTATTACTTTTTGTTCTTATGCATGTTTTGTCAAATAAATTCTTATTATTCTTTTTAGGTTATAGATACCTGATTTATAGAATGGTATTAGTGTAATATATATCATATTTATTCACTAAATTAATTTATGTAATTATTATGCAATGAAAATCATGTAGAACGAGTCGCATCACATCATGGAGACGGTATTCCGTACGTACGCACGAGCGATGATATCGTTCCCATGATCGTGGAATTTTATTGGAGTGTATGTATACTATTTTAGAATCAATATCACTTTAAAATAATCATATATATTCATTCTTTACACCATTATACCCATCCAAATAAGGTGGTGGTGGAAAATAGTTTACACCACGGCGTGGAGACGGTATTCCGTACGTACGCACATGCGGTGATTTCGTTTTCCGTAGGATGGATAGATGGTGAAATAGGGTTGTTACATACTTATAATAACATATCAGTATATGAGTGATACTGATGTTATTAATTTATAATGAAACAACTATAGAATAAGAAGTAGAAGAAGAAATAAAGTTGAAAGAATCGGTAACGGACATTACCTCTTCTTTGAAGCGCCTCTTTGAGACCTCCTTTTAGGGTACTAAAATTGGTCTTTGAAGAAGACCAGAACATCTAGGATGTTTCTAGGGAAGTTTAGAGGAGAAATTGTCAGGGTTTGGCCGAGATTGAAGGCTCAAAGTGGTGTGAGGAAGAGAGGGAGGAGGTGCCCTTTTATAAGGGAGGAGAGGGGAACATTTAGAAAAACTAAAAATATTATTTTATTATAAAGCCATATTCGGTTTTAAATAGCTAGAAATTGATTTATTTCGAAGCTAAGGTGGGTATGGGTCGAAATAATCTCATCCAATAGAATTTGGACAAGTTTAGTTTACAATTTTAACCTTATCATTTAGATTTAACTTTGAGTTAGATAATTTAACTTTTACCGTGTCTTCCTGTTTTCTTACACTATAAGGTTAATAAACTTACCATAAAAAGCCAATAGAACCCCAAGTTGTTTATTATTAATATATATAACCTTATCTAAGTCATTTGGCCAAACCTTATATTTTTAGGAATAAAATAACAATTAATAGTATAATATTTGTTTTAAAAACTATTTTATGTCAATTTTGACACTATTTAGTAATTGATATTTGTGAAACTAATAAGAGAATTATTAGTTCGAAAAAATTTAATTAAATAAATACTAACATGTCATATTAACCTATAAAATTAGTGTAATTCATAAAAAGTTTAAATTACATTTATTTGACAATTTATAACAGCAATTATGTCAATATTTCATTAATAAGATAATTACTACATCATCATTGTGTCATAAATAAATTAGATTATTTATTATATAAAAATTACAAATAAAATATAATTATGTATTAAATCTTTTGAGATTTCTAATTAATATTTATAGTCTAATTTATCTTATGTATAACCCTATATTAAAAATAATTTACTTATTAACCTTTGATTTTAACTATTTTAACCCTTATTTAAATAAATTAATATTAAATGTCCTAATCTAATCCAAGTGGGCCTAAATGGTAATATTTTATTTCTAAGGTTGTTTTTGGTTGAATTAAACTTATCCAATAGAATTATGACATGTGTTAGGGTAATAATAATATCATTTTTACCCGTAATTACCCTCTTTACTTTTAACCATGGTAAAAAAAAGTAAAAAGTTACTATTCACCAAAAATTATTTTCATCTCATTGAACCACATTTTACTTACTGACATCAACCGTGTCTCTCGTATTTTTGAAATTCCACTCACAGAAGTGGTAAAATTATGTTTTATGTAAATTTGCATATTCTCCTAGGAGGTGGGTAAAAGACGGTGAAAAGTTCAATAAAATTTTTATATATCTAAAATTATTATAAAATTACTAAAATGAATTACATTGAACTTATATAGGTGTTATGTATCAATTTTGAACTAAGATAAATTTAAATAAAATATATAATTAATTAAATAAAAATTCAGATTTTAAATAGTACCCTAGTGTTTTCACTATTCATCAAAAATTGAATGTTTTCAGAAAAATACCAAAATTTCACCCTAGGATAATTTTGATATTTAGAATCCAAAAATGAAGTCCATTTTGAAAAATAAAATTTCAAAAAGTGGGTATTACTATTCATAACTACTAGTTTTAATAATATTTTAATGTCGTTGTTTAGTGAAACTCGGTATTGCGTACAACACAAGCTATCGAGGAAGGCCGTGATTATGTGTAATGTAAGCCAAGCTAGTGTTGTGTGTAGTTAAAGATTCCTTTGATGATGTATATAACATAAAAACAAAATATTTCTCATAAAAGTCTCGGGTGTTACAGGTATAGGCTCATGGACTATAACACCCGAGACTTTTATGAGAAATATTTTGTTTTTATGTTATATACATCATCAAAGAAATCTTTCACTACACACAACACTAGCTTGACTTTCTTTACACGCAATCGCGACCTTCCTCGATAGTTTGTGTTGTACACAATACTGAGTTTCACTAAACAATGACATTAAAATATTATTAAAACTAGCCGTTATGAATAGAAATACCCACTTTTTGAAATTTTATTTTTCACAATGGACTTCATTTTTGGATTCGGAATATCGAAATTAGCCTAGGGTGAAATTTGGTATTTTTATGAAAACATTCAATTTTTGATGAATAGTGAAAACACTGTGTTACTATTTAAAAACCAAATTTTTATTTAATTAATTATTTATTTTATTTAAATTTAACTTATCTCAAAATTGATACATAACACCTATATAAGTTCAATGTAATTCATTTGAGTCATTTTATAATAATTTTAGATATATAAAAATTTTATTGAACTTTTCACCGTCTTTTACCCACCTCCTAGGAGAATTTGGAAATTTACATAAAATATAATTTTACCACTTCTATGAGTGAAATTTCAAGAATACGAGAGACACGGTTAATTTCAGTAAGTAAAATGTGGTTCAATGAGACGAAAATAATTTTTTGTGAATAGTAACTTTTTACTTTTTTTACCATGGTTAAAAGTAAATAGGATAATTACGGGTAAAAATGATATTATTATTTCCCTAAAACAAGTCCTAATTCTATTGGATAAGTTTAATTCGACCAAAAACAACCTTATGAATAAAATATGACCATTTAGGCCCCCTTGGATTAGATTAGGACATTTAATATTAATTTATTTAAAGAAGGGTTAAAATAGTTAAAATCAAAGTTTAATAAGTACATTATTATTGATATAGGGTTATACATAAGATAAATTAGAGTATAAATATTAATTAGAAATCGAAAAACATTTCCTACATAATGGTATTTTATTTTTAATTTTTAGACAATAAATAATGTAATTTATTTATGACACAATGATGATGTAGTAATTATCTTATTAATGAAATATTTACATAATTGATGTCATTAATACCCAAATAAATGTAATTTCAGACTTTTTATGAATTAAAATAATTTTCTATGTTAATATGACATGTTGTTATTGATTTATTTAACTTTTTTAGAACTAATCCTTCTGTTATGATTTTCAAAAAAATCAATTACCAAATAGTGTTAAAATTGACATAAAATAGTTTTTAATACAAATATTATATTATTAATTGTTATTTTATTCCTAAAAATCTAAGGTTAGGCCAAATGACTTATCTAAGGATATATATATTAATAATAAACAACTTGGGGTTCTTTTGTCTTGTTATGGAATGTTTATTAACCTTATAGTGTAAGAAAACAAGAAGACACGGTAAAAGTTAAATTATCTAACTTTAAGTTAAATCTAAATGATAAGGTTAAAATAGAAAACTAAACTTGTCCAAATTCTATTGTATGAGATTATTTAGACCCAGACCCACCTTAGATTCTAAATAAATCAAGTTGGATCTATTTAAAACTGAATATAGCTTTATAATAAAATAATATTTTTTGTTTTTCCAAAGGTGCCCCTCTCCTCCCTTATAAAAGGGCACCTCCTCCCTCTCTTCCTCACACCAAATTGAGCCTTCAAGCTCAGAAAAACCCTAAAAATTTCTCCTCTCCACTTCCCTAGAAACATCCTATAGGTCCTGGTCTTCTTCAAAGACCAATTTTAGTGCCCTAAAAGGAGGTCTCAAAGAGGCACTTCAAAGAAGAGGTAGTGTCCGTTACCGATTCTTTAAACTTTATTTCTTCTTCCACTTCTTCTTATATAGTTGTTTAATCATGAATTAATAACATCAGTATCACTCATATACTGATATGTTATTATAAGTATGAAACAACCCTATTTCACCATCTATCCATCCTACGGAAAACAAAATCACCGCGTGTGCGTACGTACGGAATACCGTCTCCGCGCCATGGTGTAATCTATTTTCCACCACCACCTTACTTGGATGGGTATAATGGTGTCAATAATGAATATATATGATTATTGTAAAGTGATATTGATTCTGACATAGTATACATACACTCCAATATAATTCCACGATCATGGGAACGATATCATCGCTCGTGCGTACGTACGGAATACCGTCTCCACGATGTGATGTGACTCGTTCTACATGATTATCATTGCATAATAATTAAATAAATTAATTGAGTGAATAAATATTATTTATATTACACTAATTCCATTCTATAAATTAGGTATCTATAACCTAAAAATAATATTAAGAATTTATTCGACAAAACACGCATAAGAACAAAAAGTAATAAACACCCGAATAACAAGTAACAATGAAATATTACTAATAATAAGCTAGGAATATGACCATATATGATATCATAACAATGAGTATGATCCTGGAATAAGTCAATGACATTATTTAAATAATTATACAGGAGGTTCGGACACTTACGAAGCCAATCTGACCTAATGTAAGGGAAAATATCGCAATCTCAATTTTTATCCGAGATTGTTTATACTTCAAGATTTACTGGGGAATATTTATCATCCACATCCATGTTTCCTCAATATGTAATATTTATATCCTTATAAAATAGTATATATACAATTTTACCCTTCGGTGAGTTTTTAGTAAAAGATATGAAATGAATCTTTTGTCGTTTTTCGTACGAGGTACTTTTTGACTTTTCTGACAAAAGTACGAGAAGAATGTTTTCTTAACTTATACGGCATGAATGGATTTTTAAAACATTATTTCCAAGAATATTACTTTACAGGTTTTCAAGTTTATTTTTAATCAAATTATTTTAGTTTAAAATTTTATGACATGTTGAGAAAGGGAAAAAAATTAAAGTAGAAGGGATATTTTCCTCAAGAATGGAGTTCAAGTGTTTTATCAAAATTATTTTCCATATAAGATAATATGGGGTTCTGTTTCTATCCCTATTATTATTACATTAATTTGATTATGTTTTGATAGAATTATTTTTATTAATTCCTTTATCCTATATGAATTGTTTTATGATGTCACGATGTTTAAGAATCTCATTTTTATTACATGGGTTATGAAATGATGTATGATTTATGATTTTGTTGCACACATAAGAATGGTATCATTATGAGATGGGTGGGAAATATATCTACATCCAATTAATTGGGTACATAATTTATATCTCATGAGATAGACATGGCTGGAACGGCAGGTTAAACCTGTTCAGTGAAACAGGACTGAAACGAGGAATGAACTCGGTTCAGAAATGGACATTGTCCACTAAGATAGTATTGGAAATGAGTCTTGAATAATAATAAATGATTATCTATGATTATGTGTGTATGCCACAAAGTTTCATGTTTTAAGTTATGATTATTGGGATTACATTTCACTACTTTGATTTATCCCATGTTATAAAATTATGATCTATTTTTCAAGATAAGATTTCTAAAATGTTATGTTCTTATGAATATGATGGGATTGATATTTCTTTTGTTTACCCTTACTGAGCATTTGAGCCCACCCTTTTGTATGTTTTCTTTCCCCAGGCCAAGAAGAAGGTTATTAAGTAAGATATGCCAAAAGGGACTATAGATATAATGAAATAAATGGGAGACAGTGTAGATGCCTTATAAGCCAGTTGTTTATGTTTCCCAATTTCTAAAGACACTATTCCTATACGGTCCTTTCATGGTTTTGTTATTTGTTGTAATAAGTTTAATTCAATTTTTATGTATTAAAAATGTATGCAAAGTATGGGTCATTATATGGACAGGATCAGGTTCAGGATCTAGTGCAGGTAGGATATCAGCAGGGTTTGACAGTGTTCAGACCATGGATCGACGAGAATTTCCGAGCTATTGTGGTACGTGTCTTGCTGGGGATCAACAGAGGTGCTCAGGGTACAAATCCATCTATGGAATATCAGATGTGGGAGTTCTAGTCGCAGCACCCACTACTTTTTTAGGGTGAGGTTGGTCCACAGGCAGCTAAGAACTGGATAGAGAGCATGCAGTTGATTTTTGAGCAGCATGAGATGCCTCCATGGTGGAGGGTCAAGCTGGAAATGTACATTCTGAGAGGACCAGGGAAGCGTTGGTGGGATGTGCAGGTTCAGGATCACAAGCATGAGAAAATAGCATGGAAATTCTTCGAGGAATGGTTCTTCAATAACTTTTACCCTTAGAAACTGAGGGTCAAGAGAGATCAGGATCTCTTGAACCTTTAGTATGGAGACATGTACGTCATGGACTATGCAACAACATTCACTTTTCTGTCTCTCTTTGCACTTGGTATGGTATGTGATGACGTGGAAAGGGTGATGCAGTTCATGGATGGCTTATAACATGCCATTCGGATCCAGGTGAATATCTTCAGGCTGGGTTCATTCTTAGAGGCGGTGAATAAGGCACTTATAGTGGAGGGTAACCATAAGGATATTCCCCAGGTTGGTCAGAAGATAGCTTCAGGTGATGGTTTCGATAGAAGGAAGCGAGGACATGATGAGTTCCATTAGAGAAGTTAGGCCAATGACTCATCTAGAGCACCTCGTAGCAGTTCTTCAGTAGTTTTCATTCAGTGTGGACAGCCAAGACATGTTCAGACTTAGTGCAATAGGCCTCCAAAGGAGTTTCAAGAATGTGGATAGGTTGGGCATCTGGAGAGGTTTTGTAGGTATCCTACTTAGACAGTCGGTAGGTAGGGACCAGGATAGACGGTGCCATCTGGAGTTGGTTTAGGTTTGGTACCAGGAGAGGGTAGACGAGGTTCAGCTGTACATGGAGAATGTGATAGAGACAGTGAGACCCTACCAGGGGGGTCAATGGCTGGTGACTCGAGAACCATCGTAGAGAGGTCAGGCATCAGACATTCGTGCTTTAGGACATGTTCACACCATGGATCTTCTAGAGGATGAGCAAGCTGGTGATCCAAAGATGGTTAGAGGTACACCATGATTTTGGACAAGACTTTTTTATTTTCTTTTGGCATGAACTGTCGAGCATGTCTGTTTTGAGTGCACAAGGTGCACAAGATTTATGTGGACTGACTAGATGCTGGTTAGTGGGATTGACGCCATATCGGGTGTGTGATATATTTATATATATGTATGAGATTTTTAGCATCAGGGTCATTGAGGATGTAGGTTACTTGAGGTACCATGGGCATCGGGGCATCGAGAATGTGGGTAACTTGAGGTGACTTGGGCATCGGGGCATCGAGGATTCTGGTTACTTGAGGTGCATGGAATCGGGTTTTATTTTGAATTTATATGGGATGCATGACCTCTAAGAGGTGGACACCGATGGGGTGTATGATACGTTGGGTGTTGGGAATGACATGGGAGCACTAATGAGGTGTAGGGGTGATGATGCATCATGAGAGGACCATGTTTCTAGAAAACAGGTTAGTGAACCTTTGCTTTGTTCAGTTTTATAAGGATGAGACCGAGCTAAGAAACTCATAAGGTGGGGATCCCCTTAAGGAATGTAGCCAGAACCTTTTAGGTCGAGGAATTCCGGGTAACTTTGATTGGGGTGGTATTTTCGGTTCCATCCTTGGGTTTTGTTTGATAGATCGGGGACGAGCTATGTTAAGGTGGGGAGTTTGTAAGAACCCAGGTTTTTAGAACAGGTCAAAATACCGAACTTTTTTGAATTTTTGACTTGTATATGAGAAAACTAGGAAAATATAATAAGTTATAGAAATTTCTAGACAACACACCATGTACACTAAAGTACATGCAGTGTAAGGGTTAGGCAAGTACCGGCTGTGTGCTCTCCGAGTACATACCGTGTGATGATCGTGAAGAAATTTCTTACTACACAGCGTGTAGTGTTGCTAAACATGCCGTGTATTCCCCTTATGCGTACTAGTTGTGTTAAATCCAGGTGTCAACCAATGTGGAGAACCCAAGACGTGTGGCTATTTATGCTTTAGTCGGAGTATGGAAAAGGTCACTACGTGGAATGTAGTCCATAAATACACACCGTGTACTTTTTTTATTCACTTAAATGAAAGGGCATCATATATTATTTCAGAAAATATATTTATATTCCCCAACTTCGGAACAGGTCCGTTACGAAGTTCTGAATAACATTTCCTACACTAGAATAACCATCCAACATATGTTCTTCAATCCTTCGGGGGCTTCGGGACCGCAACAGGGAGGTTAAACTTGTAGAACCTGTTCTGTTCTAGTTTCATTGCCTCACGGGTCGCAGTTTCCATCCGAGGGGAATTGCCGGGATTTGACGGAAACATAGATATATGAAAATTGGCTTCGAATTGGAGCTCAATATCATATGTACCTATTTCTGCAAGTCACAGGTAGGTGGTGCATACCTTCTTTTGTGTTTTTGTAGACCTTTTGGAGGTGAGACTTAAATCACAAATTTGGGTGTTTGAGCAAGACATTAATTTATCTACTTCTGCATATTAAATTGCTTAGGAGACCTATGGGATACCTTTGGGTATTCCCTTTTCCTTGTTTTGATTGAGCGGGGTTAGGCGAGGGGTCTTCGCTCAGATGGGGCATTTTGGCTAGGGTTCCAAAATGGTATAAATTCCTTTTTTTAATTAAACTTCTGAGTTTGATTCATCAATTAATGATATGAATTGGTAGAGGTTTCCAAGAGCTTGGTGTTGGTATGGGACAACACCTAGCTAGTGAAATTCAACTGTTAGTTTGTTTTGACTTGTTAAAGTATTCCTTTGATCATATTCATATATGTAATTACTGAATTGCATATGATGGTACCTTTGGGTTGTGTTGGACATGGCCCAGACATTCTTGAGTGATGCTAATCACAGGTTAGACATGGCCGATGTTAAACTGGGTGGTTTTGACCATTGGATTGGGCATCTTAGACGTTGGCTTGAGGAAGGGTGACTGTCAGGTTGGGCAAGGCCCGAGTTACTTGGATGGAAGGGCCATCGGACTTGAGTGACATGGTCGCAGGGGCCCGAGGTGTCAGAGATTTTGTGGCTTGGGTACTATTTTTGTTATTACCGCTGACCCGGAACTATGAGTAGAGTTCACAAAGAGAGACTCTGTGATAAGGGGGTTTTGACCACTCGTGTGGGTAGATTCCCTCGTTAGTTTTGGTTTAGGTACTATTGGTTTGTGGTTGCTTTCCATAGGAAGCCACATTGAAGGTGAGGAGCCTTCATGAGATATCATTGAGGCTATCGGTTTGGGGGAAGATGATCACCATGATTTAAGGGGAAGACATTATTGTACCTACAGTTACTTTATTTTGAGGGCATACATCATTGTCCCTCTAGTTATTTTATCTGGAGGGTAGATATCATTTTCCCTCTAGTTGCTTATTGAGGATAGGCATCACTGTTCCTTTGGGTTACTGTTACTTGGGCATGCCTTCAGAACGTCGGTACTTAAGACACGCGGTGTCAGGCGGCACACGGTGTCAGGTTACATGAATGAGATTCTGGCATTGGCCAAAGCAGGTGACACTCCATGGTGGCTACTGATCACCAGTGGTGTTTGTGTTTATTTGTGCATATTACTATTTACTGTTTTCCTTATAAATGCATGTCTGCTTAAACACTTATATTAGGAATGTACCTTTGGGTTGTATCCTACAAAGATTCATCTCACACCATGCATGGGCCCTTCGGGATGCATGAAGAATTTATGGATTTACATACATGAAGGAGACCACCTTTGGTAGTTGGGCTGAATTACCTGTTGCATGGAGATGGTACGGACCTTGAGGTCTTGACCAACTGGTGTTTACTTTATTTTGCTTACATTCCTGTATCAGCATGCTTACTTGTTTTTTAGATATAGTTGGTTAGCCACTAGTGCATTTACATATGGATATGTATGACATGATTTGGATGCATGTTTGTTATTTAGTGGTAGTTACAAGTGATCATCATGTTGTTGTGTTTACTTTCTGCTGTTGTTGTTTATATTTATTGCTTGCACTGTTTATGGATATTGAATGTGCTTCTACTCTGTGGGTCTGGTTTGAGTCTGCTGAGTCATTTATTCCGATGCATATTTATTATTATACATAGACTAGTACAATTATTATCCTCCCAGAGGGTATAACCTCTCCACTATACCTATAAAGACCCTCAAAGCTAGTCGACAACTTTTGGCATTCGGGGAGGTGCACTAAGGTAGTAACACCCGACCCGTTTAGCACTGTTCGGGTGGCTGTTCGGGTCTGGGTCGTTACATAAACTATGATATGACCTTAATAAAAAATTACAATTATATCCTAGCCATTAGGTTAGTGGGAATAATTATAACTAAATTATGAAAATGCATTATGATTTTTTTGGCAATTAATTATTTATAAAAAATATAAATCAATTAGATATTTGTATTTTTTTGAGTTAATTACATTTAGTAATGTGATTAATGAGATATATGTGTTATATAATTAATAAAATATAATTTTATATTAATATGATTGATATTTTAGTCTTTTGGTATGAATAAAACCGTATTTATGCATAAGAACCTATTTTTTTAAACGGTCAATTTTATAACTTTGAATTACAAACCCATTTTAAATTAATATTTTTGGCACATTAATAATTTATATATGACCAACATAAACATGTTATTTTGAATCGGGATATAAATATTTACTTTAGAATTTTTTTTATATTTTTCTGATTACTTTCATGTTTTGATGAATAGTAAAAATATGCTAAATTTTGATTTAAAAAAACTTTTCCCATCAAGATAATTTATATGTTTAAATTATAATATTGAATGGTTTTAAAGTATAAAAAGAATATATTTTTAACAATTAATATAATTTAATTCATTATCATTAATTTTACATTGAATTCATAGGTAAAAATATTTTAATCTTTTACAATGTTTTAACTTTTAAAACTCGTTTTCTCATTTCAACAACGAGATTAATTTTAAATCAATTGTTGCAACTTCTATGTTTTTAATTTGAAAGAATGGATTCTATATTTGGAATCATAAGGTCAAAAGTTTGTGAATAGTTACCTTTTATTTTTTGATATTATGAATAGTTACTTTAGTAATTATTTTATTTAACAAGGTTAAAGGGTAAATCTGTTAAGTAAGAGTAAACAAATTATAATTTAATAATATAATATTACCCTAAAACGTATCCTAATCCTATTGGATAAAATATTTTATACCAAGGGAATCCTTGGGTCTATTTTGGGATACCATTTATTCACATGGATGAGAAAATGACATTTTATAAAAATTAATTTAAAGTAAAGATATTTACAACCTAAACATATAATGTTTACTAAATTAATTTTAATATAGGGTTACATAAATGATATATTTTTAATAAAAAGTAATTTTAAAGATAATATTATTTCATAAATCATGGTATTTTATTTATAATTTTTCAATTTTATATAAATAGTATTATATATGACACAAATATGATGTAGTGATTACCTCATTATTGAAATATTTAAATAAATTAATTTATAAATATTAAAAAAATATATAATTTGGTTATTTTTATGTTATCCATTCATTTTATGGATTAAATTGACATATTAAATTTTAGTTAATACCTTATTTTCTAAGGAATAATGTTTTTATGAATTTTTTAAAAATTCAAGTATAAATAGTTTTCAAAATTGACATAATTCATAACTTAAAACATAAAATAGTTTATTAAATTCTATTATATTTATAAGAATATAATATTCTTCAAAATGGTTTATATAAGTCCAAATAGTCATAAATAACTTTTTCCAGGTCGTTTGACATGATATGGTAATTACATGAACCCACAATGTGTAAATAGCATGATATCACAGTAAGATTAACAAGGGTAAAATAAGGGTAAAACTAAAAAGGTAAGAATAAAAAAATATTCAAAACTTGTCAAAATATTATTGGATTATGGTTATTTAAATCAAAATTATCTTATATTAAAATTAAATAAGTTTAGGATCATTTTAAAATGAAATTGAATTTATAATAAATTAAAATTTTGGAACTTTCCTAAAATGCTCCTCTCCTTTCTTATAAAAAGGCACCTTCTCCCTCTCCTCTTCACTCAATTTTGAGCCTTAAAGCTCAAAACAACCCGAACCAATTATCTTCTAAACATACCTAGTTAAATTCTAGAGGTCATAGTCTTCTCAAAATTCCAACACTAGTTCCTAAAGATGAAATTTAAAGGAGGCATGTCGAGGAAGAGGTAATCAATTCTACTGATTCTTTGAAATTTATTTCTTCTTCTACTTTCTATTATTTAGTTGTTTAATTATAAATTAATAACATAAGTATAAATAATATACTAATATTTTATTATAAATATGAAACTACCATATTTCACCTTTTATCCATCCTATGAAAATGAAATCACTGCATGTGCAGGCGTACGACTTACCGTCTCCAGGCCATGGTGTAATCGGTTTTTCACCACCACACTACATGGATGGGTACAATGATGGAAATAATAACTATATATGATTATTATAACATGATACTAATTATGAGATACTATACACTATCCAATTAAATACCATTAAACAATTATACAATAATATCGTCACTTGTGCATACGTACGGCTTATCGTCTCCACAGTGCGATGTGATTCATTATACATAATATTCATTAAAACATGATTATATAAATTTTTTCAATGAATATATATGATATATATAATACTAATAAAATTATTTAAATGATATAAATATAACCTAAAAATAGGAATACATACTTATCCGACAAAACATAAATAAGAACATAAAATAGTTAATACCCGAATAACAAGTAACCATGAAATGTTACTAACAAAAAGATAAAAATATGATCATAAATGTTATGATAAAAATTATTATGATTAATGAATAAATCATTAACATTATTTAAATCATTATACAAGAGGGTTGGATAAATATGAATCATGTCAGACTTATGATAAGGGATAATTTTTCAATATCATTTTTTTATCATAGATTGTTTATACGAAAGTATTTTCAGGGGATATATTTATCATTTATGTACATGTTTTATAAAAATGTTTTCATAAAATTTTTAATATTCTTCTATGTATGTTTAATTTTATTTTTACCCATTATTTACTTTTACTATATGGTTTGGAAGGAATATGTATCTTGTTTTCCATACGAGGTGCTTTTTGACATTTCCAGAAAAAGTACATGGAGAATGTTTTTTCAACTTATAAGGAATGAATGGGTTTTTACATATTCGCAACACCTTATTTCAATTAAAATTAATCTAAACTTTTACAAGTGTATTTTCAACTAAATTCTTTTCTCTTAAAATTTAATGACATTTTGAGAAAAGAAAATGTTTTTTAAAATGAAAGGATATTTTCCTCAGGAATGAATCCCAAGTGTTTTATAAACATTAATTTGCATATAAGATTACATAGATTCATGTTACTATCCTTATTATTACTATGATATGATTGTGTTTATCATGAATTTCTTATGTGTATATTCCAAAAAATTTCATGTCTTATGTTATGATTATTGAGATTACATTTCACTTCTATGATTTATCCCTTGACATGATATTATGATCTCTTATATGCAGTATAATACTTTAAAATGTCATATATGATTGATATCTCATTGTTTATCCTTACTGAGCATTTGACCTCACCCTTTCATATGTTTCTTTTCCCCAGGTCAGGAAGAAGGGTATTAAGTATGGTATTCCAAAAAGGAGTATAGACATGATGAAATAAATGGAAGACAATATAGATGTTTTATGAACTAGTTGTTTATGTTTCCAAGTTTCTAAAGACACTATACCTATATGGTCCTATTATGGTTTTGTTATATGTTGTAATAAATATAGATCAATTCTAAAGTTAAATAAATGTATGTAAAGTATGGTTCATTATAGTTGGTATCAGAGAAAAGGTATAGATAACCTTTGGAAACTAGGATGATAAAGCCTGAGTAAGAACCATAAGGATAAGTCTAAGTATATGATATAATCCTAGTGTTTTAGAAACGACCATGAATAACCTATGAAAAAACCTAATGTGTGCTAAATTTAAGTTTTATTCTTGATTATGTGGTTTTCCTGTTATGATTAGTGTTTCTTGCACTATGGTTCTTGGTTTTAGTCAGTGGATGGAACCTAAAGGAACCACGTTAATGCTGAATGAGATGGGAAATGTAATTATTATCCCCCTAAGCAACTAAATGTTATGGGAGATGGAATGGAAAATCTTGTAGCCATGCTCCCATAACTTTTTCAAGTTATGAATCATCCAGCACTTTCAAATGAGCAAATGAAGGAGAAAATTTCTGTTGAATCCTTCATGAGGCAGCGTCCACCTTCATTCAGCGGGTTCTCTGATCCATTAGTGGCTGAATAATGGATTAGTACCATTAAAATGATATTTTCAGTTCTAAAATGTTCTGAAAATGATAAATTCATCTTGGCAGTATATCGTTTGGATGGTGAAGCTGATTGATGGTGGAATCTTATCAAGAATACGTGTAAAAGAGATGAAATTGAGTCCATGGAATGGGCTGAGTTCAAGAACTTATTTTTCAGTAAGTACTCTCTTCATATTCTTTTAACAGAGATGGAGAAGGAGTTCCTTGAACATAAGTAAAAGGATGATGAATCCATTGGTACATATGAAGCAGATTTTACAAGACATTCAATGTACGCTCCTAGAATTATTATCCAACCTAAGAGTAAGATTGATCGATTCTTTAGTGGCTTAACACCGAGTCTCTGAAGGGAATTAGACATAAGGGACGTCAATAGCTACGAGGAAATTGTTCGATGTTCTCCCAAGGTTAATATGGAAATTGGAGTAACCCATTAGTCATATGGGTTTGATAAGAATAGGAAAATAGAATTCAAGGGAAAATCCAAAGACCACACTTAAAAGAAGATGCGTCTTCCCTTATGCTCAGTGTGTGGAAAGAAACGTGGAGGGAATTGTCTTAAAGGAAATAGTAAATGTTTAATTTATTGAAAATAAGGTCATCGAGCAATTGAATACCTAAGTGATGGGAACAATATGTATAATGATGTGAAAAAAGAAAAGGCTACACAGAATGCACCTCCTACACTTCAATGTTACAAGTGAAAGGAAATTGGGAATTTTGTGAATAATGTCATAATCCAAGGGTTATTGATGATTATTGACGTCAACAAACACTTAAGGAAGATAAGGTAAAGTAACATGCAATTACTATCGGTGACATGGAGTATGATAATGAAGTGGTGAAAGTTACACTTACCATCCAATCTTAATTAGAAAACGTTTTATTTGATTCTTGATCCACCAACTCTTTTATTTCTAATGAATTTTCTATGGTTATCATCGAATTACCTCAACTATTAGATGTTGAGTTAGTTGTGACAACTTCTAATTGCATAATAGTCACATCAAAAGTTTACAATTATTCTCCAATTAAAGTTTGTGAGAAAGTGCTTCCTAAAAATATTTTGATCCTTCCTATAGTGGAATTTAATGTGATTCTTAGCATGTATTGGCTTTCTTTATATGGTTATTGTATCAATTCTCTAGGAAAGGAAGTAAAATTTCATATTCCGGATCATTATCTGATCATCTATCGGTTAAAGGATGAATATAACCTTCCAGTGGAAATTTATTACATCCTATGGGTCTTGATTCCAATAAATGAAGGTTATTTATCTCAAATGGTTTTGAAGAAACTTACTATTAATAATACGCCTATTGTATGTGAATTTGATGATATATTTTTGGAGGAATTTCCAGGTCTTCCACCAAATCGTGAAGTTGAGTTTTCAATAGAACTCATACTAGGTGTTATGCCTATTTCAAAGACACCTTATAGAATGGCCCCAATTTATTTGTAAGAATTTAAGAAACAACTCCAAGAGAATCTTGATAAGGGATTCATATTCCCTAGTGAATCACCTTGGGGGAGAACCTGTTCTATTTTGTTAAAAAGAATGATGGATCAATGAGACTATCCATTGATTATTGAGAACTTAAAAATATCACTATCAACAATAAATATCATTTTCCCCGCATTGATGACTTCTTTGACCAAATACATGGTGCTCAATAATTTTCCAAGATTGATCTTCGTTCAGGTATCATCAATTAAGGGTAAAAAAGGAGTATATACCAAAGAGGACATTCTGTACAAATAATGGACACTATGAATTTATAGTTATGGATTTTTGTCTTACTGACGCCCCTTCTATCTTCATGAATCTAATGAATAGTGTCTTTAGAGACTATCTTGATCAGTTTTTGGGAGTCTTTATAGATTATATTCTTGTCTATTCAAAGAGAAAGGAATAACATAAATATCACTTGAGAATTGTACTAAAGACCCTAATAATGGATAATATTTATGAAAAATTTACCCAGTATCAATTTTGGATTTATATAGTTTCATTTTTGGGTCACATAATCTCAAGAGAGGGGATATCTATGGATATAAGAAAAAACCAAGGTTATTGAAAGATGGTCAAGACCAACAATAGTAATTGAGATCCGAAGTTTTCTTTCATTGGATGGATATTATATATGTGTTGTGAAATATTTATCATGATTATCTAATCCACTCAAAAAGTTGACTTGAAAAGGAGTTAAGTTTGTTTGGAAAGAGGAATTTGAATTCAATTTCAAGATCTAAAATGAAATTTAGCGTGTGCATCTCACACTGCCTTGTAGTGCAGAACGGTTCCTGATCAACAATGATGCATCCAAGCAGGGTCTAGGGTGTGTTCTCATACAAAATGATATGGTGATAGCTTATACCTCACAATAGTTGAATATACATGAGAAAAATTACCCAACCCATGATTTGGAATTAACTGCGGTACTATTTTCATTAAAGATATAGAGGAATTATCTTTATGGTGAATGGTGAGATATTTATACTGATCATAAAATATTAAAGTTTATTTTCACACAAAAGGATCTGAATATATGCGAAAGAATATGAATGAATTTTATTAACGATTATGAATGATCAATACATTACCACCGTGGGAAAGCAAACAGGGTGTAAAATTCATTAAGTCAACAAGACCATGCTTGCTTATCCAAGATGAGGATAATGAAAGATCCAATATTTATGGATTCTCAAAGGATGGATATTGAAATTTTAACAGAAGGGGAGAAATATTAACTTTCTTAAATGAATGTTCAACCATCTATACAATTGAATATTAAAGGGTCACAAAAGGAAGATGTAGATTTACAAAAGAAGGTGAGAAAAAATCTTGAATTCAACATTGATTGTGATGAAAATAATAAAGTTCTGGAATCGGGTTTGTGTCCATCCCATACCAGCATTAAAGAATGATCTATTGGATGAGGCTCATAGCTCTTCATTTTCTATTAACATTAGGATAAAAAAGATGTACATGGACCTGAAAGAGTAATTCTAGTGGGATGGAAAGAAAATAGATGTCACCGAATATGTCTCCCGATGCATGGTTTGTCAGCAAGTTAAGGCTGAGAGATAGAAGTCCAAGGGGTTGTTACAAACATTACCCATACCAGAATGGAAATGGAAAAACATCACTGTGGACTTTGTATTTGGATTTACCAAAACATCAAAAGGAAATAATGCTATCTGGGTTATAGTTGATCACCTAACGATGTCGATAAACTTCATTTCTATTAGAGAAGATTTCTCTCTTGACCAATTTTCCCAGATATATGTAAAGGAAGTGGTAAGATTTCATGGAGTATCACTTTCCATTATATATGATCGGTATCCTAGGTTTACCTCGAAGTTCTATCAAAGCCTTCAGCATGCTCTAGATAAAGAGTTATATTTCATCACTACTTATCATCGTCAGATAGATGGTCAGTCTGAGAGGACAATTCAAACTCTGGAATACATGTTGAGGGATTTCCCTATGGATTTAAAAGGTGGTTCGGATCAAAAACTACCATTGGTGGAATTTTGTTACAATAATAGATTTCACTCCAGTATTTAGACGGATCATTATGAATACCTCTATGGAAGGAAGTGCATAACTCCAACTTGTTGCGATGAAGTTGGGGAAGGAAATCCATTAGGACCTGATCTTGTTAATGAAATGGAAGAAAAGACCAGATCTATTCGACACCAAATAAGAGCAGCTCAGAGTCGAAAAAAAAAGTTATGCTGACAATTGAAGAAAAGAACTAGAGTTTGAAGTGGAAGATAAGGTGTTCTTATGAATATCTTCATAGAAGAGAGTAATGATATTTGGAAATTAGGGCAAGCTGATCCCTAGGTATATCAGTCCTTTTGAAATTATGGATTGTTTTGGGAAGGTAGATTACCGATTAGCGCTTACAACGAATCTCTCTCATGTTTATGATGTGTTCCATGTATACCTCCTAATAAAGTACATAACTTATCCTTCAAATGTACTAAACTCATAAGTCATACCGCTATATCAAGATCATTCTTATTAAGAACAACTGATAGAGATTCAGAATCGTGGCGAAAAAGTTCTACATAACAAGACCACTCGCTTTGTTAAAGTTTTATGGAGGAACCAAAAATTATAATAAGATACATGGGAAATTGAGGATATGATGGGGGAGATGTATCCTCATATATTTCTTTCCATGTGACAGATTTTGAGGGCGAAATTCAATTTAAGGGGGGTAGAATGTAACAACTAGATGTTTTTATAATTTTTTTTCTTTAAATAATTATTATCCTTCAGTATCATGCTTTGCACACAATAGTGAGTTTAAATGAACCGAAATATGCCCTTAATATAAAATTACCAGTATATTCTAGTCGTTAGGTTAGTGGGAATAATTATAACTAACTTATGCGAATGCATTATGAATTCCTTGTCTATTAATTATTTATGAAAAATATAAATCAATTAGATATTTGTATTTTTTTGATTTAATTACATCTGGTAATGGTATTAATGATATATATGTGTTATATACTTAATAAAATAATTTTTTTATTTTCATCGAATTGATATATTTGTCATAGGGTATGAATAAAGCCTTATTTATGTATAAGAACCTATTTTTTAAATGGTCAATTTTATTACTTTGAATGGAGAATCCATTTTAAATCAATATTTTGGTGCATTAATAATTTCTATATGAAAACATAAACATGTTATTTTGAAGCGGGATATAAAAATTTACTTTGGAAATTTTTTTGATATTTTTATGATTACTTTTATGTATTGATGAATAGTAAGAATACGCTAAATTTTAATTTAAAAAAACATTTTTCATTGAGATAATTTATATAGTAAAATTATAATATTGAATATTTTGAAAGTATAAATAGAATATACTTTTACCATTTAATATAATTTAAGTAATTATCATTAATTTTACAATTGAATTCATGGGTAAAAACATTTCAATCTTTTGCAATGTTTTAACTTTTAAAACCCATTTTCTTATTTTATCATTGGGATTAATTTTAAATCAATTACTGCAACTTCTGTGTTTTCAATTTGGAAGAATTAATTCCATATATGGAATTATAAGGTCCAAATTGTATGAATATGTACCATTTATTTTTGGACATTATGAATAGTAACTTCAGTAATTATTTTATTTACCATAGTTAAAGGGTAAATTAGGTAAATAAGGGTGACAAGATAATAATTTAATAATATAATATTACCTTAAAATGTGTCCTAATCCTGTTGAATTAAATATTTTTGACCATGGGAATCCTTGGGTTGATTTTGGGACCCCATGGATTCACATGGATGTGAAAATTACATTTTATAAAAATTAATTTAAAGTAAAGATATTTATAACCTAAACATATAACTTTTACTAAAATGATTTTAATATTGGGTTATATAACTGAAGTTTTTTATTATAAATAATCATTATAAAAATAAAATTCCTTCCTACATCATGGTATTTTATTTATAATTTTTAAATATTATATAAATAGTATGATTTATGACACAAATTTGATGTAGTGATTACCTCATTAATGAAATATTTAAATAAATTAATTTATAAATATTAAAAAAAAAATAATTTGGTTATTTTGATGTCATCCATGAATACTATGGATGATATTGAAATATTATATTTGATTAAATTCTCTATTTTAAAATGAATTTTGCTTTTATGAATTTTTAAAAAGTCAAGTATGAATAGTGTCCAAAACTGACATAATTCATAACTTAAAATATAAAATTTTGTATTAAATGATATTATATTCTTAACAATCTAAGATTCTTCCAAATGGTTAATAAAAGTCCAAATATTTCATAAATAACATTTGTTTGGTCGTTTGACAATATATGGTTGTTACATTAACCCACAATGTGTAAATAACATGATATAATGGTAAGATTAAAAAGGGTAAAATAAGGGTAAAACTGAAAAGATAAGGATAAAAAAATATTCAAAACATGTAAAAAAATTATTGAATTATGAATATTAAAACCATAATTTATTTAACTTATAATTAAATAAGTTTTGAATCATTTTAAATCAAAATTACATTTATAATAAATTAATGTTTTGGAATATTCCTAAAGTGTCTCTCTCCTCTCTTATAAAAGGGAACGTCCTCCCTCCCCTCTTTACTCCATTTTTAGCCTTCAATATTAGAGAAAATTTTCCCATTTATCTTCTAAACTTACCTATTTACATTATATAGGTTCTTGTTTTCTAAAAATACCCCCACTAGTTCCTAAAGTGCAAATTTAATGGAGGCACGTCGAGGAAGAGGTAATCTCTTCTACCAATTATTTAAAATTTATTTCATCTTCTACTTCCTATTATTTAGTTTTTTCAATATAAGGTAATAAAATTAGTATAACTAAAATACTAATATGTTATTATAAATATTAAACTTCTTTATTTCATCATCTATCCATCCTATGAAAAACAAAATCACCACGCATGCGTATGTACGGCTTTCCATCTCCACGTCGGGGTGTAATCTATTTTTCACCACCACCTTACTTGGATGGGTATAATGGTGGAAATAATAACTATATATGATTATTTTAACATTATACTAATTTTGAGATACTATACACTACCCACTTCAATACCATTGATCAATTATGGGAATGATATCGTCGCCCGTGCATACGTGTGACTTACTGTCTCCACGGTGCGATGTGATTCGTACTACATAATCTTCATTAACCCATGATTATATAAATAAATTGAATGAATATATAAGATATGTATTATACTAATAAAATTATTTAAATAATATAACAATAACCTAAAAATAGGAATAAGGACTTATCTGAAAAAACATACATAATAACATAAAGCAGTTAATACCCGAATAACGAGTGACAATGAAAAGTTACTAACAAGCATATGAAAATATGATCATAAATGTTATCATAAAAATAATTATGATTATAGAATAAATTAGTAACATTATTTAAATAATTATATATGATTTTTGGATACATACGAATCATATCGGACTTAAGGTAAGGGATAATTTTGGAATCCCATTTTTTTATCAGAGATTGTTTATACGTAAGCATATTAGGGGGTTATATTTATCATCCATGTCCATGTTTTATAAAAAGGTTTTCATAAAATGTTTACTATTATTCTATGTATGTTTATAGAATTTTTCACTCATTTTTTACTTTTACTATATGGTTTGGATGTAATATTTATTTTTTTACCATACGAAGTACTTTTTGACTTTTCCAGCAAAAGTATGAGGAGAATGTTTTTTTAATTATACAGAATGAATGGTTTTTTAAATATTTGTAACAATTTATTTCCATGAAGCTTCATATAAACATTTACAAGTGTATTTTCAACTAAATTATATTTTTTTTAAAATTTAACAACATTTTTAGAAAAGAAAACAATTTTGAAAAATAATGGACATTTTCCTCAGAAATGAAGATGAAGTGTTTGTTGAAAATTATTTTCCATCTAGGATTAAATAAACTCATGTTACTATCCCTATTATTACTATGATGTTATTGTGTTTATAATGGAATGTTATTTAGAGAATCCATTAGTTTTATATCGATTATGATAGAAGGATGTTTAAGAAACGCATTTGATTTCATGGGTTATGCTATGATTAATGTTTTTATGTTTTTGGGGAATACATAAGAATGATTTCATTATGAGATGGATGAGACCTATATCTCCCTCCAATGCATTGGGTAATGATTTATATCTCATGATATAGACATGGCTGGAATGGAATGTTAATCTGGTTCAGTGATATAGGGCTAGAACGAGGAGAGAACTCAGTTTAGTAGTAGAATTTGTCCAATGCGATGATCTTAAAAAAGAACCTTGGATATTATGAAATGATTTTCTATTCTTATGTGTGTATGCCACAAAATTACATGTCTTATTTTATGTTTATTGGGATTACATTTCACTTCTATGATTTATCCCATGACATTATATTATGATCTCTTATATGCAGGATAATATTTTCAAATGTTATATATGATTGATATCTCTTTTGTTTACCCTTACTGAGCATTTGAGCTCACCCTTTCATCTATTTCTTTTCCCTAGGTCCGGAATAAGGGTAATAAGTATGATATTCTAAAAATAATTTTAGTCATGATCAAATAAATGGGGGACAATATAGATGTTTTATGAACCAGTTTGTTATGTTTCTATGTTTCTTTAGACACTATACCTATACAATCCTGTTATGGTTTTGTTATATGTTGTAATAAATATAATTAAATTTTGAAGTAATATCAGTGTATGTAATGTACGGGTTGTTATAGTTGGTATCAGAGCAAAGGTATAATTAACCTTTAGAAACTAGAATGATAAATCCTTAGTAAGAACCATAAGGATATGTCTAAGTATAGGATACAATCCTAGTGTTTTATAAATGACCACGAATAAACTTTGATGAAACCTAACATGTGATAAATTGATTTTTTTCTTTATTATGTTCTTTTCTTGTTATGATTAGTGTTTATCAAACTATATTTCTGGGTTTTAGTCAATGGTTGGAACCAGAAGGAAGTACGTTAATGATGAATGTGATGGGCAATGCAATGATTATCCCCCTAAGAAACCAAATGTTATGGTAGTTGGAATGAAAAATCTTGTATCAAGGCTCACAAAACATTCTCAAGATAAAAATAATACAAGAATTCAAAATGGGAAATGTAAGGAGAAACATTCTGTTGAATCCTTTATGAGGCAACATCTACCTTCATTCAGCAAGTCTTCTGATTCATTAGTGGTTGAACAATGGATCCATACCACTAAAAATATATTTTCAATTCTGTAATGTTCTGAACATGATAAAGTCATCTTAGTAGTATATCGTTCAGAAGGTGAATCTGATCAATGGTGGAATCTTATCAAGAATAGAGGTATAGAGATGAAATTGAGTCCATGGAATGGGATGAGTTCAAGAACTTATTTTTCAATAGATATTTTACTCATATCCTTAGAACAAATATGGAGAAATAGTTCCTTGAACTTGAGAAAAAGTATGATGAATCCATTAGTAACTACAAATCAAAATTTACAAGACTTTCAAGGTACGCTTGTGGAATTATTATCCAACCTGAGAGAAAGACTGATCGATTATTTAGTGGCTTAAAACCACATCTCTGCAGGGAATTATCTATAAGGGACTTTAATAGCTACGATGGAATTTTTAGAGGTGCTCTCAATGTTGAGATGGAGATTTGAGTATCCTATCAGTCATATGGGTTTGATAATAAGGGGAAAATGGGATTCAACGGAAAATATAAAGACCCCACTGAAATGAATATGAGTTTAACCTTATGCTCATAGGGTGGAAAGAAACATGGAGACAATTTTCTTAAAAGAACTAGTAACTATTATAGGTTTGGAAAAGAAGGTGATCATGCAATTTAATGCCGAAGTGATTGGATAAAGATGTCTATTGATAAAAAAAAGGATATACAAAATGAACCTCATACAAATCAATTTTATGAGTGAAAGGAAATGGTTCATTATGTCAATCAATGTCATAATCCAAGGGTTATTGATGATGATCGATGTCAACAAACTCTTAAAGCTAAAGAAAAGGGAAAGTCACATGCAATAACTATCGGCGACATGGAGTATGATAATGAAGGGGTGAAAGGGTCACTTACCATCCAATCTAAATAAGAAAGTCTTTTATTTGATTCTGGATCAACCCACTCTTTTATTTCTAAATAATTTTCTATGGGTATCGCCAGATTACCTCCATAATTAGATGTTGAGTTAGCTGTGACAACTCTTAATGGAACAACAGTCGCATCAAAAGTTTACAATTCTTCTCCAATTGAATTTTGTGGGAAAGTGCTTCCTGCAAATCTTGTGATCCTTCCAATAGTTTAATTTTATGCGATTATTTGCATGGAATGGATTTATTTATATGGATCTTATATCAATTTACAAATAAGGGAAGTCACATTTCATATTCCAAATCAATCTATGATCATCTACAAGTGTAATTATGAATATAAATTTCCAGTAGAAATTTATTACATCTTATGGGTCTTGATTCCAATAAATGACAGTTATTTATCTCAAATGGTTGTAGAGAAACTCATTATTAAGAGTACACCAATTGTACGTGAATTTTATAATGTCTTTTTTAAGGGATTTCTAGGTCTTCCACAAAATCGTGAAATATAGTTTTCAATAGTACTCATACAGGTGCTATGCCTATTTCAAAGACACCTTATAGTATGTCCCCAATTGTGTTATAGGAATTGAAGAAGAAAATTCAAGAGAATATTGATAATGGATTCATAGAATCTAGTGGGTCACCAGGGAGAGCACATGTTCTATTTGTTAAGAAGAAATATAGATCAATGAGACTCTGCATTGATTATTGAGAACATAACAAGATCACTATCAACAAAAAATATCCTCTTCCCCGCATTGATGACGTATTTGAACAACTACGTGGAGCTCAATAATTTTCCAAGATTGATCTTCTTTTAGGGTATCCTCAATTAAGGTTCAAAAAGGAGGATATAACAATGACAGAATTCAATAAACAATATGGACACTATAAATTTATAGGGGTTCCTTTTGGTCCTACTAATGCCCATGATATCTTCATGGATCTAATAAATAGAGTCTTCAGAAACTATCTTGATCAGTTTCTGTTAGTCTTTATAGATGATATTCTTGTCTATTCAAAGATAAAGGAAGAACATGAATATGACTTCATAATTGTACATAAGACCCTAAGAAAGGAGATTCTTTATTCCAAATTTACCAAGTGTGATTTTTGGCTTAAAATTTTCATTTTTCGGTCACAAAATATCAAGAGAGGGGATATATGTGGATCTAGAAAATGTATAGTTTATTGAAAGATGTTTGACAGCAACAATAGTAACTATGATATGAAGTTTTCTTTTTTTGGCTGGATGTTATCAACGTTTTGTGAATGATTTTTCTCGATTATATAATCCACTCACCAAGTTGACTCAGAAAGTAGTTAAGTTCATTTGGATGAAGGAATGTGAAAATAATTTCAAAGAGCTAAAAAGAAGGTTAGCCAATACACCTGTACTCAGACTGCCTTGTAGTGGAGAAAGGTTTTTGATCAATAGTGATGCATCCAAGAAGGGGATGGGGTGCGTTCTCATGAAAAATGATATGGTGATAGCTTATGCCTCACAACAATTGAAAATTACCATGAAAAATTACCCAACTCCTTACTTGGAGTTAGCTGTGGTAATCATTGCGTTAAATATATAAGGGCATTATCTTTTTGGTGAAAGCTGTCATATTTATACTGATCATAAAATTTTAAATTATATTTTCACACAAAAAAAGATAAGTATACACCAAATAAGGTGGTTAGAGTTTATTAAAGATTACAACTACTCAATAAATTACCACCATGGGAAATAAAACAAGGTGGTAGAGGCATTAAGTCGATAAGAACTTGATATATTATCCATGATGAGGATCATGAAATATCCAACATTTATGGATTTTAAAAGCATAGATATTGAAATTATAATGGAAGGAGAGAAGTATTATCTTTCTCAAATGAATGTTCAACCATCTATACTACTGAAGATTAAAGAGGCACATAATAAAGATGTAGAGTTAAAAAAGAAGGTGAGAAAAGTTCTATAATTCAACCTTGATTATGATGAAATAATAAGGTTAACAAATTAGGTTTGTTTTCCTCCCATACCAGAATTAAAGGAGTTATTGGATGAGGATCATAGTTCTTCATTCTCTATTCACCGTGGGAGAAAAAATATGTATAGAGACCTGAAAGAGTACTTCTGGGGGGATGGAATGAAAAGAGATGTCACTGAATGCCTCTCGAATCTTGCTTTGTCAGCAAGTTAATGTTGGAAGACAGAAGTATAAGGAGATTTTACAACCATTACCCATACCAGAATGGAAATGAAAAAACATCACTATGGACTTTTTCATCATACTTACCAAAACATCCAAAGGAAATAATGCTATCTGGGTTATAATTGATTTCCTTACGAATTCAACACACTTCATTATTATTATAGAATATTTCTTTCTTGATCATATTTCCCAAATATATGTAAAAGATGTGGTAATATTTCTTGTAGTACTGATTTCCATTATATCAGATTGGGATATGAGGTTTACCTCAAAGTTCTATCGAAGTCTTCAGCATGATCTAGATACAGAGTTATGTTTTAGCATTGAATATCATTCTCAGATAGATAGTCAGTCTAAGAGGAAAATTCAAACTCTGGAAGACATATTGAGAGATTTCTATATGGATTTAAAAGGTGATTGGGATCAAAACCTAAAATTGGTCGAATTTAATTATAATAATTTCATTCACTAAAGTATTTATATGACTGGTTATGAACCCCTCTATGGAAAGAAGTGCAGAACACCAACTTGCTGGGATGAAGTTGGGGTAAAAAATCTATTAGGACCTGATCTTGTTGATCAAATGGAAGAAACGATCAGATCTATTCAACAACACATAAGAGCAGATCAGAGTATAAAAAAAAGTTATGCTGACAACCAAATAAAAGACTAAGAGTATAAAGTGGGTGATAAGGTGTTCTTATGAATATCTCCCTAGAAGAGAGTAATTAGATTTTTAAAGAAGGGAAAGCTGATCCCTAGGTCTATCGGTCCTTTTGAAATTCTGGATCGTGTAGGGAAGGCATCTTACCTATTGGAGGTTTCATCGAATCTCTCTAAATTTCATGATGTGTTCCTTGTATCCCTCCTATGAAAGTACATACCTAATCCTTCACATTTACTCAGCTCAAAAGTCATACAGCATGAGAAAAAACATTCTTATGAAGAAGAATTGATAGAGATTCTAGATTGTACCGAAAGATTTCTATGAAATAAGACCTCTCTCATGGTTAAAGTTTTATGGATGAACCAAAAATTAGAATAAACTACATGGGAACTTGAGGATAAGATGCGGGATAGGTATCCTCATCTTTTCATTTCCATGTGACGAATTTTGAGGGTGAAAATTAGTGTACTGGGGGTAGAATTTAACACATGGATGTTTTTATGAATTTGTTTTCTTTAAATAATTTTTATCCTTTAGTAGCGTGATTTACATGAAATCATGAGTTTAAATGAATGAAGATATGACCTTAATATAAAATTACTATTATATCCTGGCTGTTATGTTAGTGGGAATAATTATAACTAACTTATAAAAATGCATTATGAATTCTTTGGCTATTAATTATTTTTGAAAAATATAAATCAATTCGATATTTATATTTTTTTGAGTTAATTACATTTGGTAATGAGATTAGAGATATATATGTGTTATTTAATTAAAAAAAAATATTTTTTTATATTCATCCAATTGACATTTTAGTTGTAGGGTATGAATAAACCCCTATTTATGTATAAGAACTTATTTTTTAAAAGGTCAATTTTATAACTTTGAATGGAGAACCCATTTTAAATTACGATTTTGGAAAATTAGTAATTTATATATGAAAACATAAACAGGTTATTTTTATATGAGATATAAAAAATGTCTTTAGAAAAATTTCTTATATTTTTTTATTACATTTATGTTTTGATGAATAGAAAAAATACGCTAAATTTTAATTAGAAACAAATTTTTCCATCGAGATAATGTATATGGTTAAATTATAATATTGAATGGTTTTAAAGTATAAATAGAATATAGTTTTACCATTTAATATATTTTAGTTCATTATAATTAATTTTACATTGAATTCATAGGTAAAAAAATTTCAATCTTTTGCAATGTTTTAACTTTTAAAACTCGTTTTCTCATTTCAACAATGATATTAATTTTAAATCAATTGCTAAAACTACTGTATTTTGAATTTTGAAGAATCGATTCATTATTTATAATTAGAAGGTCAAAATTTTGTGAATATGTATCTTTTATTTTTGGACATTATGAATAGTAATTTCAGTAATTATTTTATTTACTATGGGTAAAGGGTAAATCTGGTAAATAAGGGTAAAAATATAATTTAATAAAATAATATTACCCTAAAACATGTCTTAATCCTATTGGAAGAAATATTTCTGACCATGGGTATCCTTCTGTCGATTTCGGGACCCCATGGATTCACATGGATGTGAAAATGACATTTTATAAAAATTAATTTAAACTAACGATATTTGTATCCTAAACATATAACTTTTACTAAATTCATTTTAATATATATGGTTATATAAATGATATTTTTTGCTTAAAAATATTAATTAGAAAGATAAAATGATTTAATACATCATATAATTTTTTTTATAATTTTTATAGATTATATAAATAGTACTATTAGGACACAAATATGATGTAGGGATTACCTCATTAGTGAATGATTTAAATAAATGAAATTATAAATATTAAAAAAAATATAATTTGGTTATTTTAATGTCATCCACATATTTTCTAGATGAAATTGACATATTATCTTCGAGTTAATGACTTATTTTAGAAGGAATAAAGTTTTGATGATTTTTTAGAAATTCAAGTATGAATAGTGTTCAAAATTGACATAATTAATAATATAAAACACAAAATAGTTTATTAAATGATATTAAATTCCTAAAAATATAATATTGGAGAAAATAGTTAATATAAGTCCAAATATGTCAAAAATAACTTATTTGTGGTCGTTTTACATGACATGGTAACAAAATTAACCCACAATGTGTAAATAACATGATATCACTATAAGATTAAAAAGGGTAAAATAAGGGTAAAAAAAAGATAAGGATAAAAATATTCAATGTCAAAAAATTATTGAATGATTTTTATTCTAACTAAAATCATCTAAAATTCTAATTAAATAAGTTTTGAATAATTTTAAATTGAAATAGAATATATAATGAATTAATATTTTGGAACATTCCAAAAGTGCCCCATACTCTCTTATGAAAGGGCACCTCCTCCCTCTCCTCTTCACTCCATTTTGAGCCTTCATGTTTGTGAAAACCCTACCAATTTATCTTATAAACTTCCCTAGTTACATTTTAGAGGTTATATTCTTCTAAAAAGACTAACTCGAGTTCCTAAAGAGAAAATTTAAAGGAGGCATGTCGAGGAAGAGGTAATCTATTCTACCGATTCATTAAAATTTATTTCTTCTTCTAAATTATCTTATTCAGTTGTCTCATTATAATTTAATAACATAAGTATCACTAATATACTGATATGTTATTATAAATATAAAAAACCCCTATTTTATTTTATATACAACCTACGAAAAACAAAATCACTGAGCATGCGTACGTACGACTTGTCGTCTCCACGCTTTGGTGTAATATGTTTTTCACCACCACCTTACATGGATGGGTATAATGGTGGAAATAA
The DNA here is from genome assembly GCA_963277665.1 of Viscum album. Taxonomy (NCBI): domain Eukaryota; kingdom Viridiplantae; phylum Streptophyta; class Magnoliopsida; order Santalales; family Viscaceae; genus Viscum; species Viscum album. Next base: position 387,581,758 of record OY728141.1, on the reverse strand, counting down.
TAACTATATAAGATTATTAAAACATGATAATAATTACGATGTGATATACACCATCCAATTCAATGCCATTCAACAATTATGGGAACGATATTGTCGCTCATGTGTACGTACGACTTACCGTCTCCATAGTGTGATGTGATTAGTTCTACATAATCATCACCAAACCATGACTATATAAATAAATTGAATAAATTTATATGATATATATTATAATAATACCATTTTTTAAATGATTTAACTATAACATAAAAGGAGGAATAAAGACGTATCTGACAACACATACATAAGAACATAAAACAGTTAATACTTGAATAACGAGTAATAATGAAATGTTACTAAAAAATGGATGAAAATATGATCATAAATGTTATCATAAAATTGATTATGATTCTGAATTAAATCAGTAACATTATTTAAATCATTATACAGGGGGTTTGGATACATACGAAGCATATCAGATATAAGGTAAGGGATAATATTTCAATCTCATTTTTTTTATCTGAGATTGTTTATACATAAGTATTTTCCAGGTAAATATTTATCATCCATGTACATGTTTTATGAAAATGTTTTCATAAAATGTTTACACTTCTTCTATATATTTTTAATGTCATTTTTACCCATTTTTTACCTTTAATACATAGTTTGGAAGGAATCTTTATTTTGTTTACCATATGAGGTACTTTTTGACTTTTCTGGAAAAAGTACGAGGAGAATATTTTTTATCTTATATGGAATGAATGGGTTTTTACATCTTCATAATGACTTATTTCCATGAAGATTCCTCTACATATTTACATGTGTATTTTCAACTAAATTATTTTCTTTTAAAATTGAACTATATTTTGAGAAAAGAAAACTTTTTTGAAAAAGAAAGGATACTTTCCTACAGAATGAAGATCAAGTGTTTTATCAAAATTATTTTCCATCTAAGATTACATAGATTCATGTTAATATCCCTATTATCACTATTATATGATTTTTTTATCATGGAATGTAATTTTTTAAATATATTTGTTTTATATCGCTTCTGATGGATGGGTGTTTAAGAAACCCATTTGATTTCATGGGTTATGATTTGATTAATGTATTTATGTTTTTCTGGCACACATAAGAATGGTTTTATTATGAGATGGGTGAGACCTATATCTACATCCAATTTATTGTGTAAAGATTTATATCTCATGAGATAGACATGGATAGAACAAGAATTAAATCTGGTTCAGTGATACAATGCTAGAACGAGGAGAGAACTTGGTTCAGTAATGGACTTTGTCCGCTATGATGGTCTTAGAAAAGATCCTTGGCTAATATGAAATAATTTTCTATGCTTATGTGTGTAAGCCACAAAATTTCATGTCTTGTGTTATGATTATTGGGATTACATTTCACCACATTGATTTATCCCATGACATGATATTATGATCTCTTATATGCAGGATAAGATTTTCAAATGTTATTTATGATTGATATCTTCTTTGTTTACCCTTAATTATAATTTGAGATCACCATCTCAAATGTCTATTTTCACTAGTTTAGGAATACGGTTATTAAGTATAATATTCCAAAAAGTATTCTAGTCACGATGAAATAAATCTGATACAATATAGATGTTTTATGAACCATTTTTTTATGTTTCCAAGTTTTTAAAGACACTATACCTATACGATTCTATTATGGTTTTGTTATATGTTGGTGTAAATATAATTCAATTATGAAGCAATATCAATGTATTTAAATTATGGGTCATTATAGATTATTTCAACTTAATTTCAACTTTTCAAGAACATAGGAAAATTTATACATAAATATATAAATGTGTGGAATAACCAAGGGTTTTTATAGACTATTGTTTATCCCACCAAATAAGTTGTTTACTTTACTTTACCATCCAATGACATAGAAAAACGTATATCATGATGTTATTTTGAAGTTATACTTGTATTCCCTAATGTATTTATCTTCCTTTTTCTTAAGGATAAGGAAATCCATCTTTATTTAAAGTCTATGGGTGAGAGGAAAGTATTTATCAATTTTTTTGGAACTATTTATACTAAATATCTTAGATATTATCCTTGGGTTTCATATTTTTTTATCATCATCCACCATTGATATGATTCTCCCCATATATGATAAAAAAACCCCAAAACCTTCTTCTTTGAAGTGCATTAGATGATAGATAATTTATTTTCAAGATAGCTGTTCCAATTTTATACAATTAAGGTATTATAAGATCCACTAAAATTATGAGTCTTTTGTCACATAAATGTCTCAATTACATCTTGATCTTTAATATAGGATATGGGTGTTAATAATAATTAAATTTTCTATTAAAAACATTATTTTATTTAGAAATTAATTTCTTGATGTTCCTAAATGCTTCTCCCATCAGGTTGGGAATCTCATTTTGGAAGTCTTCAAATTTCCCCTCAAATTTTTTATTGACCCATGTTATCCTATTACTATCAATTGCATAAAATAATTGGAAAATTGAGGATGTGGATTTTAAAGTATTAAACACATAATTGGAAATCCTTGTGAATTAAATGGACACGTCATAATTGACAATAATTCTTTAGACTTTTAATTTCAGGTTTCAATTAATGTTATCCAGAATCAATTTACTAACAAAAATTCTTTCTGATATTTTTATTCCCTTAATAATGGTTAATAAGGATATTTTCAATATAACAAACCATATAACCTATTAATGTAAAACTATTTTTCTATAAATGCCACATTGTGATATATGAGTTGGAAATTGAGTTGACACAAATGTTTTCTTTTGGGGGTTATTACCCCTATGTACAACTATTCCATATCCACATCCACTTGTATTTTCTAGATAGGGTTTTATTTATTGGGAAACAACTTACTTTATACTTTAGAATGTTTTTGAATATTTTCCCTAAGTTTAGTCTTATCCCTAAAGATTTCACTAGGGGTTTCGAATCCTAATCCTAAAAAATAAACATAATTTCCTCTGGTACCAACTATGACAACCAATATTATAATAAACCTTAATTCACAACTTATTACATAAAGTTAAATGAAATATAATCTAAAAATATCACAATTCCTAGCTTATTTTATAAAATAGTAACGTAGAATAATAACTTGGAACATGTATATAATAAAATTATTTAAAAACTTAAAAACATAACCTTAAAATTCCATTAATGATCTAAAACTACATTGGCTAACCTATGGAAATAATTAAGAAAGGGGTGAGATATAAATCCCACTAAGGGAATGGTAAATAATATTATATGTTTATGAAATAAATGTGATTCAATCGGTATATCAAGGTTACTTAAGATTTTTTAGAATCCTAAACTTGAGAATTCAAACATGATATAAGACGATAACATATTGGAAACACAGAAATGTTGGAACAACATAAAACATCTCCTTATAAACATAAATCAAGGATAACCACTGAGAAAGCATAAAATAGTGTTCTTAAGATAATGTCTTATACACTATATATGGTATCTTACGAGTTAAAAAAGTTACCAAATTCATTTAATGGCTATATAAATGTGAACCCACCCGTCAAATTCATATCATTTAAATGCATAAGTGTTTCACATAGATCATGTTGCATAAGGATGTATTAAATCAATTATAATCACATGATTAATGAGTACGAGTTAAATAAATGTAATTTAGTGATAAATTAAATATAGTTACATTGAGGGGAATAACCTTGAGTGGAAATGGGGGTGAATAGTTACTACATAAAAGTTTGGCATGAAAAATCATTGGATAATTTTAGCAGCATAACAGAGGTATATAAAGATTCAAGGATGGGTTTGATGAGGGTGGAAGATGTCTCTAATCACTTGTAAATTGTAATTAAAGTTATAGGGATGTGTGAGAACATATACTAAAATGAAAAATTGGAAATAAAAATGCATAATATAAAGAATGATCTTGAATAAATAGGTGGAGGGTAGGATCCCTTACAATATAGGGCACTTCTTAAAGCATGGGTGGATCTTATTAAGAGACTGGGAAAAACATGGGAGGGATATGGAGAGGGAAATGTATATTAAATTTGTTATCAAAGGATTTTTAGTGAATAGGAATAAGATGTTTTGGGGGTGGGTTTACAAAAAAGGGGGAATTCTTTATTAATTTTTAAACAGAAGTTTTGGACTCTATATAATAAAATAATCAATACCATAGACCTTACCACGGTTTTTTCCTATGGTTTCTACAAAATTTTATTGGTTTTAAATATTTTATAAGGATAAAAACTGAACTCATTGAAATAATTCCCTTGGTGGTGTTGAAGTGAGTCATGTCCCTAAATAATTAATGTTAAAATAATAAAATTTAATATCAGTTTCGGAAGATTCATTAAGGGTCTATAAAATTTTTCAAATAACTTTCAAAACATATTATTTTAAATGGGAAAAATAATTTTGGCCAAGGATACTATTTTTAGTATTTATTATATCACTTTTATTTTTTTAGGATGTCACAATACATACCATATATTTATTCCATATTTAACTTTAACTAAAAAATCCCACAGTCTCAGTAAATTATAAAAAATTCACTATTATCCAATTACAATGTGATGATTTCAAAAATAAAATTTATTTGTAAAAATAATTCTATAAATATGAAATTTAATTATTTTAGGTCCTAAATCCCCATTTATTGAAAATAATGGGTTTTATGATGTTAATAGTATCTGACCCTTAAAAAAATTACATTTGTGTTGATAAAATTGTATTAATCCTTTATATTTAAATAAATATTATTGAACAACAATATTTTATTCAAATTTAATTTATTTAAAAAATTCATTAATTCGTCAAAAATAGTATTTTAATTGAAAATATATGATTCCCAAAAATTTAATTTTATTTTCATCATATCAATATTTATTTTTTACAAAACTCATAAATTAATACTTTTCAAATTAATAATAAAATGGTTAAATGAAATCATTATTTAAAAAAATCATATTGTTGTTCTCTAGATACGTAACCCCTTATTACATTAGTTTATGCCCTAAGGGTACGATGTGTGACGATGATACATTTTTTTGGTGGTTTGGTGAACATGGTTCAGATGCGATCTCGATAAGTATGAATTTTTCGTGTAAACAGTTTTGATCATGACTTTTTGTTGAATATCAACATCGGTTTGGTCAAGGGAAAAGCTCAATGATTTTATATCCCTCATAAGATTTGATAAATTAGATTCATAGGGTATGATCCTACTAGTCGAGGCAATCACTTCTTCACTCTATTCCAATTAGTCATTATCATTACCCTTAATATATACTAATCTTAATTGTCACTATACAACAACAATGTTATAAATGGTTATGATGCTTAATAGTATTTTAAATCTAATAGGATATAACTTATAATGGTCTAAAATAACCAAATTATTGCACATGTTTTTAATAACATCATTATTAAATAAGTAATTTATTCATTTGAATGTATAATTTCATGTAAAAACATTTGGTGAATATAATTTGGATTTTGGATTGTTATATCTCATGTTTTTTTGACATCCGATTTGTACATTATTTTTGTGTATATATATATAAATCCTTTGGTAACTGATACATGTGTTTAAGTTTAAATCATTTCCATTATTGTCTATCTTTGATACTCCTTGTCAATAGACTATGGTGATTGGGAATGCGCTTTGGGCCTTATAGTAGGCCATCTCGGGTGATGTGTGAGGCAGAACCAGGTTTGTTCATTACACAAGATGAGTTAAGTTAATTTACTAGAAATAATTTATTTACTTTAGTTGTTCTACCTAATGATTCACATATTATTGGAACTAAATTAATATTTAAAAAAAGCCTAATTAATATGTACAAATAAATAAAAATAAGATTATATTAGTTTCTCAAGGATGTTTACAATAATAATTTTTTGATTTTAAAGAATATTTTTCTCGTATATAGAGGTTATGATTTATTATAATATTATTATCTAATAAAAGTTTTCATTTTTTAAAATATATTTAATATATATATATATATATATTATAATTTATTTTTCATTGGTTATATTTCTATATAAGTATATGTAAGACATCTGTTGGGACCACTTTGTGTTTGAAGATTGTATTTGTTGTCAACAGTTGTCAATGCAGGTCAAAATGAAGAAGAAGATGGAGAATAACTTCAATGTTAATGGAGATCGGCTGAAGTGAGGATGCAAGGAGAATTGTTATGCAATCATAGTATTGGATGTCATGTTTTGGAAACTCTCCATGAAGTCAATTCATACGATTTTTGAAGTAATCCTAAGATCAAAGAACTTGTGTCAAAGGTGACACATTGTTTACAACAATGAATAATAGCGAGGTATCATCCATCTGAGGATGATTGAAGAAGAATGTGGATTTAAATAAGACCATGATATTCTTCACGATTGCATGAGAACCATGAGTATTTGAAGTGACGATGAAGAAGTACTTTGGAATTCATATTCCAAAAAGAATGGATGAAACCAGATGATGCTTTGCTGATATGTATTTGAAAAATACCATAAGTCATGAGAACTTGTGATGTAAGCCTTATGATGGAAAGGGGGAGAATTGATGATGCCAGTCATATACATTTTTGATTGGAAGAAGTGATGCTGCTAAAAGATAGGGAATTTTATGTACTTCCCATTGTAATTTTGACGATGCTAGATCGGGTTTATCAAAGGTTATAAATCACGATAGTGGAAATCATGATAAAAGCTGAAGAATGGTTATGGGAAGCAATGAAAAGATAAATGAAAAATTAATGGACAATCTGGAGGCAGCACAAAAGAACAGTTTAATGTGGCACTGTTTTCCAGAGTTTGCAAAATTTTAGGTCCTGAAAATTGGGAGATGGAGACATGTATTTTGAAATGGATGTAGAGTTAAAGATTGAAGATTATTTATATTTTCACGTGAAAGGCATGATTTAAGGTCTGAACATTGGAAAATGGAAAAGGCATGAAGAGCGCGGAAATTTAGGCAATTTGTGCGAAAAAGATAATGTGGTGCTCAGAATAGTATCAGGATGCATGAAATATTAGCGAGATGCATGAAATAACAATGGGATGCATGAAATAGGAGATGAATGCGCAAAATATCAGCGTGATGCGCCAAAAATAATGGTTGTGTGAAATATTAGCGTGGTGCGTGAAATAGAGGAATAAAGTTTTTCGTGCAAGAGGTGTTTCGAGGTTAGAAGCTCGAAAATTGGCAAATGCATGAGGTGCGTGAAAAATTAGATCATTGCACGAAATACGATGTCACGTGAAAGGATGGGTTTGCATGCAATATGGAATGCGGTGTGGAATTTTGATCGCAATTTGTGCTTCATGCTCAAATGATGAAAAATGGAAAATTCCAGAGGTGCATAATAAATCTAGGTGGTGCGCGAAAATAAAGGAAGGTGCACGTAATTAAAGAAGTGAGATATAGTTTTACGCGCTGGAAGGAGTTTTACGCGCAGGAAGGGGTTTTATGCGCAGGGTCAAAATGCCTATAAATATGATGTGACCCCCTCTCATTTGTAGAGACCCGACACTTAGAAAAATTCTGAGCTCTGATGCACGGTAAAATTGAATTATAGTGTATTGCATGAAATGAAGAAGTTCTTATCGAAAAAGGAAGTGTTGCGCGAACAAGGGGAGTTCTGCCCAAAAAATAAGAGTTGCGTGAAAAGGGTTTTTTCGCACCAAAAGGCATTTTTACGCGCAAGGCTTGAATTTTACATGCAAGCCACCTAGAAGGTTGTGCAAAATATCGGAGTGTACCGTAGGCCTTGGACAGGTGTATAGAACTCTCGAAGAGACTTTGCGAAGAAGGATGTACCGTGAAACATTCGGTATCATGAACAAGAGTAGAACCACACTCACACAATTGGTGTTTAACACTCTTGTTGTGCCTTGCGAAGTGAAGAAGAACTAGTTTTGCAACTGAATTCATATCTACACAATGGAAAAAGTTAGTACACCGATACACTTCTATGTTGGTATTGAAAATTTAAGAAAGATATTAAGACACTACAATTATACTATGTCAAAGAGAAAGAAGAGAATAAGAATAAGAAAAGAATATGCCCAACTAAAGGATGACAATTATTCAGGGAATTTTGATTCAGATGATACCAAGTGAACTGATCTTCACTTCCTGATTAATCACATTGGTATATGTGATTCTTTCTAATAAAGTAGAATAAGTGTAAGTGAATTCTATCATTGCACTGAAGAAGAATAAGAAGTCCTAGTGCAGCTGGTTTTCCACTAGTGAAGAACAAAAGAAGAAGACAAGAAGAATTTCTTGCCTAATGCTTTGTAAGTAATCAAGTGAAGAGCACTAAAAAAGAACAAGAGCACAGTCTACCTTTTGATGAAGGAAGAAGTCTGTCTTCATAGGCAGTATAAAGAACCATCTAGAGGCTGAAAGTTGGACTAGGTCATCACCAGTCCAGGGAAGAGGATTGTTTCCCACCCCCTACAAAGTGTAGGGACTCACACTGGCTAGATGATTGTTTTCCTAGAATCATCATTGTAAAATAATATCACATTATAGTGTAGAATCCATGCACTGGTCATACCCATGCATAATAATAATATGTCTACTCTTATTGAGTGGTGAACCTTGTAAAAATATTGTATGCATATTTTTACTTCTTTTTATTATTACATGCAATAGGGAAAAGAGAATAAGAGAATCAAGATCCTAACAGGTTAAGAGGTATGGGGATAAAAGTTGGAATTGGTTTAAAAATTCCCCAACACTGATTCACCCCCCCCCCCTCTCAGTGTTCTTTATATCCCAAACTGGTCCTCTCAACATCCATCTTGATTTTGGAATTAATTGTTTCTAAAAATATATTAATTCTTAATAAATATTTAAATGGATTGACACAATATTGTTAATCTTGGTAAGTGAGGTTATCAAATTTTCTTTTAAAATAATGGAAAAGTTTATCTCAATTTGTTTATTCAGAATTATTTCAATGGTATTTTTATTATTGAAATATTTATAGATTATATAATTTTTTTCTTCAAAAAATATTTTGTAATGATTTTTCATATTTTTGTAGAATTGAATTTGATATGAATTTAATTGGATAACATAGATACTTTTTGTTTCTTAAAATATGTCAAAATGATGATGGTATTCTTCTTAATTAATCTAATTATTATAATGAGTTTATTAAAATATTTATATTTTAGTAATGTTAATGTTCAAATAATTATAAGAATAATTCAATTGAAATTGATAATGATATTGCTAGAAAATACACCAATGTTTTGATTAAAGATCCAACTTTATGTCTGGGTTGTATTTGTTGTCAATGACTTCTTAAGTGATGAAATAGTTAATGTAAGCATATATTAAAGAGGAATAAAATTTTGTATGTTCATTGTTCCCCCAAACATATTTGTTTTAGTAATTATTATAAGATTTGATGATGATTTGAGGAAGACAAATCCATAATAAGTTCAAGGGTCATATCATATTTTGGATGAAATTTTGGTTCTTAGAAAATTATTGCAGATTAATTTAGTAATATTAGATTAAATTCTATAACAATAATCCAAGTAACTATGGTGATTTATTTTACTAATATTATATGTCAAAGACATGTGCTAATAGAATTAGAAGAATTAAACAGTGTTTACAAAAATGAAGAATGGGAATGATCCATCCAATGGTGTTTCTAAATGGATGATGTTTGAGGAAGTTTATTAAAGTCTAGGTAATATCTCATTATTTCAAGAGGAGTTAAATAAATACAATAGAAATATTCACTGGCATGAAGAAATTTTGATGTAAATTGGCATGTGAATTTGTAAAAAAATGTTCCCAACCATTATCTAACCTTGGACCCCTCAATCAAATATGTGGGACCCAATAGGCCAACCATTTATGAGAGGTTGACCTGGCTAGCCATAGGTATCATTGAGGTGATCATATCACATAGTAGCAGAGAGTTGGTTCCATCATGTGGGGTGACAAAGTTTATTTCTAGAGGGTGATTGGGAGCGAACCCCATTACTCACATATATTGAGTTAACAGGATAAGAATTAATAATAGGTACACCCCAACCGAATGAAAGTTCAATGTATGATGATGAACCCATATGGTACTATTCCTTAGATAAATGGATATAGAAGTTAGGGTGTATGTTGCCTTTTTTTTAATCAAGGCCATTCAATCGCAACCCACATTGTCATCAACATTTTAGCTTAATATATATATGTTCATGAGATCGAGGAAACCAATGCCTGACCACACTCATGATTCATACTATCTCCACTAACCATGCCAAATAAATTAGCCCTACATGATACTATTTACAACATTCATGGAATATATCTATTTTATTAATGGTTTTATTTGAATATAAAATAGACTAATAATAATGACACATAAATATTGTGAAGTGTTCATATTGGAATACATGAAAGTTAAATCACATAATCTCTATCACACACATGTGATCAGTTCTTCATGAAGAGAGATATGCCATCATTTTCAAAATAATCAGGATATAAGAATAATACAATGTTAATATTAAAATACCAAAATATTTGATAATGTTTTTATCATTCAAAAATCAGCATTGTTTTTGAAATGTTAAAATAGTGATCGTCACTGTATAAAAAAGGAAGACTATGTTTTTTCAGGGTTGTAATTTCTCCTTTATAAAAACAAAGGAATCCAATCTTAGAAAATATGATCAAACTCTCAAGAGCTCTTATTTTCCATTGCAAAAAATAGTGCATCTACAACTAGTATGATGAAGGACTCCCATGAGCCAATAGACTATCTGAAGGAATGTTTCCACACATAAATTCTTATGTTAAGAAGGACCATAAACCCTATTGGTTTATGAAGGAATAATCCATGCACTCTTATATTACTATAGAGGAACAACATAACTCATATGATTGTGTGAAGGTAACTACACACTCTCTTAAGTTTCTAGACTACTAATGGGTTATGAGATGAATAATATAATATTGAATTAGTTTGTTTAAAATATTTAATATAGTATAACATCAATTTTTTTTCTTGGTTTGAGTGACGAAGAAGATCTTGGGAAAAAACAGTTGTATGAAGATAATAGAAGGGGGATAAGGATTCATGTTCTCTTAAGATTACAAGAAGATATGGAAAATTGTTACACAAATCACCTATTCTATTTTATGGATTGAGATATATGGATACACAAAATGAGATAATGAATATTCATAAACACTTAGACAAGAAGGAATTTTCATGTATGGTCAAATTTCTATTTTACTAGATAAAAATTTTGAAGAAAAAAGTAGAATCCATGTGTATAAAAAATACACAAGGGATATAAGTCAGTTAGAGAATAACAATTTTAAAGGAACATAAAAATTAACCATAATATTTGGGATATTCTATGTCTTTCATTTTATTATCACGAAGAACATTCATGATGTTCAATTGAATAAATTGAGAGATGTTCTTGAGTTATTAAATATTATTATTTTAGTAAATAATATAAAAGCTAAGTGTAATAGATTTTCATAAATATTTGGTTCACTAAGAAGAATAATTAAGAAGATATTAATTATTTACAACTTTTAATATTGTGTTTCAGAAAATAATTCTGGGATAACTAGTCCATTGCATATTGTTATTATTTTGACCAGAGAGAAAGAAGAATGTGTAGTCTTATTTATTTCATTATACCCGAGAAAACCATTTGATTGTTATATTAGAGGTAACCATTTTATTTATACATTAAAGGAAATTTGAATATAATTATTGTATTCTAATAAAGAATACCTATTCCAGATTTGTTATCACTTAAAAAGTGGTAGGCTGACATCTGACATCTTGTTCTTGAAAGATAAAACTTTCTTGTACCTGGTAAGTGATATTTGAATAGGTTTAATGTCAAACCCTTTTCTATTTTTTTCAATATAACAATAGGAAATATATGTGTGTGGGATAATTACCATTATACACCAAGTATTTTGGTATCCACATTAGATTTTATTCTCTTTAAAAAATGAGTTTTTCCCCTATACTTTATTTTTCATATTATCCTTTCTAACTATAAATGAATGAAATAAGAGATTCATTTATTGATAAGTAACATAGGTACAAAAAAGGGATAGAAGTTTTAAAGTGACAAAGAGTCATCACATAATGATTCAAAACCACTATCAGTGTGTTCGTCCCCAAGAAATCCTAACAAATTAGTATCTGAGGTAGGTAACATATCTAATTTGATTATCTAATTGGAATCTTTTTGATGATCTGATTTATATTCTCAATTTATAATGAAATGAAATATTTGAGGATTTTTATCCATTTAAAACCATAACTATAACATATCCAAGACCTTAAAACCATTAAGAGGAAATAATTGATAAAGATAAAGAATATTCTCACGGGAAAAGAGGATTGTGACACAATTTCCCTAGGCAGTAATTATTTAAAAAACAATTCTTACATGGAAGTAGAAGAATTGTTAGTTTATTCTACTACTAATGATATGGACAATATTCCTACATCCAATGTTAATGAATAATTATATGATATGTTCTTCAAATGTCTAATAGAGTTACCAAGAACACATAATAAATGTAATTCCTTCGAAAATAATGATTTTACATATTTTAGGAATATCATACAAGATAATATCACCTATCTGGAAGAATAATATAATAATTAAGATACTGGGTTGGTACAAAGGGTGATGACATGTGTTTATCTCACTAAGAAATGTAATATCAAAAGTGAAATAATCAATGAGATTGGATCATAATGTACTATAGTTGGAAAATAATAGTTTGATGAAATCATAAAGAAAAATAAAGCTATTAAGAAACATTGTTAGTAGTTACATGAATTAGAAGAAAACTATAAGAACATCATTGATTTCAAGAACTATCAACTTGAGATCAATTTATATAAGATCAAGGATCTTTACACATTGATATAAGATAAGAAAAAATTGTATGATGATGGAGGTATAAAGATCAAAAAATAATGTGAAGATATACTAAAGTTAGTAGAGGATGATAAATTTATCCTATACACAAAATGTTTGTAACTTCTAGTCAAAATTATATGTTTTTGAAATGTTCAAGTAGAGACTTCACAACAAATTAAAAGAATAACTATTACTACCAAATATACTTCCATGAAAAATTATAAAGAGAAATATAATCCTAAAATACCTCTATATGGTGGAAATAATAAATTGAGATCACTCTATGATCAATCTCAATAATTATATATAAGGAATGTACCATCCATTCTTGATAATAATGTTTGTGAAAATTATATCTCTATGCATAGTGAAGGTTTAAAATAAAAACCTATGAAAAAGTGGATGAGGAAATGTGATGAAGTACTCACTACTACATCTTTAGTGGTGAAAAATTTTGTAGAAGAAAATTCTCTTCCAAATAAGGCTAACTAGAAGATGGAATGAATCAAAATCAAAACGCATAACTGTCTAGAATGGCTGTTATTAAAAAGAAGAGATCAATATTTTTTAGCTATTATTGTTGATGTGAATGATACAGATACACGGTGTAACACCCCAGGTAAATAAAGAATATTACATTTTTATATTTATCCATATTTGTGAATAAAATATTAATATGACATTAAAGGGGACGCTATGCTCGATGGCGTACCCAACACGCAACAACGAGTTTCTTGGAAATCTTACGTTGCACTCTAATACCAAAATAATATTATTTTAAATGGTAGTTAACATGTAGCAGTTGTATTGGCGGGAATGGATATAAATAACTAAAATATGATTATATATGTTTTTAAATGTTTCTACATTTATCCAATAAAAGATAAAGGCTTAAAATACAGAAAGAATTCAATTTTAGGCGTATATGCCCTGGTTTTCACTAAAGGGTCACTTATCGCCTTTTGATGGTGAACCGTCATTAAATATAGTTTTGTTCACTCTTATAAATTCTATTGGACCAAATAAAACTCTTCTTAAGAATTGGGACATCAAAATTTAATTTGTGTAAACTTTTGGTATCTTTCCGATAAAGTTTATTTTTTTAATGAATAGTGTAAAATGTTGTATTTTAATTCAAAACCTCTTTTTAATCTAATTTATTTATATGATTATATTAACTTTTGAATTGGTTTTAAAGTGAAATTAGAATATATTTTTACCATTAAATCCAATAGTGGTTGTTGGAATCAATTTCACTTTGAAATCAGACTTAAACTAGTGTCAATCTTTTGATACTTATTGTTTCATAAAAACACGCTTTTTGCTCTGACAGAGGGAATTAATTATTAAATTAATTAATGTGACTTATATGTTTTGAATTTTGTTAAATAGACTTCATTTTTTAATTCGGAATATCAAATATAGATTAGGGTGAATTTTTGGGATTTTTCTGAAAAACTTCAATTTTTGATGAATAGTGAAACCACTAAGTGGTACTTATAAAAACTGATTTTTCCATTTAAATGAAATTTTTTCATCTCTGTGATTTGATTTTCAAAAATCCGACATACATGGTTGTCATTAAGAAGTAAAATTTGGTTCACTGGGATAAAAATAATTTTTTGGTGAATAGTAACTTATTAAGTTTTTAATCGCGATTTGTGGTAATTAGTGTAGTTTAAGGTAAAAATAATGTTTTAATAATATAAAATGAACATGACACATGTCCTAACCTCATTGGATGTGTCATGGCCGACCAAGACAACCCATGGGTCAACTTGGGGACCCCATGAAGCCACTTTGGTTGGAAAATGACATAAATATCTTTTTATTTAATGTTAAAGTAAAAATGACACAAACATGAGATGTTTTACTGAAACAATTTTTACATGGGGTTATATAAGTCATATTTTTTTACTATAAATGGTCATTTGAAATCTAAAAATATTTCCTACATCATAGTATTTGTTTTATAATTTTTAGACATTAAATAAATTAAATTATTTATGACATCATGATGATGCAACGATGACCTCATTATTTAACGATTTAAATAAAATGGAAAGATAATGTAATATCTAAGACCTAAACATGTCCAAAACCTATTGGATGAGTGGATTTCGAACCCTTATCACCTTATCCTCGAAATAAATCAATGTGGGACCTTTACAATCCGAAACTCTTTTGAAAATAAAGTAACATTTTGTAACTTTACAAGAGTGCCCCTCCTCTCCTCTTATAAAAGGCCCCCACCCCTACCTCCTTACCCACACTCCCAAAGCCTTTGGATCGGCCAAACTCTGCCCATTTTGTCTCTCTACTTCCCTCTCTTACTCCTTTAAGCCTCACTTTGGGCATAAGTCTTCCCAAGGAAGCCTTTGAGCTCAAACCAAAGGGAGTTACCCGATTTTAAGGTAATGTCTTCACATGAGTCCTTTTGTTTTATTTTTCTTCTCCAACCCCCTAAACTCTTTTTATTAATTTCTTTTGTAACAAATACAGTATAATCAATATAATAGGATGTTTTTATAAGAATAATTCAAGCTACACTTTCACACACCTACATCTAATGGTTTAAGAACATACTGTTTCTGTGGATGGCGAATTTCGGCCTCCCGAAACGATGATTGTTCAACATTCTTTTAACACCTTCAAAGGTGGACATTAAGATGAAACTATATTTATATATTATATATAATATGTTTATGATTTCCTTAAGATTCTGTATTTTTTCATTTTTGGAATACCTTTATAGTTTCCATTATGGGTAAACGCGATATCTTCATTTAAGGAAGTGCGGACTACCGCCCCCTCAAAGTGATTTGATTCGTTAATACCATATGTGGTACGTATAAAGGATATATTTAATGATATTATATATGATACCATACTGGAACTAAAATACTATTATGTATCATTATGTTTTAATTCAATTAAATATAAAATAGAAATGGAAGTAGCGTTCATGTGTACGTACGGCTTACCGTCTCCATGAACAGTACATTTCATTTCTTATCTCAAAATGTTATGTAATACTATAAGTTCATATATATAATGGATATATATGTAATATATTACATCAAAATTATGGATATCATTCTGTAATTATAACATATAAATATCTCTCTCATTTTGTTTTAATTCCATTAATATGACAAAAAATGAAAGTAGCGTTCATGCGTACGTACGACCTACCGTCTCCATGAACGGTGCTTTTCGTTTTTTATCTACAAATGATATGGAATAGTATGAAAGGAATATTTACTGGATATATATGAAATTTTAATCATTAATACTATTTTGGAAATTATTTACTTATAACTAAATGGGCAATCTTTTTTCAAACAAGTTCATTTTTGACTCATGTACCAAACATCGGCAAAAACGTCTGATATGAACTAAAATTATTAAACAATTATTATAAAATTATAATATGTGATATGAACTGAATAATAATATCTAAAGGAGGTACTTATTCAATTATTAATTGACCAAAGTTTATTATTCAGGAATATAAAGAAACGAACAAGACAAGTTGGACTTGAGGTAAGGGATTTTACTCCTCTCTTTCTTTTTAAGTACACTCTTTTATGTCATTACCTCTAAAGCTCATCTTTCTTGTTATTGGGATGTTATATTATATTACACTTACTTTAATTTTTATGTTCATGTGATGAGATACCCTATTCTCTCTCATCAATCCATTTTGGAAGTTTTGAGTGGCGCCGTTAGGCTGCTGAATTTTCGTAAGAGATCTAACCTCTCTCTTTCTTTTTAAGTACTCTCCTTTATGTCACTTCTTTTAAGCTCCTCTTTGTTATGTTGGGGAATGTTATTTTATATTACTCTTTCTATAAACATTAAGTTAATATGATGAGATACCCTATTTGATCTCATCAATCCATTTTTGTAAGTTTTATGTGGCGTCGTTAGGCTGCCGAGTTTTCGTAAGGGATTTTTCATCTCACTTTTATTCTCGTGAGATTTATGCTACATTTGCCACAATTTACTTTTAGTGGTGTATGTACTGCCCATTATTCTACTCTTTGTTTAATATAATTTCTTTTATGAGTATTTACATCAATGATTTATTGTCCTTCTTTCTTGGGGTGTATGTTGTGAAAGATACCCAAGTCGGTAAGGGAACCTTTCGCCCTCCTCTTTTTTAAAAGACTTCTTTTGTTGGGTCTTTTAATTTACATATTGTTATGTTGGTATATGTTCTCATATATCCTTATTGATGTAAATTTTATGTCCAAGTGATGAGATACACTTTTTATCTCTCATCAACTCATTTTGATGTGACACTGTTAGGCTATCAAGGGAACTTCTTAACCCACTTTAGATTTCTTTGGGTTCAACATGTAGTTATTGAATATGTCATCCTTTGAATATGTGTGAATGAACTTTGATTATTTTACACTTAATATCCACTTATATTTGGTGTATTATTTTTTCACACATAATTATATAATTGATTTATCCTTAAACCAAGTATACCGTCTTTGTAAGGAACTTCGTCTCAATCTCCTTTCATTAAGGCATATTATGTTTTATACACAACCTTCTTTTATATGGTGTATAAAACCCATTGACTTTTATGTTTATTCTAAAGGAATATTTTTTATACGAAGCGTTTACTAAACGACAAAAGGGAATGTTTTTGTCGTATGTATGCGGCGACAATGACTTCTCCGCCGTCGTGACCATTATTTGAGTTTCGGCTTCCCCTACAAGCTATACCTTCTTTTTAAAAGAAAAATAAATACCATGTTTTACTTTTCTTTTATCTTGGTATTGAAAATGGTTTTCATAATGTTTTTATATCAATGTGTTGTATTGATATATTTTGATTGAAAGGTGGGAATTTTATGTTTCCTTTATGCATGTTTTATGTGATACGATTATGTTAAGGTTCTTGGGCATTCTTATGAAGATGGGTGGTTCCGTGATAAACTAAGGGCGGGTGAGCCCGATATAGATCTCCAATGCATTGGGTAACGCGAAGGAGTGAAACGTTAAGGTTTCTCTGAAGAGATTTAGGGAAGATACTGTGATGGGTATTCCAAACGTAACCAAGAGAGTTACTCCCTACGTAAGAATGTTATGAATGCCTCAAGTTACTTTTATGTCTTATGACTTCAATAATTTATTCATGATTTTATGAGGTATGTTAAAGTGCCTATGTTTTATGGGTAAAGTATGATTTCATTTTTATGTATATATGAACTCATGTTTCCTTTCCATATTTTTATAACCCATAATGAGCTTTTTATGCTCATCCCAAGTTTTTGAAATGTTTTTCACAGGTCAAGGGAAAGGTACATGATGTGATGATAGTGTCAAGGATGTGTCAAGAAAGAATCCATGTTTTATTTTAAATATGTTTCCATTGATGGTAAGAATGAATACTGTCTTTTATGTAACCACTTTGTTTAAATGTAGAATGTAATGCAAGTTTCATGATCTAATTCTCTAAAACTCTAAACCTGAAAATATCCTCAACGTGTAATCTTGTAATAACTCAAGATTAAGTAAGGTTTAAGTCTGGGGCCCTATACATGGGTTCTGAAATTTGGCTTAATTTTTAAGTATTTGTATGTCAAAGGAATCCTATATCAATGAGAAAAAAATCAATGATAAAATCGATTTTACATTAATAAAGGAATAATTTTACTGTTATAAATGGAAATGGATGTTTGAAGAACATCTATGGTATTTTCAGTGGTAGGGATAATAGTTAATTATTATGAAAGTATAAATCATTTAAGCATGTGACTAAAAATAATCATATTAAAATACCATTGGAGATAATTACTAAAGATAATTATTCCTTGGGATAGAATCAGAATAAAATCTATTCTAAGAACACTTTTAAGAACTCTATAAAGACTAGAAAGTCAACCATAGGTGAATTTCAAAAGAATAATGGTACACAGAATAAACCCATGAAGTTTAATAGGAGTTCTACTCTAAAGATCATAAGATTCTTCTTTTGTAAAATTATTGGTTACCCCATGGTTCATGTTAAATAGGCCAAGAATAGAAAAATTAATGGAAGAAAGGTCAAGTAATAAAAGATAATACCATTATTGGAGAAAAATAAATAAAATTAAGTGGTAATGATAAAACCTAATAATCCTTGTGGATTTATCAGGAATACTATTTATATTCCAAATTATATAATTGTTGTCAAACCAGCGGATGTGGATAGATTAAGGAAAATTAAAAATACTAGGAGAAAGAATATGATAATGGAAAAATACATTCCAATATAATAATATGAATTTCATTAGAGGTTGTCAATAAATGATAACCAAGGAAACTCATAATAACTATGAGGATGATGAAAAGGGGTTGTAAATATCTCAAATAATTTCTTGTTCATTACTCTATATCAAGAATAAATTCAAAATAAAAATAAAAATTACTTGGTGGTTATTTTCCTTGATCTCTAATGTGAAAATAATGATTCAACACAAATTTGTTTCTAATGAAAAAAATATTCCTTGCTTCTAAAAACATATATGAAATTCTAATGAGTCATAATGAATAGTCACCACCACATGGAGTAGAAAATAAAGGATTTTTATGGATGATAAATAGTTCTCAACCTTATTTATCTAAATGAAAATAAAATTAGATCCATATTATTATTGTATACATTCTCTTTGTTCATTACATATCGAGAATTGAAGGTTATTCATATACTCAGGGCGACAACTGATTAGAATAAAATTATATCTCCACATCTTCAATATAGAATTTTAATTCCTAGATTTATGAAAGTTTCAATCCTAGTTTGATCTGCATTTTTTTATCTTGAAGATTATTAATTACAAAATATAAAATCTCAACCTTGATTAAGATGATTAGGCTAATATGGATGCTTCATGAATTTGAAGTCACTATCAGGAATGTGCTCATAGTTTTTCTATTCACATTAATTTTAATATAGAAGAATAATCAATTTGAAGGTCCATATTAATGAAGTGAATTCAGATATCATCTCTTAAGGGAGAGTGTCTAAAGAAATTACTAGAGTATTATAGTTCAGTTAAAGATGATATATCTTGAAGGTTCTTGTTTACAAACTCAAAAATGGGGAATGTTGGAAAACTCTCTTATCCATATTCAGTAAAAATGAAATGAAGTCTGATATTAAGGGGGATAACGTAAAATAATTAATGACATGAATAAAATAAACTAAAGGAAGTTCCAGGATTTATTTTAAGGCCATAATCATCCTTGTATACTTGAATGTTTTTAATTTGAGTGTTGAGATGAGTTCATGATTTCTTGTTGAATGTTAATTGTGAATCTTTTTCAAAAAATGGTATCATACATTATGCAATTACATTGTATCAATTCGTTTCAAAGAATTATAATAAACCCGAAATGAGTTGAAAAGGAATTGAGAAAAGAAAGAATTTATTGTATCTTAGTTGGCATTATATTCTAAATTGAAAATAGACAAAATCGAAGTCAAAATTAGACCCTCTTATTTTCTACACTGGGTTTTACCAAATAGACTTAGATTTGAATAATTTAAGGCATGTTTATTATGAATGAAATGATACCATCCTATCTTAGCTAATTTTCATTTTTTATCAGTAATGGGAAGAGAAGAAAATAGAAAAAAAATTAATAAGTAATGATGAGAGAAGAAAGAAATCATATGTGAAAACATGATAACATTGGGTAACCATTTTCCCTACAACTTTATATTGGTATTGAAAACAAATAAATAGGTGGCGATTAACAATACTACTTTTTTACTATATTATTTTTGTTTTAAATTAGTTATTAAGTGACAAATCACTTAATTTAAATATGTATTGAATAACAAGAACTTATTTGTAGTTCATTATTGTTCCCAATAATGTAATTTGATGTAGTTTATCTACGATTTAAGGAAGATACATCCTCATGAAGTTAAATGGTCATATTGTATTTTGGATGAAGTGGTGATTCTTGGAAAATTATTATAGATTAATTTAATGGAATTGGTTTTCATTTTCAAATACATCTCCATGTATCTATGATTATTTGCTGGAATGATATTATATGTCAAAGACATGTGATAACATAGTTAGAAGAAGTAAAAATTTTCTACAATTGTGAAGTCGATAAATAATTTATCCAATGATGTTTCTAGTTTGATGAAGTTTTAGGGAGTTAAATAAAGGGAATTCAATATCTTTGTATTGATTTTGGAGTCCTGCGAAGAAAAAAGAGAATATGTATTTGAAAAAGGGAGTCTTAAAAGACATATGTATGTGACTTTGTCAAAACAATATGCCCAATTATTAGCTAAAGAAGGACTCAAAAACCACATATGTGGGACCTAGTGGGTCAAAAATATAGGATAGGTAGACCTGTACCACTACAAGAAGTATATAGGTGAGCATAGCACATGGGAATAGGGAGGTAGTTCCACTGTGCAGGATGGCATGGGTTGGTCCCAGAAGGTGATGGTGAGTGGACCCGTTACTCACATCTGTAGAGTTAATGAGACATAGAGTAATAAAATGTTATTTGGAACTGAATGAAAATTTGATGTTGGATGGGAACTCCATGTGGAATTATTAATCCCATAAATATTATATGAAAATATGGATGGTAACTTAATCTTTTTAATCACGACCAATCTATCACATCCCACATCATCTTCAAAATTTGACCGTAAAAGGATATTCATGCATGAGCCCAAGGAAAATAATGTTTGGACACTCTCATGATTTAGACCATATCCGATGATCATCCCAAATAAATGATACATACCAGATCATCTTGAAATCCCATATGAAATTGATGAATTTAATGCATGTGTTTATTGAAAGAGAAATCATACAACCAAAGATAATACAAAAATATAGTGAGGAATCAATATTTTAATGTATAAAAGTTAAAATATCATATTTATATCACATTAATGTGAGTATTTATTCATAATGGGGGAGACACCACCATTATAGAATTCATAAAGATACAAGTTAAATACAACATGAATATTAAAATACTAAAATATTTGATGATGTTTTTTATTAATCCACAACATTTCATATTTTCCAGAACATTAAAAATATTCCCGATAAGTCATAAAAATTAAAAGACTATTGTGGTTCTTAGAAGTGATTTATCCTTAAAAAATAAGGATGTATCCCAGATAAAATAAGTTTACAAAACTCTCAAGAGATCTCGTTTTCCATTGGAAGAAATAGAGAAACCTCACATTACGTGAAGAAGGCCTCATTTGAAATACTAGGCTATGCAAATAAAATTTTCCATGTATCAAATATTTCATAAATAACCATGAATCCTCAATGATTTTGAAGGAAGAATATGCACAATTTTGTTTGTGTAAGGAGGAATCATGAAAATAATACTATTTGGTGAAGGGAACTATGTAATATCTTTGGTTAATAGAATTCAAAAGGGTTATAAAAAATAAGTGAATGATGACTTAGTGTATTTATGTTGTTTAAGATAATATAAAATCATGTTTCCATGCTTATTTTTCATGAATAAGGTGATTCAGGGAACTTACAACTGTGAGAAGATAACATATGGGGAAGAAGGATCTATTTTCTCTTAATATTATGAGAATAGACGGTGAACTGTCACACACTGAACATATTATACTACCCAAAGTGTGCTTTAGAGACAAAATTGAGACATTTATTATGCATAAACACTCAATTGTTAAATAATTTTCAGGTTTGTTCACATTAAAATTTAACCAAATGTAATAATTTAAAGATCATAGAAGAATCTATGTGTATAAAAAATACACAAGGAATATGAGTCACTCTATGAATAACAATTGAAAGAGGACATAATATATTTATCATAATATTTGGTATGTGCTAAGGATTGTTTGTGATTACCATGAAACACATGAATGATGTTCCATTGAAGAAATTGAGAAAGGATCATGAGTTGTGAAGTATTTTTCATATATGACATAATATAAAAAAGTTGAATTAAATTGAGTTGTATAAATATTTGATGCACCAAGAAGAATAATAAATAAGATCGGATATAGTTAAAGCTATTAATATTGTGTATCAAAGAATAATTATGAGATAACCAATTCATTTCATATTGATATCATTCTGACTAGAATATAAGAGGAAGAGGAAGGCTTCATTATTATTACATATGCAAGACAACCTTTTCATTACTATTTCTGAGTCATCCATTTAACTATTATTTTACAAGAAATTTGTTTATAATTGTTGAAGTATAAATTAGAATTCATGTTCCACAGTGGTTATCATATTATAAGGGGTAAGCCAACATCTTACATCTTTTGATACAAAGATAAATATTAGTTATACTTGGTCAATTCTAGTATAATAGGTTCAAGTTCATACCATTTCTGTAACATCCCAGGTAAATAAAGAATAAAGAATTTTCATATTAATTAATATTTATGAATTAAATATTAATTTTATTTTAATGGGGTTTCTATGTTCGATAGCGTACTCGATACGCAACGATGAGTATCTTTGAAAACTTACGTTGCACACAAGTAATAAAATAATATTATTTTAAATATTAGTTAACGAGTAGTCGTTGTTCTGGCGGGAATGGATAGAAATAACTAATATATGATTATATATGTTTTTAAATGTTTTTACATTTACCCAATAAAAGATAAAGGCTTAAAATACGGAAAGAGTTCAATTTTAGGCATTTATACCCTAATTTTCACGAAAGGTCCACTTATCACCTTTTGACGGAGAACCGTCATTAAATATAGTTTTGATCGATCTTATAAATTCTATTGGACCAAATATAACTCTTCTTTAGAATCGGGACATCAAAATTTACTTTGTGTAAATTTTTGGTATCTTTCTGATAAAGTTCATTTTTTAATGAATAGTGTAAAATGTTGTATTTTAATTCAAAACCTCTTTTTAATCTAATTTATTTATATGATTAGATTATCTTTTGAATTGGTCTTAAAGTGAAATTAGAAAATATTTTTACCATTAAACCCAATAGTGGTCGTTGGAATCAATTTCACTTTGAAATTGGACTTAAACTAGTGTCAATCTTTTGATACTTATTGTTTCATAAAAACACGCTATTTGCTCTCACAGCGGGAATTAATTATTAAATTAATTAATGTGACCTATATGTTTTTAATTTTGTAAAATAGAATTCATTTTTGAATTTGGAATATCAAATATAGCTTAGGGTGAATTTTTGGTAATTTTTTGAAAAACTTCAATTTTTGATGAATAGTGAAACCACTAAGTGGTAATCAAGCAAACTGATTTTTCAGTTAAATGAAAGTTTACCACTAATGTGTATTGAATTTTGAAAATCCGACATAAATGGTTGTCATTAGTATGTAAAATGTGGTTCAATGAGATTATAATAATTTTTTGGTGAATAGTAACTTATTAAGTTCTTAATCGCGATTAGAGATAATTAGTGTAATTTAATGTAAAAATGATATTATAAAAATGTGAAAACACCATGAAGCTTGTCCTACACCTATTGGGTGAGTCATGGCCGACCAAGACAAGCCATGGGTCAACTTGGGGACCCCATGGAGCCACTTTAGTTGGAAAATGACATTAATATATTTTTATTTAATGTTAAAGTGAAAATGACACTAACATAAATTGTTTTACGAAAATAATTTTTATGTGGGGTTATAGAAGTCCAAATTTTGATTATAAATAGTCATTGGAAAGATAAAAAGATTTCCTACATCATAGTATTTGTTTTATAATTTTTAGACATTAAATAAATTAAATTAATTATGACATAATAATGATGCAGCGATGACATCATTATTTGACGATTTAAATAAAATTGAAAGATAATGTAAACTCTATGAACTAAACATGTCCAAAACCAATTGAATGAGTGGATTTAGAACCCTTATCACCTTATCCACGAATTATATCAATGTGGGACCTTTTAAAACCTAAACACATTTTCAAATAAAGTAATATTTCTTTACTTTCCAAAAGTGCCCCTCCTCTCCTCTTATAAAAGGCCCCCACCTCTACCTCATTTCACACACTCCTCAAGCCTTTGGCTCGTCCAACCCCTGTCCATTTACTCTCTCCACATCCCTCTCCTCATCTTATAGGATTCCCTTTGGGAAGAATCCTTTCAAAGGAAGCCTTTAGGCTCAAATCAAAAGTAGTTACACTTTTAAAGGTAATTCATTCTCTCTTGTTCATTTGTTTTATTTTGCTTCTCCAACCCTCTAAACACTTTTTATTTACTTATTTTGTAACAACACCAGTATCTTCAATATAATAGGATGTTTTTATAAGATTTATTCGAGCTACACTCTCACACAACTACATCTAATGGTTAAAGAACATACGGTTTCCGTGGATGGCGAAATTCTGCCTCCCGAAACGATGATTGTTCAATACTCATTTAACACCTTCAAAGGTGGGCATTATGATGTCACTATTTTTATATATGATATATAATTTGTTTATGTTTTCCTTAAGCTTATGTTTTTTTCATTTTGGGCATACCTTTTTGATTTCCATTATGGGTAAACACGATATCTTCATTTAAGGAAGTGCGGACTACCGCCCCCTCAAAGTGATGTGATTCGTTAATGCCATATGTGGGACGTGTAAAGGATGGATTTAATGTTATTATATATGATGTTATACTGGAATTATAATATACCTCTATATCATTATTATTTCTTTCCATTAAAGTATGAGATAGAAATGAAAGTAGCGTTCATGCGTACGTACGGCTTACCGTCTCCATGAACGGTGCATTTCATTTCTTATCCCCAAATGTAATGTACTATTAAAAGTACATGTATATAATGGATATATATAATTAATGATATATCTAAATGATGAATATAATTCTGGAATTAAAATATACATACCTCTCATTTAGTTTTAATTCCATTAATATGACAAAGAAATGAAAGTAGCGTTCATGCGTACGTACGGCTTACCGTCTCCATGAACGGTGCATTTTATTTCTTACCTCTAAATGATTATGTAATATTATAAATACATGTATATGATGAATATATATGATATATATGTTATCCAAATAATTAATATCATTCTGGATATAACGAACCTTTGACCAAATTAACAACATGTAAGTGTAAGAAGTCTTTTTTTGACTTAAGAACCAAATACCGACAAAATGAACATTATTAACTTAAATGATTACATGATGTTCATAACATGGTATAAAAGGAATAATGAACTTGAAAAAGGTTCATAAGCAAGTAGAGATTAACTCAAGTTTATTATTCAGGACGTTAAAGAACGATCGAGTCAAGTCGGACCCGAGGTAAGGGACTTCGTCTCAATCTCCTTTCATTGAGGCATATTTCGTTTTATACACAACTTTCTTTTATACGGTGTATAATCCCCTTTGACTTTTACTTTTATACAAAAGGAATCTTTTCCTACGAAGCATTTTACAAAACTACAAAAAGGAATGTTTCTTTTAACGTACGCGGCGACAACAACCTTTTCCGCCGCTGAGTATTATTTGGTCTTTGGCTTTCTCAACAAGCCGTAATGTTTTTAGAATAAAATAAATACCATATACTCTTTTATGTATTTTGGTATTGAAAATGGTTTTGAAAAAGGATTCTATTATGTCAATATATTTATGATATATTGTGATTGAAATGTGGAAATTTTATCATTCCTTTATATTGGTTTTATGTTTTATGATTTTATATTGGTACTTGGACATTTTAACGGGTGGTTACGTTATAAACCATATGAAGGGTGGTGCCGTGAATACCAGGACGGGTGGTTACGTTATAACCTCCAATGCATTGGGTATGGAAGTTGTCTGTATGGCTATTCCATTAAGTATGTATGGAAATTGGCCGTATGGCTATTCCATTTAAGTGATATGTGTGGCAGTCGACCGTATGGTTATTCCACTTAAGTATGTTTATGTCCCAAGTTACCTTTATATATGTTATGTGTTCTTTATATGGGTTTTATGGTAATCCTTCGGTTACAAAAAGGTAAGTAATGATACTTTATTCAGTGAAGAGTTTTTACTACTTCATGAAGGTGAAGGTATTACTTTGATAGAGTATACATGGTTTACTTGATGTTTGAAAAACTAATAGTTTTCATTCTTTGTGTATCCCTTACGGAGATTTTTATGCTCACCCCAAGTTTATTTGAAATGTTTTTCACAGGACTTAATGTGAAATAATGTCAAGGATGGGATCAAGGGAATGTCATGCTATATAAAACATGGAACTAGACACGTTTCTTTTTTAGAGTTTTTTTTATTATGGAAACTTAGTAGAAGTGACTAGTTTGTAATCTTTTGAGATGTAATAGTTATGTTCTAATTCTCTAAAACTCTAAACCTGGAAAGATCCTCAATGTGAATTATTCATTTAATTCAATATTAAGTAAGGTTTAAGGATTTGGCCTTATAGTTGGTATCAGAGGTCGGTTTAGATAACTTTAGGAGTTAGAATTATATTGAATGATTATCCAAAAAAAATTCTTTGAAATGATATAGCATTTGAAGATTACAATGTTGCTTCATCAAAGACATGTTTGTTCAGAATGGTTTTCCACATAGGAAACATGGAAGCAGTGCTAGGAAGGCATACAGAAGGAAATAACCTTCCGAATCAGCATCCAGAAATGGTCGGAATTGGAACTGAACAGTTTGTTGCAGTAATGGTGCAGTTGACTCAAGCGATAAATGGTGGTGGTATCCATGCACGAGATCAGCCAGATCAACCGCAGAGGAACATGTTAGTGGTGGAACATTTCATGAGGCAACATCCCCATCATTCAGAGGATCATCTGACCATATGCAAGCTGAAGGGTGGATTAAAGCACTGGAGAAGATTTTTGATGTCATGGGGTGTTCAGAACATCAAAAGGATAGTCTTGTTGTTTACCGTTTTGAAGGTGAAGCTGATCAGTGGTGGTCGATGGTGAAAAATATAAGGGATAGTGAAGAGATTGAGGATCTTCACTGGGACGAATTCAAAGGTATGTTTCTTGAGAAATATTTTCCTAAGGTGGTTCGTCTTAGGATGGAAAAACAGTTCCTAGAATTGAGTCAGGAGGATGATTCAGTGGCTGCTTATGAAGAAAAGTTCACTCGATTGGCAAGGTATGCTCCAAACTTCATACGAGATCTTGATAGTAAAATAAACCGTTTTTACTCAGGGTTAAAGCCAAAGTATCGAAGGGCTTTAGCTTCTCGTGAGTTCAAAAGTTATGAAAAACTTGTTCGATGTGCGGAGAAGGTGGAAATGGAGTTTGCCGATGATCAGGTGTTCTATGAAAAACAATATAATAAGAGGTCTAGTTGACAGGAAAAGGGGAAGAATTCATCAAAGAAGCAAGGAGGTAAGAAAACCAAATATCCATCCTGTGAGAAGTGTGGTAAAATGCATCCTGGAGAAAGTTTATCCAAGTCTGGTAAGTGCTTTCGGTGTGGTAAGTCTGGTCATATTGCTCATAACTGTAAAGAAGATGATCAAGAAGGCAATGAAAAGCCAACGGTAAGATGTTTTAAGTGTAATGAAATGGGTCATTATACAAACAAGTGTCCAACGAAGAACTCAGCTGGGGGAACACAGCTAGACTACAAGCAGAAAGGGGTGGCGAAATCCTTTGCAACAACTTCAGCAGATGTTGGGCCATCGAATGAAGTGGTATCAGCTCCAGGGAGCTCAGTATTTTTCGTAGATTGACTTGAGGTTGGGGTACCATTAGTTGAATGTAAAAGAAGCAGACGTTCCGAAGACTGCGTTCCGTACTAGATATGGCCATTATGAATTTTTAGTTATGCCTTTTGGGTTAACCAATACACCTGCTGTATTCATGGACCTTATGAATAGAATTTTCCATGAGTTCTTGGATAAGTTTGTGTTTGTGTTTTGAGGTTTGGGAAGAGATTATGTGTTCCTTGTGATTCACAGTTGAAGAATTAGTTGTTATGTGAGGCTCATAGTTCTTCATTTTCAGTTCATCCTGGCAGTACTAAGATGTACAGAGATCTGCGGGAGTATTACTGGTGGGATGGAATGAAAAGAGATATTGCTGATTTTACTGTGAAGTGTTTGACATGTCAACAGGTTAAAGCAGAGCGGCAGTTACCGAAAGGGATGCTTCAGCCTTTACCAGTGCCAGAGTGGAAATGAGAGAATATATCCATGGACTTTGTTGTGGGATTACCGAAGAAATCTCGAGGTAATAATGCAATCTGGGTTATTGTTGATCGCTTGACCAAGTCTACTCATTTCCTTGCTATACGAGATACTTTCTCTCTTGATCAACTTTCCCGTTTGTATCTTAAAGAGATAGTCAGGTTACATGGAGTTCCTCTCTCCATTGTATCGGATCATGATCCCAGGTTTACTTATAACTTTTGGAAAGGCCTTCAGAAGTCTTTGGGTACTGAATTAAATTTTTAGTACATCTTTTCATCCTCAATCAGATGGGCAGTCAGAACGAACAATCCAGAAATTGGAGGATATGCTACGAGCTTGTTCTATGGATTATCAGGGAAGTGGGGACCAACATCATTCTTTGGTTGAGTTTTCTTATAATAACAGTTTTCATTCTAGTATACAGATGGAACCATTTGAGGCATTATATGGGAAGCGGTGTCGAACTCCAGCATTTTGGGATGAAGTGGGTGAAAGGAAGCTGGTGGGACCAGAATTGGTAGAAGAGATGGCAGAAAAAAGTTCAGTTGATTCAGAAGCACATGAGAACAGCTCAGAGCAGGAAGAAGAGTTATGAGGATAACCAGAGGAAGGATCTATCTTTCGAGGTAGGTGATCATGTTTTTCTCAAGGTTTCTCCTTGGAAAAGTGAGATGAGATTTGGTAAGAAAGGAAATCTGAGTCCAAGGTTTATTGGACCATACGAAATTCTGGAGAGAGTTGGATCAGTTGCATACCGAGTGGCTTTATCTCCGAGTTTATCTAAGGTACACAATGTTTTTCATGTTTCAATGTTGAGGAAGTATATGCCAGATCCATCTCATGTTTTGAGTCCTGAGGTAGTTCAGCTGGAAGAGAACCTATCTTATGAAGAACAACCAGTCCAGATTCTTGACCACAGGGAGCAGGTGTTATGGAATAAGGTGATTCATCAGGTAAAGGTTTTGTGGAAAAACCATGTGATTGAAGAGGCAACGTGGGAATCTGAAAATGCTATGAGGGATAAATACCCCCCACTTATTTTGATAAGTGAAAAAAATTGTGAGGACGCAATTCCCAAAAGGGGGGAAGGATGTAACATCCCAGGTAAATAAAGAATAAATAATTTTCATATTAATTAATATTTACGAATTAAATATTAATTTTATTTTAATGAGGTTTCTATGTTCGATAGCGTACTCGATACGCAACGATGAGTTTCTTTGAAAACTTACGTTGCACACAAGTAATAAAATAATATTATTTTAAATGTTAGTTAACGAGTAGACATTGTACTGGTGGGAATGGATAGAAATAACTAAAATATGATTATATATGTTTTTAAATGTTTTTACATTTACCCAATAAAAGATAAAGGCTTAAAATACGGAAAGAGTTCAATTTTAGGCATTTATACCCTAATTTTCACGAAAGGTCCACTTATCACCTTTTGACGGAGAACCGTCATTAAATATAGTTTTGATCGATCTTATAAATTATATTGGACCAAATATAACTCTTCTTTAGAATCGGGACATCAAAATTTACTTTGTGTAAATTTTTGGTATCTTTCTGATAAAGTTCATTTTTTAATGAATAGTGTAAAATGTTGTATTTTAATTCAAAACCTCTTTTTAATCTAATTTATTTATATGATTATATTATCTTTTTAATTGGTTTTAAAGTGAAATTAGAAAATATTTTTACCATTAAACCCAATAGTGGTTGTTGGAATCAATTTCACTTTGAAATTGGACTTAAACTAGTGTCAATCTTTTGTTACTTATTGTTTCATAAAAACACGCTATTTGCTCTGACAGCGGGAATTAATTATTAAATTAATTAATGTGACTTATATGTTTTGAATTTTGTAAAATAGACTTCATTTTTGAATTCAGAATATCAAATATATCTTAGGGTGAATGTTTGGTAATTTTCTGAAAAACTTCAATTTTGATGAATAGTGAAACCACTAAGTGGTAATCAAGCAAACTGATTTTTCAGTTAAATGAAAGTTTACCAATAACGTGTATTGAATTTTGAAAATCCGACATAAATGGTTGTCATTAGTATGTAAAATGTGGTTCAATGAGATTATAATAATTTTTTGGTGAATAGTAACTTATTAAGTTCTTAATCGCGATTAGAGTTAATTAGTGTAATTTAATGTAAAAATGATATTATAAAAATGTGAAAACACCATGACACTTGTCCTACACCTATTGGGTGAGTCATGGCCGACCAAGACAATCCATGGGTCAACTTGGGGACCCCATGGAGCCAATTTAGTTGGAAAATGACATTAATATATTTTTATTTAATGTTAAAGTGAAAATGACACTAACATAAATTGTTTTACTAAAATAATTTTTAAGTGGGGTTATACAAGTCCAAATTTTGATTATAAATAGTAATTGGAAAGATAAAAAGATTTACTACATCATAGTATTTTTTTATAATTTTTAGACATTAAATAAATTAAATTAATAATGACATAATAATGATGCAGCGATGACATCATTATTTGACGATTTAAATAAAATGGAAAGATAATGTAAAATATATGAACTACACATGTCCAAAACCAATTGGATGAGTGGATTTAGAACCCTTATCACCTTATCCACGAATTATATCAATGTGGGACCTTTTAAAACCGAAACACATTTTCAAATAAAGTAATATTTCTTTACTTTCCAAAAGTGCCCCTCCTCTCCTCTTATAAAAGGCCCCCACCTCTACCTCATTTCACACACTCCTCAAGCCTTTGTCTCGGCCAACCCATGTCCATTTACTCTCTCCAAATCCCTCTCCTCATCTTAGAGGATTCCCTTTGGGCAGAACCCTTTCAAAGGAAGCCTTTAGGCTCAAATCAAAAGTAGTTACACTTTTAAAGGTAATTCATTCTCTCTTGTTCATTTGTTTTATTTTGATTCTCCAACCCTCTAAACTCTTTTTATTTACTTCTTTTGTAACAACACCAGTATCTTCAATATACTAGGATGTTGTTATAAGATTTATTCGAGCTACACTCTCACACAACTACATCAAATGGTTAAATAACATACGGTTTTCGTGGATGGCGAAATTCTGCCTCCCGAAACGATGATTGTTCAATACTCATTTAACACCTTCAAAGGTGGCAATTATTATGTCACTATTTTTATATATGATATATAATTTGTTTATGTTTTCCTTAAGCTTCTGTTTTTTTTTCATTTTGGGCATACCTTTATGGTTTCCATTATGGGTAAACACGATATCTTCATTTAAGGAAGTGCGGACTACCGCCCCCTCAAAGTGATGTGATTCGTTAATGCCATATGTGGGACATGTAAAGGATGGATTTAATGTTATTATATATGATGTTATACTGGAATTATAATATACCTCTATATAATTATTATTTCTTTCCATTAAAGTATGAGATATAAATGAAAGTAGCGTTCATGCGTACGTACGGCTTACCGTCTCCATGAACGGTGCATTTCATTTCTTATCCCCAAATGTAATGTACTATTAAAAGTACATGTATATAATGGATATATATAATTAATGATATATCTAAATGATGAATATAATTCTGGAATTAAAATATACATACCTATCATTTAGTTTTAATTCCATTAATATGACAAAGAAATGAAAGTAGCGTTCATGCGTACGTACGGCTTACCGTCTCCATGAACGGTGCATTTCATTTCTTACCTCTAAATGATTATGTAATATTATAAATACATGTATATGATGAATATATATGATATATATGTTATCCAAATAATTAATATAATTCTGGATATAACGAACCTTTGACCAAATTAACAACATGTAAGTGTAAGAAGTCTATTTTTGACTTAAGAACCAAATACCGACAAAATGAACATTATTAACTTAAATGATTACATGATGTTAATAACATGGTATAAAAGGAATAATTAACATGAAAAAGGTTCATAAGCAAGTATAGATTAACTCAAGTTTATTATTCAGGACGTTAAAGAACGATCGAGTCAAGTCGGACCCGAGGTAAGGGACTTCGTCTCAATCTCCTTTCATTGAGGCATATTTCGTTTTATACACAACTTTCTTTTATACGGTGTATAAACCCCTTTGACTTTTACTTTTATACAAAAGGAATCTTTTTCTATGAAGCGTTTTACAAAACGACAAAAAGGAATGTTTCTTTTAATGTACGCGGCGACAACGACCTTTTCCGCCGCCGAGTATTATTTGGTCTTTGGCTTTCTCAACAAGCCGTAATGTTTTTAGAATAAAATAAATACCATATACTCTTTTATGTATTTTGGTATTGAAAATGGTTTTGAAAAAGGATTCTATTATGTTAATATATTAATGATATATTGTGATTTAAATGTGGAAATGTTATCATTCCTTTATATTGGTTTTATGTTTTATGATTTTATATTGGTACTTGGACATTTTAATGGGTGGTTACGTTATAAACCATATGACGGGTGGTGCCGTGAATACCAGGACGGGTGGTTACGTTATAACCTCCAATGCATTGGGTATGGAAGTCCGCCATATGGCTATTCCATTAAGTATGTATGGAAATTGGCCGTATGTCTATTCCATTTAAGTGATATGTGTGGAAGTCGACCGTATGGTTATTCCACTTAAATATGTTTATGTCCCAAGTTACCTTTATATATGTTATGTGTTCTTTATATGGGTTTTATGGTAATCCTTTGGTTACAAAAAGCTAAGTAACGATACTTTATTCAGTGAAGAGTTTTTACTACTTCATGAAGGTGAAGGTATTACTTTGATAGAGTATACATGGTTTACCTGATGTTTGAAAAACTAATAGTTTTCATTCTTTGTGTATCCCTTACTGAGCTTTTTATGCTCACCCCAAGTTTTTTTGAAATGTTTTTCACAGGACTTAATGTGGAATAATGTCAAGGATGGGATCAAGGGAATGTCATTCTATATAAAACATGGAACTAGACACGTTTCTTTTTAAGAGTTTTTTATTATGGAAACTTAGTAGAAGTGACTACTTTGTAATCTTTTGAGATGTAATAGTTATGTTCTAATTCTCTAAAACTCTAAACCTGAAAAGATCCTCAATGTGAATTATTCATTTAATTCTATATTAAGTAAGGTTTAAGGCTGGGGCCTTATAATTTCCTATTATTTTTATGATAATAAAAGGAGGTCTATGTGTGTGGCATAATAACTACCATTCACTAGGGATGTAGTCACACATATTGGAGGTAAACTCATTAAAACCTGTCTTAGCAACCCTTGTATTTATGGTTTTATGTGCATTATTTCTTACTACATATGAATACAACAAGAGATCTACATAATAAATAAGTAAAATCTATACAAAGAAAGGGATAAAAGATTTAAAGTAATATATTCTCATCCCAAACTGATTCACCCCCGCTCTACATGTTCCTCAAAAAGTGATCCAAAAAAATATTTTTAGTATAATAATTGAGAATTTATTATAATTAATTACTTCAAGGTATGATTTTATGTTTTTAGTTTTTATATATGCTTGGTTTCAAAGTGATCCTAAAAAATTATTTTAAACACTATTAAAAAGGACTAAAAATAATTTAAAGGCTCATTATATATTGGTGTTTTACCTAGTTAATCATTATTTTGATTGAACTAGTTATTATGATTCTAACTTATGTGGATGTAATATAGATAGAAAAACCACATCCAGTATATTTAATTTACTTAATAAATTTCAATTCCTTAGATTTAAAAGAAATATAATTTAGTTATTTTATGTATTTCTGAAAGTGAATATGTTGAAAATATATCTTTTTGTCACTATATTAATGGATTAATAAAACATTATGTTATTTTGGATTTAATTATGATAAAATCCCTCTATAATGTGATAATACCTCTACAATATCTATTTATGAAAACCTATTATATAAATATAAAACTTAACACATTGATTTTATATTTTGTTTTGTTATATTTAATGTTAAAAAAGTTAATATTAATTTGGAATATATTTCTAAAAAAAACTAAACTTTTTTATATTTTTTCAAAACAAATATATTTTTTAAAATTTGTGAAAATTAAAATTTAACTTAGCATGATTGAAGTATAAATATTTATTACTTGAAATGTGTTTTATTGGGGAAAATTTAAAATTATTAAATTCATGAGTATAATTTTGTTAATTTAATTTAAAATTTTGGTTTACAATATATTTTTGAAGTAGATTATTACTTTGTAGTAGATCCTTGACACATGTTTTAAAATACACTATTTTAGGAATGTTTTTATAGTTTTTTATTTCATGTTCCAAAATTTTTTAAGGAATTATATAACTAATTACAATTAGATGGTTCAAAAATTTGTTTTTCATGATAAATTTTGAAGAGTTAGTTTCTTTTATAGAAATTATTATTTCACTTAACGTCTCGACTAAGGTACCACACACCGATACATTGAACCAGATAGTTACACGACCTCAGGCAGACCTCAACATGTGCCAGATGCTTCTAACTAATTGTTAGCGTCTAATATAGATACTTTAGAGAGAATGTAACCTCTATATAATTGCTTCACAACATAAAAAGAAATAAACAATAACCAAATGATAATAAAAATCAACCATAATGATACAATAACTAGAAAAAACTAGTATCTCATGATGAACCAAAACATGTAACAATATCCAAAACTAAAATAGTAGATATGTCATGAAAAATTTAGGTCCAATGTCACATGAAAAAACTAAAATTAAGAAACTGAAAACACCCAAATGGGTCATAAAACCAGTTCAGGTTCCCCCATCCAAGATCCATCTCAGCTCAGTCATCTAAAATAGGTATCTTTCCCTTATCCTATCCTAAAAACATGATGTCTATTCAGATATAGATTAGGCTGCCAAAGTAGGGTGTGAGTAAAACTTCGTAGGCCACCCCTAATAACATCTTAAGTAATATATAGTCAATAAATGGGTATTATGTAACACCCCAAGATATTATTGTACATTTCCCTTTTAAATTTAATAGCTTGTGTTCCAAGTACTATTAAGCTTAAAAGAACTACGATATACTATTAAATAGTACTATATTATCATTAGCTGTTAAATTGGAGGGAATGAATAGTATTAAAAAATTATGAAATTTATATAATATATATTTTATTAAATTATTTTACATTCACAAATTATTTTATAGGCATAAGAAAATAATAAATCCAATTTGATGCATTAAAAGACTATTTTTATAAAAGTAATTTTACAACTTTTTAATGGAGAACTTATTTTAAATCCAATTTTGACTCTTTTATATACTTAATATGAAAAAAACAAACTTATTAATTTAAATTGAGGTATAAAATTTCAATTTGGTCTAATTTTTTGTATTTTTAGGGGAAGTTTCATTTTTGATGAATAGAGAAAAACAATGCATTAAGTTCAAAATTGTATTTCTAATAATTTATGTGTATAGATAAATTATGTTTTGATTTTGTTTTAAAGCATAATTATCTTATTTATTTATTATTTAATAAAATTTAGGTCAATGTTTTCATGTTCCCATTGAAATTGGATATAAAAACATTATGGACATTTGGATGTTTTCATTTTAAAACCCCATTTTCTCATTCTGTCAACGAGATCAATTTTTAATTAATTTATGCAAATTTGTTTTTTTTTAATTTTTAAAAATAGATTCAATATTTAGAATAATGAGATAGCAATTAATAAATAGTTCCATTGTATTTTTTGACATTATAAATAGTAACTTTATTTTTTTATTGCCACAGTTAAGGGTAAATCGAGTAATTAAAGATAGAAATGATATTATAAATATTATAAAATTATCATAAAACTTTTTATAAATTTATTGGATGAGTTTTTTCTACAAAAAAACCATCATTGGAACTAAATTATTACCTTTTTAAGCCACTTGGATTGGAATATATAATTTATAATATTTTATTTAAAGTAAAGACCAAGATGTTATAAGCATGTTTCTCATAACTATAACAATTTTAATATGGGGTAATATAAGTGATATATTTTATTGTATATATTATTTATAAAGAAATAATGTATACCTACATTATGGTAATTTATTTATAATTTTTAGGAAGGAAATAATTAAATTAAATTGTGACATAATGATGATTCCATAATGGTTTAATTAATGGAAATATCAAATAAATAATATTAAAAATATTAAAATAAATAATATTTGATATAATTTATGCAATAAAAAAATATATGGATAACTTTTACATTTTATTTATTATTTTAAGTTTTTAATTTTAACTTATATTATTGTTATGATATTTTTTAAAAAGTGAACTAATTAATAGTGTCAAAGTTGACACTACTGATATTTTAAAATAAATAATAATTTAATAAATGATATAAAATTCATAAAAATACTAAAATTGACAAAAATGGTTAGGTTAAGTCTTAAAATTAATCATTAATTGGTATTTTTTCATTTTATAGTAATTATATTAACTCATAAATTTTAAATTACATGATATCGTGGTAAAAATAAAAAGGAAAAATAAGGTTTAAAACAAAAATGATAAGGGTTTAAAATTAATTAATACAAGTATAATATTTATTGGATGAATGGATTTAAACCCATAATCATATTATATTATAAATAAATCAATTTTTATCCATTTTTAATATAAAATTAATTTATATTAATTTAATAGTTTTAGATTTTCCATTAGTACTCCCCACCGTCATTATAAAAGGACACCTACTCCCTCACTTCCTCACACCACTTTGAGACTTCTAAATCAAACGTACCAAGAAAAATAAGCTCTAAAATTCCTTTTATTAATACTATAATACTATTTATTCAGTAAATCCTTCCAAGTAATCCCTTTGGCTTAAACCGGAAGGATTTACCCGAAAACAAGGTAACATTCTTCAACAATCACTTTAGTTATACTTCTTTTACCACTCTTTCATTTGTTATTATTATTTAGTAATTATATAATAAAACTAGTATCCTGAATATAAATATATTATTTATGTTATGTTTTTGACCTACACTTACACACAATTCCAACTAATGGGTAACGAACATACTATTTATGTGTACAACGAACTACCGCCTAACGAAACGATGATTTTGGGTTTTTATTTACCACCTTTCATGGATGAGAATTATGATGGAACCTTTATTTTTAAATGTTATATATTATATTTATGTATTTATGAATTTGGAATTATTTTATAAAACATAAATTTATACTTTCCATTTTGTGTAAATATGGTAACATCATTTATAGATGTGTAGATTATCACCTCCTCAAAGCGACGTGATTCATTTACACTATAAAAGGATCGTATAAAGGGTGTATTTAATGAAAATATATGACATATATGTCATATATATGACACTATAATAATATATATATATATATATAATTTACTTTTCATCCTTTTAGTACCACAAAGAAAAGAAAGCAGCATTCATGCATATGTATGACATACCGTCTCCATGAACAGTGCATTTCATTTATTATCTAAATATTTTATGGATTTTTCCAAATAAATATATAATGAATATATATAATATTTAAATCATGGTTAAAATTATGGATATAATGAAACCATGATCTAATTAAAAGGAATGACAAATAACAAGTCAAAAAATACTCGAGAAACTAGGAAATTAGCACCTAAAATAATGAAAATTACCCATTAATGGTAACAAACCAGTAATAAGATATTATAAGATGATAATATTTTTGGATTTGTTGTCCTAGAACAAAATATTTTTTAATTTAATCATTAATAAATACCTTATCACATCTTTATTGTTCTTCTGTGTGATAATGCATGTGATAATGCCCTAAGGATATCTGTTGCACCAAAGGGTCATTGTGGATACCTGCTATGATAAGAACCCGGAAGTTCCCTACCACTATTATTTAATATATGTTAAATGGTTGGATGATTTTATTTTAAGGACACAAATAATACAGGCCATTAGAGGTGAGGAATCATAAAACATTGAGGCACCTTCACATAGTCTGTGCCCTTGGTAATATCTAAGAGAATATATGAGAACGAGACCCACTAGTAAGAAATCCAAATTTCATTGTGTCATTGGATATTTCTATCTGTATAAGTGTGTATTTGTCCTTTGAATTTAATATTATTTTTAATGGGTATTATAACTCATGCACTTAGATTCATTGATAAAAACTATGATGACACACTGTTCACAGCAAGTAAGGATATGTTGGGTGTTTCACGAGTAATACTGCATTAATAAATAATACGAGAAACAATTTTTCCTTCCTGTTCTACAACGAAAGTTTATATCTTAGTCCCTTTTATGGAATTGATATATCCTAAATAAATACATGTCCATAGTGAAGAATAAGAAATTTCAATTCTGGGAAGTCAAAGAAAGAATTATTGATCACATGGGTCAATGACACTAGCATGCAACCCACATGATTCGAGATATCGAGACAAAGGGATTACATTACATGATAAGCGTTCATAGGAGTTGAAACTTAATTGTTTAATTAAATTCATTCTCTATGGGTTCCTTGTCATGTTTCTAGACTCTAACCTTTTACGTTAGGAAGGCTCCACTTAATTCCACTGAGAAAGAGGCCTAAAGGGTCACATACTAAGTGTGTCCAACTATCTCAGTTTAATATTCATTTAACACGTTGGTTGAAGATTATTCTGGACTATGGTTTAATAATTATCCAAGGATGAAAGATCACATTTATTTTACCATGAGTTATTTGAGAGAAATTATTGTGGAAAAAATAATATATTTATTAGCAGGTAATGTAGTGATATTTATTTGATAAATAAATAGTCATTATTCAAGGTCTAATAAATACGGTGGAGGAAATAAAGAAAATAAAAAAACAAAAGCATACTCCATGTAAATTAATATACATGCAAGGTAGTTTTTCTAGGGATTTGAGAGAAATAATATAATTTATTTAATTAAAAAATATTTCGTGTAATTCACTTGGTGCATGTCAAGTAATAATTATAGTCAACTGTAATTATTAGACATGGGGTTTTACTAAGAATTAAATGAAATGAATAAATGATTTTGGGTAATTAATTCATTTTATTATTTCTATTTAATTAAAATCTCAATTATATTATTCTCATTAGCCTAGCCATTCTCTGGGTTGTGTGCAACGGATTTACAGATATATCTCAATCCAAGAGAGAATTATTTTCTTCTAAGAACACTCTCAAGTTATGAGAGATATCCTCCTCCACCGGATCAAGGAGAGTGCATTACAAGTGGATCTTTTGGCGATCGAAGGCAAACATTACAAGAAAATAATCTTCCACGCAAGCACTTGGGGATACCTTTGGTGACGTCTAGAGATATGAGGAGCATGTGTGCAACACCATTAGAGGAATCCCACATTTGTATTCGACGATGCAATGACAGATCACATCAGATCGTGACTGGAAACATCAAAGGAGAGATAATGTCATCAAGGTAATTTTTTTCTTTCAAATAAATTAATTATAACCAACATATAATGATCCTCTCTATGGTTCCAAGACTCCCTTCATTTATTTCATTCTTCGTTATATTCCAAAGATCTGGTGTTTTATTATCCTAAAGAATCTCAGATTGATTGTTGTTAACAGAAAACTTCATTTTGGGAACACCCATCCACAAGCATCTGCTGCACCTGGAACCTATAAATGGTATTAAATGGGTCATATAGTTGATTATAATTATTTATTTTTTCAATTATTATTTATGTATATAATAGTTTAGTTTTTTCAATTCACATTAATCATTATACAAATCTGAATCTCATGATCTGTTCCTCCTCTTTAGTTTCTCGTTCACCTTACAAAAATGATATTTTATTTTAATTTTGGTTAAAATAAAATAGAGGATCTCTGTTGGAGGTGCCAAATCTTCCTAGATGTAAAACCCCCGAACACATGGCATGTATTCAGAAGTACATGCCATTTATTCAAGATCTAATGCATAAGACTAGTCCACTAAACCAAGCCATGTTAGAGTCTTTATAAGTCTTAAATGACTCTGTGTGTTGACAAGGAATAGGTGGAATGCAGTTTTATGATTACATTCCATGTGGCCAACTAGACATGGCGTGTAGTCTCTTCGGGTTAGGGTTGGACTCTGTACCACGTACACGGATTTCCCAACTAGAAATTGTGTAATGTAGATACTACACAACGTAAATCACACTAAACACATTGTGTAATCTAAATATTTTTGAAGTATATTTACATGCGATGTCCCCGGGCATGTACTTTAGATAGACATTGAATGATAGTACATGTTGTGTAGTTAGAACTACACACTGTGTGCTCATCCAAATTATGCATATTTATTTAAATCTATTTTTATATTATACAAACCCTTGAGACGTGTACCATTGTGGAGGCGTAAATATGAGGCACAATACATGATAGGTGTTTTATATATATATTTTTAATTTAAAATCTGTGTAATGTTCATTTCTACTCATTGGGTAGTTATGAATTGGAATTTACCGAGTTTCCTCCAAGATACAAGTTACGTACAAGATAATTTTAAAAGAATTTATTTGTTTAAAATTATTATGGATGAGAATCTCAAGGAAATTTAGAAAATTATTTTAGATAAAAGGATTGATTAATTAAAGATAGTAAATTGATTTTAGCGTTATTTATCTTAAAAAAGAACGATTAAATAATCAAATTAAAGTTTTATTTATGCGTTAATATTTTTACATGTATTGATTATCATGAGTTAGACCAAGACATTTGTATGTGGACCTTTTATTTTAATTTATTTATTTAAATTAAATTTTTTGGCATGCGAGCCTTGTCCCCATTAATATGTAGGGTCTGCGAGCCCAAGGTTTCTTTAATGTAAAACCTTCTTTTACCCCTCACCTTCAAGGGAGATAAAAGCAT
Source organism: Viscum album (assembly GCA_963277665.1). Lineage (NCBI taxonomy): Eukaryota > Viridiplantae > Streptophyta > Magnoliopsida > Santalales > Viscaceae > Viscum > Viscum album. The sequence goes on along the minus strand of OY728141.1, from coordinate 387,539,685 downwards.
ATGTAATGGATGGATCTCTCAAGCTAGTGGAGGCATCTCATGTTAGGAGAAAAGATGAAACCAATCCAAGGAGATACAAAGGTGTACATGTGGAAAGATGTAAACATGGGCCCAAAAGGTTCAAGGTGTTTCTCTCCTAGGTCTTGGGTTAGTTTATCAACTGCTAGATAAAATAACCAATAGAACAACCTCATGATCATACCATTTATTTTATTTATGTCAGTTTCATGTTTTCTTTATAGTGGGTGTGTTTTCAGGATCACACAACTAATGAATTAAACAATCATGAAACATGGAACTAAAATAAGAATGGATTATAAGTAAATATATTCTTTGAAATGGTAAATTAGTTAAGTATATCCCAATTAATATTACAAAGAATGTAAAAAAGATAATAAAATTTCAATTTATGTATAGTAATAAAGTCCCTCAAAGAAATATTAATTCGGTATAGCCTTCCATAATCTTGGTTAGAATCACACCATAGTTCAATGTTCTTGACCAACCCTAGTTAGGGTTCTTTCAATTATCAATGAATTCTAATTCAAGGTTTTGGGTAGAATTTACTTGGTTCACATCATGGGTTGTCTTCCATAATAGGACTTGGTTTTAACAAGAGGCAAAGGTTGAGGAAATCCAAAATAAAAGGATTTTAGGATTGGGGTGTCCACTCAGTGGATCAAGGAACTGTGAGTTAATGTTAATGGAATTTGGAATTCCAACCTAAAACCCTTCAAGTTGCTTGACCAACCCTAGTTGGGGTAATATAAAGGGATGTATGGATACCAACTACTAGAATATTCTGATGTCAATGGTGAGGGATATTGGATATCAATAAAATAGTGGGAGACTAAGAAGTATCGATTTATTTATTTGTCTCAGTTTTATCATGATAAATTATTAAATCTTTTCTCATATTAATTTGTAAAAATTGTAAGAAAAATGACTTCAAACATATAATTCTTAAATATACTCAATAAGTAAAACCTTCTCACCAACAAAAATTTCTAAGAGTGGTATAGGCGTTTACGTGTCAACCTTTGTCATAAGAGGAAATTGTATGTGCTGGAGGAGCCTATTCCTATTGTGCCTGGACAAGAGTCAAGTGATGAAGAAGTATATCTCTATATGAAACATATGGATGATACCAAAGATGTATAATGTTTCATGTTATAGACCATGTCTAATGAGCTCTTGAAGCAACATGAAAACATGGATGTGTATATCATGATGTCTCGCCTCAAAGATCTCTATCAAGAGAAGGCAAGACAGGAGAGATATGAGATCTCCAATTCTTTGTTTACAACTATTCTTGGAGTGTCTATGCCCGCTGGGACTCTTGTAGTCAAGCTCCTTGGCCACATTGAACGCCTATACATCTTAGGGATTAATTTCCCGGATGAGTTGCGTATAGATCTCATCCTATCATTGCTGCCCAAGACCTTCTTTAGCTTTAATGTCAACTACAACATGCGTAATAATGAGAAGATTCTATCATAACTTCTGACCTTAATTATTCAACTAGATAAAGAAATTGGTCATGAAAAACCCATAGTCCTTATGGTGAATAAGAAAAAGAAGGACAAGGCAAAGGGGCCAATGATTTATAAACGGTCTAAAGCCCCAAAACACCATCCCTTCAAGAAGGGGAAGATATAAAGGCTGGGCAAGGAACTGGAGGTGGAATGATTTTCATGTGGAAAGCCCATCCACTAGAAGAGGAACTGCACCCAGAAGCATGGGAATGCTAAATTTGCATTCAATATCGAGTTTAATCAATCCATTTCTACACATTAGGTATTAGATACAACTTGTGGGGGTCACATCTATATTCAAATGTAGGAACAATTTAGATTTAAATATTTAAAAAGGAGAGATAGATCTTCAAGATTCCAATGGCGCGAGGCTAGCTGAATTGGCCTTCTGAGATTACCATCTCTCATTTCCAATTGTAATGCTTTTGGTTTTACAAAACTATTATTATGTGAAGAGTGTTACCAAGAACATAAATGTTGTTTCATCTTTGCTTATGGATGGATTTATTATTACGATTGTAAATAAGGGTTGTTTATTTTATAAGAACAACTTATGTAATGGTATGGGGAATTTAAATATTGGTTTTCATGTATTAAATTAAAATAACCATGTGTTGTAAATAAATAACAAAAAAAAACTCACATGACTCAAACAACACCTAGTTGTGGCATCACCGTCTTGGTCATGTAAATGATAAGTGATTCGAAAAGCTCTTACAAGATGGTTATTTATACTCTACTGAGCTAAAACCACATGATAGATTTCATGTTTGTTTACAAGGTAAAATGACCAAGCCACCTTTCATTGGACATGGTAAAAGGGCCACAAAGATTCTTGGATTGGTACACACGGATGTGTGTGTGCCATTTCTAGTAGAATCTAGAGGTTGATATTCATACATCATTACTTTTACTAATGATTTGAGTAGATACGTATGTATCTACTTAATGAGACATAAGTCAAAGGACTTAGAGAATTATATGAAAATCAAGAATGAAGTAGAGAATCATCTTGGTAAGAAGATAAAGAATCTTCAATCAGATCGAGGTGAAGAATATCTTAACCAAGAATTCATTGAAATTTTAGGGGATTCTGGCATTCTATCTCAACTCACTCATTTTTATACACCACAGTGGAATGGTGTTAGTGAAATGAGGAACCAAACCTTTTTGGACTTGGTGAGGTCAATGATGAGTCATGCAAATATTCCATTCTCCTTTTGGGGATATGCAGTACAAACTGCTACATACATATTAAACTGAATACCAACTAAAGAGGAAAATGGAATGCCATCCGAGTTACAGAATGGAAAGAAACCCATTTATGCACACATGTGTATGGGGATTTGATGCATTTTTTAAGGCCTTCCCAGGAAACAAACTTACACCCCAGGGCATGAGGTGTATCTTTATAGGATATCCCAAGGATAAAAATAGATATTACTTATATAACCCTTCAGACAAGAAAGTAAATGTCGCTGGACAAGTCGTATTTATTGAGAGGGAGAACATATTAAAGAAGGATAGTGGGAGCAAGATTGACTTTTAAGAAGTTTATGCTCAAGATACATAGGATTTTGTATAGGAAAAATTTCTATAGGTCCTGGTGGAATAGGTTACATAAACAAAAGTACTACGTAGAAGCTCAATAGAGGTAAGGGAACTAGAGATATTTGGTTTCCTAGTCATCATGGATGGAGAATCATTATTGTTGAACAATGAGGAACCTATCTCTTAAAAATAAGCAGTAGAGAACTTAGAAGATGCATGATGAACAAAAGCTATGAATTCTAATATGGATTCCATGTATTAGAACTAAGTCTGGGTTCTAGTTGATGAGCTAGTTGATGTAAAGCCTATTAGATGAAAATGGGTATTCAAGAGAAATATGGACATGGAAGGTCAAGTTAGTACCTATAAAATAAGGCTAGTGGCTAAAGGATTCTGACAACATCAAGGAATTGAATATGATCAAACCTTCTCGCCAGTTTCCATTTTTATATCCATAATATTCTTACTTTCCATAGCATCTTATCATGACTATGATATTTGAAAGATGGATGTCAAAACAACATTCCTTAACAGGAACCTTTAAAAAGATGTCTATATGACATAAATATAAGGGTTTATGGCACCAGGTGAAGAAAAATGGGTTTGAAAGTTACATAAATCTATTTATGGATTAAGGACAGCATCCAGGTTATGTAAAATCTGATTTGATGAAGCCATAAAGGAATTTGGTTTCATTAAGAATGAATGTGAGACATGCGTTTATAAGCGGTTTAATGGGAATGCTGTCATTATCCTAGTATTACATGTTGATGAAATATTACTCTTTGGAAACAATGTACCAGTATTACAGTCAGTTAAGGATCGGTTTAATAAGTGCTTATCCATGAAATAATTAAAAGAAGTAGCCTATATTTTAGGGATTAAGATCATTCATGACAGATCCAAGAGGATTCTTAGACTATGTTAGGGTACATACATTGACCAGATATGAAAGATATTTAGTATGGAACAATCCAAAATGGTATTAGTTCCAGTGTCATGTAGCCTACATATTTCTAAGATAATATTTCATTAGACACAATAGGGGAAAGATAGGATGAGTAAGATACCATATACTTCGGCTATAGGATCCATCATGTATTTAATGATATTTACTAGGATTGATATTTCCTATTCACTGATCATGGTAGGAAAATATCAAGCAGGTATAGGAGAACAACATTGGACTATTGTTAAGACTATCCTTATGTATCTGAGAATAACTAAGGATATGTTCCTGGTGTATGGAGGAGATGAGGATATTTTCATCGTAGGGTATTCTGATGTTGGTTTTCAGACAGATCAAAATGATCTGAAGTTGCAATCTGGATATGTTTTATATCTCAATAGAGGAGTTGTGAGCTGGAAGAGTTCAAAAAAGCTAGTTGTTTCTGATTCTATAGTAGAGTCCAAATATATAGCATCTTAGGATGCAGCCAAAGAAGGATTCTAGATTCAGAATTTTTTCCCAGATCTTAATGTTGTTCCTAGAAGTAATGATCTAATCACATTGTATTGTGATAATAGTACAGTGGTGGCTCTTGCAAAAGAACCAAGGTCATGTAAACAGACAAAGAAAATTTTGTAGATGTATCACCGCTTGAGGTATTTCTATCAAAGGGTTGAATTTGCAGTGATTAGAGTATCCACTTAAGATAACATGGTCGACCCCATGACTAAAGGTCTATTTCAGCAGAAGCATGAATATCATGTGAGATCTAGGGGGTTAATGGTTGTTAGTAGTTGTATATAGTCCAAGTTGGATTCTATTGGAGTTAGTGGCCTAGAACCAACTAATTTTTACTTTATTCATTAATAAATACCTTATCACATCTTGATTGTTCTTCTTCATGACAATTCTTTTGATAATGTCCTAAGGATAACTGTTTCACCAAAGGGTTATAGCAGATCCCATCTATGATGAGGACCCAGGAGGGCCACAACACTATTCATGAATATACGTTCTATGGACAGACGATGTTATTTGAGAGACACAATGTCACATCCACAACTTATTTTAAATGAACATTTCAGTTAATTTCCATTCTTTTTTTGTGGGGGTCTCCCATGAATTATTGTATGAAAGGGTGAGTTTTCCTGATTTGGTCCAAACTGTGAGCCCATTTTAGATTTAAAAACCAATTTTCTTTCTTTTATAACTATTTCATTTTAAAACATTTTCACCCACTCCACTTCCAAAATGTCCTCCCCCGATCTATTGACACTAAAATATCAATTTTGATCCTTTATGAATCCATAATCTTGGTGGATTTGGGTTTTTAATTAATGGATTGTGCCATCCAGAAAGCCCATTTCAAGTTTCTAAAAAAGTAATTTATTTAATATATTATTCAATTTTTATTATTTTTTGGTGATTCCAAGTCTCACCCTAGCCCATTAAACCCAGTAGAACCCCCATTCTCTTTTCCCCCACTTTAGAGCTCATATGCATCATAAATTAGGGAAGAATTGCTTAAGCTTTCTCAAATCATCTAGATTTGTGGAGGTAAATTTTTTCCATCCTAAATCTTTCAATTTTTACTATTTAACCGCCATTTCAGTTCTCACTTGATCTTCTCAGCCCTATTATAACATCACTTTCATTTTTTTAATGTTTTTAAATTCATCTACTAGTGTATTTGGGGTGATTTCTTCAAGATCCCTCAAGTTAGTGGGTCACCTTTTTTCTTCTTTCAATTTTCATAGATTTCCTCCCTTTTGCATGGGTTTTCTTAACTTATTCATGATGTTACATTCTTATATAAAGTTTATTTATGGAACTACGGTTTGATCTTGGGTTTCATGGTCTATTCTTCTGGTTTTAGGCTTGATCTTAGTCCCTTGTAGTGCGGCAGTGGTGCAGTTGAATTTTCGCACAAAGATTTAGGGGTTTTGATAATTTTGGTAGGTTATTCCAAGGGTAATCAATGATATATGAGTTATATTTTCTGAATTTATATTTTATATCACACTTATAATTTATTATCCTTGCTGTGAAATCTATTTTTGGTGACTTTTGTTAAGAAAATTATTTTTAGGTAAAAATTTTGTGTTAAATTGGGTGTTTTACATGTCTATTTTATGTTATGAAAATTGGGGTTGTTTTATAACTCATGTAATGGGTTTTTGGAAATGTTTTTGGTGATGAAATTTCTGTTTTTTTAAATATGGGTATGCACAGAATGTTCAAAGTGGGGGTTTAAGGGATTTTTTGGGAAAACATTGTTAAATTTTGTGAAGTGATTTTATTGAAACCCTAATGCTTTTATTGGGAGGTGTATGTTTTGAAAAGTATTTGTAGCTTTTATTTTGAGTTTATTATTAAAAAAACTTATGTTTTTATGTGATAATGGATTTTGGTATCATGTGAGTGTGGTTTTAGGACAAAGGGGGAAGCCCAGGTATCTATGATGGTGGATATGTACTAGTACGCTAGTGATCCAGAGCGATTTCATCCCTGTTTCACTGAACAAATGGATAAAGACAACACTAAGAAAAATATATTTATGATTTTTGGGTACCTCAAGGTTATGGGTATTATTCCAACTAGTGTATTTTTCATGAGAACTGATTTTTTAAATGGTTAATTTACCCCAACGTATGAGGCACATGGGGCCAGAGACTAACTAGTGCCTAGGGGTGTTCCTGTGATTAGTGATCATTGAATATTTTGTTATTATTTTTTTATATGGTATTTTTATGTAATATTAATTGTCTTATAGGTTTTACTTTAATGTGATCACTCATGGAAAATTACCATTGAAAATTTTTTACATTTAAAAGTTTCATTCTTTAGAAATTATTTCCACCACTTTTGCTTATCAAAGATGGAATGCTTTTTATCTTGTATTGTTTACTCTATGGAATCTATTGGGGGTTTATTATTGGGCTTAGGATCATACTATACTTATACCCCTTGGGTGTAAGTAGACTTGATCATATAGGACACAGGTAAAGGCATGGCATTGGGTGATGGCGCTCCGGGTTGTTAGCTCCCTTCCATGATGTGGTGTTGTGGAGACGGCTTGTGGGTGATGTCCCCTTGACATATAGAGTCCTTACAGATGTTTTTATGCTTATTTTATGTGTATTTTTACCTATTGTCTTATATTTAAACCTTTGTATTCTATTATGGATTTTGTTTAAATCTTGTTTTGCATGAATTTTCAGATTCGGTTAATCGATTGTTTTTGAGGTTTTATGTATCCATACTTGGGTAAATCGTTATCAAACCAAAATCAGTGATACCCGGGCCCTTGTGCTATCCCATGGGGATATGGAACACCCTTCGTGACTTCTCATGGACTTGTTTTGGTGACAGTTTTGATGGAGACCAGATTCGGTTCGTGACAAAATGGTATCAGAGGAGGTTAATGTTTTTTGGTTATATTATTATTTTGTGATAAATCAGGCTAGATAGGAGCTAGGACTATCAGGACTCAGATTTTTTGTCATGTGTATGGTTCTTTGACAACACCTATCTTGGAAGACCTCAAGTTACAATGGGACATTGGAATTGTTTATTTGACTTCACATCTAGGTGAGACGTGTGGGTTGCAGACTACACATGGACATCAAGTGGGGCTGGTGTAGTTGATTCTTTTATCGTTGTTGTGTGTTTGGATTATTTATAATTGATGTTATTGATTATATTTTTATACTTTTAATACTTATTTTTTCTATTCTGACTATTTATTTTTTGTAGCAACAGGCCTCCCTGGAAATCTCCCATGCACCAACAAGAGGAAGCTGGAGAGAGTTCTCCCTCACTGCTTGATCAAAGGTTAGTAGGGGACATGGATTGGGCTATCTAGGATCTATAACATAGACCAACTCCTATTCTAAAGCCTATTATAGAATATGAGACTGGTCTTATGAAGGACAAGGCCTAGGATTTTCTGAAAAATAAGCCTCTTACTTTCCAAGGTAGTATAGAACCCCAGGAAGCGGAGGAATGGCCTGAAAATATCAAGCACATGTTTGAGTTCATGGATACACCTATGGAGCTCTGGGTGGAGTGTGCCTCTATTATGTTGGAGGTCCCCAGCCGCAAGTGGTGTGAATCTGTATTTCAAACATGGAAGAATGATCAGATATGCTGGGGGGATTTCAAGGTTGTATTCAATGAACAATACTACAATGAAGTCTTGGCATATTCTAGATCTAGAGACTTCATGGATCTTGTTCAAGGGGATATTTCTATGATGGATTATGCCAAAAGTTTCACTGATATGGTTCAGTATGATCCTGAAATCATCGCTAATGGTCAAACGAAGGCCCAATGTTTTGAGAAAAGTATATGATTGATGATATGCTCCCAGGTTTTCATATTTATGGTGAGAACCTATGTTGAGGGGGTTTACTGGAGTGTATGGTTTATATTTACTAAAAAGGGAGGGATGGATTCTCTGTGAAAATATTAGTACTGGGTAGTGGAAGATCTTCAGAGAAGAAAAGGAAGTGGGAGGAGTAGGGGAAGAAGGGTGGCAGTGGTTGAGGTCACTCTTCCAGGTAGTTTTCATATATGGATTCTGATGGGAGATCGGTTGTCTACCACCAGTGTGGTAGGCCATGGCACATCCAACCATCATGCCCATTTTATCTAAATCCCTACTATCAATGTGGAGGTATGGGTCACTTGTAGTGCTTTTTTGGGCAGCACGTCCTCTTTAGAGTGGGGCAGGATCAGCGGCTTCAAGAGGAGTACCAGCTCAGTCAGAGCTGTCAATGATGGGGGATCTTGATTTGGTGTTCATGGTGGTAGGGCTGGGTCATCTTCTGGGAAGATCCAGTTTAGGTCATATCCACAGACTAGTATTCGTCCCCAGGTAGAGACCAAATATTTCCATGTGGTGGATCTAGTGCCAGCAGGATCTATAGTTGGACCATTGAAAGTTTGAGGTACCGTTTTGGTTAAAACATCTATATCTACTACTATTTTTTGATACATATGCCTCTATTTCATTCATTTCTACCCATTTTGTGGATATGCTAAATTTTCAAATCGAGTTGTTGTCTTTTGCGATGGTGTAGGTGACGCCACATGGAAAGAATAAGGAGCAGGGTCTCAGGTGACATTGTGTGTGCTTTATGTGTCAGGGGTTGATACGGAGTGCGACCTATTGGTTTTAGATATGGATCTATTTGACATAATACATGGCATGTATTGTTTAGTAAACTTCCAAGAACACATGGATTTCAATGGGTGGTGGGTCAATATCATGGCACCTGATGGGAGTCGTTATGTTTTTTGGGGGGAATGGGATCCTCAGTCGAGTCGTGCGAGACCTCCACTCCCAGAGTTTGGAGATCTTGTTTTTTAGTAATTTCCACTCACGATAGAGGATGATGGTCATGCTCCTTACAGTGGACTCATGTAGTTGATGTGTTTCTAGAGGTATTTACATATGATTTTTCAGGTTTCCCCCTGGAGTGGTATGTAGAGTTCTCGATTGATCTGGCACTGGGAACACAACCGATATCACTTACCTCAAATTGCATGGAACCCACCAAACTGATGGAATTAAAGATATAGCTGGAATAATTATATTACAAAGTATTCATTAGCCCGTGAATCTCTCCTTGGGCCTATCCTATGTTGTTCATGAAAAAGGGTGACGGATCCCTCTGGTAGTGCATTGACTACCAGAAGATGAATGAGGTAAAAATCAAGAAATAATATCCTTTTCCCTTAATATATTACTTGTTCGATCAATTAATGGGGGTGAGATGGTTTTCTAAAATCAACTTGTGTTTGGGATATCATCAAATCAGGGTGAAAGAGTTAGATATCCCAAAGACATCATACTAAAGCAGGTATGGACACTTCGAGTACGTGGTCATGCCCTTGGGATTGACCAATGCTCCAACGTTATTTATGACACTCATGAATAGGGTTTTCTATCAGTATCTAGATTCTTTTTTTCATGGTATTTGTGGATGACATCCTAGTTTATTCGGGATCTAAGGAGGAACATGAGAATCACGTATGGATCATCTTGGGAACTTTTCGAGAGCATCTCCTTTATAAAAAGTTGTCCAAATGAACTTGTTGGTTCAGAGAGGTGAAATTTCTAGGGAATTTGATCTCAGAGCAGGGGGTTTTTGTGGAACCTGAGAAGATTAGTGTGGTTATGTCATGGGATCAACCGAAGAACATGTTCTAGATCAGAAGTTTTCTCATCCTGGTTGGTTATTACATGAATTTGTTTTGGGATTTCTCTTGGCTTGCTTCATTGATGACCGTGCTCACCTGAAAATGGGTAAAGTTTTTATGGGGCCTAGAATGTTAGGAATCCTTTGAGGATCAAGAGATACGGTTGACTACCACCCCCGTTATGATATTTCCAGACATTAGAAAGGGGTATGTGGTTTATTGTGATGCTTCAGGTATGGGTATTGGATGTGTGCTTATGTAGGATGATCATGTGGTGGCGTATGGCTCTCACCAAATATGACCAAATGAAAAGAATTACCTGACCCAAAACTTGGAGTTAGCAGCTGTGATGCAATATTTGAATACATGGAATCACTACCTGTTTTGGGAGAAGTTTCTGGTCTACTCCGGTCATCAAAGTTTGGCCTATATCTTCTCATAGAAGTACCTCATCATGAGGAAGCGTAGTTTAATTGAGTAATTGCAGGGGTTTGAATTTGGAATCATATATACCCCAGGATAGGGTAACATGGTGGCCAACACCTTAAGTAGAAGAGTCCCAGTGCAAGCTTTGATGAAGTCCAGTGATGAGTGGAATATGATGGAACTATTTTATCAGATGCATGTGGAGACCAAGGAGAAAAATGAGGGAGCTTTCTTAGAGAGATTTCAGTTGACTCCTTCTCTGGTGAAGCTAATTCAGTAAGAACAACCTGGTGATGAGATTTTTCCATGGTTGAAGCAGTTCCTTCATTGTGGGGAGATGTCTTCTGAGTGTTTGAAATCTCCTGAGGGAATCATGTGATTTAAGGTCTATTCAGTAGTGTTGTTGTCTCTGCGTAAGGTGGTAATGTAGGATAGCCACCATTGTCAATGGACAGTCCATCTGGGTTCCACCAAGTTGTATTATTATGTTTGTTGGTATTTCTGGTGGCCTGGTATGAGGCGAGACATCATGGACTTCGTGTTGAGATTCTACACATGATCGTAGGTGAAAGCAGAGTATCAAAGGCCCTCCATTTTTCTCCCACCATTACCAATTCCTACCTAGAATTGGGATGAGTTTTCCATGGACATCATTGTTGTCTTGCGTCATACACCTCGGGGTAAGAATTCCGTTTGGGTGGTGATTGATCGTCTAACAAAATCAGTCCTCTTCATTCCGATTAGAGATACCACTAAAGTGGATGAGTTGGGCTATTTGTATCATCAGTAGGTGGTAAGGCTCCATGGTGTTCCCTCAGTAGTTTACTTAGATAGAGACCCTCGTTTGAAATCACTGTTTTGGTATGTACTTCAAAAGACCTTGGGGTCTCAGATTAAGATGAGAACGACATACCACCCCCAAACAGATGGTCAGAATGTGTGGGAGAATCATATTTTGGAGGACATGCTTCGTGCATGTGTTCTAGAATTTGAAGTTTCTTGGGATAGCCATTTGGGATTAGTTGATATTTATTATAATAACAGTTACCAATCCTTGATTCTAATGGATCCTTTTGATGTGATCTATGGTCGGCCTTGTCGGTCACCCCTGTGTTGGGATGAGGTAGGTGAGACCTCTCTACTAGGGCCGAGTATGGTGTAGGAGATGTATGATAAGGTGAAGTAGATCAGGAAGGACTTTTTGTGATATCAGAGTCATAAAAAACATATGCTGACCAGAGGCATCAAGACCTATAGTTTTTTTGTGGGTGGTAGGGTATTCATGAAAGTGGCCCCTCATCAGGGCCATTGTCGATTGAGAAAACAAGGGAAGATGACAACACAATATGTAAAAAATATTTTCAGACTAACGAGAATATTGGAAAGGTGGCATATAGTTTGGCCTTACCTTCTTAGTGGACATCCATCCATGATGTCTTCCATGTATCCAAGTTGAAGAAATACAAACCAGATCATTCCCATGTATTTAATTGGGAGGAGTTGGATAGTGATCATGATTTATCTTTTTTAGAGCAGCCGATGCAAATAGTGGACTTTCAAGAAAAATTGATTTAGGGAAAGTCTATTCCAATGTTCGAGGTTCTTTTTGTATCATGGGAATGATACACATGAGACTTGGGAGCAGAATTTTTGGGTTGTGAAGGAGTACCCATTCTTATTTTCCAATCAAGATTCGGGTTGACTTTACAAGGAAGAAATACTTTAATGGTGGGGATAATTGTCACATCCATGAATTATTTTAAAATTAAATTTCATTTAATTTTCATTGAATCTTTTTTCTGGGGGTTTCCCATGTATTTTTTGGAGGAAAGGGTGAGTTTTTATGATTTGGGCCAAACCGTGAGCCCATTTCCAGATTTAAAAACAAATTTGGTTTATTTTATAACTCTATTATATTTCAATATTTTTCACCCATTCTACTTCCAAAATGGCCTCCCCTGACCCATTAACGCCAAAATATTAATTTTTACTCTTTAGGAATCCATAATCATAGTGGATTTTGGTTTTAACTTAACGAATTTGGAAATCCCTAAAGCTCATTTTCTGTTTAAAAGAAATTATATATTTAATATCTTATATAATATTTATGATTGTTTGGTGATTCCAAGTCTCACCCTATCCCACTTAACCCAGGGGCAAACCCATTCTCTTTTCCCCCTCTGTGAAGCTCATATGCCTCGCGAATTAGGGCAGAACTTCTTAGACTTTCTCAAATCTTCTAGATTTGAAGATGCAACTCGTTTCCATAATAAATCCTTAAATTTTTAGTATTTTTCCCACATTTAATTTCGCAGATGACCTTTTTAGCCTTATTTCAACATCACTTGAATTTTTGGCTATTTTTTAATTCTGATACTGGTGTATTTGGGGCGATTCCTTCAAGATCCTTCAAGTAAATGGGTCTCCTTCCTTCTTTTTTCATTTTTCTTAGAGTTCCTTATTTTTTATTCATGGGGTTTCTTCCCTTATTCTTTATGTTCCTTATGTCAAAAAAGTATGGTTTCGAACCTATGGTCACATATTGGATTTCTTGATATATTATTCTAGGTTTTTTCTTGATCTAAGTCCCTTGTGGTGCGGTGGTGGTGTGGTTGAATTTTTACACAATGATTCAAGGGTTTTGATACATGTGGTAGGTGATTCAATGGGTAATCCATGATATATGAGTTATATTTTCATAATATATATTTTTATAACACTTCTCCATCATTATCCTTGATGCAAAATCTGGTTTTGGTGACTTTTGATAAGAAAATGATTTTTAGGTACCAATTTTGTGTTAAATTGGGTGTTTTACATGTCTATTTTATGTTATTCCAATTGGGGTTGTTTTATAACTCATGTAATGGGTTTTTTGGAAATGTATTAGGTGATGAAAATTATATTTTGGTAAATATGGGTATGTACATTGTGTTCAAAGTGGGGTTTTTAGGGATTTTGTGTGCAAAACATTGTTAAATTTTGTGCAGTTATTTTACTGAAATTCTAAAGGTTTTATTGGGTGGTGTAAGTGGTGAAAAGAATGTGTTGGTACTGTTTAGAGTTTATTATGACCATAATTGATAATTTTATGTTATATTGGATTTTGGTATCATGTAAAAGTGGTTTTATCACAAAGGGGGAAGCATGGGTATCAAGGAGGGTGGATATGTACTAGGACACAAGTGATTCAAAGCCGTCTATCCCTGTTTCACTGAGAAAAATGTATAAAGACAACACTAACAAAACTATGTTGATGATGTGTGGGGACAACTAGATTATGGGTATGTTACATACTATTGGATTGTGCAAGAGTATAGATTTTTTCTATGGTTACTTTACACCAAGGTACGAGGTACATGGGGCCCGAGACTAACTAGTGCCTAGGGGTGTTCCTGAGATTATTTCTCATTGTATCTTTTGTAATTATCTTTCGAATATGGTGGTTTTGGATGGAAAAAATAGTATCTTACATGTTTTACTTAAATTTTATCACTCATGGAAAATTCCCTTGCAAACATATTTACATTTAAAAGTTTCATTCTTTAAAAATCATTTCCTCAACTTTCTATTTATCAAAACTAGCATGATTTTTAAGTTGTATTATTTACACTATGGTATATATTTGTGGTATCATATTGGGATTAGGATCAAACCCTAATTACACCACTTGGTTATAAGTATACTTGATCATGTTTGACACAGGTAAAGGCAAGTCCTTGGGTGATGGAGGTTCGGGTTGTTAGCTCCCTTCCATGGTGCAGTGTTGTGGAGACGGCTTATGGGTGATGTCCCCTTATTGTGTGGAGTACTTTGGGATGTTCTTCTACTACTTTTTCGTGTCTTTGAACCACTTGTTTTATGTTTAAATCTATGTATTCAGTTCTTATTTTGTTTAAAGCTTGTTTGGCATGAATTTCCATATTCAGTTTATCGATAGTTTTTTATGTTTTATGTATCCATACACAGGTAAATCATTCAAAAACAAAAATCAATGATAACCAAGAACTTGTGACATCTTGTGGGGATAGGGAACACCCTTCTGGACTTCTCACTGGATGGTTTTATTATTAGTTTCTATGGTGACCAGATTCGATTCATGACACAGAAATAATACAGGCCATTAGGGGTGAGAACTCATTAAACATTGAGGAACCATCTCATGGTGCACACCCTTGGTAATATCTAGGAGAATATTATTAGAACTAGACATTCCAGTAATAAATAAACATTTCATTGTTTCATTGGATGTTCTTATCTACAAACGTGTGTATTGGTCCCCAGACATTAAGATTATTATAAATGGGTATTAAAACTGTTGCACTTAGATGTATTGACAAAAAACTATGTCGACACACTATTCACAGTGAGGTGGGCTATGTTGGGTGCATCAAGAGTATTAATAGATTAATAGATAATATGAGAATGGTTTTTTCCTTTTTTCCCACAACAAAATGTGATATCTTAGGCCCTTTGATGGAATTGATATAGCCTAAATAAATCCATGGCCATGGTAAGTAATTGGAAAGTTCAATTCTAGGATGTCAAAGAAAAAATTATTGACAACATGGGTTGATGGAACTAGCATGAAAACCGCTTGATTTGAGATATCAATATAAAGGGATTACATTACATAGTAATCATTCGTAGGAGGTGACACACCATTACAACATTGACTTCATTCTCTTTGGGTGCCTTGGCATATTGTTAGAGGTCAACCATGGACGTTAGGAAGGCTCTTCCTGATGCCACTAAGAAAGAGGCTTGGAGGGTCACACACTATGTGTGCCCAAGTCTCAGAGTTAAATATTCATTTTACAAGTTGAATAAATATTATTCTCGATTTTGATTTAATAATTATTCTAGGATTCCTGATCACATTTTTTTACACTAGTTATTTGAAGAATATATTGTGGGAGAAATAATATATTTATTAGTGAGTAATGAAATGATTTTTTTAGAAATAAATAGTCATTATTAAGGTTCTAATAAAGTTGATGGGGGAAATAAAGAAAATGGAAAAACAAAAGTACATGCCTTGTATATTAATATACATAACATGTAGTTTTTCTAAGGATTTGTGAGAAATAATATTATTTATTTAATTAAATTATATTAGGTTTAATTCACTGGGAACATGTCAAGTAATAATAATTGTCAATTTTTATTATTAGACATGGGGTTTTACTAAGAATTAAATGAAATGAAATAAATTCTTTCAGGTAATTAATTCAATTTAATATTTCTAAGTAATTAAAATCCAAGTTATTTTATTCTCATTAGCCCATCCATTATCTGGGTTGTGCACAATGGGTCTATAGAAATCTCTCAATCCAAGAGAGAATTATTTTCTTCTAATAACACTCTCAAGTTAGGAGAAATATCATCCTCCATCGGATCAAGGAGATAGCTTTTCAAGAAACTCTCATGGAGATCAAAAGCAGACATCGCAAGCGAAGTCTATTCCACACTAGCACCCGTAGATCCCTTTAGTGACATCCAGAGATTCGTGGAGAAATTGTGGATCATTGGTAAGGTAATCCTACACTTGGATTCTATGATGAAATGAT
Organism: Viscum album; assembly: GCA_963277665.1. Classification (NCBI taxonomy): domain Eukaryota; kingdom Viridiplantae; phylum Streptophyta; class Magnoliopsida; order Santalales; family Viscaceae; genus Viscum; species Viscum album. The sequence goes on along the minus strand of OY728141.1, from coordinate 387,523,447 downwards.
ATATCACATTGGATCGTGACCGAAAGAATCAATAGAGAGATAATTCCATCAATGTAATTCTTTCCTTTTAATTAAATTAATTATAACCAACATATGATTATCCTATCTATGGTTATGGGAATCCCTTTAATTCATTAATTATGAATTATATTCCTAAGATCTGGCATTTTCTTATTGTGATAGATCTCAGATTGATCGTTGTTAATGGAAAAATTAATGTTGGGTACACCCATCCATGCACTTCCGCTACACCCGAAACCTAAAAATATATGAAATCATAATTATTAATATGGTTGTATAATAATTTATTAACACTCCCAAAACAATTATACATGAGGTTAAATAATTATCACCGAAAAGAAAATGCAAGGTAAGAGATTTTGTCTCAATTTTTATTCCATTGAGACTTAATTGTTGTGTTGCACCATTTCACTTCAATATGGTGTATATACTTCCATTTGACATATTATATCATGAATATGATTTATCTAATGATATTATAAGTTTCATTTAATGTTGTTACTTAATTTAAATTATGATTTAAATGTTTCAAAGTGGTAGGGGAAACATTTGATTGTTTAAATATTATTTTCCTAAAAGAGGATTTCATGATATTTCATTGGTATTTATATTCTTCAACATTAACAACCCTTATTGTTACTTAGCCTCCACTCGGGAATTAATGATCCTTTATTCAATACATAAACATTATAATGCATATTGTTAATTATTTGAATCAATTATTCAATATGAGGGATTCCTTGGATAGGTATGACACGGGTGGGGCCTGGTTATAGATAGCCCCTCTTTACATTGGTAGTCTTATGAGATGAAATAGTTGGCCAAAATAGATGGGATTTTTACCCAATATGATAAACCATCTTGTGAAAGGTCTCGATAGTAAGAATTCCTTGTATCTAGGAACCATAGTTTCCAATAATTAATAATATCCCTAATTTATTCTTGGTTATTATTTATATATGATATTTTTAATCGACATATCTATGGATTTTTTTCATTATCATTTTACTGAAAAAATGAAATGTGTTTAAGTTATTTACCTTGACATATTGTTTATGATTTATCTACAATTTTAAATAGAATGTGTGATTATTTATATAACTTTCTATATTTATTTATTTATTTTTTATTCTGTTTCACTTACCCGTATAAAGAATTTAATCTCACCCTTATTATGTTTCTCTTCCCAGTTTATAAAGATATAATCTTTAAATAATATTTAAAGAATGCAGTTTATTTCATTTTATTATGTGTCATGTTTTGTTTTATTTTCCCATTGTATTATGGGTATTAGGTATGTAATTTGGATTTCTAAGACTGCTATATTTTTTGGTCCTTTGGGATTCATTTCATTTCAAACAAGGAAATTTAATAAAATAATGCACCGACTCTGAGATTCTGGGGTCAGGACGTTGTATTTGGTATCAAAGGAAGTTTGGAAGAAAGATTGAAAATCAGATTTACAAAACATTGATTATGAAATATAGTCCTATGAATGAAATTGAGGACAAACCTATGTATAGGATATTATCCTATTGATTTGGTAATGACAATGGATAACCTAGGATAAACATAAGGATTCATTGATTGGGAATGTTTCATAAAATAGATGTCCTATAAAAGATTCTTCACTACTATGTCACTATGATTAGTGTTTCTCATATTGTTCTTTGGGTTTTGGTCAATTGTTAGAACCCGAAAGGTCGTAAAAGTAATTATTATTCGTATGATTATGGAGAGACTGCAAGATAAAAATAAAATGGATGAGGTAGAATGAATAATGTTATAATGTTTTTTTTGGATTTAAGAATTATTTCATCAACTGTTATCTAGTAATAAGAAACTTGAGATATAAAAGAATTATACTTTTGTACTTCTTATTTATAAATTTTGAAGAATGAACATTTTCATTAAGGATTTTAAAGAGATAAAATATTTGGTATGTGACAATAAGATCTAATTACATTCTTTAGTGGATCTGATGTTAAAATTGATTTTTGAAATTTAGAGACATTTTATACTATGAATTTAGAAATAAGTATTTTAGATGGGTATTAATTTTGGAATGTATTAATTTGATATTTGGATATTATTTTATGTGGTTAAATTATGATATATTAGATAATATGTTCTAACCATTTTGGATTAAACAAATATTTAAAGTATGATGGGATGACTAATGGATCTTATGATCCATTAATGTTCATCAAGCATGAATAAATCATCCTGAAATTTAATTTTAGGTGTAAGGGATGAAGTGAAAATACATTGAAGCACAACCAAAGGGTTGTGATTATGTTTATGACATGGAACTTAATCATGTATGTTTATTTTCTCATGTTATTATCAAAATATTAATGGAATAACTTATATCTAGGAAAAATAATTTTGAAAGCAATGTTATCCAATTATTTTTCTTACTGAGAAATAAATGGAATCTTTAACTCATCATAGATTTATGATTTTTAGATAGTAGAAACACTTATATCCATACTAACTATCACTCTCAATCAGAACAAGATTGTTGGATTTTTATTCAATGTACCTATTTTCAATTCCCACAAATATTGTCCTATTCAAAATCTTAATTTTGTGGTGACCTTCACCGTTTCGTTTCCCACTTATTAAGAGGATGTTTTACTAACCCTATTTTGGATGTGGGTTTCCCACAAAATAATTTTCATGTATCAAACATTTATTTTCAAAGAAAAATTTCAAAATTATAGGAAACAATTTATTCTATGAGGTGAGAATATAACACCCCAACATTTACAGTACATTATCTTTTCAAATTTAATGTCTTGTGTTTCACACAATACTAAGATTAAACGAATCGTGATAACTATTAAATATTATTATTTTAACACTAGCCATTAAATTGGCGGGAATTAATAGTATTAACCAAATTATAAAATTTATATAATATATGTTTAATGAATTTTTTTTACATTCTTGCAAATGATTTTATAGGAATAAGTAAAGAATAAATGTTTTTTAAAACATTAAAAGACTAATTTTATAAAATCAGTTTTACCATTTTTAATTGAAAAAATTTTCAAATATAATTTTTTACACTCTTATATATGTTATTTGAACAAAAATATCCTTCTTCCTTCAATTATAGATTTAAAATTTTACTTTGTTCTAATTTTTGGTATTTTGCTGAGAAGTTTCATTTTTTGATGAATTGTGAAAAATAATGCATTTTAGTTCAAAACATCATTTAAACCTAATTTATTTATATAGTTAAATTATATTTTTATTTTTTAAAGTATAATTGGATCATGTTTCTCTAATTTAATACAATTTATGTCATTCTAACAAATATCATAATGAAATTGTATATAAAAAATTGTGAACTTTTGAATGTTTTTACTTTAAAACTTGTTTTCTTGTCCCATCAACAAGATTAATTTTCAATTAATTTATTCCAATTATGTTTTTGTAATATTAAAAAATTAATTCAATATATCTAATAAATATGTATAAATTTAGTAAATAGGTACCTTTTACTGTTTTATCATATTGAATAGTAGCTTTAGTAATTTTTTTTATTACAATGGTTAAGGGTAAATCGAGTAATTAAAGTAAAAAATGATATTATTAATATTATAAATTACCCTAACACTTTTCATAAATTTATTAGATTATTTTTTTCTACCAAAATAATTATTTGGCCAAAATTATGAACTTTGGATTCCACTTGGGAGTGAATAAAACATTTATAATATTTTATTTAATGTCAAGACAAAGATGTGATAATCATGTTTCTCGTAACTATATCAATTTTAATAAGGGGATATATAAGTGATATTTTTATATATAAATAGTATTTATAATGATTAAATGGTTACCTATATCATGGTAGTATATTTTTTAATTTTAAGAAATAAATAATTAAATTACATGGTGACATAATTATAACGCAATAATAGAATAATTAATGAAAAATCAAATAAATGATATTAAAATTTTTAAAATAAATATAATTTTATATAATTTATGTCATACAAGAATTCTATGTACACTTTTGACATGTTAGTGTTGATTTAAAGTAGTTTTCTCAAAATTATCTTTTAGTTATGATATTTTTAAATAGTCATCTATTGAATAGTGTCAAAATTTCCACTATTGATATTTTAAAATAAATAATATTATATTAAATGATATAGTAATCATAAACCTAAAATAATCTACCAACTGATTTGTATAAGTCTTATAATTTCATAATTGACTCATTAATTGGTTTTTTTTATTCTATTGTAATTATATTAACCCAAAATGTGTAATTTACATGATATCATTATAAAAATTGAAAGAGTAAAATAAGATTTAAAAAAATGATAAGGGGTCAAAAATAATCAAAACATATAAAAATTTTATTGAATGAATGGATTTAAATCCATTAATGTTTTACAATAGAAATATCTTAGTTCAGATCCATTTAGAATGGAAAATGAATTTATATTAATTTAATAGTTTTTGAGTTTCCAAAAGTACCCTCACCTTCATTATAAAAGGACACCTCTTCCCTCACTTCCTCACACCACTTTGTGCCTTATAGCTCGACCAAACCCTTCCAAAATAAGCTTCAAAATTCCCTAAATTCATCTTATAATCCTCTCATTAGGCTTAAATCCATCCAATGAAGCCTTTTTGTATGAACCAAAAGGAGTTACCCAAAAAAGGTAATGTTCTTCAATGATCACTTTAGTTTTATTTCTTTTCCCACTCCTTCATTAATTATTATTATAGGATTACATAATAGCACCAGTATCCTAAATATATTGATATTTTCTTATTTAAAGGTTTCTACCTACACTTACACACAATTAAATCTAATGCGTAACAAACTTATTATTTATGTGTACGATGAACTACCACCTCACAGAATAAAAATTGTTTGTTTTTCATTTAACACCTTTCATGGATAAAAATTATGATAAAAGATATATTTATATATATTATATTTTATATTAATGTCTCTATTCTTCTAGAATAATTTTTTAATACATACCTTTATACTTTCCATTTTGTGAAATATGATAACATCGTTTGTGGAAGTGTGGACTACCGCCTCCTCAAAGTGATGTGATTCATTCACACGATACATGGAACATATAAAAGATGGTTTTAATAAACATATATGATATATATGACATATATATGATGTAATATCCCAGTTTATGGAAGGTTATTATTTCATTATGTTTGGGTTGAATCCCTTGTTCCAGGTTTCAAGGGATGTCTTCTGAAAGTATGAGAGGCCTTGCGAGTGTTTCAAGGGCTCAGGCCACGGAAGAAAGGAAAGCTGGGAAAGACAGGCTAGGGCGTACGAACTGTGCATGTCCAGGAAAACCGTGCGGCCTGCCTAGGTAAACCGTGCAAACCTTTTCTTCCGGGCTATAGTATGCGCATGGTTTGCACATGGTTTGTCAAACCATGCAGCTAAACCGTGCGAACTTTTGAAGTTGGAAAGAATTACATGTTTTCCACTCCGGGATTTTAAACCCCAACTCGGGATTTTCCTCTATTCATCCCCTCTCAACCCTAGTGATGAACTTGGCCGACCCAAGCTTCCCAAGGGTGGTTCTCCTTCGATTCTTTGTCGTTTAGAGCACCATTGTTTGCAGATCAAAGCTCCGGTAAGGCTAATCTCGTCCTTGCTTCTACTTTGGTTTAGGGTTTTTATCTTCTATCCCTATTGTTTCGAAGCTCTAAAACCCTATCTTTTGCGTGAGTTCTAGTTTGACGCTCCAAAAGCTTGTCGGATTGAGGTCTAAGGACTCGATTGAGGGTGCATTCAACTGTAGTATCGAGGTAGGAGGTCAACAAGTGATATCCCGTAGTTATTTGGGTATTTGTGCATGTTTAGTTGTGTTCTTGATTTCCCTTGGTTATGTTTTGAATAAATTTGTCATGTTTGGTAATAATGGTTTTTGAAATGGCAAATGGGAACCCTCACTATTCTCATGGGATGTGTTGGGTTTGACTTAACCTAATTTAGGGCCATCCATGGGATGCACCAGCTTTCCCCAGACATTGGGATTTTTATTAGATAAGTGACCTTATTGTAATCAATGTTAGAGGCCTTGATGAATATGTTGGAATTATTGGTTTAACTTGGAATAGAAGTTAGGTAATGCACCTAGACTTGGCAATAATCTAAGGGTTAATTGGAATGGGTTGAATGGTTGATTCATGGTAATAATGAACGAGTTGAATGGGTTAATGTGTAAACTGATTAAAGACCTTAATGGGATGGATTATGGGTATAGTATTGAATTCATAGTGAGATAGGAATAACACATGGGAATTGGGTGAATGGTTAAATGATGTGAAATGGTAATGTGTTAATGGGTTAATGAATGATGTGAATTCTCGTGTTGTTTGTTGTGAATGGATTGTCCAAGGGGAAATGGTACGAATTGTTGATGGTTACTTATATATATAACCATGTGCACATGGCTTGGTAGAGTAGGGTATGACTTGAGGATCTACGCCCATGGGACGATCAAAGACGGATGCTCTAAGCTCCACCCTAAATGCACGAGTTAGGAATGAGGACTGATGATCTATTCTCCTAACGGTTGCATCCACCCGGACTGAGGTTTCGAGGTGAGGATATGGTTACTATGAGGGGGTCAGTACTAGTGAGATAGGATAATGATGTTCTTACCCTCTTGCATGTGATTGTTGGCCTTAGACCCATGCAACATAATGTATGTGATTAACCCATGGAAATGTGATGAATTGGTAAGTGATGATAATTGGTGTATAATGAATGGTAATGGAAGTGGTAATGACATTGGCCCTATACTTGTTAATGAAACCTCAAGTAATTACTTAGTAATTATCATTCATATTCCTTTTGCACGAACTACTTGTTTATACTGGATATTTTGTAGACACTGTTGGTGGTGGCCTACAAAGTTGTACTCACACCCTGCTCGGGCCGTCGTTGGGTACTCAAGCAGACTACATGTTTGCAGGTCAGAAGAAGGGCAAGGGTCATTTCAAGATAGTGAGTGGACATGGGTAGCACTTGGTGGAGGATTCAGACTTGGATTCGGGACCATTTTGGAGAATTTTGGTCGTTGTCTTTATTTGGGGTTTTGTTCACTCTTGCACTTGTAGTATGACGTGGCATGTTTAATGTTGGAAATGGTTTTTATACACATTCCTTGTTTATTGGTTATTGATTCCTCTATTTGGCTTATTTTTGCTTCCTCTTAATCTGATAAAAGGGGGTATAGTCTCCCCACTTGACCCCATAGACCCCTGCTGCTAGTCGGTAGCCTTTGGCATATGGGGAGGCGCACTTAAGGTCATGTAACCACCAGGCTCAGAGCACCAATTTAGTGGTTTCTGGGTTGGGGGCATTACAAAGTGGTATCAGAGGAGGTATTTCTTCTCCTTCTCTGAGGTCTTGTTATTTGGGATAGTTTTCCAAGGGTTACGATGTGTCGAGCCCTGGTAATGAGCTCGTTATTGGGAGTATCTAGCCCAGGTACGAGGGTAAACCCAAGTCACCCTGGGTGGGAAATGTTGTTCTTGGTTGTGTGTTGTTACAGTTGATGATATTTCACCATTGGGTGATGCACATGTGGTGTGATGTAACAATTATATGATATTTGGATCGTGGCCCTAACGACACAAGGATTTTCATTCATGCATCATTGTAGGCACCTAGTGAGATAGGTGGCATGCATCGTGTTAGGCACACACACGGGATGCGTGTGTGAGTCAGGAAGGTAGGGTGCATCATGAATTCCATGAAACCAAGAAATAAGGAGAATAATGAAATAAAACAAGTGGGTAATGTATGTTTAATGAAACATATGGGTTTGAAATGAAGTGGAAAATGTTTTGTAAAACGTTGTGTGAGTTTGGTGGTAGTGCATGGTTGTTTACCCCATGTAGAAAATGGCCCATGGTAGGGATGGTCAGGGTGGTGAATTTGAGGTGATAATGTTGTTAAATTAGTATATGACAATGGGTTGTTGTATCTAGTAAAGAGATTTTTGAGGAAGTCATGAAAGTTTTATGGTATGCGTGCTAAATCTCGTGTTTGGAATTATAGAGAGATGCCACCACAACGTCGATTTCCAGTTGGGAAATTGAAGGATGTTGCTGAGAACACTACTTTGGTAGAAGAGCACAAAAAATGTGGTGATCAATGAAGGTCGAGAAGACCAGTTCCAAGATAACATGGCTCACCTTATACAGATGATGGATCAGGACCCAAGGTGGGTTGCACCGAGTATGTTTGAGCTGACTAGGGAGTTCCAGTTGCAGCACCCTCCGACCTTCACCGGAGAGGGTGGGCCAGAGGTAGCGGAGTTCTGGTTAGATTATGTCCATATGATACTGGATCATATGGAGACCCATTTTTAAAAGCGAGTAAAGCAAGTATTTTACATATTGTAAGGTCAGGCAAGGCGTTTGTGGGACCTTCAGGCTCAAAACGAGTAGGCTGAGGGGATGTCATGGAACGTTTTCTAGGAGAAGTTTCTGGAGAATTTTTACCTAGATACTTTGAGGCAGGAACGGGATGTAGAGTAAATGAGCCTGAATCAGGGATCACAATAAGTGATGGACTATGCTAGTAACTTCACTGATTTGCGATGCTTCATCCCACTGTTAGTCGAGGATGAGGCAGCGATAACAAGGAATTTCCCGAATGGGTTGAGACATGAGATCAGGTCTCAATTGAATATCTTCTGCTTGAAGAATTTTTCAGAGGTGATGAATCAAGCACCATATATGAAGGGAACTTGAAGGGAGCTTTTGGTGGTGGGCTTGTCATGCCAGCAGGGCAGACAAGTGGTGCATATTCCGAAGGTTGGAAGCGCCGTTTAGAACGTTTCCAGCAAGGTGGTCAGAATAGGGGGTCAAACTCTCTGTGTGGGAACCAGGTGTTTTGTTATCAGTGCGGCAGGTCGGGGAATATGTGTGGTCAATGTCCTCGACCTCCAGTTGAGTGCCATTCGTGCAGCAGAATGGGGCATGTGCAGAGGTTATGCAGTAACCCTCGGCAGATGGGTGATTATAATGAGGAAAAGCAGATACCGGATACGGGAAGGGGATCAGTTGACCCGTATCTGGCAGGAAGTTGGAGCTCCACTGGCTGTACTAGAAGGGGTGGTGGACGTGGAACTCCAGGGCAAGATCGCTCATGCTAGTAGGGTAGTGTGGCGCATGGTGTTCAGGCTAGAGCCCAGGGTATGCGGCAAGTCAGCTTCAGGCAGTTCAGTTTGCGCATGGTGATGGTGAGGCCAGACCGTCAGCTATTCGAGCTTCGATCCTTATAACTTCTACATTTTCTAGTGCGTTGTTTGACACAGATTCCACACACTCTTTTGTTTCTTCACAACTTGTGGTAGTGCTGGGTTTACCTTTGGAGGGGGTGTGTGGAGTTATGTCAATTGAAACCCTGTTGGGAGAGCGGGTTGAGGATATCAAGTAGTTCAAGGCATGTGCTTTGGAAGTTGGTGGGTATCGTTTTCTGTGGGACTTTTTTGTTCTAGAGATGTTAGGTTTTGACCATATATTGGGAATGGATTGGTTGTTATTGTACCGGGCGCATATAGAATGATATCGTCACAGAGTATCGTTCAGGTCGCTTGAGGGTGATGTTTATGTCCACCGTGGAGAATGAGATATTTGAGCAGGGCATGTGGGGTCGTTTTGTCAATAGATTAGTGGACACATGGCTCAAGTGGAATGTCTCATTCTTGATTATGATGAGGGAGCGAAACAATCTAATTTTCCTCCTGTGGTGGATCAGTTTCAGGATGTGCTTCCTGAGAATTTCTCGGGGTTACCCCCCGGGAGGGATGTTGAGTTCACGATCGAGTTTCTACAGGGAGAAGAGCTAGTTTCTATTTCGCTATACTGAATGACACCGGAAGAACTACAGGAACTGAAGGTTTAGCTTTACGAGTTGGATAGTAAGAGGTTTATCCATCCTAGTACGTCTCCTTGGGGATCTCCTGTGCTTTTTGCAAAGAAGGCCGATGGGTCGTTGAGGCTGTGTGTTGACTATCAGAAGTTGAATCAGATGAATGTGAAAAATCGGAACCCTCTTCCTAGAATTGATGACATGTTTGATCAGTTGAGGGGTGCATCGCTGTTTTCTAAGATTGATCTGAGGTCGGGTTATCAGAAGATGAGGGTGGGGTTTTCTGACGTACCGCAGACAAATTTCTGGAGTCGATACGGGTTGTTCGAGTTTGTGGTAATGCCTTTCAGTTTGACCAATGCACCAGTGGTTTATATGGTTTTGATGAACCGAATCATTCATCCCTATCTAAATCAGTTTGTGGTTGTCTTTGTTGATGATATCTTAGTGTACTCGAAAACTCATGACGATAATGCCAAACATCTTGATATCGTCTTGGGTATGCTAAGAGAGCATCGACTATACGCCAAGCTATAAAAGTGTAAATTTAGGATAGGTGAGGTGCATTTTCTAGGTCACGTCATCTCAGAGGCAGGTGCGACAGTGGATCCAAAGAAAGTGAAGGCAATTGTATCTTGGGAGAAACCCAATAGTATTTCTGATGTTCGGAGTTTTCTGGGTTTGGTTGGGTATTACCAAAGGTTCATTCAGGATTTCTCTCACTTGGCATCACCACTCTCGGGATTGACCAAGAATGGAATCAGGTTTCAGTGGTATGAGGCTTGTGAGAATTCCTTCCAAGAGTTGAACAAGTAGTTGACGACCACACCTATCTTGATCTTACCTGAGATGGGTAAAAAGTACGTCGTGTTTTGTGATGCGTCCGGAGTCAGACTTGGGGCTGTGTTGATACAGGACGAGCGGGTTATGGCTTATTGGTCAAGGCAGTTGAGACCCCATGAGCAGAACTATCACACACATGACCTTGATTTGGCTGTAGTGGTGTACGCCTTGAAGTTGTGGAGGCACTATCTATTGGGAGAACAGTTTAATGTTTTTACCGATCATAAGATTTTAAATTACATCTTCTCACAATGGGATCCAAATATTCAGCAGCAAAGATGGGTTGAATATCACTAGTATTTTGACGTTGAGTTGGTGTACATGTCGGGAAAGGGAAACAGTGTTGCTGATGCTCTGAGAAAAAAGTTTCAGAATCAGGTGGTTCAGGAGTCCAGCACTGAGTGGAAGGTGATGGATTTGTTTGCAGAGATGCACCTGGAGGTGCATAAGGGGAGTGGTCAGGTCACTCTTGCTTCTTTAAATATGGATTCAACACTTTTGAGTCGTGTTAATGACAGTTAGCTTGATGATCCTAAGTGTTCTATCATGAGGTAAATGTTTAAAGTTGGGGAGCTACCTTCTGGTTGGACAGTTAGCGTGGACGATGTTATTCGTGTTCAGGATCATGTGGTTGTGACAAAGGGTGTACGGGAAGAGTTGATGTGTGAGTTCCATGCATCAAAGTGGGCAGTGCATCTAGGTTTGACCAAGATGTACCGTGATCTCCGAAGGTAGTTTTGGTGTCCTAGAATGAATAAGGAAGTTGTGGACTTTGTGGAATACTGCCTTACCTATCTGCAGGTGAAGGCTGAGCATCAACGCCCAGATGGTTTGTTGCATCCATTGCCCATTCTAGAATGAAAGTGGGATGATGTAACAATGGATTTTGTTGCAGGGCTTCCGAGGATTCCGCGAAAGAATGATGCAATCTGTGTGGGTGTGGAATGGTTAACGAAAGTGTATCATTTCATACCGTTTTAGGAGACCTTTACCATCTACCAGTTGGGTGAGCTGTATGTTTGGGAAATAGTGTGGTTGCATGATGTTCTATGGGCCATAATTTCGGACTGAGATCTTCATTTCACATGTGTTTCTGTCAAGGGTTGCCGAAGGTGCTTGGTACGCAGGTGTTTTTGAGTATGGATTTCCACCCACAGATGGATGGGCAGTCAGAGCATACGATCCATGTGTTGGAAGACATGTTAATAGCTTGTGTCTTGGACTTTGGTGGTTCTTGGGAGAGGGACCTATTGTTAGTTTAGTTTTCCTACAACAATAGTTTTTAGGATATAATTCAGATGGAACCATTTGACTCACTCTATGGGAGGCCATGTAGATCTCCGTTGTGTTGGCTAGAGGTTAGTGAATCTGAGTTGTTGGGGCCAAGTCTCGTGAAGGAGACTTTAGAGAGAGTTAAGTTGATCAAGAAGAAGATCGATATGGCTCAGAGTAGGTAGAAGTCGTACACATATCATAGGTGTAGACCTCTTGATTTTTGGGTGGGTGATAAAGTGTTCCTTCGGGTGTCGCCAAGATTGGGTCACTATCAGATTCGAAAGCAGGGTAACCTGGTGCCCATGTATGTGGTACCTTTAGAGATTGTTGGGAGGATCGGACCAGAGGCTTACCGATTGGATCTTCCACAGCGGTATGGTGGGATGCATGATGTGTTTCATGTGTCGTAGCTTCGATGGTATCATCCTGATCCATCTCACGTGGTTGATGTTGAGGATGTGGAGCTTGAGGTCGATGCATCCTTTGAGGAGCATCTCGATCGTGTGGTGGATCATATTGAAAAGATCCTGCGGGGAAAGGTTGTTCTATTAGAACGAGTACTATGGCATCATGGAAAAGTTCAGGAAGAATCTTGGGAGCTGGATTCAGATATGCGGGCTTAGTGGCCCGAACTCTTCACTACAGTGGAGCAATGAGGCTTGGGAACTCGGCTCGAGGATGAGCCGTTATAAGGTAGGGAGGTTGTAAGATCCCGGTTTTTTGAAGGGTATGTTTTCATTATGTTTTGGTTGAATTCCTTATTTTGGGTTTCAAGGGTTGTCTTTTGAAAGTATGAGAGGCCATGGGAGTGTTTCAGGGGCTCGGGGCATGGAAGAAAGGAAAGCTGGGCAAGACAGGCCAGGGCGCACGACTTGTGTATAGCTAGGAAAACCGTGCGGCCTACCCAGTTAAACCGTGAAACCCTTATCATCTGGGAAGTAGAATGTGTATAGTTTGTGCACGGTTTGTCAAACCATGTAGCTAAACCATGTGGCCTCTTATAGTTGGAAAAAATTACAACTTTGCCACTCCGGGCTTTTAAACCCCAACTCGGGATTTTCCTCCATTCATCCCCACTCAACCCTAGCGACGAACTTGGCCAACCCAAGCTCTTCAAGGGTGGTTCTCCATCGATTCTTGTCTGTTTATAGCGTCGTTGGTTGTGGATCGAAGCTCCGGGTAAGGCTAAACCCATCCTTGCTTCTCCTTTTGGTTTAGGGTTTGTATCTTCTCTCCCTCTTGTTCTGAAGCTCTAAAACGCTATCTTTTGGGTGAGTTCTAGGTTGAAGCTCCAAAGGCTCATCGGATTGAGGTCTTAGGACTCGATTGAGGGATCGTTCAACCGCGGTATCGAGGTTGGTGGTCTACAAGTGATATCCCGTAGTTATTTGGGTATTTGTGCATGTTTAGTTGTGTTATTTATTTCCCTTGGTTATTATTTGAATAAATTTGGCATGTTTTGTAATAATGGTGTTTGAAATGGAAACTGTGAACCCTCATGATTCCCGTGGGATGTGTTGGGTTTGACTTGACCTAATTTAGGTCCATCCATGGGATGCGCCGGCTTTCCCCAGACTTTGGGATTTTTATTAACCATGTGACCTTGTTGTAATAAATGGTAGAGCCCTTGATGAACATGTTATCATGATTGGTTGAACTTGGAATAGAAGTTAGGTGATGCACCTAGACTTGGCAATAACCTAAGGGTTAATTAGAATGGGTTGAATGGTTGATTCATGGGAATGATGAACGGGTTGAATGGGTTAATTTGTAAACTGATTAAATACCATAATGGGATGAATTATTGGTCTAGTGTTGAATGCTTAGTGAGATACTCATTACACATGGGAATTGGGTGAATGGTTAAATGATGTGAAATGGTAATGTCTTAATGGGTTAAGGCATGATGTGAATTCTCATGTGGTTTGTTGTGAATGGTTTCTCCATGGGGAAATGGTACGGATGGTTGATGGTGACTTATATATATAATCATGTTCACATGGCTTTGTAGAGTGGGTATGACTTAAGGATCTACGCCCATGGGCCAGCCGAACACTGATGCTCTAAGATCCACCCTAAATGCACGGGTTAGGAATGGGGACTGATGATCTATTCTCCTAAGAGTTGCATCTACCCGGACTGAGGCTTCGAGGTGAGTATATGGTTACTATGATGGGGTTAGTTCTAGTGAGATAGGATAATGATGTGTTTACCCTCTTGCATGTGATTATTGTCCTTAGAACTATGTAACAGAATGTATGTGATTAACCCAGGGAAATGTGATCAGTTGGTAAGGGATGACAATTGGTGTGTAATGAATGGTAATGGAAGTGGAAATGGATTTGGCCCTTAACTTGTTAATGGAACCTCAAGTAATTACTTGGTAATTATCATTCATATTCCTTTTTCATTCCCTACTTGTTTATACTGGATATTTTGTAGACACCGTTGGTGGAGGCCTATTGAGTTGTACTCATACCCTGCTCGGGCTTCCGTTGGGTACCCGAGCAGACTTTATGTTTTCGGGTCAAGAGAAGGGCAAGGGTCCTTGATAGATAGTGAGTAGACATGGGTAGCACTTGGTGTAGAATCTGGACTTGGAGTCGGGACCATTTTTGGGATTTTGGTCGTTGTCTTTATTTCGGGTTATGTTCACTCTTGCACTTGTAGTATGAAATGGCATGTTTATTTTTGGAAATGGTTGTTATACATGTTCCTTGTTTATTGGTTATTTTTTCCACTATTTGGTTTATTTATGTTGCAGCTTACTCTGATAAAAAGAGGGTATAGTCTCCCCACTTGACTCTATAGACCCCCACTGCAAGTCGGCAGCCTATGGCGTACGGGGAGGTGCGCTTAAGGTCATGTCACCACCTGGCATGGAGCACCGGTTTAGTGTCTTCTAGGTCGGAGACATTACATATGATAATTTAATTAAAATATATATATATATATATATATATCATTTAGTCCTCATCCTTTTAATACTAAAAATAAAAGAATGTAGCGTTCAGGCGTACATGCATTTCATTTCTTATCTCCAAATTTTATGGATTATTCAAAATACCTATATACTCAATATATATAATATTAAAATGGGGTTTTAAATTATGGATATGATTAAACCATGATATAATTAATAATAACAACAAAGAACAAGTCAAAACTTACTCGAGAAACATGGCAATTAACTCCAATAGTGAAAATAATGAAAGAATGTTAAAAAATAGGTAATTAGATATTATAAGATGATCATATATTATATAATAATTGTTACTATAGTTCTTTAATAAGTTATTTACACTCTCAAAACCATTATATATGAGGTTAAAGGATGATCACCCAAAAAGAAATGCACGGTAAGGTATTTTTCCTCAATTTACATTCCATTGACACTTAATTGTAATGATGTACCATGTTACTTTTATATGGTGTATATAATGAATTTTGACATAATATATCATGTATAACTCTATTATAATGATATTATAAGTTTTATTTAACTTTATTACTTCATTGAAATTATGATTCAAATGTTTCAAAGTTATATGGGACATGTTGGACTGTTCAAAGATTATTTTCCTAAAAAAATTGATTTAATTGTCTTTCAATGTATTTCAATTAATCAGCATCAACAGACCGTATTGATAGTTACCCTAAAATGGTGAATTATTGATACTTTGTTCATTATAGATATTTTATAATGCATATTTTTTATTATTTTAATAGATTATTCGATTTAAGGAATTATTTGGACATGTATGACATAGGTGGGGCCCAATTATAAGTAGGCCCTTGATGCATCGGTAGTCACATGAGATAAAATAGTTGGCCAAAATTGATAGGTTTTTTCATAATATTCTAAACCATCTTTTGAAAGGTCTCAATGGTAAAGGTTCTATATACCTAGGAAATATGGCGTCCTAAAATTAATCATCTCTATTATTTAGACTCAGTTATTATTTATCTCTAAGATTTTGTGTCGACATATCTATGGATGTTTTTCATTATAAATTTATTGATATACTGGAATGTGTTTCAGTTATTTACCTTAACTTATTTTTTATGTATTTTCTAATTGTTTAAATAAAAAAATTTATTAGTTATTAAAATTAAAATTTTAATTTTTTTTATTATTTCTTTTATTTTACTTACCCTTACAGAGCATTGGTTCTAACCCTCACTATGTTTATTTTCTCAAGTTATGAAGAATAAATCATTAAATATTCCTTCATGTATATAGTTTATTTCATTTTATTAGGTATCATGTTTTATTTTATTTTCACAATATATTATAGGTATTATGTATATAATTTGTCTTTCCAAGACTGCTAAACTGTATAGTCCTTCAGGATTTGTTTCCTCATAAACAATCCAACATAATAAATTAATGCAATGGAATTGAGATTATGTGGGTGGGAATTTCATATGTAGATGTATAAACAATAAGATACAACCAACAAGAAAAACATTTTACATATTCAATTGTTCTTTATTTAGTGACAACATTTCTCTAACTCATCACAACACCCATACCATGAATACCTTCTTCGACCCATGTCGGAGCCTAAACTATCCTCAAGGGATATAACATATCACAATACCAGGGTAATCATTCCTCATTTTATTTTAATTCACATTACATTGATTAGTAACCAAGGTCCAATGGAAATATCATGGTCATATAACATCATGTCTTCCACCACATGAGTATTTAAGGCATCCGTATATGTCCCACACCCCCAGGGTATTTAGGTCATCAATCCCTATCCCATAAAATAATAATCACATGAACGCATTTGGGTCTAGACATCAATACTACCACCCCATGGGTATTTAGAGCACCAGTCTGTGTCCCACACCCCATTTCTCAATCATTCAAATTTATCACATATATCACATTCAATAAAGTTAATAAAAATTAACCCTCCAATAAAAATTTTACATCATGGTATATCTTTTAAAATATCAAATCAATTATAATTTCTTACATTAATAACAATGAATAATATTAAGAATTAACCATTAATCCATTAATCATCATTTAATTAAAACCCATTAACTCTTCAAGATTATACCAAACATCACCCAATTCCAATTATCATCCAATTCAATATCCGATCAATTAAAAAATTAAAAAATATAATTAACCCATCAATTTGATGATCTCAATTCAACCATGTTCAATTTACCCATGTTTAACACAATTCATTATCCCATTGAAATTAAATATAATAAAACAAATCTCTAATGAAATTTACCAATCATAGAAATTGAAAATTCCCCAATTACATAAATGAAATTAGATCAAGACTATGGTATTTTTAATTAAGACCGTAGACCTGAAGATCATTGATTGACATTCGCCAACAAAAATCCCTAAATTGAAGCAGAACATTTGAATTCAAAAATGAAGATTGATATCAAGATACAAATCCTAGATCTAATATCAAAAAGAGTAAGATATATCATAACATAGTTCTAAACCATCCCAAACTAAGAAAATAATACTTTCAAAAGATAATATAAAGATAGGAGAGGGGGAGGAAACCAATTAGGATGAGAATCTATTACCGGGAGAGGTATAACATCTTCAATTTAGTCTTTGATTCATCAATAATAGTGTTCAAAAGAACTTTTAATCCGCTTACAAGCTTCACAAAATGTTGTAATTATTTTAGTTATAAGTGTGGGTGAATAGGGGTTAATACCATGGGGTTTGGGATTTTTTAATATAATTTTTCAGGGGATTAAAATCATGCGAGCACAATTTTCTATATGGGGAACATATTTTTCTCAAATTGTGCATCTAATCCATGTGAGCCACCTAAGGGGGTACATGGTTACTACTAACAGGTAACACAGTCTTCCACATCATGAACCAACTAAGCAGTTCCCCTATTCCTAGGGTCGCACGGTATGGTGGGGTTGGGCACATGGTTTAGGAAAACCGTGAGCCAACCATGAACTACCCAAAACTATTCCTAAAGTCTCCAATTTAAAATGAAATCTACCTAATGTAAAAATGAAAACATGATATACTCTAAATAAGTCAATATAGTACCTGTAAATGGGCCCAATATATCTCTAGAAAAGGTAGGGATCTTAAAATCTCCCCACATTATAACAGCTCATACTTGAGATGTACTCCCAAGAATCATTATGATTATCAGGTAAAAAGAGAGGGATAATGAGCCTTAATATCAGCTTATCTCTCCCATATTTCCTCATGAACATTCCAATCTTTCAAAAATACTCAAACAATAAGTACGGTCTTTCCAACAACACGTTCTCACTATGACCCAACACATGTTTTATAAGATCCTCAAAGGACACATCAGTCTCAAGATCATCATCATCATCATCGATCACATGAGAAGAGTTGGGGTAATACCTCCAAAGCTATGACACATGAAAAAACATAGTGAATGTCACTATACCTATGTGTAAGATGCAATCTCCATGCCACCATCATGATTCTCTCCACAACCTCAAATGGTTCAAAAAACCTTGGTGCCAACTTGCCATACCTCTATATCATGTGGTGACCCAATCCTAGAGACACCTTAAGGAATACAAAATCACCCTCTATAATCTCTATTTGTCATTGGTTTCTATCAAAATATGACTTCTCCCTACTATGATCTGTAACCATATAATTCTGAATTAGATGAACCTTATCTGACGTCTCCTTTATGAGACTCAGTTCCAAAATCTTTGAATCACCTACCTCGATCCAACATAGTGGTTATCTGCATGAACTAACATAAATAGCATCATATGGTTCTATCTGAATAGTTCTTAGACTCTACTAGTTTTATTTTCTTCTCCCATAAACCACCCAAGACAAGAATGCCTGCCTAAATAAAATCCACCAAAACCTATATAGTATTTTTTGACTACCCATCATTCTTTGGGTGGAAATATTTACTTATAAAAACCAATTTACCATGTGAATTCTACAATACCTACAAGAAGAATGAAGTAAAACATGAGTCACAGTCTAAAAAAATACCATTGAAACCCCTTGTAGATATACTATCTTCAAAAAGTACAAGTCTCCCAACTGATCCACTGAGAAATCCACCCATATAGGCATGAAATATGATACATTCATTAGTCAGTCCCCAACCACCCAAATTATGACATTATTATGAGGTGTACTCAGTATACTCACTAAAATTTTCATGGTACTGTCTTCTCACTTCCATTCCAGAATAGAAAATTACTTTAATAAATCACAAGCTCATTGATTATTGACCCTCACATGTTGATAGTTGTAGTATCAAATTATGAACACTGAAATATCCTTTTTTATGACTGAAATCTAATATTTCTAATGTAGGTCAAGATACATTTTTTGTAAAACTCATAGGTTCCAACCACTTTAAGTAATTAAATCCAAGCATCATCCCCTCATGCATACATGTTAACACAACTACATAGTCCCAGAAATAGATTATATCATCCTAATATACAGTCTAATCTGAAGGTGTCTCCCCATTGTCACATATTTCACTCTATAGAAAACACTCCGGATTATCATGCTAAATCTACCTTATATGGATCAAAATTGTGTATTCAATTGTCACTAAGATGAGTGTCATCTTCTCTTACCCTCTCGAACTACAAAATGAATCTCATCTTGCAATTTCATCATCTTCCACTTGGATCTAGACTCTTTAAATGCCCGAATCTGAGTTTTCTACTCAAAATTTTAAAAACATTGTTTCCCTTCCCATGTTTATATTCTAGATGAATGTCTAATGACTACATATAATCAACCCATCTCCACTACCAGATATTAAAGTCCCACTACAAAAAAAAATACTTTAAGATATTGTGATATGTATACACAGTAAAATTTTATCCCAAGATATAATGCATCCAGCACTTCAAGGAAAAAAAATTACATCCAACTCAATTTCATGCATATAGTAATTCTATTCATGTGGCCTCAAATACCATGGCCTATACACCACAAATTAGTCACCCTAAATCAACACTGATCTAATACCCACTATTGACGCATACCAAAACACTATATACTCCTCCCCTAGATCGGGTAGGATCCAGACTGATGTAGTATTCAAGATCCTAATTAACACTTAGAAATAATTCTCGCTTACTCTAGACCATTCAAGATTTATCAATTTCTTGGTCAAGCCTTAAGGAGGTGCTTACAGGTGGGAAAGGTCATGGTTGAACCTTCAATAATATCCTGTTAACCCAAAAAATCTACAAATATCAAAAACATTCTTAGGATACTGCTAAGAAATAATGGAATTAAGTCTATCTAGGTCCACTAACACACATTCCTCTAAGATTATGTGACCCAATAATTGTACCTGATTGATCGATAATTTTCCCTTTGATAAATTTTCATATATCTAATGCCATTTTAGTGTAATTTGGATGATTTCAAGACAACTAGCATGATTGTCACGAATCGTGAAGTACACCAAGATTTTATGCACAAATGCTACAGCAAATAGATACAAGTACGTGTGGAATATTATGTTCATCAAGTCCATAAACACTATCAGAGACTTCTTTAGACTGAACGACATCCCAAATAACTCATAAAGGCCATTTCTACATCATAAAGTAGTCCAAGGTAAATTAGAAGTTAGAAATATCATATGATGATACCATGATATCAATTCGATATTAGATAAAACATAATTCCCTCTCATCTGATCTAATAGATAATCGATACATGGAAGAGGGAACTAGTTATTCATAGTAATCCAGTTGAACTTTTGGTAACACTTACAAAAGCACTAGGTCCCATAAGAATTTTTTACAATCAGGAATTGGGAACCCCAAGGCGATGTACATAGAATTATAAACTATTTATCCATAAAATCTTATAGTTGAGTCTTATATTCTTGAATCTATATTGGTGACATTCTATACGGAGGAATAAAAACTCGATCAGCCCCCAAATTGATATTGATAGTAAAATCCACATCTTTATTAGGTTAAAATCTAGATAACTTTTAAGAAAAAATGACATGGAACCTATCCACTATGGTTGTAAGGACATCTTGTTTCACACACCTATAAATCAGAAAATGACTTGCATCTTAGGTGGTGAGCTCCTCTAACTGCTGAGGAATTGGACCTGCATGGCTAGCATTGATATCCAACTCTCCATGATGATCATAACTGTCACCCCCATGAGATGTAAAAGTCACAATCCTAAGGTAACATTAAATGGAGGCCTATTATGTTACTAACTAGTCCATACCCATAATTTTGTCAAATCCCAATATGTTAAGGATGTAAATATCCCATAGATAATGATACTCCCCAACCTCGAGAGAACACCCCTTTCATAAACATATGTTCCTTGATCATACTACCAATATTGTATCGATCATAATCACCCCACGAATGAACTCACCAGTCAGACTCAACCTGTTCACACGTGGTGTATATATAAAATAATGTGAGGAACCAGTATTGAATAATGCACTAGCTAGAATAGAATCTATAAGAATAGTACCTCTAATTTTCGATAATCCAGCCTCACTATCCAAAAGTGTGGGATGAACTACATGAAACTATCCCAAAAAACTTCCCAATAATGTTGATTTAGTCCCCTATATGGTACCATTATACTGATATGAGTTGTCTTACCTAGAAGTACCATGTCCAATGCCTGAACCACCACATCTAGTAGAAATCTGACTACAGAACTGTAATGGGGTTGAAGACCCCCTTGAATCACTCCAACTCTTCCTAGATACTCATTACCCATTTTTCATGGGTTCTTTCAAAGCCTCTGTAGATGTTACATCATGCCACAAGATCATCACTCTACCAGTGGTCAGGGAAAATATTTACTACTATGATCAGACCTACCACACTAGTGAAAAAGCACTCGGGTAAGATCCTATGTAATCGATCATTCCTCATTTTCACACTATTTTCCACTGATCTATTCTACATTCTCATGGAAATGATTCTTAATTTTAGAAGTTGTACCTCCTTATCATCCTATAGAAACTACCTATCCTCTAATAGAATCTTTCTTCAGGTTCTCCTCAGATATGATTTCATGATCAACTACCTTAGAAAACTTATTTAACTGAAATATGTTTTCCTGGTACTTAATCTTAGATTTTGGACCAACTAGAAAATGTCTTGCTATAGCTATCTCATTCCATTACAACACTGGAGTAAAGTGATGAAAGTTAGAAAAATGACCATCACAATCTATCATAGACTTTATCTCCTAGGTTAGACTTATAAAATATAGATCCCTCTCATATATTAGAGTATTTAGATAAATTTTCTAACAGAACTTCTCTTGGAAGTCCTTCCATTCCTTGTTTAATAGCTATCCATCTCGTATATATATGCCCTACCATAACTTCGTTGATCCTCACAACATATAAGCTTTCCTATTGACTCTCTCCACAAAATAAGTCTCTATATATCCACATATCATCTAGATAAAATAAATCCTAAACATAGATGGATCAGGTTCACCCTCTCTAGTTAAAGTTTGAAGGTGTTGTAACTAAAACTCCCAGGTCAGGTCAGACATACTCTTCACAACCCTCCCTAGGAATCTTTCCATAAACTGTATGAAGTGAGAAAATTTATCATGGATTTAATCTCTATTTTCCACTCCCAGAACTATTATATCCTCAGGTTCCACTACTAGAGGAATGTTTTCGTCCATGTACTCCCATCGTCCTACCAACAAACCTCGTCATGGAGGCATATATCTACAATTCTCAACACATGTATTAGGGAACATAACACAAAATTGAAACTTTTATGAATTGAAATTATCATAAGTCTATAACAATTCATCCACCTTTCCTTATACACAGTCAAAACCGAGGCACTATCATAACTCTTAACCACCCTATATCTTGGTCATGGTTAACAAAGGGTAAACACATTCTCATTTCCCATTTTCGCATAAGACACCCAATTATTCACATTTTTCATTGTTTTGAAACCTTAAATTCCAAAATAAGCACCATTTTCAATTCAATTACACAAGAAAGGAAAAAAATTTCAATATAAAAAAATTTCCCCAAAACCCACTTTTCTGGGTATGCCTAAAAATGATTCATGTCACAATAATTCTTGATTTCCTGTAACAATACATGCATACTCAAATATAATTCCATTCCCAGCCATGATCCAAATCTCATTAAATATAAGAAACAATAATCACATCACAAAAAAAGAGAATCACTCTAGGTTAAATAAACTCTATTTCTAACAACACTCATCAATTACACCAGTGCCCTAAGCTAGTTAGTTACATGACCTCAAGAATGCCTCTCCATACACTAGAGGCTTCTGACTAGTAGTGATGGTATAATATAGATACCATACAGAAAATATACCCTCTTTTTTAAATAATTAAAAAAGAAAAGGTAATTAAAAAAACCAAATTATAATAACCTACAACCAGAATAATATAATAAATTTAACAGACTAGTATCTTATGAAGAACCAATATAGGTAACAATATCCAAATGTCATAAACCAATCCGAGTCACCATATGAAACAGTTCTTGACCCAGTCTCTAGAAAGGCCTAATGGGAGTTCCAGATCTCCACAGGTCGGAACAAGTATTCGAGAATAAAATAATCATTTGGGAATTATTTACCCGAATAAGCAGTCATGACAAAACTAAAAATATTAACAAAAAATCTGAAAACGCACAGCCAAACATGGGATAAGAAAAATTTTGATTTAATGTTTACAAATCTATAAAAAGTCCCAAAAGATACTATGAAAAAAGAAAACTAAAACTACAACCCAAACCCCCATGAAATTCTAGGGGAAACATCCTCAATCCACCACCACCAACACTACATGAGGAGGACCTCTAACAACCCCTACCACCAACTCCAAAAGCCTTGACCTTAACTGTACCAAAAATTTCCATGTTTGCTAACACCAATGGGTATAAGTAGGGTGTGGGGTCTTTGTTCAGTAGGATGCCATGTGGGTAAAAAGATTCCATGCTATAATCATTAAATAAAAAATAGGATGCAATATTTTATATAAAAATTAAATGATACCGAAAATTTTTATTGGAAACAACTTTTAATAAAAACAAATTTGAAAGAAAACAAATTTTAATGAAAAATAGTTCTACAGGGTAAAATTTTAAAGGAAACACACTTGTTTTTTAAATTACTAACCCAACATATCATATTCCATTGATAAATGAGAAATAACTAATGAGTACTAGTCATAATAAAATCCCATAGGCACTATAAAACAATGTGAACTTAGGAACATTTCATCTCAGTGAAAATGTTGTATAGAAACCACGACCATCAACATTCTCATGCAAAAACCACAGGTAGGAAACACAACCATAACATAGTGGTATCTCATCATCATCCATTTTTAGTTGGAGTTTTCATCCTCAATTTCGTTTTGTGACGATGGGCCACAACCACTTCTGAATCACTAGAATACTAGTCCTAGTCCACCTACCAAGATACTCGAGCTTCCCTTTGTTCTCAAACAAGTTTCACATTCGACATTAAAAAACACACCCACGTTTTATCAACCAAACAAGATATTTCACAACAAAAATCTCCACTTTCACACCCAAACTATTTAATGATGAAATACACACTGAAACCATTTCAAATAATAATATGCATCGATTACATATTTTAATAAATCATTTAAAAACATTATAAATCAATTCCACTAAGTGAAACCATGATTTACACTAAAACACACTCAACATACTATTTTTAAACCAACCACACACCAAATCCTTCAAAATGTATGATTCACATCTCCCTCACAAATTAATAAATCATTTACAAAATATATAAAACATTTACAACAAGCACAATAAGTCATTACTCTAAAACATTCTCAAATTATTCTCTTTAAAATTAAAATCACCTTAAAACATTTTCCAAACATGTTTCACACATTTTATATTATTAAATAAATCATTAAAACATTATATAAAAAAATTTCAATAACACCCCAAATCTTTTTCACCAAAAATATACCCAAAACCCTCTTTAAAAATCAATAGCACGCCAAAGCCATACCAAAACATGATTTGAATCCCATACATAACTTAATAAACCAATCACAAAATTTATAAAATACTACCAAGTGACACAACATGGGGTTATATAGGAAAAACACCCAATTTCATGAAAAAATGTCACTTAAAAATTAAAGGTATATTTAATACTATCACAAACCAAATACACACCACAAAAAAAGAATATGGTAAATTAAAAACATAATCAATATAAATTAACCAACTAATATTTATACATGGAAATATCCAATTTCAATGAAAAAATTCATTTTAAAACCACATTCATAGTTAATCCTTTATAAAATTAGTTTCCCTCTAGACATATAATCCTTAAAACATGAAAAAATCACTCAAGTAAGCATAACAATTCATTAATTAATGGTTAAGCATAAAATCACCTACCTCGGGTGGAGAAAATCCTTAAACATAGTGAGAATCAACACCCTCACTCTAGTCACACCGCAAGAAACCAACATAAAACCTAACCAAAAAATATTAACCCAAAATCGGGTCATCCTTCAAACCCTAAGTATGACTGAACCCATACCAGGCAATGGGGAAACCAAGTTGTGGCTGGAAACAAAAGGAGAAGAGAGGAAAAAGACCTACCTCGCTAGATTGAATCATAATTGTGAGAAAATGTGGTGAAACTGATGACCGGATAGGGATCCTAGAAAATGGGGGTTGCATGCTATAGGGCTCGGCTAGGGGTTCGTCGCACTGTGGGGTGGTACGAACTATAGGGAGGGTCACACCGGAGGATAGTTTATCGGAGGGTAGCTCATCGGAACAGAGGGTCACTAGTAGGGGAGGGGTTCCTAGCAAGGGGGTCGTGTGAGCGAACATGAAAGGGTAGGGGAGTGGGGTACGATGCAATAGAGGGGTGGGGGGAGGAAAGAAACCAAAACCCTAAAAAAGGTTAATAATAATAATACTAAGAATAATAATAATAATAATAGGCTTAAAAGTAATTATATTATTAATTATACTTATTAGATTAATAATATTGGTAATAATGTTAATATTCTAACATTAATAATAATAATTATAATAATAATAATAATCATCATCATAATAATATTATCATTATCATTATTATTATTAATAAAATTCTTTAAACTTTATTTTACATTTTTATTATATTATATTATTTTCATTTTAACTTTATTTTATTATTCAGTTAATTTTTTATTTATTTCAAATACCGGGCATGCTGAAAAGTGACCGAGGTGAAGGTGCACAGTTTCCTAACCATTCTCTACCCATGGATCAGAATCTTCCAATCCAAGTAAAACTCATTTTTCAATAAAAAAAATTCCAACTTGGTTTCAACCCAAACATAGAAAAATTATCAAAATCTAAAAAAATTAAATGAACTAATTTATAATTTTGGGGGGTGAAAATTCTACCCACCAGAACACATTCTATAACACCCCAAGAATTCATAGTACGTTATTTCTTCAAAGTAATTCAATAACTTGCATTATATGCAACACCGAGTTCTAGCACACCATGACTTACCAAACAAGCCGTTCAAAAGTGGTTAAGAATCATATTAACTGAATTTTAAACATTATATAAATCTTATAATTTTAGAATCTATATTATGAGCTTCTTAGACATATTTTATGCACAAATACATTTTTTTCAAATAAAAGAAGTATTTTTCAAAAAATGCAATTTTACCGAATTTTAATGGGTATACCTTTTTAAATCCTATATTTGATACTTTTATATATTTTATTTGACAAAATAAACTTCTAATTTAGAATCGGGACATAATAATTTAGTTTTAATAAATTTTGGGTGTTTTTCTGATAACTTTCATATTTGGATGAGTAGTGAAAAATACTATATTTTATTGAAAACAACTTTTTAAAACAAAATCATTTATATTGATAAATTATACATTTTAATGGTTTGGAAGTATAAATAGATTATATTTTTACCATTTAATCCGATGATGGTCATTGTAAGTAATTTCACTTTCAAATTGGACATAAACAAGTGTCAAACTTTTGGTTGTTATTATTTCTTAAAAATACGCCTTTTTGTTTTGACAGTGGGAATTAATTTTAAATTAATAAATGAAACTTCTATGTTTTTAATTTGGTAAAATAGACTTCATTATTGATTTTCATAATATCAAAATTATCTTAGGGTAAATTTTTGGTATTTTTCTGAAAACTTTTAATTTTTGATGAATAGTGAAAAACACTAGGTTATAGTTTAAAGCCGTATTTTTATTTAAATAATTGTTTATTTAAATTTATTTTATGTCAAAATATATACATACTACCTATATAAGTTTAATTTAATTCATTGGAGTCAGTTTATAATAATTTTAAATATATAAAAATTTTATTGAACTTTTCAGCGTCTTTTACCCACTTTCTAGGAGAATTTACAAATTCACATAAAACTAAATTTTACCACTTTTTTAAGTGTAATTTTGAAAATACGAGAGACAAGGTTAATATCAAGGTGTAAAATCTTGTTCAATAAGATAATTTTTTTGGTGAATAGTAACTTTTTGACTTTTATTTACCGCGGTTAATGGTAAATAGGGTAATTCAAGATAAAAAGTATATTATAATAATACAAAATTACCTTAACACATATTCTAACATTATTGGATGAGTCGTGGCAGATCATGGACATCCTTGGATCGATTTCGGGATCCCATGGAGCCACTTGAGAGTGATAATGACTTTTTAGATTAATTAATTTAAAGTAAAGACAAAAATGACACAAGCAAATATCTTTTAGTAAATTACTTTTTATATGGGATTATATAAGTTATATTTTCGACTATAAATATTCATTGGAAATATAATAAGATTTATTAAATCATGGTATTTGTTTTATAATTTTTAGACAACAAAAAAATTATGTAATTTATGACATAATAATTATGCAATAATTACCTTATTAATGAAACATTAAAATAATTGATATTATAAATACCTAAATAAATATAATTTGAGACGGTTAATGAATTCCAAGAATTTTATTAGTTACTATGAAATATTCAGATTGATTAAATGAATTTGGTTCTAATTAATAATGTTGTTATGGCTTTAACAAAAATCAATTATTAAATAGTGTCAAAATTGACATAAATGAGTTTTAAAAACAAATATTATATTATTAAATGATATTATTTTTCGAAAAATCTACAGTTCAGCCAAATAACTTATATAATGATAGTTTTATCATTAATGGATCACTTGGGGGTTTCTTAGAAGTAGACAGTAAATTTTTTAACCATATAATATAAAAATACAAACTGACATGGTAAATGTCAAACTATTTAACCAAGAATTAAATATAAATGATAAGGTTAATATAGAGACCCAAACCTGTCTAAAATCTACTGGATAAAATTATTTTGACACATATGCTCTTTAGACGTTGAATAATCTACTTTGGATCCATTATAAACTGAATATGAATTTATTATAAATTTATATTGTATGTTTTTTCTAAAGAGCCCCTCCTCCCCCCTTATAAAAGGACACCACTTCAAACCAATTCTTCATACCATAAAATACTTTTGGTTCAGCCAAACTCTGACCAAATAACTTATAAACTATCATAAATTAATCCTAGATTCCTTACTTTAGTCATAAAGCCATCCTAAGGAGCAATTTTGATCAAATCAAAAGGAAGAACCTGAAGAAGAGGTAATGTTTTCACCACCCTCTTTCAAGTTCCTTTCTTCTTCAACTTCTTATTTCTTTGTTATTTTTATTCTAAAATAATAACTAAAGTATATTATATATACTATTATTATATTATAAATATTTTATAACCATATTCAGTATTCTATCCACCCTTTGAATAAAATGTCACCATACGTGCGTACGTACGGCCTACCATCTCTACGTCGTGGTGTAATTGTTATTTAATACATTATTATTTGGATGGACATAATAATGATGTGTAATTAATGTAAATAATAAATATAAAATGATAATTATTCTGTATATATGATATAACATCCAATTATATATTATTTTAATATCAAAAGAATGAAATTTGTGCTCGTGCGTACGTACGGATTACCGTCTCCACGAACGCGATGAGATTAATTCCCCATCGTCTCCATTCAAGACTAAATTTTATTTTATGATTAAAAATAATTTTTCGAGACATGATAGAATTATGGATATGAATAATATACATCCCATACATAAAAAATATGGCTCACATAACAAAAAATATAAAGAAAAATGAATCCGTTAACACCCAAAACGATAATAATACTAATATATTATTAAAAAATCAATGTTAAAAGATCATATATGATATCATACTAATGTATATGATTCTTGGTATAATTTAGTAACAATTATTTTACCATTATACAGGAGGTTAAACTACCATCAACCATGTAAAATTACAAGGTAAGGGTTTATTTAACAATCTCTTCATTATCTGATGTTGTTTATACGTAATTATCTTCTGGGACCTCTTTATCATCCACATCCATGTTTCATAAAAATATATTTCAAAACATTTTTTACTAGTTACTAGAAATGGGTAAAAGTAATTTATACCTTTATGTGTTTTGAAATGAATCTTTCCTTAATTTTCAAAACAAGGTACTTTTTGACCTTTTCGAAAAATTTAAGGTAAGAATGTTTTTTTAAATTATACAGCGGGTGCAGCTATTATCTACCGTTATAAACTTGTCGAAGCTTCCCTTAGAAGATTATAAAAATATTTTGAATTTAAATGTTTTATTTTATAATTATGTGACTTTTAAATGATTTCAAAATTAATATTTTATGAATTTGTGAAAGGTACTCTTTATCAAGATCAGAATTTTAAATGTTTTAATGATTTATCTTTCTAAATTTTTTAATTAATGTCCATGTTTTCAAAATGATTTTAAGGATTTATTTATATGGACATGAATGTTTTGAAATGATATTTATTTTCAAAAGTTTCAAAGTGGTATGGGACACTTTGATTCAAAAATATCTTTTAAATTACTTCCTTAATAAATGTGTGACTTTTAAATGATTTCAAAAAAGAGATATTTCTCTCAAATAGTCTTTATTTCATCTATGTCAACATCCTTTGATGGATTTTACGATTATTTGAAGTTGATTTATTATGATACAAAACATCCATTTTTTATTGAAGGTTTTGTGATTTGTTTGACTGTGGATGTGTTATTTTTATACCATTCATGGTTTATAGAGAAAGTATTTAAATTTTGTATGCCAGTTTTAATACGAATGTTTATGTTATGTTTAAACCTATTCATATGAGGAATTCATTGGACTTAGTATGTGACTGGTGGATCCCACTATAGATCCTCGATGCATCGGTAGGTCTCATGAGACAAACTAGTGTCTTGGCACGAGGCCTTGACAAAATCTTATTTATAGTCTTGGCACGAGGCCTTGGATACGTGGTTATGATAGTCTGGAATTATGCATTCCATCATTATGAAAGTGATTAGTGATATTAAATGTGATTATTCGACTAGTAGAATATCCACATCAATAAGTAAATGAAATTATTTTATTTTATTTTTTCCATATTATGTTGAAGCTCAAGTTTAAAAGGCTTTTGTTTTAGTTATACATTGCCTTAAATGATTGTGATTATATATTAATGGTTCTGCTATACTGTTATCCTTACTAAGCATCTGAGCTCACCCCTTTCTATGTTTTATTTTTCCCAGGATTCCAAGAAGGGTATTTTGATTGGTATGTATGGGTAAGCGAAGGAAATAATGGCATTAATAAAGGATTATTTATGTTTTTTTGTATGTTATAAAGTGCAATTTAACATTCATGTTTGTAATCTATTTTTCAAAGCTACTAAACTGATCGGTCCTTCGGGACTTGATCCCTTTTAATCATGCCAATGTATTAAAATAATGCACCAACTCTGGGTAAATGTGGTCAGGGAGTTATAGTTCATATCAGAGGAAGTTTAAAAATAACCTTGGAAACTATATTTAGATAAACTATGATTAAAGAGCTTATCCCTAAGATATACTTTGAGGATTAGTATAGAATAACTTCCTAGAATTTTGGTATTGTATAGATTTTGTGAATTTTCCAAGCAATACATCCTTGTCTGGATAAGAGCAGGTAGAGGTGGCTCTGGCACAGATGTACCTAGGGGTAAAACCTAAAAACACTGCTTTGAGCTAGACTCGAACGGGAACTGGTGGCCAACCATGGGCCGTGCTGCACTATTGGTAACGACAATCCTGAGGGATATTCTTAGGATAATTCTCATTTTATTTACAAATCATTATGAAGGGTTTATGATTATATAATTTCTCAATGAAAACATATTTATGATTATGGATTATATCGATAAACCGTTCAATTTATGTTAGGTATTTTACAAGTTTGGAATTATTTCATTTCATAAACTGAACTAGTTTATGTTATTGTATAGAAATGGAGCCCAGTAGAAGGATTGTGAACTCCAGCAATACTTATGATCCAAATAGTAATAAGGATCATAACTTTCATGGTATTAATCCAATATTTAGAAGAGAAATAGTCTACCATGTATTCTCAACATATGAATACATATTATCATGTGTTAATAAGATAAGAAAATAATTCTCGGAGTTTTATGACAATGAAGTGAAGCAAGAGAAGAAAATGATGGAAGAGAGAAAGATGGATAAAGGGAAGAGGTAAAAGAATAATTTTCACATATGTGATAACTGTGGGAAGAATCACCTTGGAACATGCCTGAAGGGAATGGGAGTTTGTTATATGTGTGGAGAAAAAGGACACCATGTACATGACTGCAAGGGTGAGAAAAAGGTTTCAAGTGTACAATGCTTCATCTTCAAGGAGTTGGGACACTACGCGAACTAATGTCCAAATCATCAGAGTATGCCCCAAATGATGATATTGTATAATAATCAAGTTATGATACTACAAAAGATGAGGAGGAATGATTAGAGTTCTTATGTAGTTATTATATAATTATGTCATTTGAGTATTTTATCAACAATGTACTGGTTATAATAATTATGGAGTATATAAGGATTGTACTGCAGTACTATTTCATTAAGGACTTGAGGTTGTGTGGAACCAAGAAAAGTGACTCAATAGCAGGTTAAATTTTAGGAAAATATATGGTTGAGAGAAAGATAAAGCATAATATGGTTCTGATACTAAGGTTGTGTTTTTGGAATAATACATGATTTATTTTGATAAATTATATTAGATATTCTTGACAACCTTGAAACTGATTAATGATTTTTATATTCAATCATTGTTGGAGTTCACAACATTTTTCGATATAATGAGTATATCCAGTATTCTATAAGGAATAAGAGATCATGAATGTAATCAATAATCTTTTATGGTAATTCAGGATTTTACAGTGTTTTAAAAGAATACATGATGAAGGTGTTCACTATTTATTAAGCAGCAAAAAGGATCTTCCTTGTGTTCACCTTCCTTATAAATTTTAGACTGTGAGTTTGGATAGATGTATTTTGGATAATTCTAGTTTGAGATTATTTTTGGATTTCCATAAAAGGACAACCCAGAGGCAACATGTCGCGTCCGTTAAGGCCATGAGACTTGAACCTACAACCGAAGGATGACAAGGGTGTATCACCTAGAACTGGCCCACATGACGTCCTGGATTGAATAATGCAGTTTTTTTTATAAAAAAATGGTTTGGTAGATAAATTATAAACTCATATTTTTGAACCCCATACAAATAGGATAAATACAATATTTTTTAATTTCTATTATCATTTAGTGTGAAAAATGAGTTTGTGCTAGAAATTAGTTAAAGGATGGAACTCTACTCATCAACTAAATATTTTTCTTCTTCTCTTATTCTATGAAGAAATTAATTATTATAATTTAGTGAAGGGATATCAAAAAAATATGTTATCCTAATACCATATGTTTTGTTTAACCGATGGTATTTTAAATCATCATAGATTGATGAATTTAAGGCCCTAAATTTTACACTTGTTTGTGATTGATGACCTCAATCACTACCTAAAAATATTTACGTTTTTCATCCAATTGTATGTCTCTAATTTCCACCAAGATTCTTCTAATCTAGATCATAATTTGGTGGTGATCCTTTCATTTCTATTTTCATCTTATTAAGACTAAATTTTATTAACCTAATTTACGATGTGGGTTTTCCCAAAGGTATTTTCTATTTTCAACCTTTTATTTTCAAAAAAAAACTTCAAATTGTGAGGACGCAATTTATTGAAGGAGGGAAGAATGTAACACCCCAAGATTTCATAGTACGTAATTTCTTCAAAGTAATTAAATAACTTGCACTACACGCAACACTGAGTTCTAGTGCACCATGACTTACCAAACAAGCCGTTCAAAAGCAGTTACGAATAGTATTAACAGAATTTTGAACATTATATAATCTTTATAATGTTATAATCCATATTATGATCTTATTAGACATATTGTAAGAACAAATACATTTTTTCATATAAAAGAAGTATTTTTCAAAAAATGCAATTTTACAGCCTTTTAATGGAGAAGAGTTTTTAAATCCAATATTCAAAACTTTTATATATTCAAATTGACAAAATAAACTTATTCTTTAGAATCAGGGCATAAGAATTTTGATTCAATAAATTTCTGTTGTTTTTCTGATAGCTTTCATATTTGGGTGAATATTGAAAAATACTATATTTTGACTGAAAACAACTTTTTAAATCAAAATAATTTATATTGTTAAATTATAAATTTTAATGGTTTGGAAGTATAAATAGATTATATTTTTACCATTTAATCCAATGATGTACTTTTTAAGTAATTTCACTTTGAAATTGGACATAAATAAGTGTCAAACTTTTGGTTGTTATTATTTCTTAAAAATACGCCTTTTGACAGGGGGAATTAATTTTAAATTAATAAATTCAACTTCTATGTTTTGAAATTGGTAAAATAGACTTCATTATTAAATTCATAATATCAAAATTATCTTAGGGTAAAGTTTTGGTATTTTTTTGAAAACTTTTAATATTTGATGAATAGTGAAAAACATTGAGTTATAGTTTCCAACCAAATTTTTATTTAAATAATTGTTTATTTAAATTTATTTTATGTAAAAATAGATACATACTACTTATATAATTTCAATTTAATTCATTGGAGTCAGTTTATAATAATTTTAAATATAAAAAATTTTTATTGAACTTTTCATCGTCTTTTACCCACCTCCTAGGAGAATTTGCAAATTCACATAAAATATAATTTTACCACTTCTGTGAGTGGAATTTCGAAAATCCGAGAGACATGGATAATAGCAATGAGTAAAATGTGGTTCAATAAGATAAAAATATTTTTTGGTGAATAGTAACTTTTGACTTTTGTTTACCGCGATTAAAGGTAAATAGGGTAATGCAAGATAAAAAGTATATTATAATAATACAAAATTACCTTAACACTTGTCCTAACCATATTGGATGAGTCATGGACAACCATGACCATCCTTGGGTCGATTTTGGGACCCCATGAAGCCACTTGAGAGTGATAATGAATCTTTAGATTAATTAATTTAAAGTAAAGACAAAAATGACACAAACAAATATCTTTTAGTAAATTACTTTTTACATGGGGTTATATAAGTAATATTTTCTACTATAAATATTCATTGGAAAGATAAAAATATTTCATACATCATGGTATTTTTTTTATAATTTTTATAAATCAAATAAATTATGTTATTTATGACATGATGATGATGCGCTAATTACCTTATTAATGAAATATTAAAATAATTAATATTATATATACCAAAATAAATATAATTTGAGACTTTTAATGAATTTCAAGAATTTTATTAGTTAATATGACATTTAAGTATTTCTTAAATGAGTTTTTTTTGAATGAATAAAGTTGTTAAGACTTTAAAAAATCAATTATTAAATAGTTTCAAAATTTACATAAATGAGTTTTTAAAACAAATGTTATATTATTAATTGATATTCTATTACTAAAAATATATGGTTCGGCCAAAGGAATTATATCATTATATTTTTATCATTAATGGACCACTTGGGTGTCTCTTGGAAGTTTATATTATGTTTATTAACCATATTATATAAAAATACAAACTGACATGGTAAAAGTCAAACTATTTAACTAAGAGTTAAATATAAATGATAAGGTTAATATAGAGACCCAAACCTATCTAAAATCTATTTTATGAAATTATTTTGACCAATACCCACATTATACTTTGAATAATCCACTTTGGAGCCATTATAAACCGAATATGAATTTATTATAAATTAATACTTTATGTTTTTTCTAAAGAGCCCCTCCTCCCCATTATAAAAGGACACCACTTATAACCAATTATTCACACCTTAAAAGCCTTTTTGTTCGTCCAAACTCTACCCAAATACCCTATAAACTATCCTCCCTTAGTCCTAGAGGGCTTACTTTAGTCATAAGGCCAACTTAAGGAGCCCTTTTGATCAAATCAAAAGGAAGAACCCGAAGAAGAGGTAATGTTTTCCCCACCCTCTTTCAAGTTCCATTCTTCTTCAACTTATTCTTTCTTTGTTATTTACATTCTAAAATAATAACTACAGTATATTATATATATATTGATGTTATTATAAATACGGAATAACCATATTAAGTATTCTATCCACCCTTTGAATGACATGTCACCATACGTGGGTACGTACGGCCTACCGTCTCCACGTCGTGGTGTAATTGTTATTCAATACATTATTATTTGGATGGCTATAATAATGATGTGTAATTCGTTTAAATAATAAATATAACATGATAATGATTCTTTATATATGATATACCATCCAATTATATATTATTTTAATATCAAAAGAATGATATTGTCGCTCGTGCGTACGTACGGATTATCGTCTCCACAAACGCGATGAGATTCATTCCCCATCGTATCCATTGAAGACTAAATTTTATTTGATGATTAAAAATAATTTTTTGAGACATGATATCATTCTGGATATGAATAATAAACATCCCATACCTAACAAATATGGTTCACATAACAAAAAATATAAAGAAAAATGTATCCGTTAACACCCGAAACGGTGATAATACTACGATATTATTAACAAATCAATGTTAAATGATCATATATGATATGATATTAATGTATATGATTCTTGTATAATTTAGTAACAATTATTTCACCATTATACAGGAGTTTAACCTACCCTCAACCAAGGAAAACTACAGGGTAAGGGTTTATTTCACAATCTCTTCATTATCTGAGGTTGTTTATACGTAATTATCTACTGGGACCTCTTTATCATCCACATCCATGTTTCTTACAAATATATTTAAAAGCCTTTTTTACTTTTTAATAGACAATGGGTTAATTTCATTTATACCCTTATGTGTTTTTAAAGTAATCTTTTCATCATTTTCCAAATAAGGTACTTTTTGACCTTTTCGACTCATTTAAGGTAAGAATGTTTTTTTAACTTATACGGCGGTTGCAGATATTTTCTACCGTTATAAACTCGTCAAAGATTTATTTTCAAGATTATAAGAATATTTTGGATTTAAATGTTTTATTTTATAATTATGTGACTTTTAAATGATTTAAAAATTAATATTTTATGAATTTGTGAAAGGTACTCTTTATCAAGATCATAATTTTAAATGTTTTAATGATTTATCTTTCTAACTCTTTTTAATTAATGTATATATATTCAAAATGATTTTAAGGATTTATTTATATGGACATCAATGTTTTGAAATGATATTTATTTTCAAAATATTTAAAGTGGTATGGGACCCTTTTATTCAAAAATCTCTTTTAGATTACTTCCTTAATAAATGTGTGACTTTTAAATGATTTCAAAAAAGAGATATTTCTCTTAAATAGTTTTGTTTTCATCTATTTTAAAATCCTTTGATGGATTTTAAGTTTATTTGAAGTTGATTTATTGTGATAAAAAACTTCCATATTGTATTGAAGGTTTATTGATATGTTTTACTACGAATGTGTTGTTTTTATACCATTCATGGTTTATGGAGAAAGTATTTACATTTCGTATGTTACTTTTAATACGAATGTTTATGTTATGTTTAAACCTGTTCATATGAGGAATGCATAGGACTTAGTAACTGATAGGTAGATCCCGCTATAGCTCCTCGATGAATCGTTAGGTCTTATGAGACAAACTAGTGTCTTGGCACGAGGCCTTGAAAAAATCTTATTTTTAGTCTTGAAACGAGGCCTTGGCTACGTGGTTATGATAGTCTAGCATTATGCATTCCATCATTATGAAAGTGGTTAGTGATATTTCATGCGATTATTCGACTAGTAGAATATCAATGTGAATAAGTAAATGGAATTATTGTATTTTATTTTTTCCATATTATGTTGAAGTTCAAGTTTAAAAGGCATTTTTTAGTTATACATTTCCTTAAATGTTTATGATTATTTATTAAAGTTTTCTCTATGTTGTTATCCTTACTGAGCAACTAATCTCACCCCTTTCTATGTATTATCTTTCCCAGGATTCAGAGAAGTGTATTGTGAATTATATGGAGGGTTAAGTGAAGGGAATAATGGCGTTCATAAAGGATTATTTGTGTTTTTTTGTATGTTATAAAGTGTAATGTAACATTCATGTATGTAATCTATTTTCCAAGGCTGCTAAACTGATCGGTCCTTCGGGACTTCATTCCTTGTAATCATGGCAATGTATTAAAATAATGCACCGACTCTGGGTAACTGGGGTCAGGGTGTAACACATTCTGCCACCGAAAAGCCACAACAAGTTCTAACACCAATGTAGAAACCAATACCCCTTTAGAGTCCAAGGGGACTCCCAATAAACAAAAAATAAGAAAAGGTCATAACACTATCAAAAAAGGAAGATACTTACAAATAAAATTGAGGAGACTAAAGATGGACTCCTTGCTATGTTCCACCCCCCCATGTGAAAACACCTTCAATCGATCAATCAAAGTAACAGAGCTACCCACAATATACAATACAACATCTTAAGTCAAACACCCCTGACATCACTAAATGATATATACACCGCTAGCCTGAAATGAGTATTAATAATCAAACAAAACCTAATAAATACTCTCATGATTTTAATTCAATGAAACCATTGGGTGTGCTCTGGTCCCAAGTTGACACCTATTTCCATGTTGACACCATGAACATAGCCAAATTTCTTACACTAGGAGGCCCGAATAGACACCCAGCATAAGAAAAAACAACACCTAAGATGGAGCCAGGGGACCAACATGGGGAGGCCAGAATGGACACCCCACCATAAGGAATATGCTACATCAATTCATTTTAGTGGAATTTTTGTGAGACCCACGGGTGAGCTCCCCACCATAAAGATCATCTAGCTGAACTTTATAGCATGGACCGACATGAAAAACCTAGCATGGTTAGCTTGGTAGATTCTCAAACACAAAATCTCTCACCGTAAGGGACCCGATTAACGAAACTCCAAACCAACCAGAAGAAACTACAGGGTTAACCACTCCCACGACATTACTATTATCAGATAAGCCCAAATAAAAATTGAAATAAAAATGAAATTATAAGAATGATAATACATATTCAGACAGATTAAAATTCGTATCCACAAGGGTAAAAGAATACGGTTTTGAGAGAATAAGAAAACTACTACTATTTCTGATCAGAGAAGAATCCATCAACCCATGTGAATCATGATGTGGAGACGAAGTCCCAATGTATCTTTTCACTAAACAGAACTATTAAAACAGATATTCGACACTGAAACCTCAAACTATCTCCACCTCCTACACTAGACACATAAGTTAAGACAAGATCCATTACACCCCTATGGGTTTCTGACTACGTGATAACTTCACTTCGTAACCTACAGTTGGATCATTGATGGTTGAAGCATCTTTTACCTTTCATTTTGTCACTAAAAACCCCTGAATGGATCTTCTTATTCTTGGGCCACACACAACCACACCATAATAAAACAACACCAATATAACACACACATCCAAAAGACTCACTTGGTTTTAACATGATACTTCACCGTGAAAAGAACTTAAAGAGACATACCTTTCACCACGAAGAAGAAACATCAAAATATGGATCTCTTAGTAGGAACCTTCATTTAGAAAGGATAATTTTAGAAATAACCGTAAGAGAAACATGGTTCTGTTAAAACATAATCTCTCAAAAGGTTCCACAACATCCAAATTTTCACTTGAATGAAAACACAACATTTAAAAATGTCACCGAATGTGACCACTGAAACATACAAGTCCTTATAAAGAAAAGAGTTTAAACTGAGTCCCGAATGATATATGACCCCTGATAATGGCCATAACGGCAGCTTACGATCAAAGCTTCCACACTGGTGGCCTAGAAAGATATATATCAAATAAAGAAACAAAATAAAGATCCAAATACCTTCTTAAGAAAGTGAAAACCACTAAAAACCCATAACGGTTCTCATATTTCCCATGAGAATTTCTCTTTATCGCATTCATGAAGGCCATTCAGTTTAACAGGTGTCAAAATTCATCATTGTCAACTTAAATGACTTAAGGAAACTATGATTTCCTTTCAATCCATCCACCATTACGCTATGAGATGATTCACTTGACCGAAAAAATAAAAAATTAATTAACCCTAAAACAGAAGAAGGAAGTTCTTACTTTGATCAATTGGGGGGTCTCCCATCGGTGAATCACCCATGGTCGTACTTCAAATATTCATTGATTCTTTATGGGGGCATGCACGATCGAACAATGGAAAGTCAAAGACCCGATCAAACTGGCCCATTAGCCAAAACATACTGCAAGCAACACAAAACTCCCAAAAAGGGAAAATCTGCAAGGCATCCCAAAAAATTTCCAGAATAATCCACCAACCATTATTTCAAACCAAATAAAATTTTGAAAAATTACTTATTTCATCAATAACCTTTTTATTATAACTCATGTGTTCTCAATTAAATCAAGTTTCCAATACCATTTTGAAAATGAATTTTCTTTTTCCCAGAAAACTAGTTTTTTTCCAATAAACCACAAATTTGATTGTCAAAACTCAATCTCCTTGGAATAATTCCTGTTTTTACACAAAATAATTTTATAAAATTACACACTTTTCAAACCTCATTCAAAAATTTCTAAAACCCATTTCCCATCCTTATAAAATAAAACCATACCAATTTAAAATCAATATTTCTTAAATTTTCAAATGAAGGTTTCCAAATTAATCTTTAGGACCTAAGGAGACACATGATATTGAAAGAGTAAATTACTTTCGGTGGGTTACTTGTAAATATGGTTGGAGGCCATATTCCAATCACTCCACCATCACAGAGAGTGTTATAGGGAAATTTCTCTGCCACCACATGGCATTCCATGCTCTGCGATATAAGGACCTGACATTATTACATACATAATATTGAATTTAGTCAAGAAAACACATCATTTTACATTGAGGATCATTTCAATTTTAGATCTTTATAGAATTGGGACAATAGATTCATAACATTTCACATTATTACATAGTGGATACCATAAAAATAGTTTCCATTTTTTAAAAATTTAAAACATTTAAAATCAAACCTGACTCCTTGACAATTATTCAATATTTAACAAGGATTTATTATTTGTATTACACATACATTAACATATGAAAATCATTTAAAAACTTGGGATGAGCACAAAATATCAATAAAAAATGAAAAAGAAGGAATGAGAACATTATTCTAAGAATACTTGTAACATATGAAATCACTTTCAAAAGATATGATTCTCACCCATATATACATACTTTATAAAACATGATATTTTCCAAAAGATTCCCAAAACATAAAAACATAAATATAACTATAAAGGTATCTTAGGGTATTAATTTCATAACATTGTAACCCTCATGACTACCTTATAATTTGAAACCCTCACGGATACCTTACAATTTTTGTAACCATCGCAGTTACACTTCGAGTAACCATACGACCGACCTCCAACTTAGACATACCCAAAGAATTGGAGGGAAATATAGGTCCGAACCTTCATCATAAAAAATTTCCAAGATCCAAAACAAAATCATACAACAGTAATAATAGCATAAAATCATTGCTTTTATATTTTGTAAAAGATAATTTTAATAGAGTATTTTTAAAATAAAAGCCCCTTACATAATTTATGTAATTAAATCAAGAATTAAGAGAGTGGATGATATTTTTATATAACCTGTAAATACACATAATTAAACACAATATAAACAAAACTCAATACTCAAACAATTTTAATACAACATAAATAATGAATTACAAGGTTAACCCAAAGAATGGAAATCGGGTTAAGAATTCCCTTACCTCAGGCTTGTCTTAATTCTAACTTGTTTAAACTTTTTTTATAATGGTTAAAAGAGTGTTATTAGTATTTTACAGAAACATGTTCATGTTTATAATATCTTATATGACCATTTAATAACCTTATTTTACCCCTTAATTGTTAGTATTTTATCCCATACAATGTTTTGGTTGAGTTCTTTACATGATTTGCATGATTGGTACATGATGGATGTTCTTGTCGATTGGAATTGAAATTCCATAATTGTAATGGAAAGGTATTTAAATATTTCCAGTACCATAATTTAATCCATTTATCATTTTGATGTTTTAAATTAGGAAGATTCATAAGTTAAAATATTAATGATGTTCGTTTAGATCATTTTAGTGGTTCTTTGATAACAACAACTTCATTTGGTTTTATAAATTGAAACCATGTGTACAAAAGAAATACAAAACCATGGATGAAACATAATACATATATTATAACCTGGTTCAACCATAGAAATAGTTTCATGACCAGACTTGAAATAATTAAATCAAATTGAAACCACATCGTCCATGACGTCGGTAATTCGATACGTCATAGACAATGTTTTTAATTCCATGAACAAGTGAGGAAAAAGAAGAAGATTGATGATGAATTTTCTATGAACATGAGAAAATACAGAATATTCAAGATTATGGATCTTCCATTACTCTTGGTTAAGAGGAGGTGAGGAAATAATATGAAAATAAAATAATCTTTAAATAAAAGAAAACATCAGAAATTTCCCACGAAAATTCGGCAGCCTAACGGTGTCTCTTAAAATTTCCTAAAAATAGTTTGATGAGAGAAAAGGGATATCTCATCACTCCTACATAATATGGAATGTAAGGGGGGATATTTAATGAAATATCCCAATATAATACAAAGTAAATGAAGAAAATAACATAAAATGATAGAAAAAAAGAGGATGTTTACCTCTTGATCTCTTCTCCTTGAGATCCTTCTTAAGAGATTCAGTTTTGGTCTTTTGGTGAGACCAGAAGCTGTAGGGCGTGGGGAAGAGCCTTGGAAAGCATATTTGGTAGAATTTATGCATGGATCAAGGCTTGAGAGGTGTGGGTATAAGAGGGGATTGAGGGTGGTATTTACGGTGAAGGAGAGGGGGTATTTTTTATTATTTTAATCATTATTATAATATTTTTGCCCAAGATTATGAATAGAATTAGTTCATGTGACCTAAAATAGTAATAATGACATGTGATTTCAAAGAAATGTGGCCTTTAATCACTTATGATGTCATAAATATTGAAGTTTACTGATAATTTGATTATACGCTATTTCATCGTATTTCACTATTCATCAAAAAATAAATTATTTTAGAAAATTCCAAAAAATTTACCCTAACCATTTTTTGACATGTAGAATCCAAAAATGAAGTCGATTTTTTGAAAATAATTTTCAAAATGTTATTAATTTAATATTTAAATAAATTCAAACTTAATTCAAAAATTAACAATTCTAATTCTATAACTACTTCTATATCACAAAGAAAAGTTAACTAAGATGTTATTATCTTAAAACCTTAAGAAAATAAAATAATAATAAAATTTACTATTGATAGGGGTCATATTACTATTCATAAGGGTATGTTACTATTCACCAAAAAACATTATGGTCATATAACTATTCATAAGGGTATGGTACTATTCACCAAAAAAACAAGTTAGTTCCAATGGGCTTCAAATAACATACTGAACACAATTGCAGATGATAGTTTCATGAAATTCAAAACATAGAAGTGAAAAAATTATGTTTTAAAGGATAGTTATAAATATCTACTTGAAACAAAGTTCCATTCATTTCTATTTATTTTTAGAAAAACTTGGGGTGTTGCATTATCCCCACCTACTTGAAATTGAGTCCTTGCAATTTTATTTACTTATTAAACAACTGAGGATACTTTTTCATCATTGCATTTTCAGACCCCCCATGTTTCTTCTTCAACCATGTAGTTTCTCCACAAAACCTTTTCTTGGGGAATACCTTGTTCCGAAATACCTATTCCATTCGATCATGAATCTGAACTGGTTTCTCTTCATAAGAAAGGTTATCTTCTATCTGAACTGCTTTTGGGCACAAAAC
Organism: Viscum album; assembly: GCA_963277665.1. Lineage (NCBI taxonomy): Eukaryota > Viridiplantae > Streptophyta > Magnoliopsida > Santalales > Viscaceae > Viscum > Viscum album. The sequence continues at coordinate 387,479,882 of OY728141.1, read as the reverse complement.
ATGTGATGAATTTGGCACATACTTTCTCAGCATCGAAACATGAAAAAAATTATGTACCTAAAACAAACTCTGAGGAAAATCTATGCGGTATGAAACTATTCCAACTTTCTCCAAGATTTCAAAAGGACCGAAAAACCGTGGACTTAGCTTCACTATCTTACCGAAACACATCGGACATTTCCAAGAAGAGATTTTAAGGAAAACATGGTCCCCTAACTCGAAAGATAAGTCTTTCCATCTTTTATCTGCACAACTTTTCTACCTTCTCTGAGCTGTCCTCATGTGCTGCTAATCATCCTCACTTTCTCAGCCACTTCATCTACTAATTTTGGCCCCATAAACTTTCTTTCACTGACTTCATCCCAAAAATGCTAGAGTACGATACCAATTTCCGTACAAAGCCTTAAAAGGTTCCATCTGTATGCTGGAATGAAAACTGTTATTATAAGAAAACTTAACTAAATAAGGATGTTGATCCCAACTTCCCTGGTAGTTCATTGAATAAACTCGAAACATATCTTTCAACGTATGAATCATTCGTTCTGACTGCCCCTCTGATTGAGGATGAAAAGCTGCATTGAAATTTAACTCTGTACCCAACGACTTTTGAAGTCCCTTCCAAAAGTTAGAAGTGAACCTGGGATCTCAGTCAGATACAATGGAATGTGGAACTCCATGTAACCTGACAATATCCTTGAGGTACAGTCGAGAAAGCTGATCTAAAGACATTATATCATGAATAGAATGAAAATGTTCAGATTTTTTTAGCCGATCAACAATAACCAAAATATCATTGTTACCTCGAGAATTCTTTGGTAGTCCTACCACAAATTCCATCGATGCATTCTCCTATTTACACTCTTGCGCTAGAAAAGGATGAAGAATCCTCTTTCGTAACTACCTCCCTGCTTTAACCTATTTACATGTCAAACATCTCATGGTAAAATCAGTAATATTTCATTTCATTCCATCCCACCAATAATAATCTGGAAGGTCCCTATACATCTTAGTACTTCCCAGATGAACTAAAAATGGAGAACTATGAGCGTCACAAAACAAATATTTCTTCAAATAATAATCACTAGGCACACATAACCTTTTTCCAAATCTTAAAACACAATATTTATCAAGGTTAAATACTGGAAACTTACCAACTTTAACCATTTCTGTAGCTCACGGTCTTCCTTCTATGCTCACTTAATTTTGTCTGACAACGAAGACTACAATGAAACCTGAAACAAAATAGATTTATTCCCAACACCAAAAAATTCTAATCCAAAATTCATCAAATAATTAATCAAGGGATCATTTTCCAAATGTAACATGGTTAATGATGCATGATGTTTCCAACTCAATGCATCCACCACTTTTTTTTGTGTTTCCAGGATGGTAATTGATCATGAAATCATAATCCTTTATCATTTCAATCCATCTTCTCTGCCTCATGTTCAATTCTTTCTAAGTGAATATATACTTCAGACTTATACGGTCAGTATATATTTAACATTTGGTTCTTTATAAATGATACCTCCAAATTTTCAATGCAAAAAACCATTGTTTCCATTTCTAAATCAAGTTTGGGTTAATTTAACTCATGAGGTTTTAGTTTTCTTGAAGTATAAGCAATTTCCCAATCATTCTAAATCAAAACACAACCAAGTCCCTTCAACGAAGCATCATTGTAGATGGAAAAATCACCATTTCAGGAAGGTAAGGAAAAAACTAGATCATTCACCAATATCTTCTTCAGTTCCTGAAAACAAACATCACATTCTTCTTTTCCAAATAAATTTATCCCCTTTCCATGTTAACTTAGTTATCGGGCTAGATAATTGAGCAAAGGTCTTTAAAAAATGTTAGTAATAACCTGATAATCCAAGAAAACTATGAATCTCTGTTACATTTGTGGGTTTGGGCCATTCATCAGCCACTTTTGTTTTGGCAGGATCAACTGTTATTCCATCCTTATTTACAATGTGCCCAAGAAAAGAAATTTTTGCAAACAAAAATGACACTTGATGAGTTTTCCACACAGTTTCATTTCTTCTTAGGTTTGTAAAACAACCCTTAAACTAGTACAAAAACTGTTTTTAACGTCACGTTTTTTCACATCAGTTATTATATAACCGACGTCAAATCCATTTGCGTGGACTTTTCACGTCGGTTATTATATAACCGAAGTGAAAATCTATTTGTGCAGACCTTTTCACGTTGGTTGTTTAAGAACCGACGTGAAAAATAATATTTGCGATGTAAAAAAAACATGGTATTGAAATTTTTAGGCGGTTATTGAAAATTTCGACGCGGGGATGTAAAAAAATGAAATTCCGCATTGGCGGGAAATTAAAATTATATTTTACGTCGGTTATATAATAACTGTTGTGAAAATTCATATTTCATGACCTTTTCACGTTGGTTATATTAGAACCAACATGAAAAATCTAGTTTTCATGACTTTCCACGTCGGTTATTTAATAACCGACGAAAAAATAATAATATCATTGGTTTCCACGTCGGTTATTAAATAACCGACGTGAAAAATGCACGACATGGTTCATTTTTCACATCGGTTTTTAAATAACCGATGTCAAAAAAATAATATCACTATTTTTCACGTCGGTTATTTAATAACCGATGCGAAAAACACACGGCAGGCTTCATTTTTCACGTCGGTTATTAAATAACCGACGTGAAAAATGCTAACCTATATGTATAATATTTCCGATCTTCGATTTGATAGGTCTCGGAGCCCAAATGGAGTTACGGATCAAAATTTATAGCCATCAAGAAGTTGATCTTCACTAAACAAAGTCTTAGGGAAGACCAACTTCCGAGGGGCATAACTTTTAATCCGTAACTCCGTTTGGGCTCTGAGACCTATCAAATCGAAGCTCCGAAAATTTTATACATGTGTGTTAACATTTTTCACGTCTGTTATTTAATAACCGACGTGAAAAATGTGATCAGACATGTATAAAATTTCCCTATCTTCTATTTGATAGGTCTCGGAGCCCAAACGGAGTTACAGATTAAAAGTTATGCCCCTCGAAAGTTGGTCTTCCCTAAGACTTCATTAAGAGACGATCAACTTCTGATGGTCATATCTTTTGATCTGTAACTCTGTTTGAGTGCCACGACCTTCCAAATCAAATATCAGGAAATTATCTACAAGTTGGAATTGATTTTTCAGGTCGGTTATTTAATAACCGATGTGATAAAGACCTGGGAAATGATTTTTTACATCGGTTATTAAATAACCGACGTGAAAAACGTGCGGCATGCCTCATTTTTCACATCGGTTATTAAATTCGATTTCTCACGATGGTTATTATAAAACCAACGTGAAATATAATTTTAATATCTTGCCCACACGGAATTTCAATTTTTTATATCGCGACATCGAAATTTTCATTTGCTGCTTAAAAATTTTAATACCGCATTTTCTTTTAACATATAAATTATAATGTTTCATTATATGAATATAATATCTTATTGATCATTTAATTCAACCATTATCAATCCGCCAACTGGACTCGTTTGATCTTCAACGTGAATCAACTATTTTTTATTTTCGCGATCTTGTTAAGGTATTTGTAATCATTTATCCATGATTTATATTTTTTATGATTCATTTTCTAAATTGATTTACCATTTAATGATAATTTCCTTCAACAATCATCTTTCCACTGACTTTTCTTGTTTGATCTTCCACATGAATCCACTATTTCTTCTTTTTGTGATCTCGTCAAGGTATGTGTAATCAATTTTCCATGATTTATATTTTATATGAGTGGTTTTCATAATTTATATACCTTTTAATGATTCTTACATTATTATGATGATGAATAATTATTCATATCATCGAATAACTATAAATACTCCTTTGAAATATAAAATTCCTTCCAAGATGAAGTAATAATTTTCGCAATGAATCTTTCCTCAAAAAAATTTATCAAACTTCTGATAGTCATAACTTTTGATCCGTAACTCTGTTTGAGCGCCACGACTTGCCAAATCGAAGCTCAGAAAATTATCTACAAGTTGGAATTGATTTTTCATGTCGGTTATTTTATAACCGATGTGATAAAGACCTGGGAAATGATTTTTCACATCGGTTATTAAATAATCGATGTGAAAAACGCGCGGCATGCCTCATTTTTCACGTTGGTTATTTAATAACCGATGTTATAAATGATAACCCAGGGGTTTATCACGTAGGTTAATCAAATAACAGACGTTATAAACGCCTGCCCCATCATTTTTTCACGTCAGTTTTTTAATAACCAACGTGAAAAATGAAGCCTGCCGCGCATTTTTCACGTCAGTTATTTAATAACCGACGTGAAAAATAGTGATATTATTTTTTTTACGTCGGTTTTAAAATAACCGACGTAAAAAACTTTATTTATAACATCGGTCGTATTAACATCGGCTAAAAAATGATGTAAAAAATTAAAAATAACCGACCTAAAAAACGTTTTCTGCACTAGTGTTAGATGTTTTTCATACTACTTTTTTGTTTTAGAAAATACTAGAATGTCCTCAATAAATACAACCACAAACTTATCCAAGAACTCGTGAAATAATCTCTTTATAAGATTCATGAATACAACAGGTGCATTAGTTATTCCAAACAACTTAACAAAAAATTCATAATGCCCATATCTAGTACAAAATGTTGTTTCTGGGATTTCATCCTCCTTCACCTTCAGCTGATGGTATCTCGATCTCAAGTAAATCTTGGAAATTACTGAGCTCCCTAGAGCTAATCAAAAAAGTTATCTATATGAGTAAAATGATAAATTTTTTTAACACTGATGCTATTCAAAGCTCTATAATCAGTGAAAAATCTCATGGAACCATCTCTTTTTAACAAACAAAATAGGGGCTCTGTAACACCCCGACATTTTATGAAAAATATTCTTTTTAATTTCATTAATGTCTTGTGTTGTACGCTACACCAAAAGAAGCTTGAACAACATGCATCCTTGACTTTCCTTGAATTACACACAATCGCGACGTTCCTCGATAGCGTGTGTAGTACGCAATACCGTGTTTCACTAAACAACGATATGCTATTAAAATATTATTAAAACTAGCCGTTAAGAATAGTAATAACCACTTTTTGAAATTTTGTAATTTTTTTTTTCAAAATGGACTTCATTTTTGGATTTGGAATATCGAAATTATCTTAGGGTGAAATTTTGGTACTTTTCGGATAACTTTCATTTTCTGATGAATAGTGAAAATTACTAAATTTTAATTAAAAACAACCTTTTTAATAGAAATAATTAATAGTGATAAATTATTAATTTGAGTGGTTTTAAAGTATATTTAGAATATATTTTAACAATTTAATACAATGTTGGTTATTGGATGTAATTTCAAATTTAAACCGTACATAAACAACTGTCAATCTTTTGATAGTTATTATCTCTTAAGAACACGCTATTTGTTTTGATGACGGGAATTAATTTTTAAATTAATTAATGCAACTGTTATGTTTTGAATTTGGTAAAATAGACATCATTTTTGAATTCATAATATCAAATATATCTTAGGCCTAATTTTTGGTATTTTTCTAGAAACTTTCATTTTTTGATGAATAGTGAAACCACTAAGTGGTAGTTAAAAAAATGAATTTTTCATAAAACTTAATTTTACCACTTCTGTGAGTGTAATTTTAAAAATTTGAGAGACACGGTTGATTTTAGTATGTAAAATTTGGTTCAATGAGATGAAAATAATTTTTGGTGAATAGTAACTTTTTACTTTTTTTTACCACGGTTAAAAGTAAATAGGGTTATTAAGGATAAAAATGATATTATTATTACCCAAACACATGTCCAAATTCTACTGGATAAATGTAATTCGACCAAAAACAACTTTAGGAATAAAATATGACCATTTAGGCCCACTTGGATTAGATTAGGACATTTATTATTAATTTATTTAAAGAAGGGTTAAAATAGTTAAAATCAAAGTTTAATAACTAAATCATTTTTAATATAGGGTTATACATAAGATAAATTCGACTATAAATATTCATTAAAAAGCTAAAAATATTTCCTATATAATGATATTTTATTTGTAATTTTTAGACTTTAAATAATTTAATTTATTTATGACACAATGATGATGCAGTAATTATCTTATTAATGAAATATTGACATAATTGATGTTATAAATACCCAAATAAATATAATTTGAGACTTTTTATGAATTAAACTAATTTTATAGGTTAATATGACATGTTATTATTTATTTAGTTAATTGTTTTCGAACTAATCATTCTGTTATAATTTTTACCAAAATCAATTACTAAATAGTGTCAAAATTGACATAATATATTTTTTAAAACAAATATTATATTATTACTTATTATTTTATACCTAAAAATCTATGGTTCGGACAAATGACTTAGATAAGGTTATATATATTAATAATAAACAACTTTAGGTTCTTTTGGCCGCTTATAGTAAGTTTATTAACCTTATAGTATAAGAACACAAGAAGACACGGTAAAAGTAAAATTATTTAACTTAATGTTAAATCTAAATGAAAAGGTTAAAATAGAAACCTAAACTTGTCTATATTCTATTTGATGAGAGGATTTAGACCCATCCCCAACTTAGCTTCGAAATATATCAATTTGGAGCTATTAAAAACCTAATTTGACTTTATAATAAAATAATAGTTTTAGTTATTCTAAAGGTGCCCCTCTCATCCCTTATAAAAGGGCACCTCCTCCCTCTCCTCCTCACACCAATTTGAGCCTTCATTCTTGGAAAAAACCTGCCAATTTCTCCTCTACACATCCCTAGAAACATCCTAGAGGTTCTGTTCTTCCTCAAAGACCAATTTTAGTACCCTAAAAGGAGATCTCAAAGAGGCACTTCAAAGAAGAGGTAATGTCCGTTACCGATTCTTTCAACTTTATTTCTTCTTACACTTCTTCTTCTTAGGTTGTTTCATTATGAAGTAATAACATCAGTATCAATCATATACTGATATGTTATTATAAGTATTAAACACCCATATTTCACCATCTATCCATCCTACGGAAAATGAAATCACCGCGCGTGCGTACGTACGGAATACCGTCTCCACGTCGTGGTGTAATCTATTTCCACCACCATACTTGGATGGGTATAATTGTGTACATAACAACTATATATAATTATTGTAAAGTGATATTGATTCTTAAATAGTACACATACACTCCAATACAATTCCAAAATCATGAGAACGATATCGTCGCCCGTGCGTACGTACGGACTACCGTCTCCACGACGTGATGAGATTCATTATCCACGTTAACCATTCATGAATGATTATAAAGTATATATAATAAGTAATCATGAAATATATGACATAATAATGATACTGTAGTTATGTTTATATATATTTCTGTCATCTACTTAATTCCATTCAACTCAATAAGGAAACGAAAACAGCGTTCATGCGTACGTACGGCCTACCGTCTCCATGAACGGTGTATTTCTTTCCATTTACTGATCTATTATATATATGTATATTCTGAATATATATTATATATAAATCATGTTTTATATTCTGGAATTAAGTAATCATGATCTAAGTAATCATATGAATAATTACAAGTCAAAACATAGACGACAAATGAAACGATTTTACCCAAAACGCTCTTTAACATGGAATTTACAAAAGAACGGGAAAAATAAAGTCATAAGTGAACCATATATGATATCATAACAATGAGTATGATTCTGGAATAAGTCAATGACATTATTTAAATCATTATATAGGAGGTTTTGACACTTACGAAGCAAATCAGACCCAAGGTAAGGGAAAATCTTGCAATCTCATTTTTATCCGAGATTGTTTATACTTCAGAATTTACTGGGGAATATTTATCATCCATATCCATGTTTCCTCAATATGTAATATTTATATCATTTTACATTTTTTATATCCAATTTTACCCTTCTGTGAGTTTTTAGTAAAAGATATGAAAGGAATCTTTTGTCGTTTTTCATATGATGTACTTTTTGACGTTTCTGACAAAAGTAAGAGAAGAATGTTTTTTTTTAAACTTATACGGAATAAATGGATTTTTAAAACATTATTTCCAAGAATATTCCTTTAAAAGTTTTCATGTTTATTTTTAATCAACTTCTTTTAGTTTAGAATTTTATGACATGTTAAGAAAGCAGAAGTGTTTTTGAAGTAGAAATGATATTTTCCTCAAGAATGGAGTTCAAGTGTTTTATCAAAATTATTTTCCATCTAAGATAATAAAGGGTTCTGTTTCTATACCTATTATTACATTTATTTGATTATGTTATGATGGAATTATTTTTATGAATTCCTTTCTCTTATATGAAGTGTTTTATGATGTCACAATGTTTAAGATTCCCATTTTTATTACATGGGTTATGTTATGATGTATGGTTTATGATTTTGTGGCACACATAAGAATGGTATCATTATGAGATGGGTGGGACCTATATCTCCCTCCAATGATGTGGGTAAAGATTTTATATCTCATGAGATAGACATGGAAGGAATGGCAGGTTAAACCGGTTTAGTGAAACAGGACTGAAACGAGGAGTGAACTCAGTTCAGAAATGGACTTTGTCAACTAAGATAGTCTTGGCAATGAGTCTTGACTAATAAGAAATGATTCTCTATGATTATGTGTGTATGACACAAGGTTTCATGTTTTAAGTTATGATTATTGGGATTACATTTCACTACTATGATTTATCCCGTGTTATGAAATTATGATTTCTTTTGCAGGTTAAGATTTCCAAAAGTTATGTTCTTATGTATATGATGTGATTGATATTTCTTTTGTTTACCCTTACTGATCATTTGATCTCACCCATTTATGTTTTCTTTTCCCCAGGTTATAAAGAAAGCTTTTAGGTAAAAAAAGGAAGATCTTTATAGGAGATGTTGAAGATCTTTCACTATGATTAGAAGATTATATTCCGAGTTTCCAAAGACACTAAACTATTACGGTCCTTATCTGTGTGTGTTTTTGTTTTATTCTAAGTATTCTACAAAAGTAATCTAATGTCCATGTACGTCAAGCTTCGGGTCTCTACAGGCTCCCCATGGTGAAATACTAAGACGAATGAAGCCTTTTCAAGAAAATATAGCAACTGGTTTTTCAATTCAAGAAGTAATATTTGATCTATATTATGTAGGGTTTTGAAATTGTCTTAACATCAGGAACTAAGTCAATTGTGAATTCGACTACCTGATCAAGAATGAAACTAGGTAACTTATTGGGAAAAACATCAAGGTATTCATTTAACTCCGGCACATAATTCATTGTAATAGTTACCTTGTTTTCAATAATATGAGCAACATAATATTCACTTTCTTATCTCAATAGTTCCTCAGCTTCCTGATATGTTATCAATTGTATGGGTTCATTCATGTATACAAACAGAAACTCTTTCTGAAAATTGTTTTTAAATCTACAATGAATCTTTGTATGATAAACAAAAATGCAATACATTCCCAGAATAACATCAAACTCGACTAAGGGAAAACAAAAAGGTTTTCCAGTAAATTCATTCCATATACCACAATAGAAATATTCTTATAACTCCTCTTTGCAATAAATTTCCCCCCTGGTGTTTTAACAAAAAGTTTGAGTCTCATTTGTTGAGGTGATATTTCCAATTTACCCGAAAATTTTTCAGAGATGAAGGAATGTGTAGACCCCATATCAAAAAATACTTTAATAAAATCTTAGTGAACCAAAAAAGTACATAATAAAACTTCATTGGAGGGCATAACATCTGCTGACATAGTCGGAAAGGATCTCACTACACCTTTCTACCGGTGGTCTAGCTTCTTTGCATCATTCTTTCTCTCTTTATGTAGGTATTTGCATAATGTCCCATTTCACCACATTTAAAACACTTTACAGTATTCTAATCATGATTAGTCTTAGGATCATTTTCATTTCAATCTCGGTCCATATGTCCAAACTTACCACATTTAAAACACTTCCCAGTTTTGCTAAGACATTCCCCAGGGTGTTTCTTGCCTCACTTTTCACAAACTTGAAATTGGATTTTCTTACCATTAGATTTATTTGGCTGATTCATACCCATATCCTTCCATATAGATCTCTTATTATCCTTATTTCCTAAATGCACATTATCTTAATCAAACTCCATCTCTACCCTCTCAGCACATCGGACAAGTTTCTCATAACTTTTGAATTCACGGGAGGCCAACGTCCTTCGATACATTGGATTTAGTCCTGAGTAAACGCGGTTTATTTTTCTATCAAGATCCAGAATAAGAATTGGAGCATACCTAACCAATCAATTGAAGTTCGCTTTATATGCAGCCACTGAATCTTTCTCCTTCCATTTCAATTCAAGGAATTGATTTTCCATCCTATGTCTCACCTCTATAAGAAAATATTTTTAAAGGAAGAGACTTTTAAATTCATCCCACACTAAGGAATCAAAATATTCTCTACCCCTAATATTCCTTACCATTAACCACCACTAATCAACTTCCCCTTCAAAATGATAAATGGAATGACTTTACTTTTATTATATGTACATCCCTTAACATAGAATATCTTTTCAAGGGCTTTGATCCATCCTTCAGCTACTACTGAGTCAGAAGATCCATTAAAAGCATGAGGGTGTTGTCTCATAAAATGCTCCACTATTATTGTGTTCTGTTGTGGTACCTTTGGTTGTTATCTTGCATGGATGACACCAACATTTATTTCCTGCATTAGCTGAGCCATTACTATCATAAACTTCTCGGATCCAATCCCTACCATTCCGGGATGTAGATCAAGAATGATGTCATTTTTTCAGTGCCACTCCTCTTCAGCATCCCTATTCCTTCTGCAGAGAGCCATTATGAATAAACATATATTAAATGAAGTTAAATATTAATCTTTAAATGATATAATATTTCAAATTAATCATAGAGTGAAAATCATTTATGGCATTCTATTAACACCACACTAACCCCTAAAGTTATCTAAACCAAACTCTGATACCGAAAATAAGGACCCGGCCTTATTACATACATAATATTGAATTTTTTCAAGAAAACACTTCCTTTTACATTGAGTATCTTTTCAAGTTTATATCTTTAGATAATTGGGATAATAAATTCATAACCTTAAACATTATTATAGAGTGGATACAATAAAAACAGTTTCCATTTTTTTCAAAATTTAAAACTTTAAAACATAAACATGACTCCTTGACAATTCTTCAACATTTAACATGGATTCCTTATTTGTATTACACATACATTAACCTGTAAATATAATTTAAAAACATGGGATGATCACAAAATCTCATTAAGGGATAAAAAAGGCGGAAAGAGCATATTAGTACAAGAATACTTATAACATATGAAATCACTTTCAAATGATATGATTATCACCCATATATACTTTCTTTTTAAAACATGAAATTTTCCACAAGATTCCCAAAAAATAAGAAGAAAAAAAATATAAACATAAATTTATCTTGGGGGATTAATTAAATAACATTGTAACCCTCGCGAATACCTTATAATTTGTAACCCTCACAGCTACCTTACAATTTGTGTAACCATTGCAGTCACAGTTGGAGTAACCATACGTCCGACCTCCATCTTACACATACCCAATGAATTGGAGGGAAATATAGGTACCACCCTTCATCATAAAAAATTGACAAGATCGAAAACATAATCATACAATATCTATAATATCATAAAAACATTTCTTTTGAATTTTGTAAAACTGAATTTTAATAGAGGATTTTTAAAAGAAAAGCCCCTTGCATAATTAATGTAATTGAAGCAAGACTTAATAGAGTGAATAGAATATTTATATACACTATAAATACACATAATTAAACATAATATAAACAAAACCCAACACTCAATCAATTCTAATAAAACATAAATAACGAAGTATAAGGTTAACACAAAGAATGGAAATCGGGTTAAGAATTCCCTTACCCCAGGTTTGTCTAACTTAAAACTTGTTTAAAATTCCTTTATAATGGATTAAAATTTGTTATTAGTATTTTACATAAACATTTTAATGTTTATAATATCTTATATTATCATTTCATAACCTTATCTTACCCCTTAATTGTTAGTATTTTATCCCTTGCACTTTTTTGTGTGAGTTCCTTACATGATTTCCATGATTGGTTCATGATGGATGTTCTTGTCGATTAGAAGTGATATTCTATAATTGGAATAGAAAAGTATTTAAATATTTTTGGTAGTATAATTTTTTCCATTTATCATTTTGATGTTTTATATGAGTATTATTCATAAGTTAAAACATTAATGGTGTTCGTTTAGACCATTTTAGTGGTTCTTTGATAATAACGACCTCATTTTTTTTATAAATTAAAACCATATGTATTAAAAACATTCAGAACCATAGATGAGAGATAATAAATATATAATAACCTGGTTCAACCATAGAAATTATTTCATGACCATAATTTAATGAATTAAATAAAATCTAAATCACATCATCCACGATGTCGGTAATTTGACACATCAGGGATAATGTTTTTAATTCCTTGAACAAGTGGGGGAAAAGAATAATATTGATGATGAATTTCCCATGAAAATGAGAAAATATAGAATATACAATATTCTGGAGCATTCATGTCTCTTTTTTGAGAGGATGTGATGAAAGAAGAAGAAAAGAAAGGAATCTTGAAATAAAACAAAACGTCAGAAATTTCTCACAAAAAATCGGCAGCCTAACAATGTCTCTTAAAATTTCATAAAAGTAGTTTGATGAGAGAAAAGGGATATCTCGTCACTCTTAAATAATATAGATAGTACGGGGGGATATTGAATGAAATACCCCAACATAATCCAAAGGAAATGAAGAGAATAACATAAAATTAATAAAAAGAAAGAAAATAAAAGAGGATATTTACCTCAAGATCTCTTCCCCTTGAGATCCTTCTTAAGGGATTCATTTTTGGTCTTCTGGTGGGAGCAACAGCTCTAGGACATTGGGAAGAGCCTTGGGAGGGGTATTTGGCAGAACTTAGGCTTTGATAAACGCTTTAGAGGTGTGGAAAGAAGAGGGGAGTGAGGGTGGTATTTATAGTTGAGGAGATGAGGTATTTTTTATTATTTTAATCATTATTATAATATTTTTTCCCAAGATTATTAATAGTCTTAGTTAATGTGACCTCAAATTGTAATAATGGAATTTGAGTCCAAAAAAAGTTTTCTTGCATCACTTATTATTTCATAAATAGTGAATTTTACTAATAATTTGATTATACGGTATTTTACCCTATTTAACTAATCATCGAAAATTAAAGAATTTCAGAAAAATCCCAAAAAAATAGCCTAACCATTTTTTGACATGTAGAATCAAAAAATGAAGTCCATTTTTTGAAAATAATTTTCTAAATATTATTAATTTAATTTTTAAATTAAATCATACTTAATTCAAAAATTAACAATTCTAATTCTATAATTACTTCTATATCATCAAGAAAAATTAACCAATATGTTATTATCACAAATCCTTAAATACATTATATATAAATAAAAATTAACTTTTAGTTGGGTCATATTACTATTCATAAGGGTATGTTACTTTTCACAAAAAAAACTAGTTAGTTCTAATAGACTCTGAATAACATTCTAAACACAATTACGGATGATAGTATCTTGAAATTCAAAATATAGAAGTGGAAAAATTATGTTTTAAAGGCTAGTTAAAAATATTTGCTTAAAACAAAGTTCCACCAATTTCTATTTATTTTTATAAAAACATGGGGTGTTACATTATCCCCACCTTCTAGAAATTTCATCCTCGCAATTTTATTTACTTATTAAACAATTGAGGGTAATTTTCTCTCATTTCATTTTCAGACTCTCTTGTTGCTTCTTCAACGATGTGGTTTCTCCAAAAAAAATCTTTACCTGGTGGATTACCTTATTCCGCAATACTTGTTCCATTTGATCAAGAATCAGAACTGGTTTATATTTATAAGAAAGGTTTTCTTCCAACTGAACTACTTCTGGGCTCAAAACATGTGATGAATCTGGCACATACTTTCTCATCATCGAAACATGAAAATAATTTTGTATCTGAAACGAACTCGGAGGAAAAGCTATGTGGTATGCAACTATTCCAAATTTCCCCAAGATTTCAAAAGGATTGATGAACCGTAGACTTATCTTACCTTTCTTACCAAAATGCATCCCACTTTTCCAAGGAGAGATTTTAAGGAAAACATGGTCACCTACCTCGAAAGAGAAGTCTTTACCTCTGTTATCTACATAACTTTTCTTCCTGATCTGAGTTGTCCTCATGTGCTGCTGAATCATCCACACTTTCTCATCCACTTTGACCCCTAATTCTGGCCCCATCAACTTTATTTCACCGACTTCATCCCAAAACACTGGAGTCTGACACCGCTTTCCGTACAGTGCCTCAAATTGTGATATATGTATACTAGAATGAAAACTTTTATTATATGAAAACTAAACTAAATAAATATGTTGATACCAAATTCCCTGGTAGTCCATTGGACAAGCTCGAATCATATCTTCCAAAGTCTAAATCATTCGTTATGACTGCCCATCTGATTGAGGATTAAAACCTATACTGAAATTTAACTCTATGCCCAACGACGTCTGAAGTCCCTTAAAATAGTTATAAGTGAACCAGGGATCTTGGTTAGATATAATGGAAAGAGGAACTCCATGTAACCTGGAAATATTCTTGTGGTACAATTGAGAAATATGATCCAAAGAAATTTTGTCTCAAATATAAAGAAAATGTGCATATTTTTTCAGCCGATCAACAATAACCCATATAACATTGTTACCTCAAGATCTTTAGTAGTCTAACCACAAAGTCCATGGATGCATTATCCCATTTCCACTTTGGCACTGGAAAGGGTTGAAGCACCCCCTTCGATAACTGCCACTGTGCTTTAACCCGTTGACATGTCAAGCATCTCATGGTAAAATCAGTAATATATCTTTTTATTCCATCCCACCAATAATACACCCAAAGAACCCTATACATCTTAGTAATTCTAGGATGAACTGAAAATGAATAACTATGAGCTTTACATAACAAATCGTTCTTCAATTGAGAATCACTTGGCACACAAAACCTTTTTACAAATCTTAAAACACAATATTTATCAAGGTAAATTCTTGAAACTTACCCACTTTAACCAATTCTACATTTTTATCTAGCTTACAATCTTCCTTATGTGCTTGCTTAATTCTATCTGACAATGAAGACTGCACTGAAACCTGAAACAAAACAGACGTATTCCCCACACAAAAAACTTCTAAACAAAAATTCATCAAAACATTAATCAAGGGAACATGTTCTAAAGGTAACATGGTTAATTATTCATGATGTTTCCGACTCAAGGAATCTACCACTTTGTTTTATTTTCCAAGATGGTAATTGATCATGCAGTCATATTCCTTTATCAGTTCAAGCCATCTTCTATACCTCATGTTTAGTTCCTTCAGGGTGAATATATACTTCATACTTTTATGTTCAGTATATATTTGACATTTGGTTTTATATAAATGATGCCTCTAAATTTTCAATGAAAAAACTACAGCTGCCAATTACAAATCATGTATGGGATAATTTAACTCATGAGGTTTTAGTTTTCTTGAAGCATAAGAAATTACCTGATCATTCTGTATCAAAACACAACCAAGTCCCATCAATGAAGCATCACTGTAGATGAAAAACTCACCATTCCGGGAAAGTAAGTCCAAAACGAGATCATTCACTAATCTCTTCTTTAGTTTTTGAAAACAAACATAAAATTATTCTGTCCAAATAAATTTCCCCCCTTTCCATGTTAACTTAGTTATCGGGATAGATAACGGAGCAATGTTCTTAACAAAATGTCGGTAATAACCTGCTAATCCAAGAAAACTATGAATCTCTGTAACATTTTTGGGTCTTGTCCATTCATCAACCATTTTTTTGGATGGATCAACTATTATTTCATCCTTATTTACAATGTTCCCATGAAAATAAATTTGTTTCAACCAAAAATCACACTTGTTGAATTTTCCATAGAGTTTCTTTTCTTTTAAGTTTTGTAAAACAACCCTTAGATGTTTTTCATGCTCACCTTTAGTTTTAGAAAATAATAGAATGTCATCAATAAATAAAACCAAAAACTTATCTATGAACTCATAAAATACTCTATTCATATAATTCCTTAACATAGTAGGTGCATTTGTTAATCCAAATAGCATAACAAAAAATTCATAATGCCTATAAGTATTACGAAAGGTTGTTTTTGGAATGTCATCCCCCTTCACCTTCAGCTGATGGTACTTGGATCTTAAGTCAATCTTGGAAAATTTTTGAGCTCCCTAGAGCTGATCAAACAAGTCATAGATATGAGGCAAATGATACTTTTTTTTAACAGTTATGTAATTCAAATCTCTATAATAAATGAAAAGTATCATGGAATGATCTTTCTTTTTAACAAAAAAACAGGGTCTCCCCATGGTAAAGTACTAAGACAAATTAAGCCTTTGTCAAGAAAATATTGCAATTGAATTTTCAATTCAACAAGTTCTATTTGAGATAAATGATATAGGGGTTATGAAATTGACTTAGAATCATGAACTAAGCCAATTGTTAATTCGACTTCCTGGTCATTTATGACATGGTGTAACTCATCAATAAAAAAATCAAGGTATTCATTTACCACTGGAACATCATTAATCTGAATAGCTCCCTTGTTTTCAACAATATGTGTAATATAACTTTAATTTTTATATTTTAATAGTTTTTCAGCTTCCTGATATGTTATCAATTTTATGGGTTCTTTCTTGTATACAAACAGAAACTCTTTCTAAAAAACAACTTATTTAGATCTATAGTGAATCTTTGTATGATAAAAAGAAATCCAATCTATTCCCAGAATAACATCTAATTCGACTAAAGGTAAAAAAACAAGGTTTGTAGGTAAATTCTTTCCAAATACCACAATAGAAATATTTTTATAATTCCTCTTTGAAATAATATTTCCCCCTAGTGTTTTAACAACTAGTTCGGGTCTCATTTGTTGAGGTGATATTTCCAATTTACTAGAAAATTTCTCAGAGATGAAGGAATATGTAGACCCTGTATCAAACAAAACATTAGAAAAATACGAGTGTACAAACAAAGTACCAGATACAAATTCGAACAATGGCCTGAAATCTGCTGACGTAGTTGCAAAGGATCTCACTACACCTTTCTGCTTGTAGTCTTGCTTCTTTGCATAATTCAGATCTCTCTTTGGCCAGGCATTTTCATAATGACCAATTTTACCACATTTAAAACAATTTAATGTCTGCTTATTATGATTAGTATTATGATCATTTTAATTTCAATATCTGGTCGTATGCCCAAACATACCACATTTAAAAAACATCATGGTTTTGCTAAGACATTCCCCGGGGTGTTTCATACCACACTTTTCACAAACTGAAAAATGGATTTTCTTACCATCAAATTTATTTGGTTGATTCATACCCATAACTTTCCATAAATACCTCTTCTTCTCCTTATTTCAAAAATGCACATGATCATCAGAAAACTCCATCTCTACCCTCTCAGCACATCGGACAAGTTTCTCATAACTTTTGAATTCACGGGAGGCCAACACCCTTCGATACCATATCTTTAGTCCTGAGTAAAAATAGTTTATTTTTCTATCAAGATCCAGAATAAGATTTGGGGAATACCTCGCCTGTCAAGTGATGTTCGCTTCAAATACAACCACTAAATCTTCCTCCTTCTATTTCAATTCAAATAATATATTCTCTACCCTAAGTCGCACAACCTAAGGAATATATTTTTCAAGGAAAAGACTTTTAAAATCATCCCACTCAAAGGCATCAAAATCCTTTCTACCCCTGATATTCCTTACCATTGACAACCATTGATTAGATTCTCATTAAAAATGATAAATGTAAAGACTTACCTTTTGATTTTCTAAAAATCCCATAATATTGAATATCTTTTCAAGGGATTTGATCCATCATTTAGCTGCTACTGGGTCAGAAGATCCATTGAAAGAAGGAGGGTTTTGTCTCATAAAATCTTCTACTATTGTCATGTTCTATTGTGGTACCTATGGTTGTTCTCATGCATGGATGCCACAAACATTTATTTCCTTCTTTAGCTGAGCCATTACTTATCAAAAACTACTCGGTTCCAATCCTTACCATTCCAAGTTGTAGATTTGGAAGGATGTAATGATTTCAGTGCCTCTTCGTTTCAGCATCCCTGTTCCTTCTGCGAAAAACCATTCTGAAGAAACATATCTTAGATAAAGAAACATGGTAATCTTCAAATTCTATGACATTTCAAATTAATCATATAGTGAAAATCATTTATGGTATTCTATTAACATCACCCTAACGCCTAAAGTGATCTAAACCATCCTACGATACCAACTATAAGGACCTGACCTTATTACATACATAATCTTGAATTTAGTCAGGAAAAAAAATCCTTTTACAATTAGGATATTTTCAACTTTAGATATTTAGATAATTGGGACAATATATTCATAACACTACACATTATTATAGAATGGATACCGTAAAAACAATTTCTATTTTTTTCAAAATTTAAATCATTAAAACATAGACATGACTCTTTAACAATTCTTCAACATTTAACATGGCTTCCTACTTTGTCTTACAAATACATTAACTTGTAAAAATCATTTAAAGACATGGGATTAGCACAGAAATTTACTAAGGGATTAAAAAGAAGGAAATAGCACATTATTCCAAGAATACTTGTAACAAATGAAATCACTTTGAAAAGATATGCTTGTCACCCATATATACTTACTTTGTAAAACATGATTTTTTACACAAGATTAAAAAAACATAAGAACATAAATATAACCATAAATTTATCTTTGGGCATTACTTGCATAACATTGTAACCCTCATGGCTACCTTATATGTTGTAACCCTCATAGCTACCTTATAATTTGTATAACCCTCGCAATTACACTTGGCGTACCCATACAACTGACCTCTAACTTACACATACCCAATGCATTTGAGAGAAATATAGGTCCCAAACTACATTATAAAAAATTCCCAAGATCCAAAACATAGTCATACAACATGAATAATATCATAAAAACATTGCTTTTGAATTTTGTAAAACAGAATTTTAATGAAGGCTTTTTAAAGGAAAATCCCCTTACATAATTCATGTAATTGAAGCAAGAATTAATAGAGTGGATGGAATATGTATATAAAATATAAATACACATAATATAAACAAAACCCAACAATAAAATAATTTTAATACAATATAAATAATGAAGTAGAATGTTAAACCAAAGAACGAAAATAGGGTCAAGAATTCCCTTACCTCAGGCTTGTCTTACTTCAAAATTGTTTAAAATTTCTGTATAATGGTTAAATAGAGTGTTATTATTATTTTAAAGAAACATTTTCATGTTTATGACATATTATATGATCATTTAATAACCTTATTTGACCCCTTAATTGTTATTATTTTTTTCCTTTCACTATATTGGGTGAGTTCCTTAAATGATTTCCATGATTGGTTCATGATGGATGTTCTTGTCGATTGGAAGTGAAATTCTAGAATTAGAATGGAAAGTTATTTTAATATTTTTAGTACCATAATTTATACAATTTATCATTTTGATGTTTTATATGAAGATTATTCATAAGTAAAAACATTAATGATGTTTGTTTAGATCATTTTAGTGGTTCTTTGATAATAACGACCTCATTTTGTTTTATAAATTACAACTATGTGTAAAAAATAATTACAGAACCTTGGATGAGAATTAATACATATATTATAACCTGGTTCAACCATATAAATGGTTTCATGTCCAGACTTTAATGTATTAAAGAAAATTTAAATCACATCGTCTACGATGTCGATAATTCGACACATCACGAACAATTTTTTAATTCTTGGAACAAGTTGGGGAAAAGAATAAGATTGATGATGAATTTACAAAGAATGTGAGAATATAAAAAATATAATATATTTTGGAGCTTTCAATCCCCTTTTTTAAGATGAGGTGATTCAATAAGAATAAAATAAAGCTATCTTGAAATAGAAGAAAACTTCATAAGTTTCTCACGAGAATTCAGCAGCCTAATGTCGTCTCATAAATTTTCATAAAAATTGTTTGATAAGAGAAAACGGATATATCATCACTCTTACTAAATATGGACCCTAATGAGGGATATGGAATGAAATATCCCAATATAATCAAAATTAAATGATGACAAAAACATAAAATTAATGAAAAGAATGAAAATAAAAGAGGATGTTTGCATCTTGATCTCTTCTCCTTGAGATCCTTCTAAAGGGATATGGTTTTGGTCTTTTGGTAATAACAACAGCTCTAGAACGTGGGGAAGAGCCATGGGAGGAGTATTTGGTATAACTTAGGCATGTCTCATGTCTTGAGAGGTGTGGGAAGAAGAGGGGATTGAGGGTGGTATTTATAGTAGAGGAGAGGGGGTATTTTTCATTATTTTAATCATTATTATAATATTTTTGCCCAAGATTATTAATTTTCTTAGTTCATGTGACCTCAAATAGTAATAATGGTATGTGAGTTAGAAACATGTGGCCTTTCATCACTTATAATGTCATAAATATTTATTTTTTTTGATAATTTGATTATACGGTATTTTATCGTATTTCACTATTCATCGAAAATTAATGAATTTCAGAAAAATCCCAAAAAAATTACCCTAACCATTTTTAAATGTGTAGAATCCAAAAATGAATTTCATTTTTAGAAAATAGTTCTTTATATATTATTAATTTAATTTTTATATAAAGTCATACTTAATTCAAAAATTAACAATTCTAATTTTATAACTACTTCTATATCACAAAGAAAAATTAACAAAGATGTTATTATCTTAAATCATTAATAAAATAAAATAATAATAAAATATACTATTCATTAGGGTCATATTACTATTCATAAGTGTATGTTACTATTCAAAAAAAACATGTTGGTTCCAATAGACTCCAAATAACACACTGAACACAGTTACAGATCGCAGTTTCTTGAAATTCCAAACATAGAAGTGCAAAAATTATATTTTAAAGGCTAGTTATAAATATATACTTAAAAAAAGTTCAATTAATTTCTATTTATTTTTAGAAAAACATGGGTTGTTACATGCGATCCCACTGAGACCATTGAACCAACTCCCTTTTCAGTTTCCCAAACATCAACGAACCCCAATAACCAAATTCCTCAGATTAAACCTGAATTCCTCTAGTAAATTGATTCCCATAATAAAGTTTGATGTCCAGTAAACCTACTCATAATTGGAATGTCAAGTCCCGATAGTCCTAACTCTGGTCTACCCAGACTCTTCCCCAAGGAACTTTACCCAAACGAGCATAACCTTTCTTTGATACCATTTTTTCATGAACCAAGATGGGTTGCCACCCAAATCTTCACCCAACCCAGTCCACAGCAAGGTCCAAAGGTTGTTCCTGATCCCCATGGGATGGTACTAGTTCTATGGTATCAAATAAAGGTTTGGTAATGATTTACTTGAATAATATTTCATGAAACAACCAATAATATAAATAAAAAACTGAAAACGCACAGCCAAATAGAGGATAACCAAATTTTTTATTTTAATTTTACAACTCTATGAAAAAACCCAAAAAGGGACTATAACAAAAGAAAACGTAAACTCCAACCCAAACCCCCATTCATCATTAGGAGGAACATCCTCAAGACACCAACAAGAACACCACATGAGGAGGAACTTTGAGAACTCGAATCACCAAATCCAAAAGCCATGCCCTTACCAGTATTAAACATTACTAAGTCATCTTACACCGAAGGGTTTAAGCATGGTGTGAGATATTTCTGGGTACGATGCCACCTAGGTAAAAGTATTCCATGCTATAAAAATTAAATGACAAATAACATGAACTGTTTTATAAATAAGAATAATGATAGATAATTTTTTTAAGTAAAACATGTTTTAATAAAAAAAATTTGAAATAAGACAACTTTTAATGAAAAATAGTTCAAAAGGGTGAAATTTTATGGGAAAATAGTTTTTTTTATTACAAACCCAATAAACCATATGATGATGGTATGTGAAAAATAACCAAAGAAAACTATTCACAGGTAAATACCCTAGGAACTAGCTAGAAATGGGACCCTAGGAACCTCGTATCTCAATGAAAATGTGGTATAGAAACCATGTCCATAAGACTTCTCATTCATGATACACTAATAGGGAACACACCCATAACCTTGTGGTCTCTAATCATCATCCATGTTTAGATAGTGTTGTCACCGTCAACCCCACTAAGTGAATCTGGGCTACAACCATTTTTCAATCACTATTATACTAGTCCTAGTCTGGACACCAAGATAATTGAGCTTCCCTTTGAGTTAAAACATGTTTCAAATGTTTCACATACCACATAACACAACACACCCATGTTTCATCAACCAAAAAAGACATTAAACAAAACAAGCCACCACTTTCACACCCAAACACCTCTTTAAATATCAAACACACATTTAGACCATTTTTAATCGTAATTTGAATCACACATATAATTTAATAAATCACATGGAAACATTATAATTTAATTCCATGAAGCGCCACAATGATTTGGACAAAAAAAACTCAAACTTTTATTTTTTACAAAACGCACAAAAAATCTTTCCAAATTATGATTTGAATCACAATAAAAAATTACTAAATCATTTAAATAATTAATAAAACTTTTCCAAGATGCACAAAAAGGATTTACCCTAAAAACATTCTCAATTTTTTCTTTTTAAAATAAAAATAACCTTAAACAAATTCTAAACTTGGTTTGCACCTTATATATAATTAAATAAACCATTAAAACAATTTATAAAACAATTTCAACAATAACCCAAGAATTTTCCCAAAGAATTCACCCAAAACCTTCTTTAAAAATCAACCGTAGCTCAATTCCCTACAAAAACATGATTTGAATCTCATAAATAACTTAACAAACCAATTTTACAATTTATAATACACTACCAAGTGACAAAATGTGGGTTTACCCAGGAAAAACACCCAATTTCATGTAAAAAAATCACTTAAAAAAATTCAATTCATATCTAATTCTATCACAATCCACATTATAACCAAAAAAAAATCAAAGAACATGATAAATCTAAAAAGAAGTAAAATAAATTCACCAACGGATATTTAAATATGGAAAAATCTTCATTAAATGAAAAAAATCATTTTAAAATAAATTTCATAGTCAATCCCTTCTAAAATTAGTTTCACACCACACATATAATCCACAAAACATGCCCAAATCACTCAAGAAAGCATAAAAATTCATCAATTAATGGTTAAGAATGAAAACCCCTACCTTGAGTGTATAAAATCATTAAAATTGGTACAAATCACCACCCTCACCCTAGTTTCACCCCAAACAACAAGAATCAAAACTTAAACACAATGATTAAACCAAAATTGGGTCAGCCTTCAAACCATAGATCCGGTCAAACCTATACCGGGTGATGGGGAAGCCATATCGCCGCCAGAAATGGATAGAGAAGAGAGGACAAAGACATACCTCACTGAACTGAGGCATAACGGTGACAAAAAGTGGTGATACTGATGAATAGAGAGAGACCGAGTTGTAGGCGGGGTCGTGCACTATAGGGGATCAGCCATGGGTCTATTTTATTGTGGTGTGGTGTGTGCTGTAGGGAGGGTCACACCAGTGAGAGGCCGTGCTAGATGAGGGTTTTCTAGATAGTAGATCATATAAATAGAGGGCGGCTGGCATGGGAGGTGAACCGAGTAGGGGGGGCATGCAAGCAAATATTAAATTAGAGGGGGAGAGGGGTGTGATGCAAGAGAGGGGGGGGAGAAAACAAAACCCAAAAACGATAATAACAACAATACTATGAATAAATAAAATATCATTAGAGGCTTTAAAAAAGTATTACATTCTTAATAATAATTATAAGAATAATAATAATAATAATAATATTATTATTATAAGACTAATAATAATAATAATAATAATTATTATAATCCCAATGATATTATAATTATCATTATTATTATTAATACAATTCTTTAAATTTTATTTTACCTTTTTATTATTTTATTTTATTTTAATTTAACATTATTTTATTATCTATTTAATTTCTTATTTATTTTGAATATTGGGCATGTTGTATGGTGACCCAGGCAAAGCTGCATAGTTTCAAAACTGTGCTCTACCCATGCGTCGGATGCTTCTAAGTCCAAAGAAACACAATTTTAAATAAAAACAAATTAAATCCAATCGGGCTTTAACCTGAACCTCAAATCATTATCCATTACCAATAAAATAAATAAATGAGATAATTAGTAGGGTCAGGGTGTGACACCAAAACTAAAACGATAGGTATATCAGGCCAAATATGTTTCCAGTGTCAAATAAAAAACCCAAAATAAATACATTAACCACTCTCAAGAGGGCTATGACACAAAGTCTATTGCCCCTATCCATTTTCTACCCCTAAAAATCCATAAAATATCAGGTTATTTCCCTTATCCAGTCCATCAAGAATGAAATCTATTCAGGTATTGATCTAGCAGCCTGGGAAGGGTGTGAGTATAACTCAGTAGACCTCCACCAACAATGTCTAAAGAAATATCCGGTCAATAATAGTGTATGCAGTTGTATAAAGAATAATGTACAAACAATAAGTTGAATAATTTACATATTCAATTATTCTATTTTTAACCACATAATTTCTTGGCCTTACGATGACAGTCATACCATTAATACCTTCTTCATACAATATTAGTTTCTGGACTATCCCTAAGGGATACCACATATTATAATACCATAGTTATCATTACAATTTAATTTAAATTCATATCATATCCATTTGGAACCATAGACCAATGAAAATCTCATGGGAATAGAACATTGTGCCTAGAACCCCATTGGTATTTGGAGCATCGTTCTGTGTCCCACACCCAATGGGCATTTGGAGGATCAATCCATTTCAGATAAAATAATAATCACATTCAAGAATTTCGGAATACAATGTATTGGCTAGCACCCCATGATTATTTGAAGCATCAGTTTGTGTCCCACACCCCATTTCTAAATCATTCACATTTATGACATATATCTCATTTTAATAAGTTTAATCAACATTAAACCTCCCATAATAATTTCACATCATGGTATACTATTCAAACTATCAAATCAATCATTATTATTTACTTTAATCACATGGAATAATATGAGTAATTCACCATTAAACCATCTATCAACATTAATAAAAACCCATTAAATCATAAAGGTTATACTAAACACCGCTCAATTCCCATTATCAGCTAATTAAAAATTTTATCAATTAACCAATTACACATTCCCATCATCCCATTAATTTTATTATCATAATTCAACCAATTTCAATTACATGATGTTTAACCCAATTCATTATCATATAGTAATTCAATTTAATCAATTCAATATCTGATACAATTTAAAAAAACATGTTAATTGAAAATTTCAAAATTATATACATGTAATTAAATCAGGATTTTGGGATTTTCAATTTATACCACCTACCTCAAGATCATTGATGGATGGTCCCCAACGAAAATCACCAAATTGAATTTAAATGTTCAATTCCATAATAAATAATGAGATCTATACCCAAAACCTAGATCCAAGATCAAATAAAGATAAATCTATCATAATATATATATAACCCATCAAAAATGGAAGAAATTATCTTTTCAAAAGATTATATAAATATAGTATAGAGGGAGGAAACCAATAGATATAAGAATCCCTTACATAGAGAGGTGCAGATTCTTCAATCTGAACATCGATTCATCAAGAAATCAGTCTAGAAGGTCTTATAATACTTTTTGTAGCTTCAATATTTTTTGGAATGAGTTTAGATATGAGTGAGGGTAATTTGGGGTTTATACCAAGGTTTTTTATATTTTTTTATAATTTTTAGTGGGACTATAATCCCACGTGCATGATTTTCTATACAGGGCACATGGTTTTTCCTAACCAAGAACCGTAACCATGTGCCTCACTTGAGGGGGTGAAAATTTAATTCTAATTGGTTTCATGATATTTAAAACCATGTACTAAATGTGCAATCCTCCTTTTCCTGGGGTTTCACAGTCTGTTGGGGCAGGGCACATGGTTTTGGAAAACCATGATCCAACCATGCACTACCCAAAACCATTAAAAAACACTCCATTTTCAAATTAATACTCCCCAATGTTAAAACCAAACAATATAGATTCAAAACTAATCAAAAGAGTACATATAATTTTTCTTTATACATCTCTAGGAAAGGCTAGGATCTTAAAACTTAGGTGTTTTTCTCTACGTTAATTTTACATATTTTTATTTTACATGTTTCACAATTAATTATATTACTTATTTATATGAATTTAGGGGGATATTTCATGTTTAAAATATGTAATTTGATAAAATATGTTTTTATAGTTAAAAAATGTATTTAAAACTATTATATACCTTCTAAAATATTCGTATTGATACCATTGATATTAGATTCTTTTTCAAAAAGTTTAGTTGAGTTTCATAAAATGAATAAATTATTTTAATTATAGAGAGATATGATTTATTTAATTTAATTTTTTTGATTATTTCAAAAAAGGGTATAAGTTTTTTTCAATATAATATATTTTTTTAAATTCTAAAAATAGGGGAGATTATTGAATTTGATCCCAGAAACTTCATTTAATCATTTTTTATAATTATAAAAATACTTCTTATTGATTTTTGTTTTGATAAATTTATAAATTTTTATTTTATTTCTAAGACTTGTTTTTTAAACATTAATTTCATGTAGATGAAATATAATTATTAACTATATGTTATTTTATTTTTATTTTTATATATATTATGATCTAATTTTATAGATAACCCATCTTCGGATGACTTTGGTTTAAAATAGTATACTAAAGTTTCACAATCGAACAATTATAATTTCGTATAGCTTTAGATTAGTAATTGTTTACTTATTCTTATTATGGTGATTGTTTATTATTTTTGATATAATGTGTTTATTATACATAAATAAAAAATTTCTATCTATTTACAAAAATTTTCTATATGTCAAATGACACAAACAATGTACTATTTTACAATTACATAGAACAAAAATCACGCATTCATATGAATAATGACTTATATGTTGACAGATACATATGAATAATGACATGTATAGAGAGTGTAAAATCACTCATTCATAGATCATAAATATTATTATATATGGAATGACACTTAGAGAACACATGGATTGATTCTTATGAAACTGTAGGAAAAGGCACTTTTGTAAAATCAAAATTACATATGAAAAAATGTTTCATTATCTTCATGTTAAAACATTATTTGTTATGATTATACTTTTGAATGTTTAATCACCAAACGTTTCTAATGACTATTACATTGATTAAATTATTCCATAAATATATAATAATTTTTTTATTCTAAGAAAAGCCATTTGAGAATGTTTTATACATATTTCAGTGATTATAACACTATATTAATTCCCAAGTAACTTTTTTAGAAAGTTATGAGTTTCAAATTTGAAATGATTAATATATGGATAGTTCTACCCACATGTTGTTTTCTATTATTATAAAAACATTTATATTGATTAATATGGAGTGTATTCTATTATATTAATTATTATAAAATTTTTTTATATATTGTTTTAGTCTATATATTTTCATAGTGAACTAAAGTGAGTGTGTTTTTCATGATAATTAAATTGAGAATATATAAAAATAATTTTATAGGAAAACTACATAGAAATATGACGTAGTTCTTTGAAGTCACATGTATGTTCTTCATTTATAAAAGTGGAAATGAAATAATTTTTTATTTTTTTTAAATGAATAATATCTATATATAAAGTTCAAAAACCATGTTCAAGCCATCGAGGTTTAGGATAATTTCATAATTTATAGTGATACACATTTTAATATCACAACTTAGACACTCTTTACTAGAATATATCATTATGATCCATTACTATTAGAGAGAAAATTTATTCCTGGAAACTCAAAGGTCTCATTGTTTAACTAGTTTTGTGGTTTCTTTCTATATACTTTTCTTTTTTTCTTCTTAATAATGTTTGGTTTATATTACCCTTTAAAAGGAAAAAGTATCATTCTATACCACCCTAAAAAACACTTGTAAATATTTTTTCATGACTCATAAATGAAAAAGGGATTTAGTTTTACCTTGGGTTGGATAAAGGCTGGGTTGGTTTCTTCCATAAATGAAAAAAGAAAACTAGTTGGGTTGTGCCTCTAGGGGTTAAAAAATAAATCTTAAGATGATATTATAGGGATTTAAAAGGCACTGTAAAGGGTTGTTAATACCCATTAATATTCAGATATTTCATTTATCAGGTTCCATTTCTCTCTTCATTTGAGAGCAGTGAATAGTAGAAGTATGACTAATTTTATCTGTAAAAAACTTCTATGTCAATTTATTTTTATTTACAATATATTATTATATTATCTTAGATATATTTTTATAAAATAATTTGAAAAAGTATAATTAACCATTCTTAATCATTTATTCATCTCCATTATGGGCCTTATAACAACATAATTGTTTTTTATTTCGTATATTAAAATGCATTTTCTACCATATTTTTCACATTTATTATATTGATGTTGTGAATTTTGATATCTTGTGGTTATTAAATAATCTTCATGAAAATTTATTTTGTATGTTGGTATCTGTTAAAGGTACTATAAAATTATTCTATGATCTCTAAAAGTGTGAACGTATGGAGTTTTTATAATTTCAATTGATCATAGGTTATATTGTTCAATTGATGATCTATAATGAATCCAAATTATGTAAAGTGTCTCAATAAGGTAGTTTTGTGAAGTTAAAATGGTAATGATGGATTAATATTAATATCATTAATATTATTACAAATTTTTCATTTCAAAACAATAACTATTTTATACATATTATATTTATTTATTGAATAAACATTTAAAACCATCTATATAAATCAATAATAGTAAATTTAAAACATAATGGATACATGAAGTTAAAACCGACCTAGATTGGAAAAAATGTTATAAGGAATATGAAATTAGTTTTTTTGGAAGTAGACACTAATATGTAATGATCCCATTCCTCCAATATTACCCCTCCTAGGTTGGAAATGGAAAGATATAGATAGTAACCCCTGTATCAAACCTCCAATAGGCCATAAATTGGAAACTAGAACTAAAGTTATATGATGACACACCCGAGAGACATTAACCTCAAAAATTTTGAGAATTAAGAGATAAAATGAGAAAACCCTTAAAAACGTCTTCTCATAATAAGTAAAGAATAAATACTTATACATTAAGGTAATGAAATACAACTAAAACAACTATAGATACTAAATAAAATCCTTAAAAACAACCCTGATTCTCCCAAAACTTCTGAATAACTTCTCAAACTAGTAATGTCCAGCTTGATCAGAAACTATCTTCTTCTGACCTGAATAATAGTTTTTGTATATAGGATGAGCATAACATTTATACATAATATTATCTTCTTAAAAACCACTCAAAAAAATATCTAAGAAGAATAGAAAATCCCAGTAATTAAAGAAAAGAAAAAAACTAATCACTTAAAAAATTATAATATTCTTTTCCCATTATAACCATAGATTACTCAAATAATAATGCACCAAATTAAAAAAAATTTAATAATACACACACACACACACACACACACACACACACATATATATATATATATATTGAAATGGGTATCCCACAATCACTTCCCTTTTGAGTTTCCGTTCTCACAACCCAACATCACATGTCATTAACCACCATCCCTTCTACAAATAATCTTTAATAAAAACACCTGGAAAACCAAATCGCACCATGCACCTCAAGAAACCCATCATCATGTCCATATCCTCTATATGATAACCAAGTTTATTTTAGAAGTACACTACAACCTATTTGTTTTGTACTATACTTAATGATATCCCAACACATATATTACATAAAAATAATAATCATTTAGATACTATATCTACAATATAATCATGTTTATTAAACTAAATCCATCAAATATCATAACCAACGTATATGATAAATCACCCTCATCAATACCAACACATAATACTATAACCGAAGAGAGTGCGAGAGAGAGGGGGAAGTCAGCCATCTGTATCCATTCCAACTTGGATTCTGGAGAAACAACCCCCAAAACTCTATTTTCTAGTGCCATCCTTACATGGGTGGGTTCACATCAAATTAAAAGACATAGAAAATTGATATAGGTCACACCCACACTAAGGTAAACAACATAGTCTTAGACACATCTGCAACTATCATCACACATGACACATGACTTCCACCGCTAAGGTCTAGATCTCAAAGAAGTGTAAAATAAAAAAATATAATATTAATTAATTAATAGTATATTAATTAATATTAATAGATATTTATTTCTTGGATTAAAATTTTAATTTTCTAATCAAATTTCCAGAAACACTACTAATTCTTTTCTTATTTTCTCAAGTATGTCATCATCACAAGTAAGCATCAATAAGTAACAATGTTCTTTCATTAATTTAATTAACAATTCATGAGAATTTGGATAATCTGAGACCCATCCTTTGCTACCACATAAAATATTCACTCATAGTGCACACCGTCAAACTGAATCCCATGGTTAGAAACTAAGAATAAAAACAATATCTACTCATAGTGACATCAATAAAACATAAATATAAAAGTAAGAATCAATGAGAAAGTCCTACTATAAACTCTTATGAATACCCCAGTGTCCCATAACCTTTTACATAATATTACATCAAGAATATCATGCCAAAAATCGTTATATTTACGACCCCATGATACCACCATCATCCTAAATGGAACTCCATTCCACCACCGCCATCATCATCACCCATAACTCATTACACCATAATTATCATAACCAATACCTCTTTCCATCGCCATTGTAAAGACCCGTAAATTTCAAGAAAATTTTTTTCTTAATTTTCTTTGGAATTTTACAAGAACACAGTTTCTGACGACACCTAATTCCGAGGCCCAGTGTGCCCAGAATCATTTTCCGAAGT
Source organism: Viscum album (assembly GCA_963277665.1). NCBI lineage: Eukaryota > Viridiplantae > Streptophyta > Magnoliopsida > Santalales > Viscaceae > Viscum > Viscum album. The sequence goes on along the minus strand of OY728141.1, from coordinate 387,448,668 downwards.
TTAGCTCGGGTACGTTCAATGAACGGACGAGCGGGTTTTTCTAACTTTTGAACCGGTGCCCGGAATCAAATTCTGAGGGCACCGATGAAATTGCAGCGCCGATATTTTCTTAAAAACGCCTCTTCCGAAGTTGCGTTTTCTCGGGTGTGGTTTTTAATTTTCGGACTTAAAGTTAAGAAATAAAATAATTTTGCGACAACTTTATTTTATTTCACTTAAGCCACTTGGAAGCCACTTGAAGCCACTTAAAAAAGGCTTAAACTGAGTTGAACCAGATAGGGTGCTATCTAGAAATATCCTACTCCCTTGGTAGTATATTTGTGAGGTGGGGCCCGCACGAGCCCCGCCGTTTCTTTCCGCTAAGTAACGCACCCATGAAAACCCATCATTATGAATGTCAACTGACGCGTTTTCTTAAATTCTTAACAGACCATTTAATTGGGCGATTTATTTTGTAAATTAAATGAGCTGTTTCTTTCGTTGAATTAATTCAACGAATTGATGGGTCGTTACATACCTTTTTTTCGTTTGTTGGCGTAATAATAAAATAAGACCAACCAATCTTTTTGGAGGATTACTGGTTGAGAGATTTGACATAGTCCTCGTGCCTTTATCCTTATTCGCGAAGAACGTGAAGAACGCGAAGAACACAAAGAACGCTGGCCTCCGACGAAGAACGCCGAACCCAGAAATCGTCGACGTGATGCCGTGTTCCGTGACGCTGACGTTCCCTTCCTGCAACGTTCTTCTGCGAAGTCTCTTCCTCCTCAACGGATCTTCGATCAGCTGCTTGAGGTAAGAGTCTCAGATTTTCTTTTTAATCTCCTTTGTGGTTTTTTTTACCAAAACACGGATTTAATGATTTAATTAAATTAAATCTGTTGTTTCATGGTCCGTTGAGTTCGCCGACTCAATGCCATGTTCCGCGACGACGCGACGCCCTTCCGCGACGACGTGACGATCTCCACCTTCCGTGACGAGCAATTCCGCGAAGGACGTGCGTACAACGATGACCAACGAGGTAGGGGTTGTTGTGAACTTTTCCATTTCCCCGTGACCGTTCCTTTTTTAAAAGTAAAGAACCCAGACATAAGAAAAATTTTGATTCCCTTAAAATTGTTGAATTCATGTGTCGATATTATTCCTCCCGTTGTTTATCTCTAACGTGGAGGGTGCGGGCCAAACGAACACGGCCTGACGACCCTCCGCCGTTTTTCGTTGTTATGCGGATTTGGCGGGCAATGACGGAACGTGCCGCAACGGATGTTTGATGATCCCGCAGTGAAGAACGAGTCCCGGGAGGAGCAGTGGCACAGATGGGAACATAATCGGACCTCCGGAGCGACTCCGGTGGCCCGTGGAAGCCGTCGGCAGCGCTGGCAGGCGGGAGCGGCGGCGCCCCGGTGCGCTGCCGGAGCCGCGGCGGCGGCGCTCGCAGACCCGCGGCCGCGCGGGTCAGGCGCGCGCGGGACGCGGCTGAAGCCGCGTCCAGTTGTCCGAGCGACACCCCGCGGGTGTCGCGGGGTTGTCACGCGGGGGTGGCAGCTCCCCCCCCCCCCCCGCGTCGCTCGGCTGTCCAGGGAGACACCCCGCGGGTGCCGCGGGGGTGTCACGCGGGGGTGGCGGCTCCCCCCCGCGCCACTCGGCCGAGCCGAGCCGGGCTGGCTGAGCCAGGCCGGTCCGACCGGCCGGGCCGCGCCCTGGCCGGGCCGGACCAGGTTGACCCAGTTCGGCTGACCCAGGGGGGGTCGGGCCGGGCCCGGACCCCCCGTCTTCGGACGGTTTTCGTTCAAATGCCTGTAACTTGAGCTAAGGGCCTCCAAACGACTCGTCGTCAGCGTCAACGCGATCCTTGGATCGAGACGGTCGTTTCGATATATTGCATTGAAGGTTTCGGAATACTTTGAGTTCGTCCGGCTTGGTTCGTACACGAAACCAACCGGGCCTTCGGAGCGGAGACACTCATATCTTGAGCTACGGACGTCCGATTGACGTGTCATCAGCTTCGTTGAATTCCTCTAAGTGAGACGGATCTTTTGGCTCACTCCGCCCGAGGTTTGGATGCAGGTGGAGTATGGTCGGGTTGCTTTTTCCTTAAAACCCAACCGGGCCCCTGGGACGAAAAAGCCAATAACTCTTAGACCGGGCGTCCGATTGACGCGCCTTCTACGACGTTGAGTTCCTGTTGACAATACAGAACTTTTGGATACATCATCCTCGGACTTTGTGTCAGTTGATGTATCAGCCTCTTGGCTCGTGGAGCGGACCCTCCCTAACGAGCTTGTTGTGTGCGGGAACCCTAGTGCAGGCTGCGACTGCTACTTCTACAGCGACGACCGTGCAGAGATCCTCAGTGGACTGCGGCGACTACCGTGCAGAGATCCTCAGTGGACTACGGCGACGACTGTGCAGAGATCCTCAGTGGGCTGCGATGACTACTGCACTCAGCTATCCTACATGGATCAGTGCTACAGGTCCTGTGTGGGCCCGATCCTGTGTGGGCCCGATCCTGTGTGGGTCCGATCCTGTGTGGGTCAGCGCTCAGCGGTTCTGTGTGAGCCAGCGCCTACGGGTCCTGTGTGGGCCCGATCCTGTGTGGGTCTTTGCGGGGGTCAGTTACCTATCGATCCTTTGTGGGTCCGACGACTTAGATGGAACAGTAATCATCTTTATCATCATCCGAAGAAGTATACCTGTGTGAGATGAATCTTGAGTTACTCTCCTTTGTGGATTGTGTTGAGCTATCCTGTGTGGATTTACTGTTTACTCTCCTTTGTGGATTGTGTTGAGCTATCCTGTGTGGATTTAATGTTTAATCTCCTTTGTGGATTGTGTTGTGGTATCCTGTGTGGGTATACGTTTTGCTTTCCTGTGTGGATTGGGTTGTGCTTGGGCTCGGACGTTGGAGTCGAACGGGAATTGATGACTTAGGTATATGTATGGGAATATACCTAAGCCATGTCAGATGTTACTTCGTGATTGTATCTTTCCTTTGTGGATTATCCCTTGTGGATTTTAAGAGACCTTTGGGGATCTCGGGGTCCCTACTGAGTAGATTATACTCACTCTTGCACGGGCTATGCCCGCACTACGTTGTGTTGGTTGCAGACGACGGGCAGCGCTGATCGTGGTGGAGGCATGCGGAGCAGGACGGTACCTGGAGGTGGACCACTAGGCGGGACGTACTCGGAGCGGTCAGGTGGACCCAAGGAGCAGTGGAGGTTATCTGTACCCACCCTTCAGGTGGGACTTCTAGAGGACGGCTCGACGCTGCGGCTTTTCCTTTCAGTTGTTGTTTTCCTTTCAGTTGTACTTTACAGTTGGGCTTGTATTTCCGGCCCCTTTTACTTTCAGCACAGCTTGTACAGTTTCTACTTAGTGTTTAGTTTTCCTCTTGCTTACTCTATAGTGCTTGTTTACTTTTTAAAGTAAATGCCTTCCCTTTTGTTGGGATTTACGCCTTGGTGCTAGTCGCCAGCCCCTGGCCTATGGAAGGCGGGTTTGGGGTAGTCACGGCACGGGCCCCGATGACGGGTCGTGACAAATTGGTATCAGAGGTGGTCGGTTCTACCGCAGACTCTGATATTTCTTCTATGTAAAGCAATAGTGTTTAGCGTGTTGAGTGTGGTTATCAGTCCAGGGAGTCCAGTGTTGGTGCGGTGGCCGACTTATCCGTACACCAGGACCCTGACTTCTGATTTCTGACTTAATGCACGAAAACATTGATTGCATGTGTGTTTCAAGTTTTCTTTGTGATTATTTGTGTCAGCTCACCAGGTATACTATTCTTACCTTGTCGCACTTGTTTCCATTTCAGGATGGCCCCACGACGGCAGCCAGCTAGGGTTCTGAGAGTAGAGCGCCACAACAGCCCACCGAGCGACGGGGCCTCGGTACAGGTCCCATTGACAGCAGAGGCACCAGCGGTACCATTACCCGCCGAGCCCCCGATGCATCCAACGCCGATCGCTGACGATGCACGAAGCCTCGGAGCTCTGCACAAGTTCCATTGCCAGCGACCACCCAGGTTCCATGGGGAGACGGACCCCCAGGCAGCCGAGGACTGGTTGGTCGCTGTCGTCCGAGTTTTCAGGCTAGTGAGGACACCAGCAGACCTCATGGTGATCCTCGCGGTGAGCCTACTGCGCGCAATAGCAGGACGATGGTGGAGCCTGATGCCCCAGGTGCACGATAAATCCTCCCTCATCTGGACGTACTTCGAGAGCCTCTTCTGCTCAGAGTTCGTTCCGGACACCCTCCGTGCGGTGCGCATCCAGGAGCTTCTTCAGCTGCGGCAGGGCAGTTTGATGGTCGCCCAGTACGCGGCGAGGTTCACCGACTTTTCTCGCTACTCGACAGACATGGTACAGGACCCCTTCATCCGGGCCCAGACCTTCGAGCCGGGATTGAGACACCAGATTAGGGCATCGCTGATCTCCCTCAGCATCCCGACCCAGGAAGGAGTGCTAGAGAGAGCCCTTATGATCGAGAGATTTCTGGCTGAGTCCACAGCGAGACCTACCGCAGGGCGGCAGGTAGCAGAGTCTTCGGCAGCTGGTAGCCGACGGATGACTCAGGGTTCCAGGTAGACCAGACCCTCTCGTAGACGACCTTAGGACACTGGCTCAGCAGTGCGGGGCACACAGTGCGAGGACAGTCTTCCGAGAGGCAGGCAGTGCTACTCCTGCGGTGGGTAGGGCCACATGGCTCGTGACTGCCCGACCCACCGTACCGAGGAGCAGCAGACGGTGGAGGGGCCACCCAGGAAGAGGCAGAGGGTTGACCGTGGCGGTCCGCAGGGAGGAGGCGGATGAGGCAGAGGAGCTGGCCGAGCAGCAGGTGGTGGGTGACGCTTTGAGGCTCTGCCACCACCACCACCAGGAGGTCCGCCTCGACCACAGGGAGCTGGCGGGCAGAGACAGACACAGCTGCAGGCAGTGGAGGCCAACGACCACGGTGCGCCAGAGATGATTCGAGGTACGATCTGTGTGTATTCCACCCTAACATCAGTTCTTATACACACAAGAGCGAGTCACTCCTTCATAGCCACTACCCTTGTTCATAGCTCGGAGATTCCGACAGAGCCGTTGGCTCGATCCTTACGGCTACAGAATCCTACGGGAGCAGACTCGATGATTACGCACTGGTTCCGGTAGTGTGATCTTACTCTAGGAGGCGAGAGCTTCGACTGGGATCTTCTTGTAGCAGCGTCGAGGCCTTACGACGTCATCTTGGGAATGGATTGGTTATCTACAGTCCATGCTCAGATTCACAGTTTTAGGCGCAAGGTGCGATGTGTGCGCACCGACGAAAGCAGGTTCACCTTCACCGGCGAGAAGGGAGCCTTCGTAGCACAGGATGGACCCATGCAGAGGAGAGGGCAGCCCATCACTCATCAGTTGGCTAGCCTCATCCTTGGAGAAGTTGACGTGCGAATTCCTAGTTTTCCTGCAATGGTGGATCAGTATGCGGACGTCTTCCCCGACAATGTTCCAGGGCTACCACCTCGCAGAGAGGTAGACTTTTATATTGATCTGTACCCTGGGAAAGCCGCGATATCCACTCCATCATATCAGATGGCCCCCGCCAAGCTTCGAGAGCTATGGGTATATTTGGAGGATTTGCAGGGCAAGGGATTCATCCGACCCAGTGTTTCACCCTGGGCTTCCCCGATATTGTTCGCCAAGAAGGCGGACGGGAGCTTGCAACTGTGAGTCGATTATCGTCACCTGAACCAGGTGACAGTGAGGGACAAGTATCCGCTACCTAGGATTGATGATCTCTTCGACCAGCTCAAGGGAGCACGGTGGTTCTCGAAGATAGACCTCAGGTCAGGCTATCATCAGCTCAGAGTTCGAGATGAGGACGTGTAGAAGACGGCCTTCAGGTGTTGGTATAGACACAATGAGTTCTTGGTTATGCCCTTCGGCGTAACCAACGCTCCAGCAGTGTTCATGAGCCTCATGAACAGGATCTTCCAGTTGTACGTCCATCGATTTGTCGTGGTCTTCATCGAAGACATTTTTGTGTACTCGACCACCGAGGAGGAGCACGCCTACCACTTGTGGGTTGTACTAGACACACTCCAAGAGCACCAGATTTATGGAAAGAACTCGAAGTGCCAGTTCTGGTTTTGTGAGGTCCACTTCTTGGGGCACGTCATTTCTGAGGCGGGAGTTGCAGTGGATCCCACGAAGATCGAGGCAGTGCTAGCTTGGGAGCCACCCAGGAGCGTGACAGAGGTGCGGAGTTTCTTGGGTCTAGCCGGATACTATCGGAGATTCGTGTCAGACTTCTCCAGAGTTGCGGCACCACTCTCAGCGTTGAAGAAGAAGGGGAAACCCTTCGTGTGGTCAGACAGATGTCATCAGAGCTTCCAGGAGCTGAGACAGAGATTGACCAGCGCACCTAACTTGAGGTTTCCTGAGGAGGGAGTTGGATACGTAGTCTACTGCGATGCATCAGGGACCAAACTCGGATGTGTCCTGATGCAGGAGTGGGCCGTGATTTCCTATGGATCACGTCAGTTGAGGCCTCATGGGCAGAACTATGCTACCCATGACTTGGAGTTAGCAGCAGTGGTCTTCGATCTGAAGACATGGAGACACTATCTGATAGGCGAGCGCTTTACAGTCTTTTATGACCACCAGAGTCTCAGGTATGTATTCTAGCAGAAGGACCTGAACCTGATCCAGCGGCGATGGCTCGAGTTCCTCCAGGACTATGACTTTGAGATAGTCTATACTCCTGGGAAAGGGAATGTGGTAGCCGATGCCCTCAACAGGAGGACGGGCATCCAACTACTTGAGGATGCGACAGAGCAGCTAGCCGCCTTGCAGATATCCTTTGTGGATAGAGATGGAGCAGTCTTCCTTCAGTCTCTCATAGTCTCTCCTCCACTTCTATAGCGGGTCAGAAAGGAACAGTGTGGGGACGCTGACTGTGAGACACGACGTGAACAGATAACCTCGGGACAAGCACCTAATGGTTTCTCCTTTGGAGCAGAGCACGACATCCTTTTTAGAGGACGTACCCTAGTACCAGTCGCTTTACGAGAGGAGGTGCTGAGAGATTTTCACACATCTCCTTTAGCGGTACATCTTGGAGTGGCGAAGATGTACCAGGATCTCAGACAACAGCACTGGTGGATGGGCATGAAGAAGGCTGCGGCAGAGTTCGTTTCACGGTTCCTCACCTGCCAGTAGGTGAAGGCAGAGCATCAGGTACCAGCAGGCTTGGTACAACCCTTAGAGGTCCCAGAGTGGAAGTGGGACGAGATATCTATGGACTTCGTGACTGGACTTCCACGCACTTCTAGAGGTCACGACTCCATTTGGGTGATTTTTGACTGACTCACCAAGTTAGCACACTTCTTACCCATCCGAGAGCAGGGCTCAGTGGAGAGCTTTGGGCGTCTCTACGTTCAGGAGATTGTACGGCTTCATGGTGTGCCATCGACTATTGTCTCTGATCAAGATGCTCGTTTTACTTCCCGGCTTTGGAAGGGGTTGCAGGAGGCGTTCGGGACGCGGCTACGTCTGAGCACCGCCTTTCACCCTCAGACGGATGGTCAGACGGAGAGGACCATTCATACTCTCGAGGACATGCTCCGCGCATGTGTCCTCGACTTTGGTCGTAGCTGGGTGGACCACCTACCCTTGGTGGAGTTCGCGTACAACAACAGCTACCACTGCACAATCGGGATGGCACCATACGAGGCGTTGTATGACAGGCCTTGCAGATCTCCTTTGTGCTGGACAGACCCTGGGGAGTCAGCACTTGTGGGACCAGAGATGGTCCGAGCCACGACAGAGAAGGTCCAGGTCATCCAGGAGTGGATGAGGACAGCACAGAGCCGGCAGAAGTCATATGCTGACAGGAGGCAGAGGCCACTCGAGTTCGAGGATGGCGACCACGTCTTCTTGCGGGTCTCACCTCGACATGGTTTGCGGAGATTTGGTCGAGGCGGAAAGTTGTCTCCACGCTTCATCGGGCCTTTCCAGGTCCTCAGCAGGATTGGCGAGGTGTCTTATCGCCTGGCTCTGCCACCTCAGTTGCACCGGGGGCATGACGTCTTCCACGTATCTCAGCTGAGGAGATACGTGCACGACCCGAAACACATCATTGACCATGGGGAGCTAGATGTGGATGATGGGGCGACTTTTACGGAGGTCCCGGTGGATATAGAGGATCGACAGGAGCGGGTCCTACTTGGGCGATCGATTCCCCTTGTGCGCGTCAGATGGCAGCATGGGAATCTCCAGGAGAGCACATGGGAGCGGGAGGCTCAGATGCATGCTCAGTACCCACATTTGTTTCCCTAGTTTATGATGTATCTTTACGGGGATGTAAAGTCCTGAGGTGGGAGTAATTTAAAGACCCGTAAATTTCAAGTAAATTTTTTTCTTAATTTTCTTTAGAATTTTACAAGAACGCAGTTTCTGACGGTACCTAATTCTGAGGCCCGGTGTGCCCAGAATCATTTTACGAAGTTTGGCTCGGGTACGTTCAGTGAACGGACGAGCGGGTTTTTCTAACTTTTGAACTGGTGCCCGGAATCAAATTCTGAGGGCATCGATGAAATCGCAGTGCCGGTTTTCGCTTAGAAACGCCTCTTCCGGAGTTGCGTTTGCTCGGGTGTGGTTTTTAATTTTCGGGCTTAAAGTTAAGAAATAAAATAATTTTGCGATAACTTTATTTTATTTCATTTAAGCCACTTGGAAGCCACTTGAAGCCACTAAAAAGCGACTTAAACTGAGTTGAACCAGATAGGGTGCTATCCAGAAATATCCTACCCCCTTGGTAGGATATTTGTGTGGTGGAGCCTGCACGAGCCCCGTCGTTTCTTTCCGTTAAGTAAGGCACCCGCGAAAACCCATCATTATGAAAGTCAACTAACGCGTTTTCTTAAATTCTTAACAGACCATTTAATTGGGCGGTTTATTTCGTAAATTAAATGAGCTGTTTCTTTCGTTGAATTAATTCAACGAATTGATGGGTCGTTACTTACCATTTTTCATTTGTTGGCGTAATAATAAAATAAGACCAACCAATCTTTTTGGAGGATTACTGGTTGAGAGATTTGACAGAGTCCTCGTGCCTTTATCCTTCTTCGCGAAGAATGCGAAGAACGCAAAGAACGCGAAGAACGCCGGCCTCCGACGAAGAACGCCAAACCCAGAAATCGTCGACGCGACGCCGTGTTCCGCGACGCCGACGTTCCCTTCCTGCAATGTTCTTCTGCGACGTCTCTTCCTCCGCAACGGATCTTCGATCAACTGCTTGAGGTAAGAGTCTTGGATTTTCTTTTTAATCTCCTTTGTGGTTTTTTTACCAAAAAACTGATTTAATGATTTAATTAAATTAAATCTGTTTTTTCATAGTCCGTTGAGTTTGCCGACTCAACGCCGTGTTCCGGGACGACGCGACGCCCTTCCGCGACGACGCGACGATCTCCACCTTCCGCGACGAGCAATTCCACGAAGGACGTGTGTACGACGACGACCAATGAGGTAGGGGTTGTTGTGAACTTTTCCTTTTCCCCGTGATCATTCCTTTTTTAAAAGTAAAGAACCCGGACATAAGAACGATTTTTATTCCCTTAAAATTGTTGAATTCATGTGTTGATATTATTCCTCCCGTTGTTTATCTCTAACACAGAGGGTGCGGGCCAAAAAAACACGGCCCGAAGACCCTCCGCCGTTCTTTGTTGTTATGCGGATTTGGCGGGCGACAACGGAACGTGCCGCAACGGAAGTTTGATGATCCCACAGTGAAGAACGAGTCCCGGGAGGAGCAGCGGCGCAGATGGGAACAGAATCGGACCACCGGAGCGACTCCGGTGGCCCGCGGAAGCAGCCGGCGGCGACGGGAGCGGCGGCGCCCCGGCGCGCCGCCGGACAGGGCCGTCGCGGCTGAGCCGCGGTGGCGGTGCTCGCGGACCCGCGGCCGCGCGGGTCCGGCCCGCGCGGGATGCAGCTGAAGCCACGTCCGGTTGTTTGAGCGACACCCCGCGGGTGCCGCGGGGTTGTCACGCGGGGGCGGCGGCTGCCCCCCCCCCCCCCCCCCCCCCCCCGCGTCGCTCGGCTGTCCAGGGAGACACCCCGCGGGTGCCGCGGGGGTGACACGCGGGGGCCCCCCCCCCCCCCCCGCGCCGCTCAGCCGAGCTGAGCCGGGCTCGGCCGGGCCGGACAGACCGGGTTGACCCGGTTCGGCCGACCCAGGGGGGGGGGGGTCGGGCCGGGCCCGGACCCCCCGTCTTCGGATGGTTTTCGTTCAAATGCTCGTAATTTGAGCTAAGGGCCTCCAAACGACACGAATTCAGCGGCAACGCGATCCTTGGATCGAGACGGTCATTTCGGTATATCGCAATCAAGGCTTTGGAATACATTGAGTTCGGCCGGGTTGGTTTGTACACAAAACCAATCGGGCCTTCGGAGCGGAAACACTCATATCTTGAGCTTCGGACGTCCGATTGACGTGCCGTCAGCTTCGTTGAATTCCTCTAAGTGAGACGGATCTTTTGGCTCACTCCGCCCAAGGTTGGACGCAGGTGGAGTACGGTCGGGTTGGTTTTGCCTTAAAAACCAACCGGGCCCCTGGGACGAAAAAAGCCAATAACTCTCAGACCGGGCGTCCGATTGACGCACCGTCTGCGACGTTGAGTTCCTGTTGACGATACGGAACTTTTGGATACATCAAACTCGTACTTTGTGTCAGTTGATGTATCATCCTCTCGGCTCGTGGAGCAGACCCTCCCGAACGAGCTTGCTGTGTGCGGGAACCCTAGTGCTGGCTGCGACTGCTACTTCTACAGCGACGGCCGTGCAGAGATCCTCAGTGGACTACGGCGACGACCGTGCAGAGATTCTCAGTGGACTGCGGCGACGACTGTGCAGAGATCCTCAGTGGACTTCGACGACTACTGCACTCAGCGATCCTGCGTGGATCAGTGCTACAGGTCTTGTGTGGGCCCGATCCTGTGTGGGTCCGATCCTGTGTGGGTCAGCGCTCAGCAGTTCTGTGTGAGCCAGTGCCTACAGGTCCTGTGTGGGCCCGATCCTGTGTGGGTCTTTGCGGGGGTTAGTTACCTATCGATCCTTTTTTGGTCCGACGACTTAGATAGATCAGTGATCATCTTTATCGTCATCTGAAGAAGTATACCTGTGTGAGCTGAATCATGAATTACTCTCCTTTGTGGATTGTGTTGAGCTATCCTGTGTGGATTTACTGTTTACTCTCCTTTGTAGATTGTGTTGAGCTATCATGTGTGGATTTACTGTTTACTCTCCTTTGTGGATTGTGTTGTGCTATCCTGTGTGGGTATACGTTTTTCTTTCCTGTGTGGACTGGGTTGTGCTTGGGCTCGGACGTTGGAGCCGAACGGGAATTGATGACTTAGGTATATGTATAGGCATATACCTAAGCTGTGTCAGATGTTACTTCGTGATTGTATCTTTCCTTTGTGGATTATCCCTTGTGGAATTCGGGAGACCTTCGGGGGTCTCGGGGTCCCTACTGAGTAGCTTATACTCACTCCTACACGGGCTATGCCCGCACTACGTTGTGTTGGTTGCAGACGACGAGCAGCGCTGATCGTGGTGGAGGCATGCGGAGCAGGACGGTACCTGGAGGTGGGCCACTGGGCGGGACGTACTCGGAGCGTTCAGGTGGACCCAAGGAGCAGTGGAGGCTATCTTTACCCACCCTTTAGGTGGGACTTCCAGAGGACGGCTCGACGCTGCGGCTTTTCCTTTCAGTTGCTGTTTTTCCTTTAAGTTGTACTTTACAGTTGGGCTTGTATTTCCGGCCCCTTTTTCTAGGTTAAGAAACCTATATCAACAGCTAGAGGTTTCTACAATCAACGTATCGTGTTTTAAGAATTAATTAAATGTTTAAAAAATTCTAATATTTCCCAGTATTATTCTACTCATGCTTCTTTATTTTAATTTATAATATCATCCATCTTTATATTTTTTACTAGATTCAAGAATTAGACTATGATAAATGAAAAAAATACAATAATGTAGTTATCAAACTATCTAGTAAATATAAATTTGCAACATAACACATATTTGATCACAAAGTACCAATAAATAATTTAATTCCTACCATATAAAATATTAATTATCTTTGTAGTGTTATAATCCCATTTAAATTATCCATTATAAATAATTATATCAACATTATTTAAGTTGTTTAGCTCTGTGGAATACTATTATTTGACTTTATCAAATAATAATTACACAATGTCATGAAATTTTATATTTCTCTATATTGGATATTTTTTAGAATAATTATCATTATTCAACAACATGTGATAATCTTTAAAAAATAAAATCTCACAACATACAATATTTGTTTTCTCTCCTATATCATTTCTATCATTTAATGAATCAACATAAATATTAATAATATATTGAAAATATACAATTTCTAAAACCATATTATAAAAAAAATTATTCATAACAAGGAATATTATTTTTAATTCAATTCATGAAATAATATTATTATTTTAATATTATTTTACCATAATTGGTAGAATTATCCAAAGAATTACATTGGTTTTAATATTTAAAAAAATAGTAAGAAAAAACCAGAACACGATAATAATTGTCTACTGAAAATTCAATACTAAAAAATAATGGAAATATTCACATAATAATTCTGCAACATAAACTAGGAAATATTTCAATTATATATATCAAGAGAATATATTTTGAATATTCCATAACATACAAATTATTTCAAGTCTCATACTCTAGCTTAATATAAATATAATTTCATGAGATTGTTCTTATAATATTTCAGAAATAATATCCAAAATTATAATAAACTATATTTAATTAGAATGAGATAATAAATTCTCATTTTAAATCTCTATTTTAAATTATACTATTTTATAGAAAAAACAATATTTCATTATACTCCCTCCATCCTTGATAATTTATAGATTATCAATTAAAATTTATATCCATGTAAATTTTATATTAAGGAAAATTTTATCAAGATACTACATCTGATCTACAAAATATAAAATTAGATTATTTATCTAATTCATATAATAATTATTTTATCTATTTAACAATAATTATTCATTATAATGTATGAAATATCTTATTTTTAACTTTCATTGATTTTTTTCTAGATTATTAAATAACCATAATTCTTGCGATATAACCGAATTATTATCTTCATAAGGTTAATAACACTTATTTAAACAAAGAATATAAATAATTATTGATTTATACATGAAAAAATAAATAAGTCATAGATCCACTACCATGAATTTTGTATCTTCTTCTGAAGGAAAACTGAGGAGAGATTTATTTATTTAGCTTAAAAAACACAAGTTTTGAATATGTGGAAGAAAAATGGATGAATTATAGATAGATTTAAATATTAAAGGAGAAGGATTTGGTATCATTTAGACTTGAGAAATGAACAAAGACTCGAATGGGGAAATATAGAATTTAAAATGTGTAGACATAGGTTCTAAGTTGATATTCATTTCAAATAAATTAAGATTAAAACAATTTCCATTTTGATTCTTCCCATGACTCATTTTAACACCCCTAAATTTAAAAAAGTCCTAAGATCATGTTTAAAACCCTTAACATATTCAAAATCAAATGTTTACTACATTTAATTTCTTAATTTACAATTAAATTACATTACAGGTCAAACTGGGAAGAAAATGTAGATTTTTTAAGTGAATATTTCCACAATTATACAATACATATGTACTGCGTAAGGGTAACATGGTTTTACTGATATGAGAACTATTACCCTGAAGCATTTTATGGGAAATACAGGATACACTTAGACATATACTAAAACAGGGTATGATACTTTTTTATAGATTTATGAATCCTAAAAATACCTTTATTCGAGGAAAGGATTAACTTTACATGAGAATAAGGATTCTTAGTAGACCCTTACATGAGATCATGTTGAGCCAGGATACCTTTATGTAACTGTAGTCATACCTTTACATGAGTTTAGGATTTTGTACATAACTATACATAACTGATTGAACCAAGAGTCAAAACTTATTTGAGATAAATAAATCAAAATCACGTTTACCTAATAGTGGATATTACCTTAAATAGCCATTAGAAACTTGTGTTTAACTTTAAGAAAAAAATAATAAAAAGGGAATTACCCTGATGAAACTCCTAAAAACTATTTCGTACCCTTTCACAACCTTTATAAAAAACTCATTAAATTTACGTAACACATTGAAATGTTATGTTAACTTTACAAAAACCATAGATACCTCTTTATACCATTATGAAGACTACAAATTTATTCTTTTCATAATGAAAAATAAATATAAATTTAATGATGAAGGGTTTCTTTTATAAGGGTAATTAATTTTTGAAAATATTATATTTTTAATTAAATACAATAATAAATATAAAAGTAGATGATTACATATTATTTTTAAAAATTCACAATTTAATTATAAATCAAAATCCTTAGAGAATTTTAAAACATTGAAATTACTTTCATTATTTTTTAAAAAACATTCAAATCACCCATAAAAAACACTTTCAAACTACCATATAACACAAAATAAAAAAGAGAACGATCAAAAATATTAAGGAAGTTTAAAAAATATAATTCTTATTATAATATAATTATATAATTTATAATAGGATGAACTATCACTTTAGAAAAGTAAAAATGATAAATTGGAAGGAATATTTAAAATAAACCAATAGGTGTATGAAATTGAATACTTACTTCCTCTCCTTGACATCGCTCCTTTAGACTACCCCTCAATTCTTATTATCCAATTCTTTTGCATAGACTAGGGATTCAATATATGTATAATAGAATTTAATATTAATTTTGGTATAACATCTATAAAAGAATATTTTTTTGGAAGTGATGGGGAAATTGGTGGAAGGGCGGTGTACTTATATGTGAAGGAGAATGTTTTTTTAATAAAATATTAATTAATTAAATATTTTTATCAAAACAATAAATAATATTAATTATTGTATCTATTTATAGTAATATATGCATGTGTGTATGAGATAATAGTTTCTTACATGATCTAGGATTTAATTGAGCATGTATTTACCTTAAAATATAAAACACAACATTTTACCATATTTCACTACTCAAATTCACATTTTAGTATTTATGAAAATTAAAAAAAATTCAACCCAAACTAATTTATATAAAATGATTAAAAAAATGATATCCATTTTTCAAATATAAGTTTATAAATTAGGTGATTTTAATATTTAATTTTTTGAAAAAAAATTACTATTTTATGAAATAAATATGATATGTTTTACAAAAAATGTCAAATTATATATACATTATGTTACATTGATTGAGTTATTATTTAATTTTATTTTTATACAAAATTTTACTTATTTAAATTATGGTAATAATTAGTTATAAGTTTAGAAACACTTATGGTTATTTTATTATTCCAACACCTACGTTTCTATTCCAATGACTAGGTTAATGTGAAGGTTACAATTCCAATGATCGTATTTTCAACAAGCATATAATTTTAATCATTCTTTAATACACCTTATTTTCTTAACTCTTCATTCACTTAGTTTTCTCTAAGTGTTCTCAATTCTTCATTTAAAAAATTCCAATATTTTTTATAATTGGTTTTTTATTTTTTATAGTGTTATTCTCATATGTGATAAATTTAGGACACCAAAGAACACTAAAATTTCAAATTATTGTTAATTTATCTACTTGTTTTTATATTCACATTATAATATTTGTACTTTTATAAATTTTATTCATCATTCATATGTAATGTGTTAGTTTAATACATTAAAATGAAATTTATTTTTATTATGTTAATTATTTATACTCTAGCTTATATCTAAATATAACAAAAAATTAAATTAAGGAGTAATAATTCATATAAGAAATTATGTCTCATTAAAACATAATAATATTTTCATGAGAAGTTAATCCAAAAAATCCATAATACCATCATTTATTTTGGAAACGGACCTTCACATGAACCTTTCCACCTCATCCTGAGGGGACTCAAATGCTATACCATTACCATTCAAGAACTCTCATGTAAGTCCATTCGTACCTTTCCAAAATGACCCCAAATACTTAAATATGATTCCCAAATATCCTTGTTCATCTTTACATGATTTCCCATAACCTAAAACATGAGTGGGATACCATATCCTTTAAAAAATGTCCTATACCGCATAATTTTATTTATTTCATCAATAAGAAATGATATAGAGTATTTATGATGTTAACTAAACAATGATACCATTGAAAAATCAACAAATTGCCCAAATTTTTTGTTTTTAAAAAATAATTACGCATCTAAAAAATCTATTTTTTTACATAAAATCCAACCATACCAAAACTATTTATTACAATGTATCAATCATATTTACGAATAATTTTATATCTGGTAAAAAAATTATTAATAAATTCAACATGAAAGACATATAAATTTTCTCACAAATATAGAACAAATGATAATTTTCCTTCCTCAATCATGAAATCAGAGAAAAATCAACCATTATTGAAAAAATGTTATCTTTTTATACACTTAATGAATGTTTAAACACAAAATACCCAATTTTAAAATTCAACCAAAAATCAAGAAATCTTAAATCAATTAGAAAGGAAGAAACAATTACCATTCACTATAGTAAATTGAATATTAATGAAAAAATATAAAATTAATTCAATACTAACTCATTTTGAAATCATGAGATTAATTTTCAATAGTTTAAAGGGCCTCTCTATCACCCAAGACAACCCCACACCCAAATCTGCAGTTTTTTCAATCAATATTAATGTAATCTAAGAAAAAAATACATATAAGAGAAGAAGGACTTAACTTGGATCCATGTGGATTATAAAGGAATAAATAATCAAATACATATTTAAAATCACCCATGAAGGGCCTCTACCATGTAAGTATTTAAATGAGGATGATAAATTGATTTTAGGAAAAACAAATCAAGTTTTGTAGTCCATTTAAGAATGTAATACTTGACTAAATGGTCTCCCTAATTAACATGGAATCATGCATTTAATACTATCCCAAAAACTATACTGTATTATATTATTTTATTATCACTTAGGCTATGAATCGACACATTAATTTCTCCCAATTTACCCCTTTTACTTTTATCCATCATTAAACCTCACCAAACACCTCCCAAGACTTCCAATAAACAAAAAACACACCTAGAAACCTCTAGATACCTAAAAACAGTAACCACATCTAAGCCTTATATAATCTCGCTGATCCAAAAAATTTCCATTCCACCTAAAAAATAAATTCCTTACTACTCTACCAACTAAAAACATTTTTCATCCACTAAAAACAAGTTATACGGTAACATTCTAATTATTATCCAAAATGCAGGGTTTAAAAACTCTCAAGAGCATAAAAATTTTCAACCCAAAAAAATATAGCAAGAATATCTAACTATAAATTTATACACTAATAATAATTATATCTTATGAACTCACCATAGTAAAGAAACATTATTTTTAAACTAATAAAATACAATAATATAAATAGATAACTATTTCCCCCTAAAACACATAAAAAAGAAAAGACTCAATGATAGTATATTATGTTGTTACGCCATAAATGACTCCACCCACACTATACCATACCTAAAGTCATATACTAGAACCCATGAATTAAGGTAATCATACATGAAATAAACATCCCACATTGAGATGTTAATTGTGAAAAAAATTTATTATAAGGATCCCAAGTCGAATCAAAATAGAATACTCATCCTCGATCACACATTACGTAAAGTTTAATTATCATAGAAAGGACGAGACATATCATGGTTATAAATATTCAATTTAAATAATCCTTACCTAAAAATCCTATAATAACTTTATAATTTTAAAAAACTACTAAAGAAAAACATGTTTAAAATTTCAAATCAATATAAAAGATATTGTTATAGTCATAACACACGAATTTCTATGTTGATATTTACACTTATCAAAAGTAAAAATTTCTCACCCAAGTTACCAAATAAAAATTTATTCAAAACATTAATTTTTTTAACTATATTAGTATCACAAAAAAATCTAATTCAAACAATAAAATGATTCCAGGGAATAAAAAGTTCATAATTCATTTTATATTATCTGTAGATTCAAAACCCAAAACAAAAAACTATTCCAAAATTTATTAGTAACAAAACCAATGATTATATACCATTTATTTTTCATCACACTATGGTAATAATAATACACAATCCAAGTGAAAACTATATCTTGAATATTACCAAACAGTTAAACACCACTATACCACCAATTAATTTCAACCCATTACACGATCATGCCACCTATTTTCGATGCTTTAAAACTAATACACTCGCACAAAATATATTATTACCATTAAAAAAACCTCATAATTGATAAAATTATAATATCGTATACATAAACTAAAAAATGTTTTTATGTATCATTCTACATAAGAAAATATATCTTGTTCTTATCTGATATTTATATTTTCATAAAAAAAACTTATTATATTATATAACAAAACTATATAACCCCCATAACATGAATACAAAGGAAAAAATAAATGATCCAATAACTAATTCCTTTTAAAACATGTGGAAAAAACAAGGGATCCATTTAGGTTCCTCACATAGTTAATTAATATCCAGAATTAATCATTTGAAATTCCATACTAGAAGGACACAGTAACTATAATAAAATTACATAATATATAAATAAAAATCTATACCACATTTAATTACCATATAATATCTAATACTAGGTTTAACCTATAAATACATCCTAAACAACCCCTCCATATCTCATGAAGTAACTACAATTAAGCAATTTGGTTGTGTCCTTAACCTATCCATATCCCTTGGATTCACTATACAACTATAGTAGACTGAGCTTCTATTTATAGTGAGAATGTTAACACACTAAAAATTCACCAATGATACATTATATGTCATAGTCTTATAGTTCCAACCATAAATTAATATGTTAACACCTAAAGAACTTCTATCATAACACCCATCTCACCGTATGGTTACATCACTAAATTAATAAAGTTAGGTTCCAAACTCCCTCATCTATTCATAATGTTACATACACCATGGAAAAAAATATTTGTTTTCCAACACCATCTTTCCATAGAGTTAAATATATTAAAAAATAATGATATATGGTATATATATAATAATTAACTCATCCCCATCACTCCTATGATGCATTCATAAAATAAATCCAATAATAAAATCTGAGGGGAAAATCCCCTCCACCCTGAGTTAACCAACCTACTACTAGAAAGAAATACTATAATAAATGATTTACCATAGAACACATATCCTAACTATTTACCCACTGATTACTATAATTGCACCAGTAGCTATTATAAAACCAATTTTTCAAAAACCATATTTTTTTCTCAAGAGAGTATTTATTTCATTTCCAAGAAACCATTTTTAATCCATTTTTTATAAAACACATTTTTTAAAACATTTTATGTTTAAAACAATGTATTATATAGGGTTCACCAAAATTAAAAACATTAATGACATCAAGTTACAATTCAAATACATTGCTTCTAAGAAAACGAATATTTCAATAATATTTTAACTAAAACCAATTAAACACATGGGTTTCACCCCAAATCATTGAACATGTAATTCCTAAATTTTAAACAATATACATCACCTTAAATATGATCAAAATTAGTGTAAACATTATTTACATAAAAAAACATCATTTCTACCAAAATTCATTCTAGCTTAGAGAAACTTTCAAAAAAAATTAGAAACCATTTTATCAACCAAGTCAATAACATCATGAAAAGAATAATTATATATCCCATAGTAATGGATAAATAATTAAAACATATTGATAATTACTTTTCATTATAAAAATATGAATTGTCCTTTCAGTTTATTCAAATAATAAAGAAGAAAAAAATTCATCATTAAAAAATACTTTTTTTCCTATTTAAAAACAGAGTTAAGACACTTAATATTCAATAAAGTACCATTTTCATACAAAAAAAATACCCACCTAAATATAATTTCAATTGAAGATAACATTTCATTTGGTAAACTGATTTTTCAATAAAATAATATAATGAAGAATTTCCACTTTTTCCATCATAATAAAAACATAACATGAAAAACAAATATTTGAAGAAAAATTTTCTTAAAAATCTTTTTGAACGTATTAAAAAATATAAATTATATTTTTCATGAAAAAAAAACATAAAAGCTTTTATTAAACTATCCTCAAAATAAGTATATCAATCCTATAATGTCTTTTACATATTAGATTACAAGAAAATAAACTATTTAACCTCATCTATGGAATAATTTGGTGTATTGTGCACAATTTAATTCACATAAAATTTTATATAATCACAAAAATTACAAGTAAGAATCAATAATAGTTATCAAGATAACATTGAGTGAAATTTCAAATAATATCAAAGCTACTACACAAGATTTCTTTTCAATAGTAATAACCGAAGACACAAATAATAATTATAATTTCATATCCATGTAATTTAAATAAAAATTACTATTTTGTTATTTATAACATCATAAACATAGTTTATATATCACACTAAATCATTTCTTAACCAAAATTCAACAACGTGAGAAAACTAATTTCTCACCCCTAATGTCTAGTTCATTGTTATCAAACCAACACAAATAATTGTAAATATTCGAATATATTCTATGAATTTTATATCATGGTAATATTTGATAAATGATATGAAAATATTGAATCTATAAATTATGGTTAAGAAACCATAATATAGAGAAATAAATAGGTTGAATAATTCTCAATTTAAATAATAACTCACCTTATAAAATTTGTCATGTAAACTAGGTATTACTATAAATATCTTGATCAAAAAAATTTAAGGGATACTTACATAGTCCCAACATATCCTATCTTCATTCCTACCAAAACCTCACCAACCAATCTAATAAAAATTATAAAATCTCATCCCAACTCATCCTTTAAATTCCCATCTCTAAGCCAAATCATAATGTTACTCAACCCATGGCGAAATCACCTAGATGTTAAAGGATTAATAATAAGTTAAAAATTCCTAATATATACCACGGGGAATTGTTTATATAACACATACAGATATCAACACCATATTTGTATATACGATATGATATAACACCAATAAATGCAAATGCTTATAAAAATAAATGAAAATAATACCATACGCTCTATGATCCATATGTAACCCCATACATAAACCTAAAACAAAACGGATGATATATGAAGAAACATATATATTCAGTATTTTTATCCCCTAATTCATTGATTATTTCCCCCAAAAAATTCACAATATAGGGGAATTTACTACTTTTTATGTAATTATGTGAATTTTAAATTAAATTTTAAAATTGTTGGAATTGATTGATTATTCTAGTTTAGTAATTGTTTTGATTTTAATGAGAAAAAAATATGACATTATTATTTTAATATTGAATAAGTGATAATTGGATAAGCCGAAACTTAGAGTGATATTTTTATATTCTACAATATGTATATTCCACTGACTATTTCTAGACATAAATTGATGGAACAATGATATCACAGGAAATGATAATTTTACATCACTTCCAATTTTATAGTCACATACTATAGTGGGAGGATTCTTTGTCTATGATACATATTAGTACCTATGATTGAAGAATATTGGTGGTTATGGTTGATGTAAATGAACTATTATAGGTTTTCTGTATTAAAAAAATCAAGTTGGAACTAATGGTCTAATAACACGATTAGATATGATGGTATCACCATAGGTTCACATTTCTCTATTTTCTTGGTTGTGATGTACAATAAAGATGTAATAAATCATATCTTAGAAAATAGTCACATTGACACTAGTTATTGATGAGAGATAAAATATCATGACTTACGAATTCCTATCGATATTGGGACACGAAATTGTGGTTTGGAAAATCAAGGCAGAAAAACCTATTATATATCCCAATAGTAAATATTGGTCATTTTGATAAACATACTGAGGAAGTAAAAATATATGATTGGTCTATATCATAATAGGTGGTGGATCTGGTAAAAGTGGAGTGGTATATGTCACTAAATATGGGATAAATATATCACAACCCATTATCATTTATCATAAAACCAATATCCCATAAAAAATAAAAAATAATCATGTCTGTTAATGAATAAAATTATTTCATGTGGACTACTTGTATAATCCAAGGGGACAAAAATAATCCATGAATACTTTATCTAACTAAATCGGGTAACTATGTAATAACTTGGCCATACAGAGGTAGATCCACATGAAAATTGATGGGTAAAAAATTTCAATTCTCAAGCATAACAAAGAAGGAATGAAGCCTCACCAGATTGAAGGATCACAAGGAAAAAACCATTTACATATGGATCGATCCATGACTCCCTATGAATTATTTTATTTCTATTTAATATATAATTTTCTTATAAGAGGGGGTTTATATATATATCCATTTTGTACACTATATTATATATTATTTTTTAGTTTTAGTTTTTTCTTCATTATCTCCCCATGTATTATCATATTAAAGAAGATCTAACCACTAGTGGTTGATCTAGAAGGGGAGAGATATTATAATACTCAACTCTCTATTTTTAATGATAATTTTTTTGTTGTTATTTATTTTTTTCATTGACATTATGTTGGTCTTAGGGAAGCATAATTATATTTTATGCTCTTATTCAATCCACCACCCTTATTTTATTTTTGTATTAATTAAATAATATTTATATCTATCTATGCAATTCCATATATGATTGAATTATTTGAGTCATATATTGAAATATTTTGTGGTCACGTACATATGAGTGGAAAACAGATCTTAAGGACTTTACTATTAAGGATTGAATTCTTTTGATTTCGATATACCTATATAGTGAGATATACGACCTTGTTAGTGCCTATATTATTTATTGTAATCTCACTCAATTATAAATGAAATATGAAACAATTAACTATGGTCATGGCGTGTGGTGAATAAATTATAAACTCAATGTAAGGGTGAGTTATTGATTTTAACAGGTCATTTTAGTTAGTATGAGAGATAATAGAAGCTTATAATATATATTAGTGGAAAGATAATGTGTAAATAAATCCTAGGAAACCTACTTTTTTTTCTAAAGTTTTATTTATTTCACTTATTTTTTATCTTCACCAAACACATCCTTTAATTTTATTTTTACCGTTATAATAAAAAACTACAAACAAGATTAATATGCAACTAGAAAAATTAATGTTTATATTAGTTTATTTGATATAACATTTATTTTAAACTATACCTCACTCATTTAGACATTATAAATATAATATTGATAATAAAATAACAATATTTGAATCGAAATTTAGTGGAATTATTTTGCATCCAAACAATTATTTTGTTGTTTTTTAGGTTTTCTCTAAATACTCTCTAGATTAAATAAATAATCTTGAATAAATAGACTGTGATAGTATAAATTCAAAATAATAATATTATTTTGATAATGTGTTATTATTCGTAGAATAACATGATAAATAATATACAAACAAAAACAAATTCCTAATGTAATAAGGAAAATAAATATATCTTGGAGTATACTATTGGAATCAATAACTAAAAACAACATTTTCTTTGTGATTCTCGATGGGAAGAAATCCATGGAAAAAACTATGAAAATAAGTCAATATAATAATATTATAAACCAATTACCATTAATAATGAATATTTTAAGGAGAAATAAGCTAGACTCATAATGAATTAAATAATAATGTTAAATGGGAAATCAATATAAGATTCTACCAATCATCTAAAAATGATTAAAAAGGTTATAGACAGAGAAAGGTGGAACCATAACCATTAAAATTTTATTTTTAGGAGTCATAATCTAGGATTTAAGAGAAAAATATATTGGTTTATCAAATGAAAAGATATTTTCTAGAATCATTGACAAAACTTATAGAACGTAATGCTGAAATATATGACTGTGATATTTATTTTTTGAATTCATTTCTTATTAATTATTTCAAACATGAACTATATAATGATCAAATTTACCATGGAACTGTATATTAAACATAATTAACCTATTCCAATGTATGATTTGGAAGAATATTCTACAAAATATTTGGAATAAATTAAATTAAAATTGTGGGATTCATTTTGGTGGATTAATGATATGGATGACGAAGGTGGCATTGAGATGAAAGAAAAAAAAGGATCAAATTATCACAATATAAAATATTAAAAACTCAATTAAATTGTTCAAAAATATTTAAGGGAAACCATAACTCTTTCAGATAAAGGGGAAGAGGACCCTTATCTTCTTGTATTTTCATAGTACATGTTTCTTTTCATAAAACATTGGGTAGGAATATTAAATCATAATCAATAAAATCTTAGTATGCAACGAAACTAAAATGGAATTAAAAGAACAAGGATTTGGTTATTTTAATAAAATTATCCATATCCACCATCATATTTTTGGAGACCCACCACCCCCTTTTAGTTGCATACTTTAAAAATATAGTACATATGGAGGTTTAATCAAAGATTTATTTACATATCTCTTATAAATTTTTTGTTAAATAAATAAATCATACATTTGTTTTTCATATAGGTTTTTAAAAAAACTAAATGGTATAATAATTTTTTTTATTCCATTGTAAAATAAATTGGATGTATTTTTCCATCATATTTGTGTTTAATTTCTAATATTTTATGTTTTTATATGTAAATAAGGATAGTATTATTTATGTTTGAGGGAGTAGTATCAAGTTTTTGGTATGAATTGTTAGTTTATGTTTATTTTTTTATATTTTTTTACTAAACAAATATAGAAATATAAAGTTTAATGGAATTCATAAATCTATTTATATTTCGTAGTTAAATTTAAATAATTATATTGACTTGAATATATAAACCATATAAGACTGTTGATGTTACTTTTACTTCCTTGATTCAATCTTTAAATATGATTATAATTTCATTGCATATAGAAAACTATGTTAAAAGACCTATCTAATGTTAAATCGTACAATATTTAGAAATTTTTAATCATTTTTCAAATTATAAAATTTCTTTAATTCATGAGATAACATTATCCATGTCATTATAACTTGAGTTTTTTATTTTCCCATTTAAAATTTTTTTGAATAATTTAATGACTTTGGGAAAATTTTTGGGGAATAAATTTAAAAATACATTTTTAAATATAACTATCACTAAGACAATATCTGACCTTTTATTAGACACTATAATCCATGAAGAGACTATTAGGTAGAAATGTTACAAGAATATCATCCTTATATATCAATCTTCTATAAATTTTGTATGGATTTCATTCAGGACAAGGGGGTGATTATTTTATAAGATCCATTGGATGATGGTTTCATTTTTTGAAATATGTTTAGGTATGATACTATTTTTTATGAAATAGTATTTCAAAAAATTTATGGTCTTTGATATTCCCAATATTTCTCAAATTAAAAGAAATATAGTCACATAAAAATAAAATATAAAGATAAAAATAATGAATAAAGTAAGATCCATTCACTATTATATTTTTTATATAGAACTATTTCATAAAGGGAGGTGTTGGGATAAAAATATACATTGTAAGGAGAATAGGTGATGTACCGTCTTTGAGTGAACATAATTATAAATCATGAATCCTGATTTAAGATCAAAACTCATGTACTCTAACTCTATTTTTCATATTAAAATGTTTCAATTTCATCAATAAAAAAACCCTTATAAGTCATCAAGATTGATTTTTTTTATTTATCAGTGGTGAAATAAGAAATTCATTAAGAGTATGGTGATGCATATATAAGTTTGAGATTGAGAATAACTTTTTAAAAGCTACTGTGAGTGTTGAAGGAAACATACCCAATAAAAAAACTGAAAGTGTTCATTGGTGGAAGTTGAAGTATGTAATGACATTTAAAATGAATAAAAGGAAATTAGGTAAATAAGATCATATAAGAACAATGATAAGATTACATCTTTATCGAGTTTAATTTTTTCACTCCTTTTTGTTAATATTACAACATGTCTTTTGTATAGCATTTAACTCAAATTCATTGATTAGTTTACTTTAATAGAAAAATAAAAATATAAGAGAGTGATGAAACACACATTTTCACCATTTCTAGTATATAATTCATCCATTATATTCCAATGAAATTTATAATACATGGAGATTTACTAAATTTTATTTAATTATGTGAATTTTGGGATTAATTCAAAAATCAATCAAATTGATTGATTTTATGGGTTTATTAATTATTATGATATAAATTATATAGTAAAACATTTATTTAATTAATTTTTTATTGAATAAGTGAGAAGTTGCTAAGTTGAACATTCTAATTGAAGTAAATGAGGGTGTTTTTTTGGAGAGGTGAGGATTTCATATTCTATGATGTGAAGATAAAATTACCCATGTCTAGATATAAACTAAATGAATGATGATATCATAGGTAGTGATAATGAAATGAAACATAATATATCTCTATCACACACCCTAATGGGAGGATTATCTAAATGTGACACATATTAACCATATAGTAGATGAATATTGGCAGTTATGGTTGATGTAAATGAACTGGGATAGTTGTATTGTATTTTATGACATTTTCGAGTATGTACCAATGTCCAAACCACATGATATGATATCCATGTGCATCAAGAGGTCCATAGAAAATTGTTTTTATGGTTGATATGTTTAATACACACACAAAAATAATCTCTTATTATATTCTCATTTTAGTGTCAGGGATTAAAGGGAGAGAAAATAAAATGAATTATGATTTTCCATCAGTAATACGATAAAACATAAAAACATGAGAAATCAATGAGTAAGTGAAATTTTAGCTTGAAATAGGAAATATCTGCATCAATGATATATAAAGTTAGGAATTTATAACTTACAAATGGATTATATCGTATATGGTGATGGATTTTGTTGAATTTTAGTACTAATTATTTCTAAATAAGATATACCTATATTGTAATGAATAACGGTTTTTTCGTAAAACCAGCATACCATCACGAAAAATTAAAAGAAATATACGAGTCATAGATGAAGTAGATGAATCAATATTCACCACATACAATGTCTTAGGAGACATGAATATTCTATTAACACACAACCTAACTAAAATTTTTAACCAAGATAAAAATTTTCCATGTGTGGGAATATCTAAGAATGAAGAATGGGTATTTAATTTCATTCCAAAAACTTATCCCAAAAGTAATAAATCATTTCTCTATGAAAGGTTTATGAGGATGAACCCTAAGAAACATGGATTCATTAATTATTCCAAAAGAATAATATTTCTTCAATTAATGGAAGAAGAGGCTAATGAGAGTATTAAGGTGGATCCATTTATTGTGGATCCCAAATTATAGCTTAGTTTTACATAATTTTTTTCTATTTTATTTATTATCTCCCCCAGAGTTCTCATAATCATGTAGAAATGTCCACTTTTGGTTGATCCAGAAAGTAGAGAGATGTTTTAATCCTTGATTCCTTATTTCAAATGAAAATAATTTTATTATTTTTTATACTTTAAATCAATAGTGATTTTGTGTTGATAAAGTATAAGTGATTTACATTCTCTTATTCAGTCCTTCAGTATGATTTTATTCCTTAAATATTTAAATAATATTTATATATATTTAAATCATTAAATATATAATGGAAAAGTGTGAGTTGGATATTGAAGTATTTATTGATCATATACATGTTATTTGGAAATAAAGATTATTGTCTTTACTATTTCTGATTCAGTTCATCTGATTAGGGGTTACAAATGTAGTGATATCTAAAGCCTTATTTGTTTTTATGAGATTTATTTGTTGATACCTCATTACAAATGAAAATGAGTGCTAATAAACTATGTTCATGGTGTATTGGGAATCAATTATCAAATCAATGTAATGGTGCATGATATGTGATTATGGGTTACTTCACTAAGTATGAGTGGAAGTAAAAGTTTTTCATTTGTGAGAAGTGATAGGATAATATTGAAATCCACCAAAATATTTTCAATAGCTTCTACTAAAAGTTTATTTTTTTCATTTTTTTTCTTCACCATACACAACCCCAAATTTTTTGTTTTCCCATAATAATTAAAATATACTAAATAATAAATAATTAATAAGAACATTTATTTTTAGCATAGTTTCATAGAGATAACCTAATGTCTTCTTTATAATATTCTCTTTTAGAGTTTATAAATGCTATTTTTATAGCAAAATGGTTAGAATATATTAATATATTTCATCTTCTAGTATCCACTTTCTAGCCTACCTTACTCCATATAGTCCAATAAAGTAAAAATCATCATAACATAAAACTTGATCCAAACATCAAATTCATGTGCACGAAGGTAAACATGTAGGGTTAAGTATAAAACTCAATTGGATTTCCCGGAATACTTCCCATACACCCTATACATGTAAAAACTCAGTAGGTCATATGTTTTGTAAAATTATTACAAACCTAGTACATCTAATATATTCAAATGAAACACAATATTACAAACAAAATAACAATATTTTTATACAAACAAAAACCAAAAAACCCTAAAACCATCATTTATATATAAAACAACACCCACACACACATTTCAACCATAAAATGAGGTAAATATAAACCTATACCAAAATAGTTCAGTAAATCTCTCCGACAACAATCTTTATCTTACTAAAAAAATTCCCACACTTAAGAAGGATTCCCAAACATCCTCTTTCGAACCAATAATATTTCAATTACATTCACACATAAGTTAGATGCATTAAATTTTATTATAACTCAAACAATAAACCTTACCATAATATTATATTAATATATTAACAATAAATAATATAGAACATATATGAAATCAACTAAATAATCATACCAATATCCATTAAAAAAATTCTCTAAATTCATGTTTTTTATAAAATACTCACTTAGAAAATCAAGATTTGTTTTCTTGAAAATAATCCCACTCAAAAAAATTATCACAATGAATCAACTATATTTATTAACAATTTCATATCTTTTAAATATATTTATTTAGAAAATTAACATTTAATTTATCTAAATTTATTTTTGAATTGAAATAATAATAAGATTCTTTCGCAAATAATAAATTCATAGAATATCAACCTCACATGACCATGATCTATCCCTCACCTACCATTAATTAGAGAATAAATATAAAATAATTAATTTTTATCTATAACCAAAATAATAACAAAATTATAGGAAATATAGACAATCATAAAATTCAATATAAAAAATTGGACACCTCCACTAATGGAATGTAAAAAAACCACCATGTACATATTTAGAATTACATTGAAAAGACCATAATGTTTTTATGGTTTCTCCATGCCTAAAAAATATTATTACACCCAAACCCCTATATTTTACCATTTAAAAGTGGGACAAACAACAATAATAATAAAGATAAGAGAATATGGACGTACCTTAGATTCACAGGGCTTGAAGATGAAGAAATCACTCAATAATTCTGGAGAAATCACCCTAGAATATCCTCTACTATATGAGGGTCAAAATGGGGGAGATCTAATGGGTTTGGGGTAAAAATAAGAACAAATATTTCTTTTATTAAAAACTTAATGACTTCAAAGAATAGTTTCCTTGAACATGGATAAAAATATGAATTTCCCACCACCCAAAAACCTAGGCTATAAGGACATATTTTATGGTCTCTCATACCATGAAATCAACCACACATTTTGTCATGCTTTCCTCTTTTTACTCCAATTCAACTAAAAACATCACCAAACACTCCCAACACTAAAATAACCTCAAAATAAATTAAAAATACTACAAAAATCTATATAAACCACCAAAAACCTCTAATCCTAGAGTAACCCCAGTAAATATGAATATTTATCTTCTATCTAAAAATTGGGGTAGTATAAATCTACACCCTAAAACATTTTTTATACTTACCAAATGAGGAACACAAAAATATTCTAATAATTAACTAAAAATGTGTTTATGATACAAATAACTAAATTTAAAGAGATATAAATGACGAAAAAAATCTTCAGATCCTCAAGAGTGAACCTAGGTTTTGATACATATTTATGTGGGTAGGTGGATAAGGGGAGAAATCACAGAAAGACGGGTGAACTAATGCTCACATAAACCATTCCGAAAAAAATAATTTTATCATATTTATGGTTAGTTTGTAGGATAAACCTCTCTACTTTTTGAAACCAGATTAATAATTAATAATTTAAACAAATTCAGAGGAACCAAAATTTTTACAATGTTCACATATTATTTATGAGTGGTTGGTCCTTGGTGATCAAAAAAATTATTTCATATCTCATTATATTTTTTTGTTACCAATGATTTAAATTATGATAAAACGGTTAAACATAACCCCTTATGATAATATCTTTTAATAATAATAGTGTTCCTCCTGTACCTTTCACAATGATCATTGTAAAAAAATGTAAAAAAAAATAAATTATTAAGCATAAATTGATATAAAAATAACATTTGTTCCTAAAAAAGATAATTCAATTCACCTTTCTGATGCATAAATATTATTTAATAAAAAAAATCACTTTACTCTATATAAATCTATCTGTATAATTTGGGTTATTATCTCACATTTAATCTTAATGAACAAAATATCTTATTGACATCATAAAACCTAGTTTAATATCCTAAACCATGGTTTGGATCGTTCAAAATTAAATTTTTAAACCACGATTGATATATTGATTCTTTTAAAAATAAAAAATCCATTTCTACATTTTATCTCAATGAATTAATTGGAACTACATTGTGTTTGATTTATAACCAAGACATGATTTGTATTCAATAACTTCATAATAATCTTCCATAAACACATTCATCAAAGGAAAAAAATTACATTAAACTATGGAATAATTAAAATAACCATGAATGTTTTTGTATTCCGTTGATTTTGATAGTTTTTCCGAATCCTTCCAAAAAACATAGAAAAATACCTCCACTTTTTAAATTAATTATACATTGATTTTATAAACTATAACATTTTTTCCTTCCTCAAAGAAACTAGTAAATTATATATTATATTTATAGTTACCATGGTTAGAACCATATAAATTCATTGAGACTTATTTATAAGATTTTTGTATTCACGAAAAACCAAAATGTGTTCATCACCCCAGAATGATGTTATTTTTTATTTCATTAAATTTATTAATCCTTTTTAACCTGTAAAACTTTAATTAAATTTAAAACATAACTAAATATTTTTTGTAATCGATACTACTTGAAAAAATTTGCATAACTCATAAATATTCCACTAAATAATATAGTCAGTTGTATTATCCCAATGAAATATTTATCTAAACACCACATTAATTTATTGTTTAATTTTTATGAGATACTTTCATATCTCAGTGTAAATAAAAATATAATGTTGAAAATATATTATTATCCTTTCAATATCCCCTTGGAAAATTAAATATCATCCAATAGATCTTCAAATTTTCCATTCAAGTTCATAAAAGAGCTCCCTGACTTCATTATAGTGACTAATATAAGAATATTTATTGAAAATATATGTTTTTAATATTAAACCTGAAGTAACTTTCCAATAGAAATCAGTTTCTCACATACATTTTATTAAAGTAAGTTTCTTTATTTTTTTACGATTCAAATAAAAAAGAATTTGAAGCACTTAAAAAATTGTAAGACACTCTAATAATTATTTCTATAAATTAAGATAAAACTTTTGAGCTAATGGTCGATGTAATTAATTGATAAATTAAGGAAAATATTAAAAATGAGGATCGTATTTTCTACCCAATTTATTTTTACTTTGTACTATAATATATTCTCAAATGACCAAAAATCTGATAAAGAGAAAATATATATCATTGTTAATTTATTTTGAAATGCTTATACTAAATATTCTACTATATTTAGTGGAAATAAATATGAATTATATATCTTTATGTTTCTTACTGAAAAAAAACATGAAACCAAGTTTGATCCTATGAATTCAGTTATTATATAGGTTTGACATAAAAATAAAATATAACCAATGTTTTTAAACTATGGATAAATATAATTTATCTATATTTAAGAAAAATATTATTAAAGAGGAGTAGAATATAGAGATTCACAATGAGGTCAAGGATGAATGTTAAATTTTGAAAAAATATTGAATTTTGGACAATGTTTTTGTTTGAAAAATAAATACAGATAGATTAAACCACATATAAAAGAATATGGATGAATTAAAAACGTTTTTATCTATTTTTTATAATTTACTTATGGTATTTTATTTAAAGTTGGAGATTATTATATTCACACTAATACAAGAACCGTTAAATTATTGTAGTTCTATTTTATGTTGTTGTTGATAACCTTGACTACTTTTCATACATGTGGGACATACAATTTCAACATATATATCTTGATTGGATTTCCATTTAGATATTAATTTATTAGTAACATATTAATATCTTTTCATGTTTTTATTGAATGATTTAAATGGTTTCATCAATCTAATGTAAATATTATGTGGCATTTAATAACATCCCTTATGGAAAACATATTATTCATTCATTGAATTATTCATGGTGCCCTATAAAATGGAATGGTTTCTATTTCTCCTTGTATTTTTATCGACAGTGAGGTGGAAATTTGTTTCATTAAATTTTATCCATGAATTTTTCTTCATTTTTAGCATCATTTTTCTCACTGAGAAGGTTTTATAACCCATTTGGTGATCAAGAGCCCTCATGAAAAATTATGGGATAAAAGGTTTGGTGTAATACCATCTAAGGATAGAATAATTTGTTTTTTGATGTATAAATAATCATAAAATGTGATCCATCCATTATGAATATGGATTCTACTAAACAGGAATTTTAGGTATTCTATTGTTGTTTTGGTATGATCTAATTTTTTAATAGTTTTTCACATTTGATTCTTGTAGATAGATTCACATGTTTTTAGGTGTTTTTATTTTATTTTTTAACATAAAATTATTAAGTGAAACCCATCTATGGTATAATATCTTTTTTCTTCAAGGATTAGTCATAATAAATTTTATTTTAAAAAAATCATCAATATCATTATAGCATGGAAAATTCCATTTTGTAGCTATGGTTACCATAAAATTCATAGATATTTTCATCAAATAGTAATTATTTTCATGGTTTTTCTTTGCAAGAAATTTTCCAAACACCATGGGATGAACTGCATTATATCATTCTTGTAGTGTAATTCTTTCTGTTTCGCTCATTTTTAAGTGTATTTGGGTACCATGTCATGAAATATGAGGTGGAATCCATGTGGTGGAGAGCATGGTGTGCCTCTATATGAAATCACTATAAAATTAAAAATATCTAAATATCTATGAACAATGTAATTTTGTGTATCATGTATTCAAAGTTATCTGTGGTTAGCTCAATAATATATGTTTCCTCATAGTCCATTCGAAATGGTCAAAAAAATTAAACCATGATATAGAGCATTTTGTGGTGGCCCTTAAATGAAATTTAAAATTTATTTTGATAAAGTTTTACTTCCATATTAAATACGATAAGTGTTATACTTTTAAAAATATCATTTTTCATCCATAAAATTAATATGAAATGTTCATGTTTTTTTAATAAATAAATCATTAATTTATTTACTAAGAATATTCAACTGAAAATTTGAATAAGAATTTTTTACGTGAGATTTTAATTTAAGAAAATGATTAATAATATTTATATCATGTTCTAATATTTAAAATAGTCATTTATTTAGACTTTTTTTATGCTATTTATTCATATAGATATATTTTGTATAGTATATAAAGATTTATTATTAACAAATTTTTGTTATAAGTTTCTTCTAGAATAAAGATCCTGGAATTTTTTTATCGGTATGGAACTATATAATTTAGTTTTAATTTCTATTGACCTTAGTTTTTAGTTAATGTTATTAGATTTAATTATTTATTGGGAATAGTTTGTGTATATTAGGATTTAGATTTATTATTATTTTTATTCTATCTTTAGTAAAGTATCCCTAGAAAGCGGGATATGGGTTTGGACTACCCACTAGTCTTGAGGCTTATGCCTTTTTATAAAATGGTGATGAGTTGGTTATTTATCACTCAGGGCATGGTCATGTAGTTTTTTTCAATTTAATATATCTCTATAACTTTACAAGAATATTTCATGTACCTTATTCATATAATTCATTTATATATGTATTAATATTTTTGGAATATATTTTTTGGTGGGTAACAAAAAATTATGTGTTGTGTAAAAGTTACACATTAATGTTTCATGAACAGATAATTTTATGGATAAAATAAGTATTTGAATAGAAAATAATAAGAATCATGAATGCACAAATAGAATAAAACATCATAAGATACATATTTTACATGACACAATAGTTTTCAATTTAATATCCCCATGATGTAAATTCTGTTTTTGATACTTTGAAAGAAACCCCCCAAAAATACTAGATGTGAGATTCATACTAAAGAAGAACTCTCCATGACATTGATCATCCACTATTTAGGTTATACCCTATAAGAGTGGAAATGTATTATCTTATATTGGGAAATAATGTAATGAGTAATAATGGATCATCCTTTTGTAGAATCTTTTATGTCATGGATCCCCTATGTTTTCATATATTAGATTGTTCTGGATTATTACTATTGGTTACACGTAGCTGAGAAACCCTTAGGAAGGATACTAGAAGAATATAGCTGGGTTTATCTATATTATAGATTGGGAAAGAGTTTCCCACTATAATATAAATGAACCATAAATATTTTTATTTTGATATTTCCCCACCAATATAACTATGTGATTAGAGTAATTCCCCAAGAGATTCATTAAATATTGAAATATTGATCTCATCTCACTAAACATATATGATGTATGTGGCCATAAATATTTGTAAGAGCACTTCCATCAAAAAATGTTTTACAAAAATATGTAAAACATGATACTCACCCAATGATATGATTTTTTATATATTATGGTATACTTAATAATAATCATATTTAGATCAATTAAAGGTATTTCATATAAAGAAGTTATATATTGATACCTCTAGTTGAGAAGTGTTCCAATGTATAAGAATTCTGAGCACCTGAATGTGAATGATATAGATATTAATTTCACAAACAATGAATCATGGGTATTATAATATTTATTCTTCAAAAAAAATTCTGACGAATATAGACATAGAGAAAGAAGATAATTGATAAAGGGAAATACAGATATTCATGATGGAAATGCAGTAGGAGTTATTGTACTAGAGGTTTGCAAATATGATCTGATTTTATCAAGTTTATTAATAATATAATTTTATACCTTCTATTGTATTCTCCCGATATTTTTTTGTTTATATCATATTTGAAAAAAATGGATTTCCACTCTTTATTAATGAAATTTTTATTCTATATATAATATTAAAATGTTTTATGCATTTAGGAAGATAATAAATGGTTTATACATTTTTTATATGGATAATAATATTTATATCATTCATAATAAGAATGATAGAGTTGATTCTAATCCCACTTACCTATAACAATGTGGCATTGGACATAAAAATTAGAAACACATCCAAAAACTCAATAATGGTGGATTATTGAACTCATTCAATTATGAATCATTTGAAATTTATGAATCTAGGTTATTAGTAAAGATGAAAAAATAACCTTTTGTAATAAATGGTTTAAGGGATGGTAGAATATTAGATCTAATATATAATGATGCATATATACAAATGAGTACTTAAGAAATTAGTGGTTTTAGGTACTTCATTACTTATATTGATGAATTTAGTTAGTATGGATATTTAATTCTAAAGAGACAAAAGTATGAAACATTTCAAAAGATGAAGGAGTTTTAGAATGAAGTACAAAGTCAATTGGGAAAATCTACTAAAAATCCTTTCATCTAATCAGGGTGTTGAATACTTAATCCATGAAATCATTAATCCTATAAAAAACTATTGAAATATTTAAAAAAATATCTATATAGAAACACCCTAATGGAATGGTGTGTCTAAATAGAAGAAACATACCTTATTATACATGTCTCGATCAATGATAATTCAATGTGAAATTCCTAATACAATTTGGGTTCATACTCTATAGATGTATTCATTTCTATTAAACCATGTTCTATCATAACAAAGGGATAATAAAATAGTCTATGAATAGAATTAATAGACCGAATTGAAAGTAAATTAGATTATTTGGTTATATTTTTCTATAATTCAGTTATTTGATTATTCCATTTTTTTATGTTTGTTATGTAGTTTAAAATTTTCTGTTTCTAGTTTGGATCTAGAAGACCAATTTATCCAACATAACCAACTATATTTGATAAAAAAAAAATTTAAAAAATATATTATTATTTGATAATGTAAAATGATGTTTAGAAATTAAATAATCATTTAAAATGTTGGATTCAAAATTTTAGCATGTTAATTTTATAAAAATAAATTTCAGACACTAAAAAATGTTTTATATTTTTATATATTTAATTTTTTAAAAATATAACATGATTATGTTGGTTTAATAGACTTATTTAATGAATTTCAGCTATTTTGGTTTTCATTATTTCATGTAGGATGGTTTTGATTAATTATTACCAAAATATAAGTTAGTTATTTTGGTAACCAAAATATCCAAACTGACTGACTACACACACATATATAATGTATTAACGAAGACACCATATGAGAATTAGTATGATAAACATACTAGTTTATCTTATATAAGTATTTAGGGATGTCAAGAATTCATATAATGATTGGATTCTAATAATATAGAATCTATGTTTGACAAATGATTATTTTTTTCTATTCTAAAAAAACTAAAGGATATTATTTTTATAATCGTACATAGATAAATGATTTTGAAGAAAGATTTTCAACAATCCATAACAATGAAAATTATAGTTCATATAGTTAGTGTAAGGAATATTTAACTTTGAGAAGTTTAAGAATAACAAATAAAAAGTTTATTTAATATGTATGTCATTCCATTTTCATAATGAGTTTGGGAAAAAAATTATCTCAAATTACACAAGATTAGGGGTGTGGTAGGACACATTAGGAACACGAGATAAAAGGATTTCTTATGAAAAATTATGTTTATGTAATGTTCATTGGTGATTAAATAATGTTTTACCATGAGTCCATTGATATTTTTAATTCCATTAAATGGTTAGAATTCATGAAATATGAAATGGACTCCATGTACACTAATAATCTTTGGAACTTGGTGGAGGAACTTGATGAGGTTAGAACCATAGTGTGTAAGTGTATTTTCTAAAAGAGATATTACATGGAGGTAGAGAGTCAACCTATAAATTACACATAGTTTTAAAAGGTTACAAAAAGATCTAGTGTATTTACTATAAAGAAAAACTTTCACCTATTATAATGAAAAGGTGCATTCCAATTTTTCTTTCTATATCAGTTCAATATTATTATGAGATATATAAAAAGGATATCGAAATAACTTTACCTAATATTAATTTAATCTATGATGTATATATAATACAAAACAAAGGTTTTTATATTTCAAATGAGACTGAAAATGTATGAAATCTACAATAGTCCATTTATAGAATAATGTATCATTCTTAGAGTTAGAATATCTAGTTTTATAATGAAATCAAAGTGTTTAGTATCATCATGAACCCAAATTATTCCAATTCATATAATCATATTTTTTTAGTATAGAAGTGTTTCTAATATTTTATATAAATGAAAAACTAATTAATAAAAAATAAATTCTGAATATTCAACCCATTATAATGTAGCTATGTAAGTACTTATCAATGAAATACATGGGTGAAACAGTCTATATACCAAGTATAAGGATCTACATTGATGGATCAAATAGGTTTCTTAGAATTATACAGGATACATACATTGGGAATGTGCTAAAAATTGTTATCATGGAAAACATTAATAAGGATACTTTACCATAATTAGAAGGAATAAGGTTAATAAAGCTTCAAGATCCTTTTAAATAGTTAGAAACAATGGATAAAATTCCCTTTTCATCCAACATTGGCTAAATCATGTATTCCTTATTATGTACTTGAGTTGATGTAAACTATGATATTAGAATGACCTGTATATACAAATCCAATCCTAGCGAGTCATTGGATTACTGTTAAAAACATCATAAAATACATCATAATTATTAATGATATGTTCATATTCATTTGAGAAGATGGTGAACACTATGTGGAAGGTTACACATGTGTGAGTTTTCAATATAAAAAGGACAATATGAATTATCAATATGGTTTTTTCCTAAATAGCGTACTTAAAATAGATCCAATCAAGAAATCATAGAAAATCCAATAATCTTGGAAGAGTATATCACTTTATCAGACACCATGAAGGAAGATATTTGGATAAAGATGGTAATCTTATAACATATAGTGATTCCCAACATTTATGAAGTGATTGTGATTCACACCAAAAATAGTGAATTTGTTTAGTAGGATAAGGAACCTTGGTATCACCAAATAACCATAATTGTTTTTTGAAAATATCATCTCAATTGATAGATAATTGGGAGGGTAAATGTAAAGATCATTTGGGTTGCTATAAAGGATATTATAATAGATCCAGTAATGAAGTAATTATTATAGTAACAACATGATGTACATTTTTTATATCTAGGTATTAGATACTGGATATATTATTGTAATAGATAAATTTTGTATCACTATTTCATAATAATGGAAACCTCTTTTTACCATTCATTCATTTGTCCTACATTTTTCATTACATGAATTGTTGAATGATGAAATCCCCACAAAATACAATTTTGATTTTCCCCCAATTAATGATAATCATGATGTATAATGGGTTGTAAGGATATGTTAATATTACCATGAATAGATTATTATAATCATTACAAAGGTTTGAATATTGGATACAGAGAATAGATTTATTAGATAATAAGTACAAATTTGTAACTTATATTGACCCACTAAAGTAAATTTCATGGAGTATTATACAGTCATCGATATAAAAAAGTATATATTTTTATTGTTATCAATCTTCCATAAAATCAGTTAGAAAGATAAAAAAAGATATCCTTCATACATTGAAACCTTACATACACAATTCAAAAAGAATTAGCTATAATAGGTGTGGTTGGGTACGCTTCTGATTATGTTATTAGTTACATCATCACTAAGATTGGAATCTTTAATTTATATGATGATTGAACACATATGGACTTTAATTAAATTAGATTTAAAAATAAATTTCCATGTTTAGTTGAGTCCCATATTATGTTTCCATAGAGTAAGACGAGGTACATATGGTGTGCTCATCTATTTGATGAATTTCATGGTATGTATTCATCTACTCAACCTGTAATTTTTAGAGAATCAAGAAAATATGAGCTGGCCTATACTAGATTAACTTGTTCCATTTCATGTGGTCACTTGATATCATAGAAAAGGGATTAAACATGTATTAAAATGATGTATTTGATACATATTTTGGTAGACATGTTGATATATATATATATGAGGATGTTTGATGGAGATCACATTAGAGCCTTTAATGGATTGAATAACAATGGTTATTTACTATAGTCCACTCATTTATTACATTTATGATATTGGGATTTTATATTTGTTTTCAATGCCTCAAAGTAATTTTGAGTTACAAAGTTAGGCATTTATATAAGGATTATGTTTTGGATAATGTGTTTGTTATAAAAATGAAGAGAGGTAAATAAAACCATATCCAGAAGTATTTCGATGGATTAAAAAAAGTGTGAATATTTTTTAGAAAAAATAACTTTGGGATTTTAGTTTATATGGTATATTATTAGATGTTCACAAGAAAAGGAACCAATACACTATGGTGGTGCTTTTGGATGTTATGTTTTATAGAATTTAATTTTTTTCATACTCCTAATACAAAAATTTTCCATTTATTTCTCTAATGTGGTTTTTACCATTTGATATTAATTTAATTCCAATGGATCAAATCATTTATATGAATTCATTGAATAATTTCAATGGTCATATTAATGAGCTGTAATTTATGGGTACCATTTGATGACATATGCTATAGATAGTCTGTTTTAAAACCATAAAAAGAATCATGGAGTCTAATAAATGGGAATGAATTCCCCCATTCAATCTTTCATAATTTATGGTGAGGTTATCATCAGTTTCATAAAATGTTTTTGTGAATATATATTCCTTCATGATCATTGTTTACCAGATAGAAAAGGAACTTTCATCCTTTTTATGTTCAATATTCCTCATGAAAAATTATTGGATTCAGGGGGAAATGTAATCTCCAAAAGGCATGAATATTTTTTTCTCGGATCTCATGATCACCATCAAATATGATTTATACTATATGAATATGGTGGCTGAAACACTTTCATTATAAGTATGTTATAATAATTTTGGTATGCTCTATTATTTGAATAATTTTTTGTGTTTGATTCTTAGAGATATATTCTCTTTTGTTTAGTATTTCTTCTTCTTCCTATGACCATATCATGATTAAGTGAAACCTAGTAATTGATAGGCAATTATGGTTTATAAAAATAGTGGGCTTGGGTACCTTATTCCTAAAGTTTAAAACCATGTAAATTCAGGGTTCAAAACTCTAACAATTGGTATTTATGATATATAAATTATTAATTGTTAATTACTTATGATAATTTATTTCATTTTAGTTATTAAATATAAATAATTATTAATTACATTTTTTAATTAAAAATATATGAATATGTTTTTTCAATTTAATTATGAATTATTATCTATTATTTATATATTATATCTTAGTATTATAATTAGAGGAAATTATAATTACAAATTATTCTTTATGAACTAGATATGTAACGCCAAGAGATATTATATATAGTCATCCATAATATATATGATGTATTTGATAACATGCATTACACATGACCTTGAGTCTAAATAAACCACGATATATTATGGCCTATATAACGCAACCATTGAATTGTAGGGTATGAATAAGATTAATAACATTATGAAATATATATAGAAATTTTTTCCTTAATACAAATTTATTTATTAATTCCCAATAAATAATCATTTAATTTTAACAAAACCATTTCATGATTAAAAGAACTATTTTTGGAAGAATTTTTTTGGTGTTATGAATTTTTATTTAAAAAGGTATATTGTTTCCTATTATAAATTTATTTTAATTACATTTATTGTTAATTTTTTTATAATCATTCATAAATTAGTAATCTAATTTTTAGTAATGGAGATAAAATCATATGAAGTCAGAAGTTTTATTTTTCAAAAAATTGTATTACATGCCAAATGTTCTTTTACAATATTGAAATAATTAAAAAATATTGATTAATTAATCTATTAATATTTTTAAATTATATATTCAATCATATATTTTAACATTAATCTTGTATTATTTACTAGTTAAAATGGAAAAAATATACTTTTATGCTTAAAATTTTACTTTCATAAAAAATTTTATCATTACATTTTATGTACTTAATTTAATGTTAACTTCTTCCAATTCATAAAATATAATTTTATAAAATGGATTCCAGAATTTTAATTTCAATTTAATTATTTTTAATTATTAAACTTTTATTTTTTTATAATGAATAATAAAAATAGTAAAAATGTGTTACCATAGTTTGGGTTAAAATGGGTAAATGTGGGGGGTTAAACTAAGAGATTAGAATAGAAATTCCACTTAAATAGTCTAAATCATATTTCTTGAAGATATTTTAGAGATATTATATATTAAGTTTTATTTATTGGCCATTTTTTCACCTTTATAATGAAGTGACAATTATTTAAATCTTTTACGTAATTATATGTGTAACCCTACTATCTCTTATTAAAGGGAGCCTATATCCCCCCTCTTTCATAATCATTGAGTATTATAAATTATATAATACCTACCCATAAAACTCTCTATATTACTTACATTATTTCTAGATATCTCGATCTTTCCTTAAGACTATCCTAATAATTCTTAAGTTGTAAGACAAAGGAAGTTTCTCAAAGAAGAGGTAATTGTCTTACCTGAATCTTTTAAATTCTATTTCTTATTATACTTCCTATAATTCCATTATATAAATCAATATATAATTAATATAATATTATAAATTTATAGATATATTATTATTATTATTATGGGAAAATCATATTCTAGAGTCATTCCATAAAATGGGAATCGAAAGTATCGCTCATGCGTACCTGTGGACTACCATGTCCACCTATCAATATAAATAATTTTCCATCAATACCATACATTGATGGATAAAATTATGTATTTAACAAATATATATTATATTTATAAGGACCCAGCCTTATTAAATACATAATATTGAATTTAGTCAAGAAAAAAACTTACTTTTACATTGAGGTTCTTTTCAAGTTTAGATCTTTAGAGAATTGGTACAAAACATTCATAACATTAAACATTGTTATATAGTGGATACCATAAAAATAGTTTCCATTTTTCTCAAAATATAAAACATTAAAACTTAAAACAAGACTCCTTGACAATTCTTAAACATTTAATGTGTTTTCCTTCCTAGTATTACACATCCATTAACCTGTGAAAAATCATTTAAAAACTTGGTATGAGCACAAAAGCTCAGTAATGGATGGAAAAGAAGGGAAAATCACATTAGTCCATGAATACTCATAATGTATGAAAACATTTTCAAACGAAGTGATTTTCACCCATAAATACTTACTTCATGTAACATGAGATTTACACAAGATCCACACAAACATGTTAACATGAATATAATCATAGAGGTATCTTGGGGGCATTACTTACAAAATCTTGTAACCATCTTGGCTACCTTAAAATTTGTGACCCTCACGGCTACCTTACTTTGTGTAACCATCACAGTTACACTTGCCGTAACCATACGACCGACCTCCAACTTACTCATACCCAATGAATTGGAAGGAAATATAGGTCTCACCCTTAATTATAAACAATTCCCAAGAACCAAAACTTAATCATACAACATGTATAATAGCATAAAAACATTGGTTTTGAATTTTGTAAAAATAGAATTTTAAAAGAAGATTTTAGAAGAAAAGTCCCTCGTAAACATCATATACATGAAGTGAGGCTTTATAGAGTGGATTGAATGTGTATATAATCTATAAATACACATTATTAAACATATTATAAT
The DNA here is from genome assembly GCA_963277665.1 of Viscum album. Taxonomy (NCBI): domain Eukaryota; kingdom Viridiplantae; phylum Streptophyta; class Magnoliopsida; order Santalales; family Viscaceae; genus Viscum; species Viscum album. Next base: position 387,405,395 of record OY728141.1, on the reverse strand, counting down.
CATAATTCATCACAAAAACAATTTAAATACCACATAAAAGATGAAGTAGAATGTTAACCCAAAGAATGGAAATCGGGTTAAGAATTCCCTTACCTTAGGCTTGTCTTACTTCAAACTTGTTTAAAACTCCTATATAATGGTTAAAAGAGTGTTATTAGTTTTTTACAGAAACGTTTTCATGTTTATAACATCTTATATGGTCATTTTGTAACCTCATTTGACCCCTTAATTGTTAATATTTTGTTCCTTGCATTATTTTCGGTGAGTTCTTTTATGATTTTCATGATTGGTTCATGATGAATCGTTCTTGTTGATTGGAAGTGAAACTCCAAGGAATGGATTAGTATTTAAATATTTTCCATACCATAATTTATACCATTTATCACATTGATTCTTTATATGAGAATGACTTATAAGTTAAAACATTAATGATGTTCGTTTAGATCATTTTAGTGGATTTTTGATAATAACAACCTCATTTTGTCTTATAAATTAGAACCATGAGTAAAAAATAATTCCAGAACCATATATGAGTCATAAAACATATATAATAACCTGGTTCAACCATATAAATTTTTTCATGACCAGAATTGAAAGAATTAATGGAAATTGAAAATACATCGTCCACGATGTCGGTAATTCGACACAAATGGACAGTGTTTATATTCTTTAAATAAGTGGAAGAGGAGTAGAGTAATGATGAGAAATTTTCCATAAAGATGAGAAAATTATGAATATACATGATTATGGAGATTTCATGCCTCTTGGATAAGAGGTAGTGAGGAAATAAGAAAAAGGAATCATGAAATAAATGAAAATCTTGAGAAATGTCTCACGAAAATTTGGCAGCCTAACGACGTCTCTTAAAATTTCATAAAAAAGATTGATGAGAGGAATGGAATATCTCATCATTCATACAAAATATGGACAGTAAGGGGGAATATTTAATCAAATATCCCAACACAAGACAAAGGTAATGGAAGAGAATAACATAAAATGAAAGAAAAGAAAGAAAATAAAAGAGGATGTTTACCTGTTGATCTCTTTCCCTTGAGATCCTCCTTAAGGGATTTTATTTTGGTATTTTGGTGAGACCAGAAGCTCTAGGACGTGGTGAAGAAGATTGGGGAGCTAATTTGGATGAAATTAGACAATTCTAAAGGCTTGAGATGTGTGGGAGGAAGAGGGGAGTGAGGGGGGTATTTATAGTGGAGGAGGGGAGGTATTTTAGATTATTATAATCATTATTATAATATTTTACTCAAGACTATGAATAATCTCACTTCATGTAACCTTAAATAGTAATAATGTCATTTTAGTTAGAATCAAGTGGGCTTACATCATCATTTAATCACCTATGATGTAGTAAAACAAGTATTTAGCATTTATCGTATTTTATCGTATTTTACTATTCATAAAAAATTCTTGAATTTCAGAAAAATCCCAAAAATTTACCCTAACCATTTTTCAACATGTTGAATTCAAAAATGAAGTCCATTTTTGAAAAATAATTTTCTAAATATTAGTAATTTAACTTTTAAATAAAAGAATACTTAATTCAAAAATTAACTGTTCTAATTCTACAACTACTTCTTTATCACAATGAAAAATTTACCAAGATGTTATTATATTATATCCTTAAGAAAATAAAATAATAATAAAATTTACTATTCATTAGGGTCATATTAATATTAATAAGGGTATGTTAATATTTACAGAAAAACAATTTGGTTTCATTAGACCCTAAATAACATACTAAACACAGTTGTAGATGACAGTTTCTGGAAATTCAGAACATAGAAGTAGAAAAGTTATGTTTTAAGGGATAATTAAAAATATCTACTTAAAACTTAGTTACATGCATTTCTATTTATTTTTAGAAAAATATGGGGTGTTATATTATCCCCACCTTTTTGAAATTGCATCCTCACAATTTTATTTACTTATTAAACAACTGAGGGTATTTTTCTCTCATAATATTTTTAGAATCCCATGTTGCTTCTTCAACCATGTGGTTTCTCCACAAAACCTTTACCTGGTGGATTACCTTATTCCGAAATACCTGTTCCATTTGATCAAGAATATGAACTGGTTTCACTTCATAAGAAAGGTTCTCTTCTAGCTGAACTTCTTCTGGGTTCAAGACATGTGATAAATCTAGTACATACTTTCTCAACATCGAAACATGAAAAACATTGGGTACCTAAAACAAACTCAGAGGCAAAGTTACGCGGTATGCAACTATTCCGAATTTCTCCAAGATTTCAAAAGGACCGATGAACCATGGAATTAGCTTTCCTTTTTTTCTGAAATGCATCACACATTTCCAAGGAAAGATTTTAAGGAAAACATGGTCACATACCTTGAAAGAGAAGTCTTTCCTATTGTTATCTGCATATCTTTTCTACCTACTCTGAGCTGTCCTCATCTGTTGCTAGATCATCCTCACTTTCTCAGCAACTTCTCTAAACAATTCTGGCCCCATCAACTTTCTTTCACCAACTTCATCCCAAAATTATGGAGTCTAACACCGCTTCCCATACAAGGCCTAAAAAGGTGCCATCTTAATACTAGAATGAAAACTGTTATTATAAGAAAACTCAACTACAGAAAAATGCAGATCCCAACTTCCTTGATAGTCTATTGAACAAGATCGAAGAATATCCTCCATAGTCTAAATCGTTCGTTCTGACTACCCATCTGATTGAGAATGAAAAGCTGTACTGAAATTTAACTCTTTACCCAACAACTTATAAAGTCCCTTCCAAAAGTTATAAGTGAACCTGGGATCTCGGTCAGACACAATAGAAAGAGGAACTCTATGTAACCTGATAATCTTCTTGAGGTACAATCGAGAAAGCTAATCCAAAGTCATTGTATCTTTAATAGAATGAAAATGTGCAGACTTTGTTAGTCGATCAACAATAACCCAAATCGCATTGTTACCTCAAGAAGTCCTTGGTAGTCCCACCACAAAGTCCATCGATATATTCTCCCATTTCCACTATGGTACTGGAAAATCCTGAAGCATCCCCTTCGGTAATTGCCGCTCTACTTTAACCTTCTAACATGTCAAACATTTAATTGTAAAATTAGCAATATCTCTTTTCATCCCATTCCACCAATAATACTCACGAAGGTCTCTATACATCTTAGTAAATCCAAGATGAACAGAAAATGGAGAACTATGAGCTTCACACAATAATTCTTTCTTCAATTGGGAATCACAAGGCACACACAACCTTTTTCCAAATCATGAAACACAATCTTTATCAAGATTAAATTCTAGAAACTTACCCATTTTAACCAATTCTACCTTTTTCTGTAGCTCACGTGCTTCCCTCCGCGCTTTCTTAATTCTGTCTGACAACGAAGACTAAACTAAAACCTAAAACAAACAGATATATTCCCTGCACTAGAAACTTCAAGGCCAAAATTCATCAAATCGTTAATCAAGGGATCATGTTCCAAACGTAGCATGGTTAATGAGGCATGATGTTTCTGACTTAAGGAATCTGCTACTTTGTTTGCTTTTCCAGGATGGTAATTAATTGTGCAGTCATAATCCTTTATCATTTCTAGCCATCTTTTCTTCCTCATGTCTAATTTCTTCTGAGTGAATATATACTTTAGAATTTTATGGTCAGTATATATTTGGAATTTTGTTCCATATAGATGATGCCTCCATATTCTCAAAGTAGAAAACCACAGCTGCCAATTCCAAATCATGTGTGGGATAATTTACCTCATGAGGATTAAGTTGTCTCGAAGAATAGGAAATTAACTAATCATTCTGCATCAAAACACAACCAAGTCCCTACAAAGAATCATCACTGTAGATGACAAACTCACCATTCCAGGAAGGTAAGGCCAAAACTAGAGCATTCACCAATCTCTTCTTCGGTTCCTGAAAACAAACATCACATTCCTCTATCCAAAAAAATTTAACCCCTTTCTGTGTTAACTTAGTTATCGGGCTAGATAACTGTGCAAAGTTCTTAACAAACCGATATTAATAACTTGTTAAGCCCAGAAAACTACGAATCTCTATAACATTTGTGGGTCTTGTCCATTCATCAACTAATTTTGTTTTGGAAGGATCAACTATTATTCCATCCTTATTTACAATGTGACCATGAAAAGAAATCTGTTGCAACAAAAATTCAAACTTTATGAATTTTCCATATAGTTTCTTTTCTTTTAATGTTTGTAAAACAACCATTATATGTTTTTCATACTCCTATTTATTTTTAGAAAATACCATAAAGTCATCAATAAATAAAACCAAAAACTTATCCAAGAACTCATGAAATACTTTATTCATAAGATTCATGAATACAACAGGTCCATTAGTTAATCCAAACAGCATAACAACAAATTCATAATCTCATATCTAGTATGAAACATTGTTTTTGGAATGTAATCCTCCTTCACCTTCAGATGATGGTATCCGAATCTCAAGTAAATCTTGGAAAAATACTGAGCACCCTGAAGCTGATCAAACAAGTCAATAATATAAGGAAAAGGATACTTGTTTTTAACAGTGATGTTATTCAAAGATCTATAATCAATGCAAAGTCTCATGGAACCATCTTTCTTTTTAACAAACAAAACAGGGGCTCCCCATGGTGAAGTGCTAGGACAAATAAAGCCTTTGAAAAACAAATCCTGCAACTAATTTTTCAATTTAAAAAGTTCTATTGGAGCCATACGATATGGGGGTTTTGAAATTGGCTTAACATCAGGAGCTAATTCAATTGTGAATTCGACTTCTCGATCAGGTATGACACTGTGTTACTCATCAGGAAAAACATCAAGGTATTCATTTACCTCTGGCACATCATTAATTTGAATAGTACCCTTGTTTTCAACAATATGAGCAAGATACCTTTCATTTCCATATTTCAATAATTTTTCAGCTTCCTGATATGTTATCAATTGTATGGGTTCATTCTTGTATACAAACAGAAACTCTTTCTGAAAAAAAAAACTTTTTTAGCTCTACAGTCAATCTTAGCATGGTAATCAAAATGGAAGTCCATCCCAAGAATAAAATCAAACCCAACTAAGGGTAAAACAACAAGGTTTGCAAGTAATGTCTTTCCACAGACCACAATAGAAAGATTTCAATAATTCATATTTACTATAACATTTCCCCCTTGTGTTTTAACAACATGTTCAGGTCTCATTTGTTGAGGTGATATTTCCAATTTTCCAGAAAATTTCTCAGAGATGAAGGAATGTGTAGACCCTGTATCAAACAAAACATTAGTAAAATCTGAGTGAAAAAACAAAGTAATTGATGCAACTTCAATGGATGGCCCGACGTCTGCTGATGCTGTCGCAAAGGATCTCACTACACCTTTCTGCTTGTATTATGGCTTCTTTTCATCATTCGGATCTCTCTTTGGGCAGACATTTGCATAGTGACCCGTCTCACCACATTTAAAACACTTTAAAGTTTTCTTATCAGGATTAGTATTTGGATCATTTTCATTGCAATCTCGGGCCATATGTCCAAACATATCACATTTAAAACACTTCCTAGTTTTTCTAATACATTTTCTAGGGTTCTTCTTGACACACTTTTCACAAACTGGAAATTTTATTTTCCTACCATCATATTTCTTTGGTTGATTCTTGTCCATTACTTGCCAACTAGACCTATTATTATATTTGTTTCCAAAATGCAAATGATCATCAGCAAACTTCATCTCTACCCTCTCAGCACATTGGACAAGTTTCTCATAACTTTTGAATTCACGGGGGTCCAATGCCCTTTGATAACTTGGCTTCAATCCTGAGTAAAAGCAGTTGATTTTTCTATTGAGATCCAGAATAAGATTTGGAGCATACCTTGCCAGTCGGGTGAAGTTCGCTTCATACACAACCACCGAATATTCCTCTTTATGTTTCAATTTAAGTAATTGCTTCTCCATTCTAAGTCGCACCACCTTAGGAAAATATTTTTCAAGGAAAAGACTTTTAAATTCATCCCATTCTAAGGAATAAAAATCATCTCTACCCATGATATTCCATACCATTAACCACCATTGATCAGCTTCCCATTTAAAATATTAAATGGAAAGACTTAGATTTTGATTGTCTGAACATCCCATAACATCAAATATCTTTTCAAGGGCTTTGATCCGTCATTCAGCTGCCACTGGGTTAGAAGATCCATTGAAATAAGGAAGATGTTTCCTCATAAAATGTTCCACCACTATCATGTTCCATTGTGGTACCTAAATTGTTCATCTTTCATGGATGCCACCACCATTTATATCATGTTTTAGCTTGGCCATTACTTTCACAAACTGCTCAGTTCCAATCCCTACCATTCCGGGCTGTAGATCAGGAAGGATGTCATTTTGTCAGTGTCTCTCCTCTTCACCAACCCTGTTCCTTCTACGGACAACCATTCTGAAAAAAAATGTCTTAGATGAAGTAAAATTTAAATATTTAAATTCTATAACATTTCAAATTAAACATAGAGTAAAAATCATTTATGGTATTCTATTAACATCACCCTAACCCCTAAAGTTATCTAAACCATCCTCTGATACGAACTATAAGGACCCGGCCTTATTATATACATAATCTTGAATTTAGTCAAGAAAAAAAACTTCCTTTTAAATTGAGGATCTTTTCAAGTTTAGAGATTTATAGAATTGGTACAAAACATTCATAATATTTCACATTGTAACATAGTGTATACCATAAAAACAGTTTCCATTTCTCTCAAAATATAAAACATTAAAACTTAAAAAAAGACTCCTGGAAAATTCTTCAACATTTAACATGTCTTCCTTCCATTTATTACACATCCATTATCCTGTGAAAAATCATTTAAAAAATTTGGATGAGCACAAAAGCTCAGTAAGGGATGAAAAAGAAGGAAAAATCACATTAGTCCCTGAATACTCACAACATATGAAAACATTTTCAAAAGACATGCTTTTCACCAATAAATACATAATTCATGTAACATGAGATTTAAAAAATATCCACACAAACATGAGAACATAAATATAATTATAGAGGTATCTTGGGGCATTACTTACATAACTTTGTAACCATCTTGGCTACCTTAAAATTGGTAACCCTCACGACTACCTTACTTTGTGTAACCATCGCAGTTACACTTGGTGTAACCATACAACCGACCTCCAACATACTCATAACCAATAAATTGGAGGAAAATATAGGTCCCACCCTTTATCATAAACAATTCCCAAGAACCAAAACATTATCATAAAACATGAATAATAGCATAAAAACATTTCTTTTGAATTTTCTAAAAACAGAATTTTAAAAGAATATTTTAGAAGAAAAGTCCCTCATAAACATCATAAACTTGAAGAGAGACTTAATAGAGTGGATGGAATATGTATATACTCTATAAATACACATTATTAAACATATTATCATCATAATTCATCAAAAAAAAATTAAATACCACATAAAAGATGATGTAGAATGTTAACCCAAAGAATGGAAATCGGGTTAAGAATTTCCTTACCTTAGGCTTGTCTTACTTCAAAATTGTTTAAACCTCCTGTGTAAAGTCTAAAAGAGTGTTATTTGTATTTTACAGAAACATTTTCATGTTTATAACATCTTATATTGTCATTTCATAACCTCATCTCAACCCTTAATTGTTAGTATTTTGTTCCTTTCATTATTTTGGGTGAGTTCTTTTATGATTTTCACGATCGGTTCTTGATGAATCGTTCTTGTTGATTGGAAGTGAAACTCCAGAATGAGAATGGGGTAGTATTTAAATATTTCCAGTACCATAATTTATACCATTTATTAGTTTGATTCTTTATATGAGAATGACTTATATGTTAAAACATTAATGATGTTCGTTTAGATAATTTACTGGTTTTTTGATAATAACAACCTCATTTTGTATTATAAATTTGAACCATGTGTACAAAAGAATAACAAAACCATATATGAGTCATAAAACATATATTATAACCTGGTTAAACCATATAAATTGTTTCATGACCAGACTTGAAAGAATTATTGGAAATTGAAAATACATCTTCCACGTTGTCGCTAATTCGACACAAATGCACAATGTTTTTATTCATTAAATAAGTGGAAGAGGAGAAAAATACTGATGAAAGATTTTGCATAAACATGATAACATTCTGAATATACATGATTCTGCTGATTTCATGCCTCTTGGATAAGATGGATTGAGGAAATAAGAAAAAGGAATCATGAAATAAAAGAAAATCTTGAGAAATTTCTCACGAAAATTCGGCAGCCTAACGACATCTCTAAAAATTTCATAAAAACAAGATTGATGAGAGGAATGGAATATCTCATCATTCATAAAAAATATGGACATTAAGGGGTAACATTTAATTAAATATCCCAACACAATACAAAGGTAATGGAAGGGAATAACATAAAATGAAAGAAAAGAAAGAAAATAAAAGAGGATGTTTACCTCTTGATCTCTTCTCCTTGAGATCCTCCTTAAGGGATTTGATTTTGGTCTTTTGGAGATACCAGAAGCTCTAGGAATTGGTGAAGAAGATTGGGGAGGTAATTTGGCAGAAATTAGACAATACTCTAGGCTTGAGAGGTGTGGTAGGAAGAGGGGAGTGAGGGTGGTATTTATAGTGGAGGAGGGGATGTATTTTAGAGTATTTTAATCATTATTTTAGTATTTTACTCAAGACTATGAATAATCTCAATTCATGTGACCCTAAATAGTAATAATGTCATGTGAGTATGAACCAAGTGGGCTTACAGCATCCTTTCATCACCTATGATTCAGTAAAACAATTATTTATCATTTATCGTATTTTATCATATTTTACTATTCATAAAAAATTCTTGAATTTCAAAAAAATCCCAAAAATTTACCCTAACCATTTTTCAATTTATAGAATTCAAAAATGAAGCCAATTTTTGAAAAATAATTTTCTAAAGATTATTAATTTAACTTTTCAATAAAAGCACACTTAATTCAAAAATTAACTGTTTTAATTCTACAACTACTTCTTTATCACAATGAAAAAATAACCAAGATGTTATTATCATCTATCCTTAAGAAAATAAAATAATAATAAAATTTACTATTCATTAGGGTCATATTACTATTCATATTACTATTCATAAGGGTATGTTACTATTCACAAAGAAACAAGATGGTTTCATCAGACCCTAAATAACATACTGACATAGTTATAGATGACAATTTCTTGAAATTCAGAACATAGAAGTAGAAAAGTTTGTTTTAAAGGCTAATTAAAAATATCTACTTAAAACATTGTTCCATGAATTTCTATTTATTTTTATAAAAACTTGGAGTGTTACAATATTTATGATAAAATTTTGATTCTATAACGATAAAATATTTTTATCTTTATTTCATTCAATTTTCTAGAAAATGGAAACAACGTTCATGCATACATACATACTACCATCTTTCAGAATATTGCAATACATTTTTATATATATAACTTTTATAGATGGTTATAAATATTTATATAACAAATTTATATGATATTTATTTCATGATTAAAATTTAGATGAGGGTTTAACCATGTTCAAGTTTCCTAGACCATAATTTTTGAATCAAAACAAATATGAAAAATAAATCATTTAACACCTGAAATGATAGTGATAATGAAATAAGGTTAACGAACATAGGACATGATTTTATAAGTAAAACATGTATATTATTATAGTTATTAATATAAATCTATTATATAAGTATAGTAAATTTTAATTCATTATATATGATATCAAAATCACTTACAAAGAAATTTGGACTTGAGGTGAGGGTTTTATGTTACAATATCACTTTTTACCAAGATTGTTTATTATTAAATTATTAATGTTGAAATTATTTTATCTCTATTAGAATAATAATAATAATTTTCTTATCCAATGATTATTTCTAGAAATAACTATACTTTGATTCAATTTCTCTCTCTCTAAGTACTCAAAATTCTAAAAGAATGTTTTCTAATAAAATCAACATTGTTTTTTCTATTCATTTATGAATATTTTTATTCAATTTGAATATTTTCTTTGAAGTTTTTTTAAAAAATATGTACTATTCTTTTATGATTTCTTAAATTCATTCTTACCCATATTTTAATCACTATAATATTTTAAAAGGAATATTCTTGTCTTTTTCAGAATGAGGTACTTTTTATTCAAGGAGTGAATGGAATAATTGTTTAAATGATTACCACATGAGTGGATTTTACCACCACCAATACAATTATTTGTCTTTAATATTCATTTATAAGTTCACATTATTCTTTTCAATGAAACTTTTCTCTAATATTATGGGATTTTTTACAATTTAAATAAGTTATTTCAAAATGAAAAGGGTATTTTCCTTGATAAATGTTGTAGTGATCTTTTAATATAAATTTTCTCTATGGAAATATCCATTTATGTTACTTGTGATTCACCAAATATATGATCCAATGATACCATATTTATTCATTCACTAGATGGTTTATTATTAAGATGATGAAATACAGATGCAACCCATTTTATTTTCCCTGAGAGAAGTAATGGAAAAATGATAAATGTTTTCATAATATTGGGGAATACATATGAATGGATTATGATAATCTTATGGGTGGGACTATTATATCCCTCAAATTTTTTATGTAATATTAAATGTTTTTTGAGCTCAAAGGGTTTTATTTAAAGCTATCCAATGCCAAAAAGAGGGAACATGGTTAGTCATCCCAAGACTAAAAGTGGTACATATGTGGTTAGCCTAATCCTAACATGTAGCGAATGTCTTGTTGGGTATCATTAACATAATATTTCTATGATTATGAAAATGAAACAGTTTTTATGCCATAATATATGAAATATTCTTGTACATTTGATGAGATATCATGATTTTTGATTCTTCTATGATTCATGTCTTATGATTTTCCAAAGCCATATCCTGGGATTATGATATATGAATCGATGGGTATGATTTTTAAATATCAATCTGATATTGTCATGCCCTTATTCCCATATTATGCATATGTTATACTTATATATGACCAATGACTAATATATTCCCATTTTACCTATACTGATCATATGAGATCACCCTTTCTTATGTTTTCATTCCTTAGGTTATGAAAAAAAAATTAAGTAGGGAATTTTTCAGAATTGTACTATATAAGAAGATCTGTTTGGGAGATATTGAAATTAATCCATTAAATATGATAATTACATATCTAGTATTCAAATAAACAAAACATTTATGGTTCTAGAGTTTATATTATACTGAGATTTATTGAATATTAATCAAAATGATGTTATATTTATGTTTATAATGATTGGATCACTTTAGTTGGTATCAAAATAGAGTTTAGTTATTTTTTAAGATTAAGATTAGGGTACACTTATAGAAACCCTTAGGGTATGTATATGTATAAGAAAGATTCCTAAATATTTAATAAATTAGATATTTCTTGGTATTCCTAAAAAATTCATCATGTATGGACACCAAAAAGAGTATTTTACTATGAAATAGATATACCTAGAGGTAAAAAATATTAAATGGGGAAGATTGGATATTAAATTGTGCATCATCGATACATGATGAATGGGACTCAGACTACAAACCTGGATAGAAACACCAAAGGGATATGATTGGGTTAATTTAATTTATTTATTATGATCCATTATAAATATGTTTTATAGATACTTAACACATATAACCTAGATTAAACCTAATGTTTCATAGATTTAAAATAATGTGTCATGATTTAGACATTTTATAACTGAGATTTCTTTTTTGTATGATTAATTTAAATGATTATAATTACTGAAACCAATATTTTTAGATTTAGTCAATGGTTTGAACCTATAGTAATCATATTGAAACTAAATTTGATAGAAAATGAATTTATTATACTCCCAAGAAACCAATTATTATAGGGGATTTAATGTATAATATTATTTCTATGATTATACAAATTTAATAAAATATGAATCATACTAATATTCCAAATGAGGAAAATAGGGAATAATGTACTATTTAGTCCTTCAAAATATAACATGTAACATATTTTGTGAGTCCACTAGCTCACTTATTTTATATAAATATATTAGTACCATGGAAAATATATTTTCTATTCTCTAACGTTCAGATCATGAAAAATTTATTTTGGATGTTTACCATTTTGAAGAAAAATTAAACCGTTGGTAAAATATTGTTCAAAAAAGAAGGAAACATGATGAAATTGAATCTATGTAGTGGGATAAATTTAAGAGTTTATTTTCCAATGAGTAATTTCCTCACATTATTCATATGATAATGAAGATTGAATTATTTAATAGAAAGAAGAGGTATGATGAATCCATTATCAACTATGAGAATAATCATATAAGAATTGTGAGGTATGCTTCTTTAATTATCATCCTTCCTGAAAGTATGATTGATCAATTATTTAGTGGGTAAAAACCATGTCTCTGAATAGTGTTATCCATAAGAGACTTCAGTAGCTGTGAATAAATCATTCCATGCACTCTCAAGGTCAAAATTGATATCAGAGTCACCAGTCAATCCAATGGTTCTTATAAGTAAATAATGATGAGATTCAAATAAAAATATATTAATCAAAACCATAGAGGGAAGACAGTGAGTCTTCCTTTATGGTAGAAGTGTGTAAATAAATAAGGAGAGAATTTTTTAATGGGACTAAAAAATTATTTATTATTGGAAAATAACATCTTCTACAAATAGAATGTTTAAGTAATGAGAAGTTTTATAATACTGAGAATATAGGTAAAACACCAAATAACACACCACTCACACTCTAGTGTTTAAAATTCTAGTAATTTGGTAATTTTTCTGAATTGTTATTGATTCCATGGTTTAATGATGATGATCAAATTCAATAACCTCTTAATCCCATAGAAAAAAACATCATTTGGTTACAATTGTTAGTGTTGGTTATGAGAAAAAAGATGAAAATGTTACACCTACCATCCAATATCGAACTTCTAATGTATTTATTTTATTATTTTATACCCAATCTTTTATATCTATATAATTTTATAAGGGTATCAAATTATCTACTCAACGATTAGTTTTTGATGTATCACTACAAATCGTAATGGTATCATGATCACATCTCAAGTCTATGATTATTCTCTAATTGAGGTCCGTGGGAATATATTTCAAATAAATGTTTTTATTCTCTATCTAGTTGAATTTTACATGATTTTAGGAATGAGTTGTCACTCTCTATATAGAGACCATATCAGTTTCCAATGAAGGGATGTCACATCTTATATTCTAGATGAACGTCTAATTATTTATTGGTGCGAGCATGTGTACGATCCTCCAATGTAAATTAATTCAATTTATAGGTCATGATTCTTATACACAAGGGGTATTTATCTCAAATATTTAGGGATAAACTCAATATAAATTATATTTCTATTGCAGAAGTGTTTCTTGATGCCTTTTTAGAATAGGATCCTAGTCATTCTTTGAATCATGAATTTTCATTCTCAATAGAACACATACATGGTGTTAAATATATTCTAAATAGACTATATATAAAGGTCCCAATTATGTTATTAAAATTGAGGAAGGTAATATATGTTAATTTTTATAACGGATTCATTTAGAAAAGTTATTCACTCTGGGGTGCACCTTTTCATTTAGTTATGAAGGAATATGGATGAATGAGACTCCGAAATGACTATCAGGAATATAACAAGACCATGACCAAGAATTAATTTCCTCTTCCCTGTATTGATTATTTTTTCTATCAATTGTGAGGAGATCAATAATTATCAAATGTTGAACTTAATTTTGGATACTACCTATTGTGGGTAAAAATTGAAGGCATATATAATACAACCTTCCATACGAGGCATGGAGACTTCGAATTTATAATGATGTCATTTTGACTTATTAATTCCCCTATTATCTTCATGGATTTAATTAATAGAGTCTTTAAGGGTTTCCGTAATCAATTTTTGGTATTTTTAATAGATGATGATCTTATATACTCCAAGGTAAAGAGAAATAATGATGAACACTTTAGAATTATGATCAAGAGACTGAGTAAAAAAACTATGTTCCATATTTACAAGTCTGGATTTTGGTTATATAAAGTATCATTCCAAGTGAATGTGATTACTAAAGAGGGTATATTTTTAGATCTTTTTAAAAAATATTTCCCTGAATATTGCACTTGACCAACTACTGTGACTGAGATCCATAGTTTTCTTAGTTTTTTTTTGGAACTTTTTGTTTCTTTATGAATACTTTATCATGGATTCTTACTACACTCACTAATTTAACATGTAATAGAGTCGAGTTACTTTGGATAGATAAAAGTGAATAAAATTTCTAGTATAAAAAGATAATATTGGTAAGTTCACTTCTACTCACATTACCCACTAATTAATAAGGATTTCTGATCTATTGTGATACTTTTAAGAAGTTAATGGTATGAATTCTTATATATAATTATATAGTTCTGGATAATAACTATTGTGAATTAAAAAGTTCTTTAGTAGAATTACCCGAACCATGACTGAGATTTTGAAATGATAATATTATAATTAAATATATGGAGGCATTATATTTATGGATAATGGAGTGAAATATATACCAATAAGTAAATTTTAAATTATATATTCACTAATAAATATTTAAATATATACAATATAATATGATTATAGTTCATTAAAGATTATGACAACTCAATACATCAAAACCATGGGAAAGATAACAAGGTGGCTGATACATTGAGTCAAAAAGATCATACTAGATTATCTATGTTAAGGATCACACAATTTCTAATATTAATGGATTTAAAAAGTATGGAACATTAAATATCAAAGGAAGATGTGTAGATACAGAAGAAGGTGAGCAGTTTTCTTTAGTTTAACCATGATTGTGAGGGGATGATATGGTTTAAGAACATAGTATGTGTCCCCATTATATCAGAATTTAAGAAAGAGTTATTGGATAATGATCATAGTTCATAATTCTCTGTTAATATTGGATTTATAATGATTTATTGTGAACATAAAGAGGATTTCTGGTGTGAAAACATGAACAAAAATATTTCGGAGTTTGTATCTGAATACTTGATATGCCAAAATGTCATGTTTGAGTGACATAATCTAAGAGGATGGTATAACCTTTTTAAATGCCTCTATGGAAATAGAAAACATCACCATAAGACACCCCAATATATCTAAAAGGAATAACTATATTTGTGTTATATTTGATCAACATAGAAAGTCATCACATTTAATTTTTATAAAAGAATATTTTTCTTTTTATCAAACTTTTTTGATATAAATTAAGAAATTTTTAAGGTTACATGGAATACCATATTCTATTATATCATATTGATATTTTAGGTCTACCTAAAAGTTACAATGAATTTTTTTGAATGCTCTAGATATGGAGTTGTGTTTCATCACTAACTATCATCCTTAGAAATATAGTCATTCTTAGAGAACCATTCAAATTGTGGAGGATTTGATAATATCATGTTCTTTAAATTTTAAATATGGTTGGTATCAATACCTTTATCATGTGGTATTTTCTTCTAAAAATTGATTTCACTTGAGAATTCAGATAACTCATTATAAATCACTATGTGGAAGGATATTTAGAACATATATATTGGGATGAAGTTACAGAATGAAATCCATTAGGATGTGAGCTAGCTAGGGAAATTTTTGAAAAGGATAGATCCATTCAATAGCACATCAATGTTTCTCAGTGTAGAAATATGTGTTTTTCTTATACTAATCATCTAGATCTATAATTTTTTGTTGGGGATAAGGTATTTATTTAAATTTCAATATTGAAAAGGGATATGATATTTTTAATGAATAGAAAGATGACCCATAGATATATCAACCCCTTCTAGATTCTTGACCAAGTATGGATTGTGGCTTACCATTTGGAGCATCCACCGAACCTCTCCTAGGTTTATGATGTGTTCTATATATCAATTTTTGAATAATTACATAACTAATAATTAACATGTAATGAAATCATATTTTTTTACTACGGTACAAGATATTTTGTTTGAAGAATAACTACTATAATCCTTTGAACATAGAGAAAAATTTCTATAAAACAATAATACTCATATTATTAAAGTTCTTTGGTGGAATAAAAAATTCAAGGAAGTTGTATGGGAACCTGAGTATATAATAATGTTGAAGTGTCCTAATATTTTTACAACATTTTGATAGAAATTTGAGTATTAAATTAATTTTAATGGGGGTTGAATGCAATAACTTGTTATTTAATATGTACTTTTTTTAAATAAATTTTAAATATTTGATAGCTTGATTTACATGAAAACATGAGCCTAAATGAACCAAGATATATTATAGACATTATAACCTAGATAGTAGATTAGGGAGAATGAACATGATTAACTGTATTTTAAAATTTATATTGAAATTTTTTCCATTTGGTTCCACTTTTCATGAAACCTACTTTATATAACTAAACTTTCTAAGCAATTCCATGTGTGTCCATCCCCACACTTATAAAATGTCACATATTATCCTCTATTATTAAAAAAAAATTCATCCATTTATCTCATCTAATAACTGCTCAAAAAAGTTTCTAGATTCCTTAATTTCACTCTATAGCTCCTATACTTACCCTAATACCATCCTATGAAGGCTCAAGTTGTAAGTCAAAGGTGGTCTCTCAAAGAATAAGTAATCATCTTACCTAAATCATTAAAATTTTATTTATTATTATATTTACTCTATATATGTTTTATATATACTAACATAAAGAATAAAATATAATAAATATACTGATATTTCATTGTGTCACTAGGAAACCACTTTCCACCTCCTTTACATCTAATAGGTAACAAAACTATCTATCGTGTGTAAGTTTGGGCTACCACCTCTACGTAGTAATATGATTATTTTTACATCACAACCTCAAATTGATGGATATAATGATATAAATTATAAATATATATGATATTACTGATATAATTATTATTTTATAATGATCTAATTTTTTTCCCTTTCTTTACTTCTATTTTTTAGGAAATTAAAACAAAATATATGCGTACATAGGGGATACCATCTCCATGAACGGTGTAATTAATTTTTATATTTTTTATTTAATAGAATATTTTAAGTATATATATAATTAATATATAATATATTTATATAATTATTAAAATATTGAATATGATGTAACTATGATCATGATGCAAGTACCATAATCTCCATATTGAAACATGCATGAAAAACAAAGCAGTTAACATCTTAAATGATGATGATAATGAATGATTTTTAATTAAGGGGTGAAAAGATGATATAAATAAACAATGTATGGTATTATAAATATGAATATAATTATAGTATAGAATTATAATAAATTTAAATTTATTATACAACTGTTTAAAATAACTTATGAATAAAGTAATACCAAAGGTAAGGGTTTTAGGATACAATTTCACTTTTTATGGGATTTCACATGATTAAATTTGTAATGTTACAATTATATGATATATGTATCAAAAATGTTATAAACATTATTATTCTCTAGTTATTTCTACAAACTACTTGTTTTCGTTTCATTATTTATATCACTAAGTACTCAAAAGTATAAAAAAATGTTTTTAATGAAAACCAACTTTGTTTTTTTCTATACAGTGAGGAATATTTTTCATCCATGTATATATTTTATTTAAATTTATTTCAAGAATGTTTTTGTTACTAGAAAATGATTTATTAAATTTCTTTTCACCCATGATTTAATTTATATAAGGAGTCTTAGAAGGAATATTGTTTTTATTTTCTAAACTAGGTACTCCTTTACCAAACTTGTAAATAGAATCATTGTTTTACCATTTATTTAATGAATGAATTTTACCACCATAATTAATATTATTTGACATGAAGTTTAATTTATAAGATTCCATTTTATTTTCCAACTATAATTTCTTTCTAATATTTTGTAAATTTTTATATTTTAAATATGTTATTTAATAACAAAAATGATATTTTCCACAAGAAATGTTCTATTAATATTTTCAAGATATTATATTTTATGACACCATACATTGATGTTACTTGTGATTCACTGAGGACATGATACAATTATACCATCTTCTTTTATTATCTATATGGTTTATGATTATGCAGATGAAATATTGATAAAAACAATTTTATTTTCCATCTATTAAGCTTTGAAAAAATGATAAATGTTTTCATTGTCTTATGGAATACATATGATTAGTTTTTGATTATGTGACTGTTGGTTCTATTATATCCCTCTAATGAATTGGGAAATGATTAATGTCTTATGATCTCAAAGGGATAGATGGTCAGTTAGGCCATGTCAAAAATAGGGTACATTGGTAGTTATCTAAATCCCAAAGCAAGTAAACCAGCAGTTACCTCAAGCCCAACATGTAATGAATGTATTTTTGGGTGGAGTTGATATGATATTTTTATTATTGTAAATATGGATCACTCTTTAAAACACTCACTGTGAAATTTTAATATCCTTATTATATGATCTCATTATCTTTCATTCTTCTACGATTCATTTCTTATGATCCACTAAAGTGTTATTCCATGGTTATAATCTATGAGTTTCTGGATAATATTTTTAAATGATAGTCTCACATTCTCACACCCTTATTCTCATGTTATAAAAACATATAATCAATGATTGATATCTCAAAAGTTTACCCCTACTAAGAATATGAGCTCACACTTTCTTATATTTCCTTTTACTAGGTTATGAGGAATAGTTTTACGTAGGGTATGACTAAGAAGTGTACTTTATAAGAAAATTGTGGGAGATATTGAAATAATTTCATGGAAAAAATGATGACATATATTGTATTCAAATACACTAAACATTTTTTGTTCTTGAGCATATATTATTTTGATATGTATTGAATATTCATAAAAAATGACATCACATTTATGCATGTAATGTTTGGATCACCTTAATATTCTCTTATAAAATAATTTAAATTGTTTTTATTATTATAGGTTTTTTTATAAATGTTACTTAACTTATTTTATTAACATAATTCAATAATTTAAGTAATTAATAAATAAAAATTATCAAATAAAAAATATTAATCATCCATTAAATAATTAATAACATATAAATAATAATCAATAATAGATAATTAATAATTAATAACTAATAACTAATAATTAATAATTAATAATTAATAATTAATAATTAATAATTAAAAACATAGAATTAGTAATGAGTAATTAAAAAAATTATTTCATACATCATATTTACTAATAAATGATAAATTATAAATAATAATTCATAATTGGTAATTGATAATCAGTATCTAATAACTCAAAATTCATTATTGGTAATTAATAGTTGATAATAAATAATTAAAATAATAATAAATAGTAATTAATAATTAATAATTGATAACTCATAATAAATAACTATCATTGGAAAATTGATAATTAAGAAAACAAATGAATAATTGATAATTAATTAAAATTTATTAAAATTTATTATTTATTCATCATTAATTTAGAGCACGTAATAATTAATAATCAGTATGTAATAATTAATAATACATATTTAATAATTAATAGTAGGTAATAATTTATAATTAATATTTCATAACTTGTGATTAATAATTAATAAATAATTACTATCAATTAATATGGAATTATTAATAAGTATTAATTGGTAATTAAAATTTTCTAATATAATTGGTAGGTAAAAACAGAAAAAACAACACACACACACCATAATTGATTATTAGACTAGGACACTGATCCCTTAAAGGGTTGACCAACCTCCAATTACTCCATTTTATTACATTGGGCATGCATTCCATTTACTAGGACCTGTAATCCTTTATAACTTGTCGAAAGGCTTTCATATCGGGCCTAAATAGATTCTAAACTTTATATATATATATATATATATATATATTAGAGTTCATGCTATAGTTCCCTATATAATACATGATATCGTACCTACTATAGTGATTTTATAAGACTCTCATGATTTGTATCTATCAGTATCTATTATAGTCCCCGTTACAATTCATACAATAATACACATGATATTGTGTTGAATATAGTCTCTTTATAGTACCACTACAACACCATGATAATATTTTCTATAATACACCCATCTGCTATTTTACCACAATAATAACATCAAGAAATGTATATTCACTATGATTTAAAGATAGGTTTCTTATTTATTAACACCCATACCTTACCACTCCACCAGGGGTTTCGTAGTAATTAAAAATTAATAATAAGAAATTATAAATTGATAATAAATAATTCATAACTCATAATTTATTATTAATAAATTATTTTAAGTAATTAATTATTAAAAACAAAAAACAAAAAATAAATCTTTAATAATAAATAATTGGCAATTCATAATTGATATATAATTTTTCACTTAAAAATAACAAATTCTAATTAATATTTACAAATAAATAATATTTAATATTTAATATTTAATAATGAATGATTCATAATTTGAAATTAATAATTATGAATAATAAATCATGAGAAATTAGAAATTATTATATATTAAATATTAATTAGTAATTAGTAAATAGTAAATAATAATTAATAATTAATAACTAATAATTAACAATTAATTTATTATTATTAAGTATTTATATAAAAAATAAAAGGTACCCAGTACCTTGATTCACATTGAACCATAGAAATGGGTATGACCTACACTAATAATTTTCAAAATTATAGCATTATGGTACCTATTGTCACCAGTTAATGAAAACCTGTGGTAATTGGTGGTACCTATTACAACATGTAAGAACCGGGTTTTAATTATAGGTATAAATACTTTTAATTTTGGTTTAATTCTTTATTATGAACTTAATTAGTATGCCTAATGATTTCATGAAGGTTTCAGGGGTGTCTGAGGCTTGTTTGGAGTTCAGAACCCCGATTGGTACAGAAAAACACTGGGCTATATAATTAGTAGAAACTGTGTGCCGCAACCCGCATGGTTTCCCCTAATAGTGTGGGGATGGATAGTAATGTGAAGAGGGGTGAATGATTTTCCCTAACCGAATGATTGGGGCTGCGTGTCCATGAAAAATGTATATAGTTTTAGGTAGAGGAGGTTTGCTGGTATGGGCCATAGTTTCCCTAACCACGCAGCCTAACTATGCGGGTTCCCACCATAAGAAGTGGTAATCCCTTATTTGGAGAATGGTTTGTCCAAAAATGTAGTCAAACCATGTGACCCTGATTTCTTGGGATAATTTACCAAAATTACCTTAAAGGTATAATATGTTTACCCCCATTCCTCTATTTTCAGTGAAAGTAACCCATCTTCTCATGTTAGAGATCCCTAAATCCATCTTTTATATAATTTGATCCTGATCTATGCTCAAATGTCTTATTTGATCCCCATTTTTCATTTTGGATGTGCATCATTAAGTACTTGATTCCTTTTCGGTCGTTCATCATTCTTCTTTCCCGCAAGGACGCTATTTAGATACCAGCTCATTTTCCCTATTTTCAAGGAGTTGACCGGTTCTTCATATTTCTTATGATCTAGGAAAAAATAATGGTTGGTACTATAATAGGAGAGTAATACGCTCTTAATTTAGGCATTATATAACTCATCCATCATGTTTTTCCATTTTATAAATTACAATAGTGTTTACATTCCGATTTCATTGACTGTGGTATATTAAATTCAATTTACTTTCTTATAGTCATCATTCTCATGTTTTAAATATTGTTTAATAAATTTTATTATTGTTTTTGTATGTTACAACCTCAACATTATCCTCCCCGTGTAGATTTTTACCATTAATTATTAATTTTGTAGCTCATTAAGCCAATCATGGTCATCGTTTGGGTATTCTGTGATTAACCTTGATAAAGATAACTGCTTCAATTAGATAAAAGGGTTATAAATGGTTATTACATTTTTTTATAACTTGAAAATTCTATGCTATGTGTTTTAATATAAATGATTAATATTTATTAAGAACATTAAGTATACTGTATATTTAAATTTTCCTAGTTAAATTTAAATAAAAGACTTGGTTTCATGTTTGTATAACACCTTTAAATTTTTAATAGATAGTAGCAGAGTGAACCTAATGAATTGATTATGACTTAAATAAACTAATAAATGGTTTCATGTCCTCTTATCCCTTTCACTAGTATGAAATGAAATGAAATTAACCAATTGAATTATTAAATGGTATGACTATAACATGGCCTTAATTTATTTATGAATTAATTATAATGTGATTATTTTATATGGACCTTGACATCATTATAAGAGTGTTTAGAGTTGATCTGGACTTGGATTCTTGGGGGAATTCCTTGGGCACTTCTGGACACCATTTCAATTCTTGGATTCTAGTTTCCATGCTTGTTACCCACCTTGCAACCAAAACCTTGTCTACATTTGGATTTCTGATATGACACCATATCATCCCTCGATTATCACTATATTATTTTTTGGATATACCTCATTGATCTAGTTTGATGTATATAGAAATGTGGTGCATTGGATACACCCTTGGGGCTTGTCATTTCTTATCATGTTTTACCTTGTATTAATTCCTTGGACTTAGTTAGGATCATATTACAGTGGAATGCCTTGGGCATGCCCCTTGGACTACATGAAGACCCCCTTATAGATAGTCAACAAATTGTCAATTATTTGTCTTAACCCCTAATGTTAATTATTCTTAAGTTATTACATTGGATTCTATTTGTTATTATTATCATCATGGATGCCTTGTTATACCTCAAATCCTTTATTATCATTATTAAGCTATGATGTCGGTGATGATTATATGTAACATGAATTACAATATAAAATAAAACATAACTAATAAATTAATGGTTACATGTTCTTAAACTTGATGAGGGTAAAAAACGTCCTAGGTAATTATATTACTATACTTCTTTACTTTTATATATGCATGCATGTACACTGTTTTAATTTATATTACAGAGACTGGATGTTATCGACATCTTTGTTGCTGGCCTTCTAATATTTATCTCTCAACCTATTTAGTCTACCATTGGAACCTGGGAAGATTATATGTATACCGGTGTTTACAAGGGGAATATTCCTTCTTTTTTACATCGAATATTACTTTCTTTCATTAGGATGGAGCTTGGTAACAGATTACCGAGATGGGGCTCGGGATGCTTCGATTGTTTTTGGAGCCTTTTTTTTATTTATGTATCATGTACTTCCTACTTCCATGTATACCTAATTTACAATTTTATAAACACATTGCATACATTATAATTAGCATTTAAGTAATATTTTTTTATTTATATAGGTATGAATCCTCTACGGTGGGTTAGTGACCCAGTTTCTTTAGTTTCTTATTCGGTTGTGTCATCTATTTGTCTTACTACTTCCTTTATTTATTTATTATTATATTTATCCACCATTTTCCACTATGGTAATGATGTAATAGCCTTCCCATGGACACACTATAGTACCTTTTTTCTAGTCAGTAGTCTTTAGTGGTTGGGGAAATTCACTTGAGGCCATGAGGCCAACCGGGCTCAAAAAATCATTGACTGGAACCGGGTTTGAGATGTCAAAAAGTGGCATTAATGTATATTACATTCTTTATTTACTATTTAGAGAAAATATGTAGAATATTAGAAATGATTTGGAACTTTTTTATGCATCATCCTTGGGCATGGCTAACCCTTGTTCGAGGTAAATTCTAAGTTGGCTAAATTAGAATTGTTGTTCATCTTTTTTCAATTACAGTTGATATCCTTTCACCATTGGGAGACACACATGTTATTTGATTGTTATTATTTTTATTCTAATTTATTACTTTATTTCATCATTTTCCAGATGATATTAGGTAATAGATCATTATTACATTCATCATTGTACGAACCTAGAATTCACATTCCCTGTATATGCCTTTCCATATAGGGTCATTTAACTACCTGCATTTTTCTATATTTATTTTTTTTGTTGAGTGATTCTATGGTAGTTATATTATGCCTATATAGATATTTTTATTTGATTGATCGATTTCTAGTTTCAATTCATGAGGCTTATGGGCACTCATCCATTGGAATGGGTAGTTTACCAAGACAAATCTACATACAAAGGGCATTACATTCTGAGACTAGATATAGATGTAGTTAAATTAAGATTAAATGGGTGTTAATTTTAGTGATAAGTTGTATTGGACCTCATTCACTTGGAATGAAAATAAAAATTAAATATATACCAATATAATTTTATAAGAAAATTCGAATTAAAAATTTAAAACATGACATAAAAATAAACTGTTTCCAACAAATGAAGAGGCAAGGTGATGTTGATCTTTCACCTACTAAAACCCTAGTAATAGAAAATTTAACATATACTGATACCTAGCCTTATAAGTGGTTATTTATAGTAATATAACTTTGTTAGTGAGCCATTATTCTTATGTTCTGATTCTTCCAGTGTATCTATATGGTTTAAGCATGTTCTAAGGCGTGTTCTGGTTATTTGTAGACTAATTCCTTCATAACATCCTTTTTTCATGCACCAAGAGGGTGGTGATGATCATGACCCAGACAACGTAGGACCTGAAGCACTAGTATTACCAAAATGATTTCTACTTTAGGAATATCCTATTATACCTAATCTATTCATTGATTCTCAACTTATTGAGAGTTTTGGGTATCTGATGCAGTCCATGTAGGGTGCTCTATGACCTGCACCTACAATGCTTGATCTGACTCGTGCATTCTAGCAACATAATCCTCTGACCTTATCTATGGATAGAAATACATAGGCTGATGATTATTTGATGGAGGACATTGTATCTATCATTGATAATATGGAAGAAACTCTAGAGTTGAGGGGGAATCTTTCTAATTGCATTCTACATGATTCAACCAAGTGATAGTGGGATGTGATTACCTAGGCTATTCATCATCAAGTAATGGTATCAACTTATTTCCAGAATTTTTTATATGATCATTTCTATCCTCAGACACTGAGGGATGACCAAGAAAGATATTTCATACATCTAGATCATGTGTCAATGTCAGTCATGGATTTTTCAGTTCTTTTTACTGATTTACAGTGCTTTTCAACACTTTTAGATGGTGCTGATCATTCATGTGCTGGATGCTTCAAGGGTGGGCTTTCTTACCCCATCTAAACTCGGGGGGATGTTATTCACCTACCTAATTTCTCTTATATCATCAATAAATATCTTATCCCTAAGAAAATCCTAAGGGAATGCGATATTATTGGTCATAGAGGAATAGTGTAGAGGCAACACATTATTTCTTTCATTTGCAGACAGAGATCCATATAGCTCTCTAATCAAAGTAGTGGAAGCTAGGGTAACCACATTGGAAACTCCATTGTATTAAATTAGTGTGGATATAAGGTCAATATAAAGCCTTGGTGTGATACAGACCCAATGGAGTACCATGATTTCGGTCGTATGGGAAATCTTCAGAGGTTTTTTCAGACCTTTCCATTTTCTTCAAGTGGAATATGATCTGCACTCAATCCACCTTCAGGAGTAGTTTCTTTTATGTTGTGTCAGGTAGGGATTTAGAGTAGTAATAGTAGGATTGGATGAGGAGGAGCTCATGGATATGGTATTCATAAATCGAATTATTAGTGAAAACAGTGCAATCGTACCAAGGGTAGTCCAGTTGTAGTGCATGGTCATAGATGAGATCATTTTCATGTTTTATAGCCTATACTTTAAGGATCAGAGTGTATGACCATCTACAGTGTGAGGTACTATCCTAGAATCCCCTACTATATTGTCTCCCTTATTTGATACTAGTGATTCACACTCCTTCATCTCATTATCTATTGTCGAAAGTCTCAGGCTGGAAATTATGTTTTACTATGGGGAAATGAACCTAAATACTCTATTGGGAGTGCGTTCAGAGGGCACATGACAATGTAGGGATAGTCCGCTTGAGGTAGGAAATTACCCTTTCTTTTGGGAAATCTTTTTTCTTGATATGAAATGATTCAATTTGATTTCTAGGATGGATTGGTTGCTCTAATATCATTCCTTTAGAGACTTCTATCACCATATGATATTGTTTACATCACCAAAGGGAAGGTATTATCTACTAAGGGTTGAGTGGAATGTCCTGGGTAGTTGAGATAGACTATATAATCATGGTCTTGGTGGAGTGACCACCCAGATTCCCAATCTCTTCATGGAAGATTAGAGTTTAC
Organism: Viscum album; assembly: GCA_963277665.1. NCBI lineage: Eukaryota > Viridiplantae > Streptophyta > Magnoliopsida > Santalales > Viscaceae > Viscum > Viscum album. The sequence goes on along the minus strand of OY728141.1, from coordinate 387,379,147 downwards.
ACCAGGATAAATTTCCCCCAATAGTAGATCATTTTTTTGATGTCTTTCCAGATGATATTTCTATATTACCTCTTGAGAGAGAGGTAAAGTTTTTAATTGAGCTTGTTTCATTATCATATCCAATGTCCATTCCTTCATATAGGATGGCACCTACTAACCTCTAGTAGCTAAAGAATCATTTGGTGTACCAAGTACCAAAGGATATATACATCCTAGAATTTCCTCTTATGTTTCACCCCATATTTTTACCAAGATGGTGGATTGGACCCTTTTTTTATATGTGGATTACAAAAAATTGATGAAAATCATAGTCAAGAACTGATATCCCTTACCTCAAATAGGTGATCTCTTTGACCAGCTCTGAAGAGCTTGGGTATTCTAAATGATCAACCTAAGATTAGTCTATCATCGAGTATGAGTTAGGCCATTAGACATACCTCAAACATCATTTTGTAACATGTGTGGTTTTTATGAGTATCTTGTTATGCCATTCAATCTTACGAACACACATTCCATTTTCATGGATTCGGTGTATAAGATATTTCATTCCTATTATGATTATTATTTTCATGGTATTTGTGAATGACATATTGGTGTGTTCTCACACTCATAGATAGCATGATAATCATCATGAGATAATTTTGAATACACTGAGAGAGAATATAATTTATGAGAATATTTATAATTGGGAATTATGGATTGAAAAAGTTCACTTATTAGGGAAAATTATCTTAAAATTAGGAGCATATTTTAACCTAGAGAAGGTGATCGATGTGGTTTCTTGGGAGCATCCCAAGAGCGTGTTTGACATATGAAGTTTCTTTGGGTTGGCTGGATGTTATAGGTGTTTCATAAAATACATATCACAGCATTCTAAACCCCTTACCAGTCTCACATATATGGTTATTATGATCATGTGGTCAGATTAGTGTTAGAAATCTTTTTAAGAGCTGAAAGGAATACTTTTCTCGACACCTAATCTAATTCTCCCAGATCCTAGAAGAGGCTATTCAATGTTATGTGATGCATCCAGAATTCACCTAGGTGTAATGATGATTTGGTGGGATATAGTCATCGTGTATGTATCTCATAAGTTGAATCCTTATGATATAAATTATCCAATTCATGAACTTGATCTAGAATCAGTTTTCCATGGCTTAAGATGATAGAGACACTATCCGAGTGTGAGCACATTGTGGTGTATACGGACCAAAAGAGAATCAAATATATCATTACATATTGTGAATTGAATATCATCCATTGAATATTGGTTTATTATCTTATGTCCTTCTATTTTTTTCCTTTCTTATATGTCTGAAAAAAGATATGCGTAAGTTGGTGCACTTAGTTAGAAAAATCAGTCACAGACCGTATGGGAATCCAGTAATGAATGGAAATTGATCACCAAATTTTCTAAGTTCCATATGGATTTTTTATAGTCCAAAGCAGTATTATATCTTAGAATTGATATCATCCTCTTCAATCCTTGAGATGTTAAATAATAAATAAACTTTCAAATCCTGAGGGCTTGGTTCACTGGGAGTATATTTGGTGAGGACCCACCTCTGGATTGGTCTATGGACAAGGACAACATCCTAAGTATAATTGGATGTGTATTGGTTCATATATATGTGATATATGAACTGATGAATGAGTCCCATGCTTCTTAGTGGACAGTTCATCCAGGAATCTTCATGATTTATTGAGATACATGACATTGGTATTGGTGGTCTGGGATGAAACATCAGATAAGAGGTTTTATTACCAAGTGTTCCACCTGTCTGTAGGTGAAGGAAGATAAAAAATTTCCAGTAGCCATGTTACAATTTCATCTAGTCCTGAAATGGAAATATTAATATGCTTCCATGGAATTTCTTGTTGTATTTCCAAGGTCTCATTGAGGGAGTGAAAATTTTTGGGTTTTCATTGGTAGAATGATGAAAGAAACCTACTTCTTTCTGTTCTAGGAGACTTTCTCAGTTGATAAAATGAGAATATTGTATGTCTATGAGATCATCAGACTACACAAGTTCCCACACATTATTATTTCATATATAGATGGTCATTTTAAATTGAGGTTCTGGTAGGGGTTACAGAGATCTATGGGTATATGAGTGGTCTTGTGTACAACTTTTCACCCTTATATAGATAGCTAGTCAGAATATAAGATAGAATTTTTAGAGTTCTTGCTCCAAGAACACATCCTTGAATTCAATAGATCATGGGAGAATCATATCCATACCATCAAGTTAGCCTATATTTAACAGATTTCATTGTCAAATTTTAATTTATTTTTTGAGGCCTTATATTTTAGGCCATACCTTTCACCCCTAGCGCTGTCTAGAGGTAGGTGGGGAATCACTACTAGGACCTCAAATCATGTAGGAGAGTTTAGAGCACATAACAACCCTGCATTTTCATACATTACTATTACATCATTTTAAATAAAAAAAATATAAAATCATTATACAAGTAGGATCCAATGGATTAATGTCTTGTGAAAATTAGGACCATACATATCATTTAGATAATAAACTAAAAAAATTTATTTAATTCATTCTTCTCTAGCTTCTTATTGCCCCTTGGATTCTCCTTATTACATGTAACCGCCTGAAGATATACATCAAATAATGGGGTGAGACCAAGTTATCCTATACATAAGGAAGGGGCTAGGGAAGAGTATTGGGTAGAATTTGGGCAAGACTCAATGATTGAGAGGTGCGAGGAGAATAGGGGGTGAGGGTTGTATTTATAGTGGAGAAGAGGGGTGTTTTCTCATTATTATCATTATTTGTTCATTATTTTGGATCAATACAATATATAGTTTGATGATTATCTATATACATGTTAAAATAATGAAGGAGAGTCCAAGATTTTGTGCTTAAATCCATATTAAATCATCCATTACTTCATAATTCATGTATTTAGCTTTTATTGTTAATTATTGTATTTTATGATTCATCAAAGACTCCAGTATTATAGAAAAATATCAAAAATTCACCCATATCATTTTTCAATGTATATAATTACAAAATTAAATCCATTTTATGAAAAATAATTTTCTAAATATGATTAATTTAATTTTTAATTAAAATAATCATTTACTTTGAAAATAAAAATTTTAAAATTATAACTGATTTTATAACACTTCGAGGAATTTATGAAGGTATCATAAAATAATCTTAAAATTATAAGATATAAAAATATTAATTTAATAATATATTTTTTGAAAATAAATTTTATTTTAAATAATTAAATTTATCATAAAATTATAATTAAATATTTATGGCATTCCAAAATACCAACATTTAATTAATCTTTTTTAAAACAACTATTTACGTATACTATGATATCATTATACCGAAATTTAATTTATAAGATGAATAAATTTAATTTATACTTTTATGGGTGAGGCTACTATTCATATAGTCGGTTTACTGTTCATAATGTTCATATTACTATTTTTAAGGTCAAGTTATTATTTCATCAGCATTGGTTCCTTAACTTCTAGAAATAATTCTTATTTCATTTATTATTCATGTATAATGTTCCAATTATGGTATATAATTATTTTATGTGATTTATACTATATTAAATTACTCTAAAATGGGATAAATTCCATTGATAAAAAGTTTGAGTCATTACATTCTCCACCCCCTTTCAAATTTCTCTCTCGAAATTTCATTTTTCATAAACTGGTGAAGGTACTTATCCTTCATTGCCTCCTTCGATTCCTAAGCTACTTCTTCATACTTATGGTTACTCAATAAAACTTTCAAATGGTGGGTTGTGTTGTTTCATATAACCTTATCTCTTTGATCAAAAATCTGTATTGGATTCTCCTCATATGAGAGATCATCCCCTAGTTGTACCACCCCAGATATTAGTACATGTGTGGGATCTTGTATGTTTTTCATTAGGAGTGAAATGTGAAACACATCTTGAACTTGAGAAATATTTTATGGGAGTGCAAGACAATAAGACATGAATCCTATGAGATCAAGGATCTCAAAAGGGCCAGTGTACCTTAGGCTAAGCTTCCCATTGTTTCCAAACCACATGAATCTCTTCCATGGTGATATTCAAAGGAATACTTTATCTCCGACTTCAAACTCCAAGTCCCTTCTATAGTAGTCTACATAGATCTTTTTTCAACTCTGATCATCTCTAATATGTTTCTAGATGGATTGGAACTTCTCTGTCATCTGTTACACAAGATTAGGTCCAAATAGATTTCTTTTGACAACTTCATCCCAATAGGTTGGAGTTCTACAAATCCTTTCATATTGAGATTTACATGGATCCATCTAAATAATCAATTGGAAGAACGTTTTTTATAATAAATTAACCTATGTAAGATGATGATCATATCCTCCTTTGGATTCTAAAGAGAAGGATCTTAGCATATCTTCTAGCGTCTTAACAGTCCTTTCATATTGTCCTTATATTTTTGGGTGATAGGTAATGCTGAAATTTATTTAATTACTCAAATAATGTTGAAGACTCCTGCATAATTAAGATGAGAACCTGAGATCATGATCAGAGATAATCATGAGTGGTAATCCATGTTGTCTCACCAATCCCTTCACATATACTTTTCAACTTCTTCAAGAGAGAGATCTTCCCGAATAGAGAAAAAGTGGGCATCCTTGGTGAGTTGATCCACCACATCCCATATATCATTATTTCATTTAGATGTATTCAACAGACTTGTGACAAAGTCCATAGTGAAATTATCCAATTTCCACATCGGTATAGGAAATTTTTACATCGCCCGTTTTGACATTTTCCACTTGGCTTTAACTTTATGAATTATTAAGCACCTTGAGATATAATTCACAATATCCATCTTCTTGTTTTCCCACTATAAGCGTTCTCATATATCATGTTACTTATTTATACTCCTGATATGGATAGATAAATATGAGCTATGTGTATTTTCCAATAGCTACTTCTTTATACCAAGTGATGAAGGCACTCAAATCCTACTTCCAAACCGAATCAGACCATCATCATCGATATGAAAATCTTGCAGATTCCCTTCCATTACTACATTCACCTTATTTTGTACTCTGGATCAGCATTTTATACCTTCTGAATCTTCTCATAAATATATGGTTGGGAAATTATTTAGGAAAGTTGGGACATATTCCCTACTGTTATGATTTCCAAATCCGTCCTTTGCATATCCAAGAAGATAAGGTCTTTCTCAATCTGCCACATGGATAGAGTAGTAGGTTTTTTTTCTAAGAGCATATAATATCTTATTTTCCATGATAGGATGATATTTAATAGTGAAATAATAGTATTTTATTAGGTCTAACCATATCATTTGACACATGTTGAGATTCATTTGTGTGAATATATACTTTAGGCTCTTGTGATCAGTATATATGTCACACTTCTCACTACTGAGGTAGTGTCACCATATCTTTAAGGAAATAATCATAGCTTCTTGATCCAGATGATGCATCAGGTAGTTTTGATCATGGATCATCAACTACTATGAGGATTAGGCTATCACATAATCATTTTTCATGAGTACACAACCCAATCGTTTCTTGGAATCATCATTGTATATCACATAACTTCATCCACTTTTCGATAATGTGAATACAAGTTCAATGATAATCCTTCTCTTTTGATCCTTTAATATTTCATAATATTATTCCATCCAGACATACTTTACACCTTTCTTTCCTAACTTAGTTAGTGGGCTAGACCACCGTGAGAAATTTCTCACAAACATCATCAGTACCCAGCTAATCCATGAAAACATTGAATTTAAGTGACACTAAAGGGTCTAGGACATTCTTCAATTGCCTTTGTTATTGAAGGGTCCACAAAAATTCCCTCACTTATGATCATATGTCTTAAGAATGTGAATTTATGCATCCAAAATTGACACTTTCTGAACGTGGCATGAAAAGCATCCTTTCTTAATGTCACCAATAAAATCCTTAGACGTTCTCCATTTTCCCACTTTCTCTTGGAGTAGATTCCAATATCATCAATATACACTAAAAAAATTTGTTGAGGTAATTTATAAAAACTATATTAACCAAATCCCCAAATATTGAAAGGGAATTATTAATTCTTAAGGGAATCACCAAAAACTCATAGTTCCCATTACTTGTATGGATGATAGTCTTATGAATATCTTTTTTCTTCACCTTTAGATGATGATATCTAAAATGCAGATTAACCTTTGAGAAGTATTGAGATCTTTGTAACTATTTGAAAATGTCATATATCCTCAGAAGAGGATACATATTCTTTACAGTGATCTTGTTGTGTTCTTATTAATCGATACATAGACACATTGTTTCATCTTTCTTATTGACAAAGAGAACATGCACACTTCAAGGTAATGAACTTGGGTGTATGAAAACTTTTTACAAATTCTCTTGTAGACTCTTCTTTAAATCTGCTAGTTTGATAGGGGAAATCCTAAAGGGACATTTTGAGATAGGAGTAGAAATGGGTATGAGTTCAATTGATAACTATAATTCATGATTTGTGGGATGTTTGGGTAACTATTCCAAAAATGCATAATTGTATTCCCTCACAATGGTAATTTTTCATAGGTTGATACCTTCATTTGACTCAACCATTTGAGCCAGGTATGCTTCTTCATAGGTAATCAACACCCACACCGTTGAAGGATTTTCCAATGTAGATTCATGATACTCCATGCATTTGTAATGGAGAATTTTTTGGTTCAGAATATGAAAAGATATTTAATTTTCCCTATATTTTATATGTTCTCAATATAATGAGATCCAATGATTTAACCACTTGGATTTTTTACATTATATCTCTACTTCAATATTTCTAGGTTTCAATTCAATAGTTCTAGAAAACTTTCAGAAAATAAAATAATTCTTAGAACTGTAATTAAATAATACTTTTTTCATTATTGAGTGAGTAGGAAGTGTACATTGTATGACTTAATTTTACTACTCAACTTTAGTAGTAGTGATGGAATAATCCTTCTATATCCATTTTGGATTTTGTGGCTAATGAAGTTGATTACCATCATGAAATTGAGGTTTAGTGCACTGGCTAGCATAATACCCTTTCTCCCAAAAATTATAGCATCGTAAAATGGTTGGTGCTCTCCTTTCCACCACCATATTATCCTACTTATTTATGTATTTTTTATATTAATGAGCTTGGTGTAATTCTCTCCCACAATTGAATCATTTCTCTATCCCTTAAGAGGCATTTCCCATGAGGCCTCTGTTGAGTCAAAACATGTTTCGACTTTTCCATCAATCATTTGTTTTGGAAATCACAAATCACAAATATCGTAATAACATATATTTTTTGTCATGTATGATGTTTTAACAATTGTAATAACTCACTTGGTTTTTTATGTTTGATGTATCCTTAAGAAATTCAATTTTGTTGTTCATACACATTGTTTTATATGTTGTTTCAGAAATTTTATCCAGGTTAAGTACCACATGATAAATATTCATCATAACTAGATTAAGTTACACATCATTATCATGTATCGTAATCAAGATAAGTATACTATCACAATATCATGTATCAAGCTTCGTTACCAAGTTATTCACCACATCATATTTATACATCATAACCTGGTTTAGTATTGAATCATAATCATGTATCATAATCATGATATCGTAACCAGGTTATATATCATCACCAGGTTATGAATCATGATATTATTATTTTTTGTATACAAGCATATTAACCAGATTAAATATCACGCATCGTAACAAAGTTAAGAATCTTAAAAAGGTTATAATTTGTAATCGATATGCATTGGTATCATGATAATCCTAGAAAACAAGTTATGTTTTGCAATTATGAAATTCATTAAACTCTTATCATAACATAAATACTGATTTCATGTATCTCATACTCATTGTTTTCTAATTTTTTACTTAAAAATTTCTAACTAAAATGATGTAATTGAGTTGGTTATTTAACAATCAAAATGATTTTCTATATTATGTTTTATTTTGACTGTTGTAATGCCATGTGTCCAAGTCCCTCTGAGTTTTTCAAAGAAATATGACTGTTGGAGAAAATATGACCGTTGGAAACTGAATCCTATAAATAAGAGGTCATTCAAACTAGAATACACAAATTTGGCTTCTATAAAGTTATAGAGAGAGATATTGTGACTTCTCTCTTGATTTGTGTGAAATCCTTGATGATACAAGAAGTGAACAGCTTGTTCCATGCTCTTGTATTTATATAATTTCTTTGTTTCTTCTTTGTGTGATTGATCATTGTGATAACAATCGAGGGATTCCGGGGTTAGTAATACGTGATGTAGATAATCATATCAAGGGCCTTCAATATCTTTAAGGATAGAGGTGACAATTACCTTCTTAATCGAGGATTTTCAGGGATAAGAAGACAGACATGCCGATCATCGTATCGAGGGCTTACCATGGTGGTGGTAAGATAGACATTATATTATAGGTGAAAGGATACCCTACTCTTTGTGTTAAAATAATTTCCATTATTTAACTTTTCCACTTCTATTTTTATTTGAAAGATAATTTTATTGATTCCTTTTTCATTTTATATTCATTTCAATTGTAATGTTTTCAATTACGATTATTCCATTACATATTGTATTAATTGATTCTATACGCTGTATGGTGGAATCATTTAAATTTTTATTAACTTGATCATTTTATTCATTTCAAAAACAATTTATTTTACATTACTTATAGTATTACATCACATATTATCCATTGGATCCAAGTCTTGTATGATCAATTGTATTGTTTGTAAATTGTATTAGTTTCAAATCTCTTAAACTAAGTTCTTTATTAAGTGTTTAAATACATAGTTTTTAAATCTATAATTCACCCCCTATTGTATTCTGTCATATAATATACATATACATCTATATTACGATCCAAAATTGGTATTATAGGAGGTTTCCACTATTTTGTATTACTTTCATTATTTCTTTTGTTAAAATAATTTTATTTCTATTACAATTATTTTGTTTATAACTACTTACTATACTAACGTGTGGAGTAGAAATATATTGTTTTATAAGATGAAAGGAATGAGCATTGGATCAATTTACAATCTAAATCCAAATAGGCCACCTATATTTGATGTGAATAATTATGAGTACTAGAGAGATCGAATGAATACTTTTGTTATTAATAATAGAGTATATAACTTTATCATGCTTACTGGTGGTTATAAAATCCCACAAAAGGAAGTCATTACCTTCACCAATCAAGAGAAACAAAAATTTCAATTAAACTACAAGGTACACAATACTTTGTTGTGTTCCATAAATAAGAATATATATAGTCAGTTATCATCATGTGATGTAGCCAATTGTATCTAGAAGAAATTGCAAGTCACACATTTTGGTACATCCAAAGTCATAGAAACAAAAAGAGAAATGCTTCCAAAATAATATCATGGGTTTTTTCCTTACGGAGAACTAGTATGAAAGGTGAAACAAAGGTTTTTGACAATAGTCAACTGTCTAAAATCTATGGGTGAAAAGGCTCTCATGATGAAGCACTTGTAGACAAGATTGTTGATATTATTCCCAAATAGTGGGAATAAAAAATAACCGCTATTGATGAAAATAAGAATGTTACTCAAATCACTCTTGATGAGTTATTTGGAAATGTTCTTCAACATGAGATAAGAATGAAAAGAGATGTTCATTTCAATAATATGAAAAATGGAAATGGGAGTGTATATATTTTTTACTATAGAATATAAGACACTATAAAGGATAACAAGATCCAAAGCTAAGAAATCCTTTGTTATATCAAAATCAAGTGAGAGTGATCACTTAGATATTGAGTTATCCAATCTTGATCACATGATGAACAAGATTTTTGGAAGGAAAGACTTTCAGTAAAGATTAAAAAAGAAATATAGAAAATAAAAGAAATATTTTGAGGTCACTTGTTATGACTGAAAAAGATCAGGTCATATTAGACCAGATTGTGCTTTACTAAAAAGAAAATACAGAAAGGATAAACATTCTGAAAGAAAAAAGAAAAAAATATTTCAAGTCAAAGACAAAGAATGTATTGAAGGAAAATGATACATAGAGCACAAGTGGTGGTGATTCATCAAATGAATCCACAGATTACAAATCTTTGGGTAAGAGAAACATAGGACTCATAACCGGACTACCAATTCAAAATCATTTCTCCATGGATAAGGTACACAATGTTTAATCCCTTAAAATGTATCTTTAAATTAAAATTATCCTAATGAGATACATTTTTATTCTTAGAATGAATAATATTCCTCAGTAGAGGACAATTTACCTTCTTTTAAAGAAGTATCTAGATTTGTTAAATTACATGAGAATTAAAATTAAAAAATCATGAAAAATCAGGATAAGGAAAATTCTACAATATATATTCTAACAAAAGAAGTTTCAGATATTTCAAAAGATCTTAAACATAAACCTATTGATTGTGAAAATATTTCAAATTATCATAAAGAAGTATGTTCTGAGAAGGATAAAATTTCTAAAGACATTGAACAATATGTTTTAATGAAAAATGTTTTTGAAACAAAAAATAATTCCAAAACAATTTCTTATGAGAATGATAAATTAGTCATTAGACTAAAATATGAAATCTTTTCTATTAAAAAACCTTTATCAAATTTTACATTTGGTAAGGAAAACTTTGATAATATGTATTCTCAAATAATTCTTTTAAGTATTATATCTATATTTGGATACACTCACTGAAAACCGATTTTTAGTAATAACTATTTTCTTCCTCAAAGAGCCCCATTTTGTAAGAAATGTCAATTTGGTGGACATTGGGAAATATGTTGTTCTCTAAATAAAACACAATCTTTAGGATTTCAAAAATATTATTTTTAAAAATAAATTTGGATTCCTTAAATTCTTTTATTTATAATTTGCAGATCCAAACTTGTTTGGGTTCCAAAAAACAAATTGTTTCTTTTTTGGGAAAATAATATGCGTACCAAAAAAATAATATATTGGCACATGGATAGTGGTTGTTCTCAACACATGACGGGTAACAACGATTTCTTTGAAAATATTATTGAAATAAAAGGTGTAAGAGTAACCTTCAGAGATAATTCTTAGTGAAAGATCATTGGTATAGGTAATATTGTTCTTTTAGGAAAAAATTTAATTACAATTTTATTCCAAATGTATTATGAAAAACCTTATAAACATAAGTAAATTATTCTATGAAGGTTACCTAGTGAATTTTAGGAATGATAAATGTTTAGTTCACAATTCCAATGATGAATTCATTCTTTCTACCCATAGGCATGAGAATGTATACACAATAAACATAGAAGACCTTAAGAGGCAAGACATACCTTGATTATATGTAATATAAGGGAAATCATCGTTATGTAATAGAAGGTTATGACACTAAAACCTAAGAAACCTTTGTAAAATTTAAAAGAAAATACTTGTTATGAATCTACCAGATCTTAGGTTTGATTCTTCAAAGGTGTTAGATCCTTGTCAATGCGGTAAGAAACATAAAACTAGCATTAAATTAATCAATGATGTTTAAAATTCTAATGCATTATAGTTAGTACACGTGTATCTCTTTATCCCTACACAAACTGGAAGCATCGGAAAAAAGTACTATGTATTTCTTTTATTTAATGACTATACTAGATTTACAAGTGTCTATTTTATTGAATATAAATCTGAAGCCTTTTTCTATTTTAAAACATTTAGATCCCAAGTTAAAAATGTGAAAAACCTACCACTGATAACTATATGTAGTGATCATGGTGGAGAATATAAAAATTCATATTTTGAAACATTTTGTAATAAGAATAGTTTTACTCGCAAATTTTTAGCTCCAAGAACCCCTTAAGAAAATGGTGTTGTTGAGAGAAGGAATCGTATTATTCAGAAAATGAAAAGAACCATGTTGAGTGAATACTCAATTTCTAATCATTTTGGGGATGAAGTTGTTAGTACTACATGTTATACTATAAATCATCTTTTAAATAATAACTTTTTAATAAAACACTATATTAATTTTGGACTAACTGAAAACCTAATATTTTATAATTTATAGAGTTTGGATGAAAATTATTTATATGGAATAATAAAGACAATTTACATAAGTTTTCACCAAAATCTGAAGAATTAATACTTCTTGGTTATTCCACAACATCTAAGGCTAATAGGATTTTCAATAAAATATCTTGTACTATTGAAGAAACAGTGCATGCTAAATTTGATGAAACTGACCCCTTTTTTTAAATAATCCTTACCTATGTCAACTGATGTATTTTAAACAATTGATTATCAACCGTTGAATTAAAACACTTCTGAAAATGTAAATGCTCAAGAAAATTATTTTGAAAAATTTACCCTAGAAGACTTTCTACCATATGTTGATGAACATGTTTTTCAAAACCCAAATCAATTGCTTCTTAAGAATCATCCCGGTGATAATATGATTGTAGATATAATCAACTTGTAAGGAGTAGAAATTCCTTGAGAAATTAAATAGAGCATCTCGACTTTCTTTCTCAATTCGAACAAAAAACACTTAATGAAACCTTAGGTGATGTATATTTTATTAAAGTAATGCAAGATAAACTAAATGAATTTGAGTGGAATCAAGTCTGGACCTTGGTTGAAAGACCCAATGGAAAAACTGTAATAAGTGTGAAATGAGTTTTCAGAAACAAATGTGATGAAAATGAAGTCATAGTAATAAATAAAGAAATAATTTTTGCTAAAGGATATAATCTAAAATAAGTAATATACTATGAAAAAACCTATTCTCTGGTAGTAATACTTGAATCTATTCAAATTTTATTTTCCTTTGCAGCATACTTTAATTTCAAATGTTTTCAAATGGATATAAAATGTTATTTTCTCAATGGTTTTGTCCAATAAGAATTTTTTGGTGATCAAGCCCATAGTTTTGTAGACCTAAAACATCCTAATCATGTTTTTAAACTTACAAAATCTTTTTATGGCCTTAAAAAATACACAAGAGCATGGTATGATAGACTCACAAGATTTATTTTACAAAAAAATTATAAAAAAGGTAGTGTTGACCAAACTATTTTTATAAAAATGGAAAAAAAATGTTTTTATTATTCAAGTTTATGTTGATAACATTATATTAATCTCCACTCAGTAATCCTTAAATTATTCTTTTGTGAATATAATGAAATGTGAGTTTGAAATGGGTATGATAGGTGAGATAACATTCTTTTTAGGTTTTCAAATATCTCAAAAACTAGAAGGAACCTATATATCTCATAATAAGTATATCAAATAATTACTAAAAAATTATGGATATGATAACACTAAATGTATTGGCACTCCAATCAGTACCTCAAATAAACTTTATCTTGATGAAGTTTGGAAACCAGTAGAGCAGAAAACTTTTACAGGTATGATAGGAATCTTCTTATACATGACAAATATTCATATAAACTTAATGTTTTCGTAATGATTATGTTCAAGATACCAATATAATCCAAAATAATCTCATTTAAAATCATTGAAAATATTTTTTTTCTATTTAAAGGGAACTATAGATTTATGACTACTTTATTCTTCTAGAAATGATTTTGTTTTCAAAAGTTTCAGAAGCTGACTTTGGTGGATGAATAATGGATAAGAAGAGTACATCTAGAACATGAAATTTTTAGGAGATTATTTGGTTTCTTGGTAATACAAGAAAAAACACTTAGTAGCACTCTCCACTACAAAATATGAATATGTAATAGTTGGATGTTTTTGTGCTCAGGTGTTGTGGAGGCAACACACACTCACTAACTATGGAATGAGTATCTCAAAAACACAAATACTGTTTAAAAATACTAGTACCATTTCTCTTATTAAAAACCCTACATATCACTCACATGATAAACAGATAGATATTAGGCATATATTTATTATGAATCACACACAAAAAAGAGATATTGGTTTATAGTTCATCGAAACACAAGAACAACTTGCTAACATTTTCACAAAACCGTTATCTTATGATAGATTTGAATACATTAAAAAGAAACTAGGTATGATCATTGTAAAATAATAATTCACTTATATTTATACTTTAATAAATATCCTTATATTGAGTTTCTCCTTTTCAAAGGGGGGTTATACATTTCTTTTCACGTTTTGTTTTACAGTTTATCGATTTCACTTTTTGTTTTACATTTTATCAGTTTTACTATTTTTACAGTTTATTAGTTTCACTTTTTGTTTTAAAGTTTATCCGGTTCACTTTTTGTTTTAAATTTTATCTATTTCACTATTTGTATTACAGTTAACTGGTTTTAATCTTTAGTTTTCTTTTATAGGTGTTTGAATTTTATTGGTTCTATGTTTTTATGAGTTTCATTTTTCTGTTTCAAAAAATTTTGGTACTAGATTTGGTCCATCGGTATTGAATTATCTAATCAGTTCTAAACAATCAATATTTCATCACTTCATCGGTATCGAACAATTGGTAGTAAATTACCTTATCAGTACTTAAATATCAATATCAGTATCGACCTATCTTTGTGGATTATTCTATCAGTTCTAGAAAATCGGTACCATCTTATTTGATTTTATCGGTTTTAGATTCATTATTTTTTTTTCATAATAACAATATACTAAAACCATAATATATATCTTATTACTCTGATTTTTACATTTTCCAAAACCTTATTTTGGTTGTTTCTCATTTTATTCTTTTAATTTTAAATTAGTTTTACACTGAATACGATTTTCTTTTAAACAAAACTTCAAGAGTTTGAAATCATTATTGTCCATTGGATCTTTTAGATCAAATCTTGACCTTCAATTAAATTTTAAAAAAAGTATATCCCACATTGATTTCATTCTTGTTATCTCCCAAGAAAATCTACTCTATAAATATTTAGAAAATTTTTATTTGTTCTTACCTCATTTTTCGTAATCAGAGATCTTCTCAGCTTTCGTAATCAGTAGGTTTTTCAGGGTGTGAGTTAGTCATTCATGATTGATTCTTCTGCTTTATCTCTGAATGAAATTCCTCAAAATGATTTCTCTTCCACGACTTTCTATTGTGAAAGGTTGGTCACTTTATTTTTTTATGACTCTTTTGATTATTCTTTGAAAAGAATTATAAGTTTTGAAGGCTGGGAATCAATTTGTGTGGAAAGACCAGGTTCTAATCAAGATCATGTCTATCATGATGAGGTGTTACAATTTTATGAATCAGTAGAGATAGATAGGGATCATAATATTTCTTTTAATATGTATGAAAATACTTATAAAACCTCTTCAAAATAGGTAACTAGGTTTTTAGATGTTCCATTTGAGATAGATGCATTATGTCCTTCTCATAAGTTACCGAAAGATGATGGAACCTTTGATAGGTCTAAAGCTTAAGAAACCCTTTTTGAAATTCATGAGGACAAAAGAAAAGTGAGTAATCTATTAGGATATAATATACTCATTGCCATTTTTATGAAGGGGTTTTCTGTGTCGAGAAATAGCAATAAGGAAAGTTTGAAAGTTCCTGATGTGTATATGCTTGACTATTTTGTTAACAAGAAGATTTTTAACCTTATGGGGTTAATTTTCCAATCAATAAAGAAGCTCAAATCATGTTGTTTAAAATCTATAATGATCATGTTTCCCACCATTATTAGTAAGTTTTTAAAAGATTTATTGGGTTTGTGTAATAATACAATTATGTTAGATCCAACTTTCTTCAAATAGCCCTTAATTGGTAAGGATATGATAATGAGGCTCAAATTAAATATCCATTCTGAATTGAAAAAGTTTGGGAAAGATATGGATGCTGAAAAAGAAAATGAAGTTGATTATGGTATTGAGAAACCATATAATCCATCCAAGTCAACTTCGAACAAAATAAAGTAAGTTAAGGATAAAACATTAAAACCCTCAAAGAAATAAGAGGCTATATCTGATGACATGTTGGTTAATGGAGAGAGAAAAAACAAGAAATAAAATAAGGGGATCCTTAGTTTGGTTTAAATATGGATGAACCTTTGGAATTAAAAGTAAGGTTGGAACAGACTTTGAAAGAAGAAGAGAGAAATAATAGATTTAAGAAAATAAAGTCTGATGCTATTGATATTGATAGTATTCTAAGAATAGTTCATAAACTAAATTCCAAAACTGAAATAAGGTAGCCATATGGTAAAACTCAATCGATTCCAATAGAGAAAGGAAAATAAAAACATGTTTCTAAATAATCGGCTACACGGTATCATGCTAAATAATATGAAGAAGGAGGAGAATAACAAGAAGAAGAAGGTCAAGAAGAACATGAACAAGAATAACAGGGTTAGAAGGAAATACAAGCTGAAGAAAAAGAAGATACAAATAATAAAACTCACACTTTAGAGTCATTAGAAGTACCATATTTTGTTTATCCATCTCTGGATCCTCATCCCTACAAGATAGAATCTCAAAAGGTTGTCTCCAAGGGTGTTATTTCGTTTTTCAATAAAGAAGATGAAGGGGAAGAGGAAGAATCCTATAAGAATCTGAATCATCCAGCTCAAGTAATCGACATTGAGACTCATTTTGGTGATCTCCCACAATTCACTGAGGAGAAGGATTATAAAAGGACAATCACTTTTAAAGGGGATTAGTACATTGAACAAGCATTTAATATATTGGAGATGTTGTTACCTTCCATTCCTAAAGTTGAAGATAGTATGGAAATTCTATCAAATTCCCATAATGATAGAACGGATTATGTCAAGGTTTTGATGGAAAATTTTCTAAGTCTTGAATTTGATTTAATGATTTTAAATTAATGTTCTACTGAGCACATTAAGGAATTCAATAATGTTATGAAGTTGTCTTATAACGTTGATGAAAGCCTAACGAATCATTTGGACAAGTAGGAAGAATTGGTACATTGGGTAACGAAACCCAATTGTCTCTATATAAACCTGGTTGATGATTTAAATGAAAAGTTTGAAGAATTTAAAAGACCTGGTACCTAAAAATAAGTAGCCTCAAAAGATCTTGAGATTTTAAAAAAAAATTTGAAGACAAGAGTAATGAGTTTGTTTTACTCTCGAATATACTTGTTATCTTAGAAAAATCTTGTCAACTCAAGATGGATGTTTTCAAAAACCAAGAAGTAATAATTAAATCTCAGTAAGCTATTAATAATCTTCATGAAGATCTGCTCCAAAATCAAGAAAATATTATTGATGAACATGGTGATATGATAAATGCTCAGTGAGAAGCTCTTGACAAGCTCATCGAGGGTAGAAAAGATTTGAAGAAGATTAAACTCTCATTGTTCAATCTTTTCAAAAAAATGGGAATGAATGATGGTTGAATTATTTTTGTAATAAAATTTTGTTTCAAGTAACATTTATTGTTTCATACTCTATTTCTCTAACTATATTTAAGAAATAAATTCTTTCCCTTATTCTTTTTGAAAATCACAAAGGGGTAGAATGGCATTAAAAAGAATGTTTTTTTTATTTCGGATTAAGGGGGAGATGACACAAAAAAAGTAAGGAGAATACGATCCTTTGTGAGTTGTTTAAAACAAGGGTGGAATTTCTCAAATTCACTAGAGCTATTAAACTTAGGGGGATATAAGCCTATGTTGTTTTTTATCCTATTTATTTTGTTAAGTTTTGTTCTTTCCAAAAATGGGGATATTGTTGAGTCAAAACATGTTTCGACTTTCACATCAATAATTTGTTTTGGAAATCAAAAATCACACAAATCGTAATAAAATATATTGTTTATCACGTATGTTGTTTTAACAAATGTAATCACTCACTTTTTATCATGTTTGATGTATCCTTATGAAATTTGTTTTTTTGTTCATACACATTGTTTTATATGATGTTTCATAAATCATAACCGGGTTAAGTACCACATAATAAATATGCACCGTAACCAGATTAAGTACCTCATAGTATTCATGTATCATAATAAAAATAAGTATAGTATCACAATATCATGTGTCATGAATTGTAACCAGGTTAAGTTCCACATCGTAGTTAAATATCATAACCTGGTTAAGAATTGAATCGTAATAATATATCGTAATCACGATATCGTAACCAGGTTATATATCATCACCAGGTTATGCATCATACTATTTTTTTTTGTATTCAAGCATCATAACCAGATTAAATATTGTGCATTGTAACCAAGTTATGAATCATAACCATATTATAATTTATAATCGATATGGATTGGTATCATGATAAGACAAGAAAACAAGTTATGTTTTCACTTATAAAATGCATTACACTCTTATCATAACTTAAATACCGATTGGATGTATCTCATACTAATTGTTTTATACTTTTGTACTTACTACTTTCTAACTAAAACGATGTCATTGAGTTGGTTATTTACCAATAAAAATGATGTCGTGTATTCTGTTTTGTTTTGACTGTTGTAATTCCAAGCGTTTATGTCCCTAAGATTTATTAGAAGAAATATGACAATTGGAGAAAATGTGACTATTGGAACCTGAATCATATAAATAGAAGGTCATTCAAACTAGAATACACAACTTTTTCTTCAATCATGTTCTAGAGATAGATGTTGTGACTTCTCTCTTATGTCGTGTGAAATCCTTGAAGATATAAGAACTGAACAACTTGTTCCATGCTCTTGTATTTCTATAAGTTCTTTGTTTCTTATTTGTGTGACCAATCCTCGTGATAACAATCGAGGGCTTCTGGGGATAAGAATACATGCTTCCAATCATCGTATTGAGAGACTTTAATTTCATGAAGGGCAGAGGTTCAAATTACCTTCTTAGTCTAGGACTTCTGGGGATAGGAAGAAAGACGTGTCAATCATCGTATCGAGGTCTTACCAAGGAGGTGGTAAGACATACCTTCAATCCTAGGTGAAAGGATACCCTTCTCTTTAGGTGAAAATAATTGTAATACTTTTACATTTCCGTTTCTATTTATATTATAATGTTAATTGTGTTGATTCATATTTCATTTCAGATTCATTTCAATTGTAATTGTTCCAATTATGATTCCTTAATTACATATTATATTAGATTATTCTATACGTTGTATGTTATAACTATTTTAATTTGTATTACCTTGATCATTGTATTCATTTCAAATACAATTGTTTTTACCTTTATTATAGTTTTACATCACATCTTATCCATCAAATATAAGTCTTGTATGATCAATTTTATTGGTTGTAAATTGTATTATTTTAACATCTCTTAAACTAAGTTCTTTCTTAAGTGTTTAAATACATATTTTTTAAATCTACAATTCACCCCCTCTTGTATTGTGTCATCTAATATACATATACATCTATATTATGATCCAAGAGCCTCTCCCCACATTATTGACATGTGGGTGGTTGATTTTTCTTTCCACCTTTCTCATTCAATCCTCTGGATTGAAACCCCATCCTTTGTTTATTATCACCATATCCACAGGACCACTCTCTAAAATAAATATCCACTTTGATAGAACATAGAACAACGTCTTCATAACTCTCAATGTCTGTAATTACAAGAGGCTTATAAAGTTTGGTTTTAATTCACTAAAAAACTATCAATATTTCTATAATTTTTTATTAAAAAAACCCAAAGCACACCTTGCAAGCCTTGTGAAATTTTCTTCATAGGCTATGACACATTCTCCTTCATTTTTATTCAGTTCTATGAATTCTATATCCATCTTTTTATAAAGAGTTCTAGGTAAATACTTGTTAAGAAATATTATCTTAATGTCTTACCACTTCATGTCTTCAATTTTACCCTTGGGTTTGTGTTTTTAATTAACACCCACCACTGGTCTGCCTCTCCATCTACACAATAAACGGACATAGTCACTTTCACTATCTCAAAATAGATAATCACAAAAAAAATATAATCCATCACGTTGACCCACTATTATAAAACTATAGTATTGTATGGTCCACTAAATGTTGGGGTTCTTTGTCACATAAATTACTTGATAGCTAGTTTCTCCCTCTTAGGTGTAGGCAGACGTTCCACATTATTTAGGTTATTTTTCATAACTAGAGACAATTGGGTAAGAATCACCATAAAATTATAAACTCCATCTCTTATTCCATTGTGAGGGGTGAGGGGTTCATTCTGGAAATTGATTCATCGCCCCTTGCATGATTTTTTGGCTTGGTTTCTCCTAGTTCCCAATATTTTCTAAAATATTAAAGGTTATAACAAAACATTAATCAACAATTCATGAGTAAATAATTTATTCCTTTGTTCAATTAATTCGAAAGAAATATATTTTGGGATCCCTATGTTTATAATTTTCTAAAACAAAGGTTCTTGGGTGATTACTTATTCTTAGTCTTATACTAAGGGGTTTCAGTTAGTCTTTCTAATCCTAATCCCCAAATAAAGTAAATTGTCCTCTAATACCAACTATAACAACCGTGATTTTTCTTAAATTACTTTTACATCATTTTGAAGAAAAAAATTAAATATTTACATAATGAGGATCAAAAGGATTAGTTTCTTAAGAAAATTAGGAAAATATATAACATTTAAAAAATAAAGTGTAAACATTTATTTTATTCCTTCTTCTCTATTTTCTTATTGTCCTTTGAATTCACCTCAGTGCATGTAATCTCCTGAGGATATACATCAAAGAAAGGGGTGAGAAAAAATTATAATAAGAGGATAGATAATAAAATGAACTAATATAACATGGGGTGAGTGTAAACATTATATAATCACCATAACAAAATAATAGGATCATAATCATTAGGGGAATCATTATGATAAGGCTTGGAATGTGGAAATGCATAAAAATAAAACATCAAGTATTAGAGGTCAACTACCACACACAGTTGTGAACAAAGACAATCATGTTCATAGATATTTAACTTTTCTCATAACATAAGTTACAGTACCCAATTCATTAGATATATAAATAATTATAGGTTCACCCATTACATCATAACATTACATTGCACTATATAATTTTGGGAGCACCTATCACATCCTAACATTTACATTATCATGCATCCCACATAAAACATATATCAATATTTGTCATAAAAAAACCCATGTAAAGGAATGGGTTTCATTTTATAAAGCATAACTTCATAAACATTGGGTTCCAAAATGAAAGGGGAAATACCATACATGATAAAAGAATCATCAACATTGAGTGAAGAATAAAAAATCTTGTTATGTTAGAGGTGTGCCTTTTAATAAGAGTTCTTTTGGAAAACATTTTGTTTATCATAAACACATGTAGAAAAATTTTATATCCCAAAAATGTTTAGATAATGATGAATAAATTTTATTTATGTAATATCTATAATGAAAATGGTGTGAAAAATGGAAAACCCAATGACAGAGAGTTGGGTTTGAGAATTCCCCTTACCTAGTGTCGGAAATCCTCCTTCACAATAATATCTTGTATAATCAAATTAGATTTGTTAATTACAAATAGAAAAACATTAATACATATATTTGATTTATTATAGTTTTATTATGTTCATTTGTAGTCTTTTTGTTGAGTTATATTCTTTAATATCATTATCTGGGAGCATTTGTTTTCTTAGTTTTCACAACCAGTTCACTTGTATTCATGAATGGAAGTTCGTATAAAATTAAGATAAATATCCAGAATTTTTATTATATGCTATTAATTAACTTATAGAATCTTAAATTATCTTATAATGAATTTGGTTATATAGTATGAGGATAATAATTAGATAAAAGTTAATGATGATCATTTTAAGTTAGTTTTGGCAGTTTTTTATCACAAAAAACTCATTTTGTTTTATCATTAATATTTTCTGTATATGTTAATTTATTTAAAAAATATAAATAGGGTTTTAACATAAAAATTATAATCTGTTTAAACCATTATAATGGTTTTATTAACATCTCTGAAGGCATTAAATGGAAAATGAAAGCACATCACCCACGATGTCGATAAATTGACACATCATAGGCGATGACTTCATTTTTATAATTAAAGAGAGATAGAGAGAGAGATAGGGAGGGGGATTTTATTTATTGATCTGAAATTAACACGATAGAATAAAAATATGTCAAACATAACAGATTTATCAATTCTAGAAAACGAGGAATTGGAGACCCTGATAGGGGCGACTTTCAATGGCAGCCACTAAGCTTAAAAAAACATTCATCTACGCCCCCACCCCCTCACGCTCGACCCCCCTCGCACCACCGGAACCCTACCCTACAATGCCGACCACCACCACCCTCGTGACGATGACCACCGCCCTCACGCTGCCCTCTGCCGCCCTCATGCCGACCGCCACCACCCTCGGGCCGACTGCCGCTGCCCTCGCACCGACCGCCACCGCCCTCACTCCAACCGCAGCCGCCCTCATGCTTACTGTCACCTCCCTCGTGTCGATCGTCGCCATCCTTGCACTGACCACCCCCGCCCTCACGTCGACCACTTCTGCCCTCACCCCAAATTCCTCCTCCCTCACCACACCACCTCCTCCTCCATCTCCCCACTTCCACTTCCTCATGTCCCCTCTCTCACCATATCACCTCAGACTCCGGCTCCCCTCTACTGCCCCTCCTCTCTCTCGCAACACCCCCTCCGGCTCCCATCCCTTCCAGATTTGTATCGCTATCAGTTATGACCTAACTTCTATTTAACAGTTTTCATTTTTGGCTTTTTACAATACAAAGTTGGTATGCATAAAGATTATATGAGTATTGTGTGTGAATAAAAAATGTTGAAATTGAAGTTCATGTGTATACGGTCTTGTGTTCATGAAAAATTATGAAACAATGTGTGTTAACAGTGTTTGTATAAGAATAAATCACACTTTACATGAGGTTGGATGTTACATACAACATAAAATCCATGTATATGTTGACTGGATTAACATTAAGTTGTGTTATTTTATTTATTTCCTTCTTGAGTCTATGTGTGTATCCCATGAGAAAATTTTTGAGGCTTGACCACATTTGTGTAAATTTTTGTTATATAGATATTATTATGGATAATAGTTGGATTTATTCCAAATCGAATGTATAGAGAATATTTTTAAGGCATGATGTAGTTAATTGAGTTCACTGGAGCTTTTAAAAGTGCCTATATTAGTTTTCCATGTATAAAATGTGCAAATAGATATCAATTCACACGAGATTCTGTGAGGGAGCACCTATTCATGAACATATCTATGAAAAATTATAAGAGTTGGACTCATCATGGGGAAGAATATATTAGTTTTCAAAATATAGATGCAGTTCATATGGATGTTGTTGTGAGGATGAATGATCCAATGCATGAAATGCTTACTGAAACAGTATGTGGGTTGGATCCGGAAGGCATTGACATTAAGAACGTTGAGACTGGTGAGGCAAATCTGCGCTCTGGTGCCGATCGTGATTCGAGAAGGTTTTATGAAGTACTTGATGATGTGAAAATGGAATTATATAATGGTTGTACTGCTTACAATAAATTTTCTTTTATCATGGATTTGTTTCATTTGAATACTTTGAATCAGTGGTCAGAAACATCGTTTGACATGCTATTGGCGTTATTGAAAAAGGTTCTTCTTGTCGATGATAATATTACGAAGACATATTACCATGTTCATAAGTTGACAGAGAACCTAGGTTTTACATATGAGACCATAGATGCATGTGAAAATAATTGTACATTGTTTAGAAAGGAAACTACCCATTTGGATATTTGTACAGTCTGCGGCACTTCCAGGAAGAAAGAGAACATGAGAAATCAGACTCATCAAAGTCATATTGTAAAGCCTGGAAAACCAATTGTCGTAAAGATAATGCGTTACATTCCTCAAAATCCGAGGTTGAAAAGATTTTTTTATGTCATCTAAGGTTTTTAATTTAATGATATGTCATGCAGAAAGGAATCAGGAAAGTGATATGTTAACCCACCTGGAAGACTCTCGTGCATGGAAGGATTTCGATAAGAGACACCCCGACTTTTCTAAAGATGTCTGTAATGTCTGATTGGGGTTGGTAGCTTATGGTTTCAATCCATTAAAGTATATGGTTGGTGCAACTCATAACAGATGGCCAGTGGTGTTGGATCCATATAAACTTCTTCTGTTGATTTGTATGAAGCAACAATTTATATTACTTTCCACTCTTATTGATGGACCTAGAAATCTGGGGGATAATATTTATGTTTACCTTCAGCCATTTATTGATGAGTTGAATGAATTTTGGGGCGATGGTGTGATGATTTTTGACTGTGAAATGAATTAAATGTTCAAATTGTAGGATGATTTATTGTGGAAAATCAATCCCAGCTTAGTCAAATTTATTAGGCTGGAGTAGGAAAGGGGAATTCTCATTCCCTTGTTGTAATCGAAGTAAAAAAATATTTATGGATTAAACATTCCAATAAAAAGTGCATAAACGGGTCACAAACATTTTCTCCCCCCACAGTACAGGTTCAGGAAGGACAGAGTGACATTTTATGGTTCTAGAGATTTCAGCCCAACACAAAAGATCATTAGAGGAGTCTAAATATTATCATATATTGTGGAAGAAAAAATCTACTTGGTATATGAATTTCTAGATTTAGTGGCTCAAATATTATATAATATTCATGTTGTAGGTAGACAATGCAATCACAATTGACAAAAAATTATTTTTTACAATCTCCCCTATTGAAAAACTAACATGTTAAGGAACAATTTTTATGTCATGCACATTGAAAAAAATGTTTGTGATAATATATTGTGGAACATTTTAGGTGTCAGTGGATAATCAAAGGACCATGTTAATGCACGACGTGATTTGAGGGAAATGGGTTTAAGGAAACAGTTCCATTTACAATTAGTTGAGGGAAAAAAGGAATATATGTCTGCTGCATAGTATACAATGACTACAAAGAAGAAAGACTCATTTCTTTCCATTTTAAAGATCCTTAAGGTACTTTATGGTTACTCTTATAATATTTCAATGTGTGTGAATTTTACGAGCAAGACATTAGAGGGGTTGAAAAATCATGACAATCATATACTACTTTAGTAGTTGATTCAAATCCCAATTTTTGATTGTTTATCCCCGAATGTTGTTCAACTATTGATTGAGATGATTACTTTTTTTAGATATCTTTGTTTAAGAAATCAATGAATGAGTGATTTAAAAATTTTGCAGGAACGAATTGTACTTATGCTTTGTCACTTTCAAAAACTATTTCCCCCATCATTTTTTGATGTTATGGTTCACTTGGTAGTGCACCTAGCTGAAGAAGTAATGACTACTACTCCAATGTAATTCAAGTGTATGTATCCTATTAAGCAGTATCTGAATACATTGAAACAATTTGTGTGCAACAGAGCTCGTCTGGATGCATCAATAGCCAATGGGTATTTGATTGATGATTGTACCTCTTTTTGTGAAGAATATCTTATGGATGTTGAAACAAAAATAGATAAGACCTCTCAAATTTAGGATGGTCCAGTTGGATAAAGAACCAAATTTGATATGGATAACATCGAGTGTATACAAGTGCATCGATACATCTTGTTCAATACTTTATCAGTTGAACCATTAATGTAGTAAATTTCTAAAAAATTTATAATTGAACTTTTACATGTTTTTTTGAATAAGTTTTTCATTTAAACATCAATATTGTTCATTTTCAGGAAACACATTAATGAGCTAAAAGAAGAGATGTATTGTGCGACTGATTATCAAATTCAAAAATCTCATTATGCATCACTTCATGATTGGTTCAAGGATTTTATACGTATAAATTGATTTTTATTATGAGATAAGTATTATAATCATTTCTTTTTTTCAGAAATCATTACTGAATTTTGTGAATTATGTAGGTTCATAAGCTGATGGAGTTAGGTGACCCCCCACTAACTAATGAATTTATCCAACTACCTGAGGGTCCATCTATAATGGCTCGTTATTATAAAGTTTTAGATGGTAAGGGATTTCTATTTCTCATTAAAGATGTTGAAGACAAACGAGCCACACAAAACAGTGGCATCGGTTGTCTATTCGTCGATTATAGTTATTACTATGGTCAATTGGAAGATTTCATTAAATTTTTTTATGCACATGAGTTGAAGTACATATTGTTAAAGTGTAATTGGGTTTATCTAGTGCATGGAAGTAAAGTCAATCAATATCCATTTACAATGGTGAATTATAACTATATGTAATACAAAAATGAATGATTTGATAATGAACCTTTCATTTTGAAATCACAAGTGGAAAAAGTATTCTTCGTTACTTTTCCATCAGATCCTTGTTGGAAAGTTGTTGGGAAAATATCCCAGCCATGAGTATTTCTATTTGAACAAGATGAACACAAGACTGATCATTTTTTTCCCAAGATCTTGATCAATATACCGTAGTTCAACGTGAAGAAGATATTTATTGGCTCAGAGTGGATCTTGAAGGAGAAACGATCTATTTTCAGGTTTAATAAAAGGTGTATAATTGTTTTCCCACCAAACCCCGAACATCCCTCCCCCCACCACAGACTGCCCCCCCCCACTCCGTACAGTTCCACCCCAACCTCGGACAGCCCCCACACCCAGAAAGCCTGCCCCAACCCACCCCAGAAACACCCCCACCACAAACACCCCCCGACCATCCCCCCAGATAGCCGCCCCCACCCCAAACAGCCCCCTCACCCCCAGCCATCCCCCACCTCCCAGACAGCCCCCACCCTACCCCGGACGGCCCCCATCACCCTTGGTAGCCCCCCCGAACATCCCCACCCCCCCAAACACCCACCCCCCACTCCGGATAGACCCCCCCCCCCCCCCCACCCACCCCGGACAACCCCCCCTGACATCTCCTTTCACCCCGTACAACCCCTCACCCCCGGACACCCCCCCCCCCCCGAACATCCCTCCTCACCCCGGACAACCCCCCAACCCTCGGACAACACCCCCCCTCACCCCGAACAAACCCCACCCCCCGGACAGCCCCAAAACACCCCCTCTAAATACACAAGCCTTTTTTTACCTAATTTTATTTATGTTTTTTAAATTTTTTGATTTTTTAAAATCCATTTACAACTAATTGTTCTATCCCTTTTTGTTTGATTGACTACTTCACAAGTTTTTTTTAAACAATCTAATTTATCTTTTTTACATTATGGATGGTCCCCTTATTAATGATTTGTATGATTGTAGCCATGTCAGAAGAATATGAAACAGATCCACATCATCCATTTGATCCATATACGTCTCAGGGTCGAGGTATGTTTGAATTTAATTGTTTCTGGTTTTTTTTGTAATTTATAAATACACACACACACACACAGATATATATATATATATATATATATATATATTAACATATTTCAAATTATGTATAAAATTGTTTTCAACATGATCGGACTCGATTTATTCTTCCTCTCCCAAGAGAGGCCTTGGTTGTGGTATTTTATCATGGAATTCCAACACAATTTATGATGTTTCATTTGATGGAATATTTCATCCTGTGGGACTGACTTCCCCTGTATTTATTATTTATTTGGGTCATATCATACATGACCCATATCGATTTCCATTTTCCACACGTGACTGGTCTTCTATCCCTCAGGATACATTAGATCGACATTGGAGGGAATTTCAGGTAAGAAGACCAATTTAGATTCTTCCCTATGTTTAAAAAAATACCAAAATTTGTGATTTTTTTCGTAAATAGAATAATTTGAAAGTGTTCCCTGATGATTTTTGGCTTGTTTTTATGAGAAAATGTTGTAAGATGTGGAATGACTATAAAGTAAATATCAAGAGGGAGCATTGAGTACAAATATTGGTGCCATAGGCATTTTGGAAAATGTCCCGAGAGGTGTTCTCCTGTATCAATGGGGTGACTTAGTTTCATATTGGTATAATGAGGCTGATGTGGTTATTATATTTATTTTGGTATATATATTTTAATGAATATTTTACATTATATTTTCTTGGAATTTGAATTAATTGTATATAGGAGGTGTCATCACACCATTTCAAGAATCGAGGGTTGCAGGGATCACCTCACTTGCTCGGGACTCGTCACGTGTCTCAGATCCAACATGAGGTATTTATTATTCATTTTTTTATTATTTATTATTTTTTTGTGCTATATTAGTATATTTTATTGGTATACAGTTATGGGAGAAAGGTGCACTGACATATAAAATTTTGGTGTGTACGAGGATTCTTGATTGAAACGATCCTGAGGCTGAAACTCTTATAACAAGTGCTTGTACTCATTACCAATACTTCCATTCATATGTATATAAACATATATATGTATATATTTTTAAATATTTCACAATCTCAATTTGAAGCTGAGTTAGAAAAGCTTCCAGAGGATCAACGACAACTTCCCATGCGAAGGGATGAGATATTCCATCGCATTATTGGTCATGACAGACATGGATATTGTTTGACCTATAGAACAGGTTTTCCTCGTTCTATAGTATCATGCGGTGAGGTTGTCGGTCCTGTTGTTGCTCAGATGACACATCGGCTTTTAGATTTCGAGACACTATTGCATGCTTCTAAGGAGATAAATGCGCAATTGGTCGCTGAGGTTAGAACACTACGGTAATATGTGTGTTTGGGTACTGGTGCAGGAGATCATACGACGTAGGTTTATACTGAATTTATTTACTTACTTTTTTTATTAGATCTTCAATATTTTTATTTGTTGTAGGACCTTGACACACCAGATGGAGGTAGCAGCCATGACAGCGCATGACGCATCATATTCACGAGGTGTGTTTCTTTTATATTTATTATTTAATTTAAGTTATATATTGATTTAGACTTTAAATGTAAATTTTTTTGAGGGGGGTTGTTCGGGGGTGAGGGGGGTCGTTCGGGGG
This sequence comes from Viscum album, assembly GCA_963277665.1. Taxonomy (NCBI): domain Eukaryota; kingdom Viridiplantae; phylum Streptophyta; class Magnoliopsida; order Santalales; family Viscaceae; genus Viscum; species Viscum album. Next base: position 387,350,335 of record OY728141.1, on the reverse strand, counting down.
TGGTAGGGCTATCCGATGTTGGGGGCGTTCGGGGGGTGGGGGGCTCTCCAGGGGGCTCTCCGGGGTGAGGGGGGTTGTTCGGGGGTGAGGGGGTTGTATGGGGTGGGGGGATGTCCGGGGTGAGGGGGAAATCTGGGGGTGCGAGGGGTTTTCCCGGGTGAGGTGGGGATCTTCGGGGGGTGGGGAGAGGGGTTGTCTAGGGTGAGGGGGTTTTCTGGGGTGAGGGGGGTTGTCCGGGGGTGTGGGGGTTGTTCGGGGTGAGGTGGGGATGTCTGGGGGTGATGGGGGTTGTTCAGGGGGTAGGGGGTTTCCGGGGGTGGGGGCTGTCCGGGGTGAGGGTGGAGGGTTTCTTGGGGGTGAGGAGGTTGTCTGGGGTGAGGGGGAGATGTTCATGGGGTGAGGGCGGTCTAGGGGTGTGTCTGTAGTAGGGGGGTGGTGTTGTTCGGGGGGTGGGGGTTTTTCAATGTGAGGGGGGTGTCCGGGGTGAGGGGGGATGTTCGAGGGTGAGGGGGGCTATCCATGGTGGGGGGATGTCCGGGGTTGGGGGACCAGGGGTAAAATGTGTTAACGTCGCCCTAATGCCCTAATGGTATATTAGTGTAATGCCATAATGACCAAATAGCATAATGGCATATTAGCCTATTGACCTAACGGCTAATTGACCAAATTCCCAACTGCCATAATGGTATATTAATTTAATGTTGTAAGCACCAAATGGCCTAATGGAATATTAGCTTATTGACTTTAATGCATGTTTTGGCCATTTATGACAAGCAAAGTGCGTTTTCGGTCACTGCGGTCACACGACATCTTTTATTGACATACCATTTACTAGACCATTTCACAATTCACCCACCCTTGGTTGTCATCCGATTTCATGGAATTATGATATCATTCGGCTGGTTTTGACCACCCCATGCATGCTTTTCAAGCACGCCGAATACCTAAAAAAAATATTCAGCCGTGCCGTGAAAACCGCGTTCCAGAATGATGTGAGGTCTCATCGTACACCTCAAGAATAATAATTATGGTGTTTTCGTGTAATTTCATGTCATGTCGATATCGTTCGGTTTGAATTTAACCATTAAACGCATGATTTGTCCATTTACGACACACGGAGTGAATTTTCAGTCACCACAATCACATGACACCTCTGATTGATGTGTCGTATGCCTGACCATTTTCCAATTCACCGACCTTTTTTTGTCATCAAATTTCATGGTATTCTGAGGTCGTTCGACCGGTTTTGACCACCCCACACATGCTTTTGAAGCACACTGAACACCTGAAAAACAAATATTCAGTCGTACCGTGAAAAATGCATGTAAGAATGATGTTTTGTCTCCTCATAAACCACAATAATAATAATTATGGTGTTTTCATGTGATTTCAAGTCATGTTTATGTCCTTTGAAATGCATTTGACCGTCAAATGCATGTTTTTTCCATTTACGACACACGGAGTGAATTTTCGATCATCGCATTCACCCGACACCATCGATTGATGTGACATCTACCAGAACATTTTAAAATTAACCCAACCCTTGGTTTCATCTAATTTCATGGAATTTAGAGGTCATTTGGCCGGTTTTGACCACTCCACGCATGCATCCAAGCATGCTAAACACCTAAAAACACATATTCTGTCGTTCTGCGCAAACCGTACTTCTGAATGATGTGTCGTCTCCTCATACACCTCAAGAATAAAAATTTGGATGTTTTTATGTGATTTTAAGTCATGTCGATGTCGTTAGGTATGCATTTGACCGTTAAACGCATTTTTTTTCTATTTACGACTCACGAAGTGGGTTTTCGGTCACCGCGGTCACATGACGCATCTGATTGACGTGCTGTATGCCAAACCATTTAATAATTCCCCCACTCTTTGTTGTCGTCCGATTTCATGGCATTCCAAGGTTGTTTGGATAGTGTTGACCACCCCACGCATGCTTTTCAAGCGTGCCTAACACCTAAAAAACACATATTCACCCATACCGTGCAAACGGCATGTCTGAATGATGTGTCGTCTCCTTGTACACCTCAAAAATAATAATTAAGGTGTTTTCATGTGATTTCAAGTCATGTCGATGTTGTTTGGTATGTACTTGACCATTAAACCCATGTTTTGGAAATTTATGACATGTGGAGTGTGTTTTCGGTCACCATGGTCACACAACACCTCTGATTGACATGTCTTCTACTAGACAATTTCAAAATTCACACACCCTTTGTTGCCGTCTGATTTCATGGAATTCTGAGGTCGTTCTGCTGGTTTTGACCACCCCACACATGCTTTTCAAGCGCACTGAACACCCAAAAACACATATTCAGCCTTGTCGCACAAACTGCTTGTCTAAATGATGTTATGTCTCCTCGTACACCTCACAAATAATAATTAGGGTGTTGTCACATTATTTCAAGTCATGCTGATGTCGTTTGGTATGCATTTGTCTGTTAAACGCATGTTTTTTCCATTTACGACATGCGAAGTGCATTTTCGGTCACCGCAGTCACATGACTCATCCGATTGACATGTCGTCTGCAAAACCATTTCAAAATTTACCCACCCTTTTTTTCGTCCGATTTCATGGAATTTCTAGGTCGTTCGGCCTGTTTTGACCACCTCACGCACGCTTTTCAAGCACGCTGAACACCTATAGACATATATTCAACGTTTCTGTGCAGACCATGCATCCGAATGACGTTCTGCCTCCTTTTACACCTCACGAATAATGATTAGGGTGTGGTCATGGGATTTTAAGTCATGACGATGTCATTCGGTATGCATTTGATCATTAAACACATGTTTTGGCCATTTTCGACATGCGAAGTGTGTTTTCAGCCATCATGATCACACAACACTTCCGATTAATATACCATCTGCCGAACCATTTCACAATTCACCCACCCTTTGTTTTCATTCAATTTCATGGCATTCTAAGGTTGTTCGTCTAGTTTTGACCACCCCACGCACGCTTTTCAAGCACACCGAACACCTAAAAACACATATTCAGTCATCCCGCACAAACCGTGCATCCGAATGATGTTTATTCTCCTCTTAAACCTCACAAATAATAATTAGGGTGTGTCTGTGTGATTTCAAGTCATGCTGATGTCATTTAATATGCATTTGACCGTTAAACACATGTTTTGGCCATTTACAACACGTTGAGTGAGTTTTCGGTCACCACGGTCACACAACACCTCCGATTGACATGTCGTCTACTAGACCATTTCACAATTCACCAACCCTTTGTTGACATCTAATTTCATGGTATTCTGAGGTAGTTTAACCAGTTTTGACCACTCCACACAGGCCTTTCAAGTGCACCGAACACATAAAATTCACATATTCAGCTATGTCATGCATACCACACGTCCTAATGATGTGTCGTCTCCTTGTACACCTAAAAAATAAAAATTTCAGGTGATTTATTGTGAATTCAAGGAATCCTGATGTCGTTTGGTATGCATTTGACCGTTAAACGAATGTTTTGGCCATTTACGACACACAGAGTGCATTTTTCGGTCACCATGGTCACACGACTCCTCCAATTGACATGTTGTCTACTGGACCATTTCACAATTCACACACCCTTTGTTTTCATCTGATTTCATGGAATTATAAGGTCATTCGGCAGGTTTTGACCACCCCATGCATGCTTTTCAAGTGCACTAAACACTTAAAAAACACATATTTAGTCATGCCACACAAACTGCGCATCTAAATGACATTCTGTCTCCTCGTACACCTCATGAATAATAATTAGGGTGTTTTTGTGTGATTACAAGTCATTCCAATGTTGTTAGGTATGCATTTGACCATTAAATGTGTGTTTTGGCCATTTACGACACGCAGAGTGCGTTTCCGTTCACCACAGACACACAACACCTCTGATTGACGTGCTCTCTACCGGACCATTTCACAATTCACCCACCCTTTGTTGTCATCAAAATTCATGGAATTCCTTGGTCATTCATCTTGTTTTGACCATTCCACACATGATTTTCAAGTGCACCGAGCACCTAAAAAACACATATTCAACCGTGTCTCACAACCCGCATGAGCGAATGACATTTCATCTCCTTGTATATCTCAAAAATAATAATTTGGGTGTTTTCGTGTGATTTCAAGTCTTGTCAATGTCGTTCGGAATGCATTTGACTGTTAAACGCTTGTTTTGGCAATTTATGACATGTAGAGTCCATTTTCGATCACCGCGGTCACACGACACCTCTGATTGAAATTCTGTTTACTAGACCATTTCACAATTTACCCACCCTCTATTTTCGTCTGATTTCATGGCATTCTGAGGTCGTTCGTCTGGTTTTGACCACCCCAACCATGCTTTTTAAGCACGTCGAACACCTAAAAAATACATATTCAGCTGTTCCATGAAAACAGTGCATCTGAATGTTGTTCTATCTCCTCGTGCACCTCACAAATAATAATTAGGGTGTTTTCATGCGATTTTAAGTTATGATGATGTTGTTCTGTATGCATTTGACCGGTCAATGCATGTTTTGGCCTTTTATGACAGGTGGAGTGCATTTTTGGTCACCGCGGTCACATGACACTTCCGATTGATGTGACTTCTACCAGACCATTTCAAAATTCACTCACACTTAGTTTTCGTCCAATTTTAGGGCATTTTGAGATCGTTTAGCTAGTTTTGACCACCCCACGAATGCTTCTCAAGTGCACAGAACACCTAAAAAACACATATTCAGTCGTACCACACAAACCATACATCTTAATGATGTTATGACTCCTCGTACACCTCAAAAATAATAATTAGGGTTTTTTTATTGTGATTTCATGTCATTCCAATAACGTTCGGTATGAATTTGACCATTAAACGCATGTTTTGGCCAATTACGACACGTAGAGTGCGTTTTAGGTCACCGCGGTCACACAACACCTCCGATTGGCATGCTGTCTATAGGACCATTTCATGATTCACCCAACCTTTGTTTTTGTCTGATTTCATGACATTCCGAGGTTGTTTGTCAAGTTTTGACCACCCCACGCACGCTTTTCAAGCATGCCAAACACCTAAAAAAGACATATTCATTCGTGCCGTGAAAACCACACATCTGAATGATGTTCCATCTCCTCGTACACCTCAAAAATAATAATTATGGTGTTTTCTTGTGATTTCAAGTCATACTGATGTCATTCGGTAGGCATTTGATCGTTAAACACATGTTTTGGCCATTTACGACATGCAGAGTACGTTTTCTATCACCGCGGTCAGACGACACCTCCGATTGACATGACATCTACCAGACCATTTCAAAATTCACCCACCCTTTTTTTTCGAGTGATTTCATGGCATTCTGAGGTCGTTCGGCCGGTTTTGACCACCCCACGCATGCTTTTCAAGTGCGCATAACACCTAAAAACACATATTCAGCTGTTCTGTGCAAACCACGCTTCTGAATGATGTGTCGTCACCTCGTATAACTCAAAAAGATTAATTAGAGTGTTTTCATGTGATTTCATGTTATACTGATGTCGTTCGGTATGCATTTGACCATTAAACACATGTTTTGGCCATTTACGACACACGAAGAGCATTTTTTATCACCGTGGTCACACGACACCTCTCATTGATGTGACGTCTTTCGGACCATTTTAAAATTCACCCGCCCTTTGTTTTCATCTGATTTCATGGCATTCTGTGGTTGTTCAACAAGTTTTTACCACCCCACACATGCTTTTCAAGCGCACCGAACACCTAAAAAACACATACTCATCTATGACACACAAACCGCATGGATTTTATAGTGGTGGAGAGAGGTGTTTTCTCATAGTCCCAGTTTCCAGTAGTGTATCATGCCATTTGGAAAAAATAAGGTGAGTATATAAGAAAAAAATAAATGAAATTGAAACAAAATTAAAGAAAAGAGGAAGAGGATTTTACGTCGTGGATTTATTCTCATTAAGAACCACCTTAGGGAATGGTTTTGGACTTTTGGTGAGACCAAGTGATCCTAGAAATGGGGAATGGGGTAGGGAAGCATATTTTTCAGAATTTGTGTAAGGCTCTAAGCTTGGGAGGTGTGAGGAGAAGAAGGGGTGATGGGTGATATTTATAGTGGAGGAGAGGGGAGTTTTCTCATTATTATATTCAATAGTTTATTATTTTGACTCAAGAATTTAAATAGTTTGATAATTATCTCTCAATATATTAAAATAATGATGTATAGTTATATATTTTCAGATAACATTATCCTTTCATCATCTATGAATCAACAATTCATGTCTTTATCTTTTAATATAAATTATCATATTTTACTATTCATCAAAAACTCAAGTATTTTAGAAAAATACCAAAAAATCACCCTAACCATTTTTTGATGTGTTGATTTAAAAAATGAACTACATTTTATGAATATAATTTTATAAATACGATTAATTTAATTTTTAATTTAAATCATCATTTACTTAAAAAAATATAGATTTTAAAATTCTAACTGATTATGTAACACTTAGAAAAATTACTTCAGGTCTTATAAAATTATCTTAAAATTATAATAAAAAAATTAATTTATGAAAATATTTTATGGAATTAAATTTTATTTTAAATAATTAAATTATTTAAAAAATTGTAATTAAATATTTGTGGCTTACAAAAATACCAACACTTAATTAATAATTTTTAAAACATTTATTTACATATATTGTGATAACATTATACAATTATTTCATTTATAAGATGTTTTTATTATATTTATACTTTAGTGGGTGAGGATACTATTCAGTTGGACAGTTTACTATTCATAATGGTCATATTACTATTCCTAATGTTAAGTTACTATTTTATCGTTATTAGTTCCTATTATTATGAAAATACTACTTATTTCATTAATTATTCATTTATAACGTTTTTATTATGATATAGAAGTGATTTTATGTCATTTATACTGTATAACATTACTATAACAAGGGATAAATTTAGTTGAGAAAAGTTTGGGTCATTACAGAGCCGGTATATATGATCTGAAAGCGTATTTCTACTTCTCAGTCTAGGAATAAATATCTTGTTGATATCCATTAATGACATATAGAGTTTAGGATTGAGGATAATTTTTATTTATGGGTATCACAAAGGGTTGGGCATAGATAGATACAAAGGAAAATAAAGTTGTTACCACACTTTGTCAGGTCATTTGGGATCCTAGAGAGAGTTGGGGTGGCAGCCTATCAGTTTTTTACTACATCGGAGGTACCATTATATGCACACCATCATCCACATTTTACATCTTCCCCATCATCATGCTGTCCCATCTCATAATTTGTATCTTAATAAGCTGTGTTAGATTTAGATTCTTTATTTGAAGAGTATCCCAATACACATCATTGACTGCAACATGAAGGGTGTATAAGGAATGTTTGTCCCTCTGTTATAGGTGATATAAAATCATAGCCATGTATAGGATGAGACATTGCAGAGGGAGGCCTACGTATATGCCTAGTCGTTAGAGTGGTTCTCAGACAGTGTTTTGACGCCCTTGGAAGGTGAACTCAGTGATGACTCCCTCTAAAAAGAGAAGACTGTAAGAACATAGTTTTTATTTTAGATATGGATCCTTTTAATTTTGGTCTAATTTTTTATTGAAGAACTAATATGGATTTTTAATGAGTTCATAAATGTTTCAAGGGTGTCTGGGGCTTGTTTGGATCTTAGAACCCTAACTGGTGAAGAAAAAAAAGGGTTCCCAGGGTTAGTAGAAATCATACAATCTAGACCTCATGGTTTATCTTAATAGTGTGGGTCAGGATAGTGGGGTAAAGAAAGGTTCACAGTTTTCCCTAACGACGTGCTAAGGGCCACACACCCATGTGAAATGTCTTCAGTTTTTAGAATAGAATATTCACATAGTTGGTTCACCATTTCCCTAACCTTGCGGCCGAACTGTGTAGGTGCCCTCTTTAAGTAGTGGGAGTTACACTGTAGGCGCACTGTTTGGATAACCATGTGGCCAAACCGTGCGACCCCTGTTTCATGGGAAAATATTACAAAAAAATAACATAAATGTTTAATAATCTTACCCCTCCTTCATTCTCCTATTTTCAATGAAGGCAGTCCCCTATTCTTGTATTAGAGGTCCCTAAATCTATTTTTCAAATATTTTGACTTGAAGCACCCATCTATTGTCTGATTCAATCCTCATTCATCCCGTTGGATGTTAATCAATAATTTCTTGATTCCTTTTTAGTTGTTCTTCAATATTCTTTCTGTAAAAAATTTTATTTAGATGCCAGCTCATATTCCCTAGTTTTAAGGCATTGATCTATTCTTCAAATTCCATATAATCCATGACAAACTAAAGGTAGGTACTAGTTTAGGAGAGTCTTATGACGTTAAGGTAGGTGGTCTATGAATCATTTATCATGTTTAACCATTTCATAAATTTCCATAGCATGTTCCCAATGATTTAGTCAGGCGTGGCCTATTAAATTCACTTTCATTTCTTATAGTCATCACATTCATGTTCTATAGTTTTTTAATAAATTTTATTCATGTACTTTGAGGTTACAACCTCAATGATATCCACCCCATGTAACATCATGACCCTCCTCATTTTCTTGAGTTGAGGAATAATTTCTACCTGGCCTTAAGCAATATCCTCAAGGTGCTAATGAATGAAAATAAATTCCAAGGGAATCAATATGAGTAGGGGATGATTTCCCCTTTGAAAAATAAAACCAATAAACCAAACACGAAATAATAAAATAAACCACTACATGATTGATGATAACAATATAAAACAACCTGAAGTAATACTGTTGATATCAAAACCAAACTATAATAGAGTACCACAATGGAAGACAACTAACATCAATATACACAATGGAATACAAAACCAACAATGTTTAAAGACTGAAAGACATAACTCTATGTTCCATCTATTACTCTATGATCATGTATCACTAAGCACCACTAAAGAAGTGAGATTATTTACCTCTATGTGTGTCTTTATAAACAACATCTAAAAAATAACCAACGTGAAAAAGAAGGGTGATTAATAAAACTCAGTATATTTTCCCTAAATGACATACTTGTCCATGCCACTTGGATAAAACTTGTCATCAAATTTATATGAAACAATTTATATAAAACCATTGGAAACAGTTTCACAAAAAAATTAATAATGTAAAATAGTTATCTCAAAATAACACCATGTTATAAGGAAAGAAACCACACTAGTCATTAAAAACATTAAATAATTAAATTGGAATTTACCCATTCCATGTCACACAACCACACACAACTACACATCCTTGGTGTTACCATTGGTGGTGGAAGTTTCACATCCATAAACCATACACTTGATGGTGGTACTTTCCCAACCCTTATCCATCCCATTCCATTAAATATTATCCATTTAAAAAAACCACATGCCAGTAAAACCTTTTCCAAACCAATTCAATAATATCCATAAAATATTCCTTTTATTGAAAACAATAACAACAAACCAGTTACATAAAACCGTCCTTTTATTGGAAACCATTTATCCACAATACCATTCAAATTAAACCAAAATTTTATTGAAAACACTATTCCATGCATCAAAACCAATTGACCATTTTAAAATCATGTTATCAAATAACCTTTTTTTCCAAAACATCCGATTTTACACTAAACCATTAAACATAACCAAATAATGGTTCCATCAATCAATTTTTACAAAACATTCATAGAAAATTTCTCAAAAAACAATAAATTTGAAATTAAATTTTCTAGTTCTAGTAATAGGAGTCGAGATTGATGCCAAGTGCCTCAGGAATTATAGTGAAAAAAAATAATGATAATAAAAAACCAATGAAACCTATTTGAATCTCCAAAAACCCACCCTAGATCTCTTCCCCTATCATTAAAAAATCAAAGTATGTCCATTATTGACATAAACCACCTTAAATATCTTTTTAGTGGACTAGATATAAGAAAACGAGAGTGAGAGAATTAGATATAAGAAAAAACACCAAAAGATTTTATAAAAGGATACTTACCATGGGAATTGATCTTCCATGACCCATGAAAGGCCACAAATCACTTCCAATTTGATGGGGAAACTGTCTATAACCTTTGTAAGTGAGAAATATCTATTTAAGGGTGATTGGGAGAAAACAATAGGGGTTAAAACTTAATCCATAATTAGACTAACTTTTTAGGACCTTGTTTTTAAACTATGAATGGTTATTCACATGATTAGTCACACCGTGTGCTAACCATATGCCAACCTCTTTCTTAAAGAGGAACCTGCATGGTTGGCCAACATGGTTAGAAAAACTGTCCACCAATTGTGTAAAATGACACTATCCCACATTCCACAGTTTCTCCTAGGAAGCCATATAGTTTTTAAAAATCGTACACTTGCCTGTGAACCTTCCCCTTAGCCTTTGTCTCATTGCACATGGTTTCATATTAGAGTTTCATGAGTTCCAAAAATTGTTCTCAAACCGTGAACCTACATAGAATTCCCAAGAACATTCCAAATGGTTTCCATACCCTCCCTAAATTCTCTTAAAAACATAATATACAGAAAAATAAATAAAATAAAGGTTACTTATTTAAAACCAAGGGTGCAAATTTCTCCCCACTATTATGATTTATGTCCTTGAATAGTAGAAAACCAACATTGCTCTGAAAGAGTTCTGGCTATTGATCTTTTATTTCCTTCTCCAATTCCCATGTATCTTCTGAAATCTAATCATGTTGACATAAAACTAGTACTAAAATGATGATTTTACCCTAATAGAATTTATATTTCCTATACACAATATGCACTGGCACGTGCACCAATGAAGCATATGAATCTAGGTCAATGTGACCCCTCAAATTTCATTTTCAGGATTAGGATTACACTTTATAAACTGAGACACATGAAACACATTATGTGAAACACTAAACTGTGGTGGAAATGCCAACTGATATTCCACCTAACTAACCGTTTCATGTATCTAAAAAGGGCCTATTTATTGAGAAGATAACTTTCCCTCCTTCACAAAATGGTGATATCCTAGACTTGGAGAGATCCTCAAGAATACATGATCGCTCACCTCAAACAACAATGTCCATCAACGATGATTCACATAGAATTTATGAAAAATTTCTACCATCTTCATCCATTTTATGATCAAATGAATATTCTTCATTGTCTCTTACACAAGGATATGAACAACTAGTGAATTCACACCAGTTTCACCCAAAAAAGTGGAGATAAACAAGGAACCCCATAAAATACTTTAAAAGGAGACATATGTGTCGAGGATTGATAACTATTGTTATATGAGAACTCCAAAAATGGTATGTTCTCTTCCTATAAGCCATCAAAATCCATTACACAAGACCACAACATATATTCCAATATTTATATCATCCTTTCGGATTTCCCATCCACCTGAGGATGATACGCTGTACTCATAGTCAACTGAGTCCCAAGGTTTTTATTTAAGTATTTCCAAACATCAGACATAAACCTCATATATTTGTATGAAACAATAAAAACTGGAATTCCATGCCTCTTTACCACATATCATATAATGATTTTTGAAAATTCCTACATTGTAGGAGATTCACTTATAGAGATTAAATGTGCTCATTTTGTGAGTCGATCCACTATCATCCATATAAAATTGTGTTTCGGAACCGTTATTGGGATTCCTGTTACAAAAAACAATACCTATCTAATCCCATTTAAAAATATAAATAGGTAAATAACGTTACATACCTACTAGTCATTGATGATCTACCATAACTTTCTAACAAGTTAATAATCTTGAAACAGACTCAACCACTTTATTTTTTCCTACTGAACCACCAAATATATTATTTTAACACCATATATGTCTTCTATATTCCAATATTAACAACCCATATAGAATAGTTCTAAGGATGAATAAGTTTTTCCTCAGAATACATAGGTAAAAACATCTAATATTGAAACCATAAAACTGATCTTCTAACCAGTTTCAATCCCTCAATGGTCTCCCCACCATTGAGTTTTGTCTTCATAGCAACACATTCTGAAGCAAATGTTTGCGCCTCTTTAACTGTCTCAAAAAAATCAAGAATGGATGAAAATAGAATGAAAACTAAAAAAATCACCTCGATCTTCATAATACAAAAAAATTGTATTTATTATTGACATCAACATCCATTGATCTAAATATTTTTTTCAGACAAAGAATACAATTTTCTGCTCAATGGTTCTACCATCATATTGCCTTTACCCGATGTATACATCTTGTCAAATTCACACATTTGGAGGTACTACACCCATATTATTTTTCTCAGATTAAAATATCCATGTGATAAATTATGTTTCAAGATAATATAGTTAATAAACACAATAAATTTCTCACCAATGATATAATGAGAATAAGTATAAAAATTATGGACTACGGAAGCTATCTCCATATTGTGTGTTGGTTAGTTATTCTCATGAAACCATAACACTGTTGAGCCATAAGAAACAACATGATCACTGTATGAGAACACATCCCAAACCTGATCTTGAAACATCACAATACACCATGTACCATTGTAATGATTTTGGAAATATCATTAATGGTGTTGATGTACGGAAAAAATGAATCTCTTGAAAAAACTTCTGATATTCCTCAATCCATTGAAATGGTACATTATTCCTTACAAAAGTTGTCATAGGTGAGGATAGACATGAAAAATCATTAACAATGTGTCATTAATAACTAACTAGACCATGTAAAATGTATATCTCAAAGACATTATTTAGAGTTTGCTAAGATATGACCAACTCTATCTTTTCTAGATCCACAAAAACATATATTTAAAAGATTACATGGACAAGGAAACATAACTATTGTATCAAAAAATCACACATTGATATTTTATCATACAACCAATGATCCATAAAGATCCCCATCACTATCACCAAGTGTTTATCATGCTCATCACTTGAAATTGAATTCAACAATATGTCATCCACAAACACCACCACAAAAGAATCCAGATATCTCTCAAATATCCATTTCTTTATTTTCATTTAAAATAATGGGTTTTTGTATGATCTAAAGATAGTACCAAATACTCTTAATGTTCATATATACTTATGAAGATGTCTTTGGAATATCCTCCTTCTAAACCCATAATTGGTGATATCCTAATTGCAAGTCAATTTTAGAGAACCACTAAGTTCTCCTTAATTGATCAAATAGATCATTAATTCATGAAAGTTGATACCTATTATTTAGCGTAACATGGTTATGTTTATGATAATACACACACAACCAAAGAGTACCATATTCCTTTTTGACAAACAAGATCAGTGGTTCCCATAGAGATGTGCTAGGCTGAACGAACCCATTGATTTCTATCTCTTACAAGTTGACATTCACTTCTCTTAATTATGTTGGTCCCATATGATAAGATGGAATGAAAATATGAATTGTGCTTATAAGGAAATCAATCATGAACTCCACTTCTCTTTTGGGTAGAAAAATTTAGAAATTATTAGGAAAGACATCTAGAAACTGATCAAACACTCTAAGAAAACTAATATTCTCAATATCTTCCATCGATGTGAAAGTCAACTATGCCAACTGGTATGAGACCATTACTAATATTGGTTCCAATAATACATTTTAACTTGCCTTTACATTTATTTCTCATCTAAAGAGTTTATTTACACTATCTTTATTCTTTAAAATGAACCCTATTGTATTATAGTTGATCTAAGCCTTGAACCTTGTCAACCAATCCATACCTTGGATTATATCATATACATCTAAGAGGAGTTTTATGTTTTAACACTAAAGGAATCTTCTCATCTTTGAAACCTATAAAATCAACTAAAGTAGACGAAATAAAGGAATGATACACACCATTATTAAAAAAATAACTCCCAATGGTATATTTAAAATGAATCATACCTATCGTATTTTAATCTTTAAAATGTTCATCTCTAATCACCTACTCATCTCCGTATAGTTTCTTTCTTATGGGAATTTTATCTCTGTTGATCTGTTGAGATTTAACTTATTGAGGATTCAAGGTATTTCTTGAATCAATGTGGATGGATATGTTATAATGATGAGAGTAATAATATTATCCTCATTAATCCAAATATTACAATGTTTGTGACACATGAAAAGTGTTCTAAACACCCAACCTCAGATAACTGTGAAAATAGTGCTCAAGATTCCCCATCTGGTTGCAATTGTGGCATGTTATAGTTTGTTTTAGACACTCCCACTTCATGTGACTAATAGAACCGCACTAGAAACATCATGGATTTCTCTTGGGTCTGGCAGGAAGATTAACAAATCTAGTTGACTGATTTTGAGTCATGCACCCATCTTGGAAATAAGTTTCCCTCTTCAACTTGTTCCCAACATTAGAGTCCCCACTATTTCCCATATGTATCAACATAATCCCTCTAAATATAAGCCCTCATATATCTATTTCTTTTACATTCTCTCTATTTATAATCTCTATATAATCGATTATACAGAGCATGTCAATCATTGAGTGAATATATTTCCTTATATTCAATTCAAAGATGTGTTCCTTTAGGGGAGAACTAGCAACAACTTCATTTTCAATGAAGAATAGATTCATAAATTTATTTTCATACTTTTTCCCTATGAAGCTGTAGTACCCCCAGTTTGAGGTATGTGGCCTTTGTTTATGAATTTTTATGTGTTTAAAGTGCATGGGATGAGTTGGGAAGAGGTTTGAAGAGTTTGGAATGGTTTTACATGAGTTTGGAGGCTTTTCTATGGGTGCATGGTTTGAGCACGGTTACTGGAAACTGTGTGGATTCTCTAGAAAACCATGCAAAGGAGACAGTAGGCTTCACACGGCCTATACACAGTTTGCTAAACCGTGCACGACAACTATGTGGACCCCTGCTCTCGGGGCAGTAGCGTGTGCATGGTTAGCGCACGGTTTCCAAACCGTGAGGGATAACCATGCAGCCACATAAAAATAGGGTTTTAAAACCCGAGCTCACTCGGTCTTTCCTCATTCCACTCCAATCTTCCTCCCACTTGAGCCTCACCCGGGATTTAGGGTTCTCAGGGTTCATAGGGTCTCTCCCACTCAGTTTGGAAGCATTTGGAAGAGGTTTTGTGGCAGTTTGATGGTGGTTTCTCCTGGGTAAGTCTCTCCTCTTGGTTTCATTGTGTTTTCCTCTAGATCTACACCCCTATCTTTCTTGGTTTTCTAGATCTACACTTGTTTTGTGTAGATCTAGGGTTGTGTTTTCCTTCGATGTTAATATTAAGGCTTGTGGATGTTAGGGAAAGGGATCTAGAGAGGTTTTGGTGGTGCGTTCTTCGGATTTGAGGTGCGGTTGTTCATGGATCGATTTCTCAAGAACCCTAAAGGTAGGTGGCTTCTCTCTTGACTCCACTTATTTAGAACTAGTAGTTCTTTGTTACAATTAATTGTTTCTCTAGAAATTAATTGTGATTGGTTATGCGAAATTGGTTGGAAATGCATTTGGGTATTTTGGGTGAAAAGGGGGATTCATGTTGAAATGCTATTCTTATGGATTTTAAAATAGAGATTTTAAAATTGGTTGTTGAGATTGATTTGGGAAAATGGTTGATAAAAAATGGTTTTCAATAAAGGTATTTTTATTGAAATGTCATTTGGCATGGAAAATGGTTTTCAATAAATGGGTGATTCATTGATGTAGATTGATATGCAATGTAATCTGGTTGATTCCATAATGTTGTGACCTTGATGGGTTATATTCTTGGTTTTGATTGATTGGAATGTTGTGTGGAAGTGTAAAGAAGTACCAATTTAAAACGGGGATGGATCATGGATGGAAGGGCCACCATCAAAGGATAAGTGGATAGGAAGAGCCCCTAGTTATGAATGGGTGAACGGGTTGGGTGGAAGTCCCACCATTTTGGTTGTTTTGGTGTTCATGGGTGAATGGGTTGGGAAGAAGTCCCACCATTTGATTATTTGTTGTGCATTGCTTTGAAAGTTGGAAATTGTTGTGCTAGTGTGTGAATGATGAAATGGCTTGTGGCATACTTGTTTGGCTTTCCCTGGGGTTCTTGGTTTGTGTGTGATGGCTTTTTAATGGTGGGTTTGGCTTATGGAAATGGTTTCACTTGTGATTATTTTATATAAATTGTTTTATATAAATGTGCTAACAGTTTTATCCTAGTGGCGTGTGTAGGGAAGCCATTTGGGGAAAACCTACTGAGTTTTAGTACTCACCCCCTACTTTGGCACGTTGGTGTCCTTGCAGATGTTGTGTATCATGACGTGGGAAAAGGTAAGGCATCACCCTCCTTTAGTGGTGCATTGTGATTTCTTGGTGGAGCTTGGAGCTTGGAGCTTGGCATAGAGTTGTGGTGGTATCATGGCATGTTGTGATTATTGTTTGGTCTTTCGTGGAGTACTCTGATATTGTTTTTGTTTTGGATTTGGGTTGTATGGTGGAACAATTTGGTTGTCTTTTTGGAATTAATTTTGGAATGTTTTATTAACATGCATCATATAGTGGTGGTTAATGGATCGAATGGTTGGTTTTGTCTTAATGGAAAATCATTCCCCAATTCGATGTTGATGCCCTTAACATTTATTTCCAGCCTTTGGCATCTTGGGAACGTCGTTTACGGCCAAGTATCCCTCACCTCCTCCTCAATACAATGAGGTAGGGGTGGGGTTTACAAGTGGTATCAGTTTGTTCGGTCCTTAGCTTTCATGTGAGAGCAGTTGTTCGGTCGCTTTGGCGCCTTGGTTTTGGATTTGACATGCGTTGTGGTATATTCCTTGAGTTGGGATGGTAGAAAGGGGTAGGAATGTTGGAACATAAAATGTATAGCATAAAAGGACATAGCTAACCCTTTTATGCTGAAATTCAAGTTACCAGGGAGTTGGGTACATAAGTGGTTTGGAGACACTTATAGGCACTGGAAATCTCATTGTCATGGGTGTAGCCAATGAGATGAGCATGGCATGCATGGTATAAATGAATTCCCTCTAGGATACATATATCATTGGAGTATAATGATTTATGGGCTGAATTGAGAAATGGTTTTTCAAATGTGTGAAATTGTAATGTTAATAAATTGGAATTTTGAAAATGGTTTGGTTTTCAAAATGGTGAAACATGGAAAATGTGAACTTTTGGAAAGCCTTGTGCGATAGTGTTGTGTAATGTGATTTGAAATGGGATTTCGTGATGTCTACATAAGTGAGACTCATGGTTGGTTGTTTTCTATTTATAGAAATGGCACCGGGTAGGTGTCGTAGAGACCAACCGGAGGAGGCTGCGGAGAATGTGGTAGCACCTGAGCCTCAGGTGGACTAGCAGCTAGTGAAAAGCATAGTGCAAGATTTCCAAGCTGTGGAAAGTGGAAATAAAATGTATGAACCAAGGCATGTGTATCATGCGGTTCAGTTTAAAAAGCATAATCCACCCATCTTCAGGGGGGATTCAGAGCCGGAGAGGGCAGAAGCGTGGTTGAATATAATGAATAAGATCATCGGGTTCTTGGGAACACCGGTAGAGTTAAAAGTGATGTTTTCCACGTATATGTTGGAAGATATTTCCCTTCAGTGGTGGGAGTTGGTAGTCCAAGCGGGGACGAACCAGGGTATGATGTGGGAAGGCATTGAAGAATTGTTTAATAAATAATTCTACCCACATACGTTCAGAATTAAGCGTACGGATGATTTATTCAGTTTGAAGTAAGAGATTATGTCTGTAACGGAGTATGCAGCTATGTTTATGAACTTAGTGAGGTTTGCACCTGAGGTGGTGTGTATCACGTCGTTGAAATCAAGGATCTTTGAAGCAGGGTTAAGGCAAGAAATCTGTTCAAAGATAATAGTACTGTGTATAGATGATTACATAGAGATGGTGAATAGAGCCTCGGTGGCTGAGCGGGATCTGTTGGGTGCTCCAGGTGGAGGAAGCATAGTTGTAACCATGGGGAATAGTTGGAACTCTAGCACTCGGTTCAAGCGTATGAGGAACACTTATTCCTATGGCGGGATTATGACATATAATCTGACGACAGGATCGGTGAATCTTCCTCTGAAGCCCCAGAGTAAGCTGGGATGTTTTTAGTGTGGTTCGACAAGCCACTTCAAGTGATATTATATGGAACAACATAATTGTAAGTAGATGGGTCATCTCCAGCGTTATTATCAGAATGCCCCGAGGTCGGGTGCGCGTGATACTTCTCAGGGATCGCAGACATCGTATGCTTTGACGGGATGAGGGTAGCAGCATACCCCTCGTCAGTAGGGTAAAGTGGGTCATGGTGATTCTTGGAATACCATGACGCCTCAGCATGACAATAATGAGGAGAGCGTGGAAAGCAAACATGTGTTTGGAGCTGAGCAGGTTGTGGTGGATTATCAGTTGGGACCATCCACGGTGTGAGATACTATTCTTTTAAATTCTACCTTGATGAAATATTTGTTTTATATGGATGCTTCACACTCTTTTATTGTGGCACATGTGGTTGATTTTTTTGTTTTAAGGGTAGAAATGATGCCTTCGGTTTTGAAACATCAAACTCCTCTGGGTTGAAGAGAGTGTCGAGCCTTCATGTGTAGAGCATGTTGTATCGTTGGGGCTGAGGTGGAGTGAGTGTAGAATTTCTTAATGCTTGAGATGGATGGGTATGATATAATCCTGGGAATGTATTGGCTGGTGTAATTTTAGGCCCACATTGATTCTGATGCATGGACAATGGCTTTTACGACACATGATGGAGTTAGACATCTCTTTAGAGGAGAAAGGCATGAAAGGGAGGGTGCAACGAGTTTGTTGGCACCAGCAGTGGTAACTTTATCATATTAGTTGATGGATTTGTCATTGGAATTGGTATGGGGTGTTGAGAAGAGTGTTCTTATAGAAATGGTAGAGCAGTTCATTAATGTTTTTCCTGAAGAATTTTCTGGGTTACCTTTTATAAGAGATGTGGACTTTAGGATTGATCTCCTTCAGGGGACCAGTCCTATCTCACATCCATCTTATCGGATGGCACCAGCTGAATTGCGGGAATTGAAAGTCTAGTTGGAAGAGTTATAAAACAAAGGGTTTATCCATCCTAGGACGTCTCTGTGGGCAGTGTCGGTGTTGTTTGTGAAAAAGGTGGATAGAACTTTGAGACTATGTGTTGATTATCGTAGACTTAACCATGTTATGATAAAGAACAGATATCCACTTCCACCAATTGATGATTGTTTGACCAATTGAGGGGAGCCCAGTGGTTCTCCAAGATTCACCTGAGGTCGGGATATCATCAATTGCGGGTGATGAAGGAAAATATTCCTAAAACAGCTTTCAGAAATAGATATGGACATTATGAATATGTGGTTATGCCCTTTGGTCTAACGAATGCGCCAGCAGTGTTCATGGAATTGATGAATCGAGTATTTCAGAGATATCTGGATTCATTTGGGGTGGTCTTTGTAGATGATATTATGGTGTTTTCAAAGACAAGGGAAGAACATGAGAAACACTTGGAAGTAGTGCTGGGGATCTTGAGGGATCATTGGTTGTATGACAAATTGTCAAATTGTGGCTTTTGGATACAGGAAGTTCATTTTATTGGCCATGTAATTTCTGAAAGGGGTGTTTCAGTGGATCCGGAAAAGATAGAGGTTGTTATCTCATGGAAACCACCAAAGAATGTGTTTGAGATACAGAGTTTCCTTGGTCTATCTGGGTATTATCGGCATTTTGTTCATGATTTTTCATTTTGGCTTCACCGATGATAGCTTTGACAAGAAAGAATGTCCCATTCCAGTGGAATGAACAGTTTCAGTAGTGCTTCAAAGAGATAAAGGGTCGCCTTAAATCAACACCAATATTGGTTTTTCCAAGACCAGGAAAAGGGTACGTGGTGTTTTTTGAGGCATTGGGATCGAGTTTGGGGTGCGTTCTCATGCAAGGGAATCATGTGGTTGTGTATGGCTCACGAAAGTTGAGGGTCCATGAAAAATAACTACCCAACTCATGATTTGGAATTGGCAACAGTGGTGCATGCTTTGAAAGTATGGCGTCATTATCTCTTTGGTGAGAAATTCACGGTATATACAGATCATAAGATCATGAAGCACTTTTTCTCACAAAGGGATTTGAACCTGAGGCAAAGGATATGGATGGAATATCACCAGATGTTTGATTTTGACTTAATGTACACACCAGGTAAGGGAAATTTTGTGGCGGATACATTAAGTAGAAAATCATATGCTCAGATGGTGAAAAAGGCATCAGACCTGTGGTAATTGATGTCGGTTATAACTGATATGCGGTTGGAATGTGAGGACCAGGGCGATATAGTGGTCTTCTTTCTAGTTTTGTTGATTCCTCACTTGGTTGGCCTGGTTAGAGAGGCACATATATCTGATTCCAGGTGTATGACCATGGGGTTGAGACTCAATGGTGGGGAGACCATTGAGGGTTTCCAACTAAATGGAGATTCAGTTTTGTGTTTTCGTAATCGGATGGTTGTACTCGTTGCTTGTCCAAAGGATCTTCTCAGGGCGTATCATCATTCCAGGTGGGTTGTTCATCCCGTAATTCATAAAATGTATAAATCATTGAAAGTGATGTTCTGGTGGGATGGTAGGAATGAAAGTGTGGCTGAGTTTGTTTCGAGATGATTGAATTGTCAATAAGTCAAGGTAGAAAATCAGAGGCCAGCAGGAATGTTGCAGTCTTTACCAATCCATGTTTGGAAGTGGGAGAAAATAGTGATGGATTTTGTTACAGGTCTCCCAAGAATGATCAGAGAGCACGATGCCATTTGGGTGATAGTGGATCGGCTAATGAAGTCAGCCCATTTCATTTCGATTCATGAATCTCATACGGTGGAGGATCTATCAAAAATCTATATTCGGTAGGGGGTAAAGAGGAATGGAATTCTAGTTTCGATTGTATCAGATAGAGATCTGAGGTTTACATCTCATTTCTAGGAGTCCTTATAGCAAGCCTTGAAACTAGGTTGACTATGAGCACGACATATCACCCCTAGACGGTTGGTCAATCCGAGAGGATGATACCAACTCTGGAGGATATGTTTTGGGCTTGTGTTATGTGTTTTGGTGGCTCATGGGAGGAGCACTTATTGTTGGGTCAGTTCTCGTACAATGACAATTATCAGGCATCCATACATATAGCTCCATTTGAAGCATTGTATGGGCGGCCATGTTGTTCTCCACCATGTTGGGTTGAAATGGGTGAGTCCTTGATGGTTGGACTAATCCTTGTTCAAGAAACTACGGAGAATATCATGTTGATCAGAAAGAGAATGGATACGGCTCAGAGTCATCAAAAAGAGTATGTGGATCATCGTCGACGGTCGTTGTCATTCGAGGTGGGTGATCATGTTTTCTTGAGGATCTCTCCTAGGTTGGGACATCGTCGGTTTGGGAAGCAGGGAAAGTCATCTCTGAGGTATATTTGGTCATTTGAGATTCTTGAGTGATTTGGTGAGGTGTCTTATCATTTGGCTTTTCCACCTAGGTTCAGTGCGGTGCACAATTTGTTTCATGTGTCGTGGTTGAAAAATTATCAGTCAGATCATGACCATGTGATTCGATGGGATCATGTTGAGCTAGAACCAGATGCTTCGTTGGTGCAACTGTCAGTGCGGGTGGTGGATAGGCAAGAGAAATTCTTGCATAGTAAAATCATCAGTTTAGTTTGTGTTTTGTGGAAACATGGTCAGATTCAAGAGGAGACATGGGAGCGGGAGAAAGAGATGGTCAAGTAGTGGCCCGAGCTCTTTCGGCAAAGGGAAGGTTCACTACTTTCTGAGGACGGAAAGTCCAATATTGGGGAGAATTTAGTACCCCTGGTTTGAGGTATGTGGACTTTTTTATTCATTCAATGTGTTTAAAGAGCATGGGATGATTTGGGAAGAGTTTGGGAGAGTTTGTAATGGTTTTGAATTAGTTTGGAAGCTTTTCTATGGGTGCACGGTTTGAGCATGGTTGATGGAAACCGTGCAGATTCTCCTGGAAACTGTGTAAGGGAGATAGTAGGCTTCGCACAGCCTACACACAGTTTTCTAAACAGTGCAAAGAAACTGTGTGGACCCTTTCTCTCAGGTCAGTAGTGTGTGCATAGTTAGCGCATGGTTTGCTAAACCTTGCGGGATAACCGTGAGGCCACTTAAAAATAGGTTTTTAAGACCCGATCTCACTCAATCTTGCCTTATTACACTCCAATCATCCTCCCACTCGATCCTCACTTGAGATTTCAGGTTCTCAAGGGTTGTAGGGGATCTCCTAATCCGTTTGGAAGGATTTTGAAGAGTTTTCTTGGCTGTTTGAAGGTGGTTTCTCCCAGGTAAGTCTCTCCTCTTGGTTTCCTTGTGTTTTCTTCTAGATCTACATCCCTCTCTTTCTTGGTTTTCTAGATCTACACTTTTTTTGTGTAGATCTAGGGTTGGGGTTTCCTTGGATATTAATATTGCGGCTTTTGGATGTTAGGTTAATGGATCTAGAGAGGTTTTGGTGGTGTATTCTCCATATTTGAGGCACGGTTGTTCATGGGTCGATTTCTCAGGAACCCTAAATGTAGGTAGATTCTCTCTCGACTCCACTTGGTTAGAACTAGTGGTTCTTTGTTACAATTAATTTTTGTGCTGGAAATTAATTGTGATTTTTTATGTGAAATTGGTTGGAAATCCATTTTGGGATTTTGGGGAAAAGGGGGGCTTCATGGTGAAATGATATTGTCAAGGATATTAAAATGGGTTGTTGAGATTGATTGGGGAAAATGGTTGATGAATAATGGTTTTCAATAAAGATATTTTTATTGAAATGTGTTTTGGCATAGAAAATGGTTTTCAAAAAATGGGTGATTTATTGAAGTGGATTGATATGAAATGAAATTTGGTTGATTTCATGATGTTGTGACCTTGATGGTTTATATGCTTGGTTGTGATTGATTGGAATGTTGTGTGGAAGTGACGAGAAGTACCACTATAAAAAGGGGATGGATAGTGGATGGAAGGGAGACCAAAGGATAAGTGGACGGGAAGAGCCACTAGTTGTGAATGGGTGAACGAGTTGGGCGGAAGTCCCACCATTTTGGTTGTTTTGGTGTGCATGGGTGAATGGGTTTGGCAGAAGTCCCACAATTTGGTTGTTTTTTGTGCATTTCTTTACAAGTTGGAAATTGTTGTGCTAGTGTGTGAATGATGAAATGGATTGTGGTATACTTGGTTGGCTTTCCCTTGGGTTCTTGGTTTGGGTGTGATGTCTTGGTAATGGTGTGTTTGGCTTATGGAAATGGTTTCACTTGTGATTATTTTATATAAATTGTTTTATATAAATGTGCTAATGGTTTTATCCTAGTGGCGTGTGTAGGGAAGTCATTTGGGGAAAACCTAATGAGTTTTAGTACTCACCCCCTGCTTTGGAACGTTGGTGTCCTTGGAGATGTTGTGTATCATGACATGGGAAAAGGTAAGTCATCACCCTCTTTTATTGGTGCATTGTGATGTCTTGGTGGTGCTAGGAGCTTGGAGCTTGGGGTAGAGCTGTGGTGGTATCATGGCACTTGGTGCTTGTTGTTTGGTCTTCTGAGTAGTACTTTGATATTGTGTTTGTTTTGGATTTGGGTTGTATAGTGGCACAATTTGGCTGCCTTTTGGGAATTTATATTGGAATTTTTTATTTACATACATCATATAGTGGTGGTTAATGGATGGTTTGGTTGGTTTTGTCTTAAGGGAAAAATTTTCCCCAATTCGATGTTGAAGCCCTCAGCATTTATTGTCAGCCTTTGGCGTCTTGGGAACGTCGCTTAAGGCCAAGAAGACCTCACCACCTCCTCAAGCCAATGAAGTAGGTGTGGGGTGTTACAGAATCTATCCTGCTTCAATATAAAGAAATCCTTTTTTTTCTTGAAATCTTTAACATATGAAGATAAAATTGTTCGGTAAAATATTATTCAAAATCCCTACATGAAATTCGTTGGTCTAATTTAGACTAAACTGATAAATCCCACCACTATCCTAAATTATCCTCTAACATATACATAACCCACATGAATTTCAACTCTTCTGGGGTTCCAAATAAATAATATATTTGACTAATCTTGTTTATCCACAATTATTCCTTCTTTGGTTTCAAATCACCCTTAAATATTAGATGATTCTACTTTTGGAACTAGATAGAATGATCCACTTGCCTTGGTTCATCCATTATATTTCTTATATCCACAACATGAAAATCTTGGACTATAATCTAAACTAATTGTTGGTTCACATTTGGATTAGGTGAAACCACATTATTAGAAGCTTTATCTGGTTGGTTTCTATGATGCCAACCAGGTTTCATTTTCTATATAGAAAACCAATGACATACGCCTCAATATCAAGAAATATAAGGCTTAATAATTTCAAATTAAACCACATGATACTATCAAAATATTTCTTTCCAAAATACTATATTTACATGTTAAACCCTTTTTGAAAATTTCATCATACTTTTCAAAATAAAACAATTTTTAAAGTCAACACTTCATGCATTTTAAGAATCTCACATTTGAAAACAACTTTAATTTTTTTCAAAAATGAATACTTTTGTACTAAATCATATACATTAATTGAAAAGAGATATGCACTCCTAGTGGGAACTCATTTCTAAAATGAATTTCATTCTCTTCTCATTGGATAGACACATGATAATGAGATTTCCAATCCTATAAGTGTCTCTAAAACGCTTATGTAATAAACTTCATGTTAACATGAGGTTTAGTATAAAATGTTTAGTTACATATTTTTATGATATAAGTTTCATTTCCGAACAATCCTAATCCTTTCTACCATCATAAATAAAGGAATAAACCATAATTAATTTGAACTCCAAGATTGAAATAAATGTGGATACTTATTAGTCAAGGACCAAAAAATCAGATACCACTTTTAACATCCAGCCCCTCCTCATTTTCTTGAGTTGAGGGAGAATTTATATATGGACTTAAAATATATCCCCACAGATCCAAATGGTGGAAATAAATTCAAAGGGATTCAATACAATTGGGGGAGATTTTCCCTATGAAAAATAAAACCACTAAACAAAACATGCCATAACAAAAAAACCACTACATGATGCATGATAACACTGTAAAAAAACTCAAAGAAATACCCTTGATATCAAACACAAACTAAAATAGAGAACCACATCAGAAGACCACTAACATCAAGGTGCATAGTGGAAGACAAAAAAAAGGTCAAAGACTTAAAGACATAACTCTAAGCTCAAACACTAACTCCATGATCAAGTTTCAAGAAGTAACAATAAATAAGTGAGTTGAATTACATTTAACTATCCCCTAAAAACATATAAAAACCCAAGAACATGCCAAAGAAATGGTGAGTATTGAGACTCATTAAATTTTTTCAAATGACTTTCGTACTCATGAAACTAGGATTGAAAATTTTATCACATTTATATTAACCATTTTATATAAAAAAAATTGTAAATAGTTTTAAAAACAATTGAAAGTTAAATTTATATAAAACCAATGCCATGTTTCAAGGAAATAAAACAAAAAATTCATTCCAAATATTTTATAACTAAATAGGCTGTTACCCATTCCATATCATAAAACCACACACACCCACACACACAACCCCACAAGCTCGGTGTTACCACTGATGGCTGGCCTTTCACATCCATAACCCATTCCATTGAGGGTGGTACTTTCATGAAAATTATCCATCCCATTCCATCCATTCATCACCATTTAAGACAACCACATTACAATACAACCCTTTTCAAACTGATTCATTCATTTCAATAAAACCACACTTTTAGTGAAAAACATAAAAAAACCATTTTCATAAAACAAACCGTTTATTGAAAACCCTTTCCCATAAAACCATTTTAATAAAACCAACCATTTATTGAAAACTATTTTCCATTCATAAAAACCAATTAATAATTATAAAATCATGTTATCAAATTCACCTTTTTCAAAAACATCAAATTTTTTACAATACCATAAACCATATCTGTAGAAGGTTTCCATAAATAAATATCACTAAAATTTCACAAAAAAATTTAAAAAAAGAAATTAATTATAAATTAATACATATAGTTCTAGAAGGAGGTTTTGATAATGAAGACACCTACCATGGGAATTATGGGGAAAATGAAGAATGACACTAAAATGCCAACGATACTTGGTTGATTCTATAACATCCCAAGTAAGTAATGAATTGTTTATTTTCATATCTTTGTCTATTTATGAATTATATAGTGTTTTAAATACTTAAAATGAGAATAAATCCAATCTTAAGCATAGAATTCTCTAATATTTTTAAAAGATTTTTTTACAGCCTTTTGATGGAGAACCATTTTTAAATCTATATTTTGACAATTTTATAAGATCTATTGTTCAAAATAAATATATTCTTTATGGTTGGGACATTGAAATTTACTTTGGATTAATTTTTGGTATTTTTCTGACAATGTTTATTTTTTTAATGAATAGTGAAAAATATTGCATTTTACATCAAAACTGATTTTTAATATAATTTAATCATATGGTTATATTATCTTTTAAATTTTTATTAAAGTTTAATTAAAATATATTTTTACCATTTAATCCAATTGTAGTCATTTTAATTAATTTCACTTTGGAATTGGTCATAAACAAGTGCCAAACTTTTCAAAGATATTGTTTCAAAAAAACCCGCTTTTTGTTTTGAAAACGAAAATTATTTTTTCAATTAATTATTGAAATTTCTATGTCTGGAATTTGGTAAAATGGATTCCAAATTTGGAATCAGAAGGTCAAAATTATGTAATTAAGACTCTTTTGTTTTTGGACATTATGAATAGTAATGACAGTAATTATCTTTAATTATCTTGATTAATTAGTAATCAGGTAGTTAAGGATAATAAAATAATATCATAATAATAACAAATTACCCCAACATGTGTCCTAATTCTACTGGTTGTGTCATGGACGTCCATGGTATGCCTTGTTCCAAACTTAGTTACCTCATTGAATCACTTTTGGGTGAAAGTGACACTTTATCATCTTATTTTTAAAGAAAGGAGATTATCACTAAAGAATGTATCACCTGAGAAAAACATTTTTAGTTTTGTCTGTGTAAGTGATCTCTTAGACTATAAATATTCTTTGTAAATCTAAAAATATTTCCTACATCATAGAATTTTTTTTTAATTTGTATACATTAAATTTATTTATTTATTTATGACACCATGATGATACAACGATTACCTCATTAAATAACAATTTAAATACAATAAAAAAGATAATTTAAAATCTAAGACTTAAACATGTAAAAGACCTATTGGATGAGTACATTTAAAACAATTATCACCTTATCCTTTAATTATATCAATGTGGCAAGTTTAAAATCCGAAACTCATTTTAATATAAAGTAACATTTCTTGACTTTCCAAGAGTGCCCCTCCTCCCTCTTATAAAAGGACCACACCTCTACCTCCTTACCCACACTTCTCAAGCAATTGTCTCAGCCAAACTCTTCTCATTTCATCTATCCACATCCCTCTATTCATACTAGAAGCCTTACCTTAAGCAGAAAGCTCTTCAAGAAACCCTTTTGGTTCAAACCAAGAGGAGTTACCTGATTTAAAGTTAATGTATTCACTTGTGTTCTTTTGTTTTATTTTGCTTCTACAACCCCCAAAAATATTTTTATTCCTTTATTTTGTAACAAAACCAGTATCTTAAATATACCAGGATGTTTTTATGGGAATTATTCGAGCTACACTTACAAAAAAATCGTCTAATGGTTAAATAACAAATGGTTTCTGTGGATGGTGAATTTCTGCCTCACGAAACAATGATTGTTCAATCTTCTTTTCACACCTTTCATGGTGGCCATTAAGATTTCACTTTATTTATATATGATATATATTATTTTTATTTTTTTCCTTATGCTTTTTTATTTTTCATTTATGGCATTCCTTTATGGTTTCCATTATCGGTAAACACGATATCTTCATTTTAGGAAGTGCGGACTACTGCCCCCTCAAAGTGATTTGATTCGTTAATTCCATATGTGGGACATATAAAGGATGGTGTTTATGATATTATATATGATATTATACTGAAATTATAATATATCTTTATATCATTATGATTTCATTACATTAATTATGAAATATAAATGAAAGTAGCGTTCATGCGTACGTACGGCTTACCGTCTCCATGAACGGTGCATTTCATTTCATACCTCTAAATGTTATGTAATATTATAAATGCATGTATATACTGGATATATATGATATATATGATATCTAAATCATGAATATAACTCTGTATATAATTTATATTTTACCACATGAACAACTTGTAATTATAAGGAGTTTTATTTTGACTCAAGTACTAATGATCGACAAAACAACCGTTATTAACTTAAATAATTACATAGTGTTCATAACATGGTAATAAGTGATATAAAAGGAATAATGAACTTGAAAAAGGTTATTAAGAAAGTATAAATTATCTCAAGTTTATTATTCAGGAGATCAAAGAATGATCGAGTCACGTCGGATATGAGGTAAGGGACTTCGTCTCAATCTCCTTTCATTGAGGCGTATTTTGTTTTGTACACAACTTTCTTTTATACGGTGTATAAACCCCTTTGAATTTTATGTTTATTAAAAAGGAACATTTTTTATACGAAGCATTTTACTAAATGAAAAAAGGGAATGTTTTTGTCGTACGTATGTGGTGACAACGACTTCTCCGCCATTGTGACCATTATTTGAGTTTTGGCCTCCTCTACAAGCCATAACTTTTTTTAAAATGAAAAATAAATACCATGTTTTAATTTTCTTTCATTTTGGTATTGAAAATGGTTTTGATGGTGTTTTTATTATATCAATTTGGTATTGATATCTTTTGATTGAAATGTGGAAATTTTATGTTTCCTTTATGCATGTTTTATGTGATACGATTATGTTATGGTTCTTGGGAATTGTTTATGAAGACGGGTGGTTCCATGATAAACTAAGGGTTGGTGATCCTGATATAGCTCTCTAATGAATTGGGTAATGCGAAGGGGTTAACCTTTAAGGTTTCTCCTATGAGATTTAGGGAATATACTAGGATGGGTATTCTAAACGTAACCATGAGGGTTACTCCCTATGTAATAATTTTATGAATGCCTCAAGTTACCTTTATGTATTATCATTTCTATGAGTTATTCATAAATCTTATGATTTCATGAGGTATGTTAACGTGCTTATGTTTTATGAGTAAAGTATGATTTCATTGATTCTTATGTATACAAGTACTAATGTTTCCTTTAAGTATTTTTATACCCCTTACTAAGATTTTTATGCTCATCCCAAGTTTTTGAAATATTTTTCACAGGTCAAGGGAAAGGTACATGATATGATTATAGTGTCAAGGAAGTTTCAAGAAAAAATCCATGTTTTTTTTAAAATATATTTCTGTTGATGGTAAAAAATGAATACTATCTTTTATGTAACCACTTTTTCTAAATGTGGAATGTAATGCATGATTTATGATCAAATTCTCTAAAACTCTAAACCTTAAAAGATCCTCAATGTGTATTCTTGAAATAAGTCAAGATTAAGTAAGGTTTAAGGCCGAGTCCTTATAGTTGGTATCAGAGGTCGGTTTAGATAACTTTAGGATTTTGTATTCTATTAAAAGATTATCCAAAAATATTTTTTTATGGTCAAATTGAAATGATACAGCATTTGAAGATTACCATGTTTCTTCATCTAAGGCATCTTTGTTCAGAATGGTTTTCTGTAGAGGAAATAAAGAAGCAGTGCTAGGAAGGCATACAAAAGGAAATGACCTTCCAAATCAGCATCCTGAGATGGTCAGAATTCGAACTGAACAGTTTGTTGTAGAAATGGTGTAGTTGACTCAAGTGATAAATGGTGGTGGTATCCATGCACGAGAGCAGCTAGATCAACCTCAGAGGGACATGTCAGTGGTGGAACATTTCATGAGGCAACATCCCCCATCATTTAGAGGATCATCTAACCTTGTGCTAGCTGAAGGGTGGATTAATGAACTGTAGAATATTTTTGATGTCATGGGGTGTTCAGACAATCAAAAGGTTAGTCTTGCTATTTACTGTTTGGAGGGTGAAGCAGATCTGTGGTGGATTATGGTTAAAAATATCAGGGATGATGATAAGATTGATGCACTTGACTGGGATGAATTCAAAGGTATGTTTCTTGAGAAATATTTTCCTAAGGCTGTCTGACTTATGACGTAAAAACAATTCATGGAATTGAGGCAAAAGGAAGACTCGGTGGCTGCTTATGAAGAAAGGTTCACTCGATTGGCAAGGTATGCTCTAAATTATATCTAAGATATTGATAGTAAAATCAATAATTTTTACTAAGGATTAAAGCCAAAATATCAAAGGGCATTGGATTCTCGTGAGTTCAAAAGTTATGAAAATCTTGTTCGATGTGCTGAGAAGGTGGAAATGGATTTTGCCGATGATCAAGTGTTCTATAACAACCAATAGAAGAAGAGACCATGGTGGCAGGAGAAAAGGAAGAATGCTTCAGAAAGGTCTGATGGTAAGAAAACTAAGTTTCCAGTTTGTGATAAATGTGGTAAAAAGAATGCTGGGGAATGTCTTTTGAATTCCGGAAAGTGATACCGATGTGGTAATATGGGACATAAGGCTCGTGATTACACTGGAAAAGATCAAGGTGATGGTAAGAACAAATTTGATTTACAGTTAGTGAAATGTTTCAAGTTTAATGAGATGGGACATTATGTAAATGAGTGTCTGACAAAGAGATTGAGTGATGGGAAGCAGTTAGACTACAAGTAGAAAGGGGTGGTGAAATCCTTTGAAACTAGTTCCGCAGATGTTGGGCCATCAAATGATATGGTATCCGGTACTTTGTTTTTTTCAGATTATGCCAGTGTGTTGTTTGATTCAGGGTCTACACATTCTTTCATCTCTGAAAAAGTTTCTATTAAATTGGGAATATCATCTCAAGAAATGACTCCTAAACTTATGGTAAAAACACCTGGGAGAAATGTTGAGGCAAAAAGAATTTATAAGAATCTTTCTATCCTTATCCATGGAAAGAACCTACTTTCAAACCTTATTGTTTTACCTCTAGTATAGTTTGATGTTATCCTGGGTATGGATTGGCTCTCTATTTACCATGCTAAGATTGATTGTAGAGCTAAAGAAGTTTCTTTTCAGAAAGACTTTCAGTTTCTGTACAAGAATGAACCCTTACTGTTGATAACATATCAAGAGGCTGAGAAACTTGTAAAAGATGGAAATGAATGTTACCTTGCACATATTGTTGAAAACAAAGGAACTGTTCAGATTAATGATGTGCCAGTGGTAAATGAGTATCCTGATGTTTTTCATGATTAGTTTCCTAGAATAATACCAGATCGAGAAGTTGAATTTACTATTGAGTTAGTTCCTGATGCTAATTCAATTTCAAAACCCCCTTATCGAATAGCTCAAATTGAACTTTTAGAGTTGAATGAGAAATTGCAAGATTTATTAGAGAAAGGTTTCATTTGACCTAGCACATCACCATGGGGTGCTCCTGTTTTATTTGTTAAAAAGAAAGATAGTTCAATGAGACTTTTCATTGATTATAGAGCCTTGAATAACATTGTTGTTAAGAAAAAATATCCTTTGCCTCATATCGATGATTTGTTTGATCAGCTCTAGGGAGCTCAGTATTTTTCAAAGATTGAACTGAGATCGGGGTACCATCAGTTGAAGGAAAAGGAAGAATATATTCTTAAGAATGTGTTTCATACAAGATATGGACATTATGAATTTTTAGTTATGCCTTTTGGGCTAACCAATACACCTGTTGTATTCATGGACCTTATGAATAGAATCTTCCATGAGTTCTTGGATAAGTTTGTGGTTGTTTTCATTGATGATATTATGGTTTTTTATAAAAGAAAATAGGAGCATGAAAGACATTTAAGGGTTATTTAGAAAACCTTAAAAGAAAAGAAATTGTATGGTAAATTCAGCAAGTGTGATTTTTGGTTGCAAAAAATTTCTTTCCTTGGTCACATTGTTTCTAAATATGGAATAACTATTGATCCTAGAAAAATAAAGGTTGTTGAAGAATGGCCAAGACCCAAAAATGTAACTTAGATTCGTAGATTACTTGGTTTGGCAGTCTATTACTAAAAGTTTGTTAGAAATTTTTCCTGGTTATCTAGTCCAATGACTAAGCTAACTCGGAAGGGTGTTAAGTTTATCTGGACAAAAGAATGTGAGGATTGCTTTTAGGAATTGAAAAGAATATTGGTGAATACTCCAGTTTTGGAACTACCTTCCAAGAATGGTGAGTTTTCTATTCACAGTGATGCTTCATTTAAAGGACTTGGTTGCGTCCTAATACAGAATGATCAGGTAATTGCTTACACTTCACGCCAGTTGAAAACTCATGAGGTAAATTACCCTACACATGATTTGGAATTAGTTGCTATTGTTTTCGCTTTAAAAATTTAGAGGCATCATTTGTATGGTGTAAAGTGTGAAATATATAATGATCACAAAAGTTTAAATTATATATTCACTCATAAAGAATTAAACAAGATACAGAGGAGATGGCTGGAACTAATCAAGGATTATGATTGTACAATTCATTAACATCCGGGAAAAGCATATAAAGTGGCTGATGCTTTGAGTCGAAAAAGTAATTCTTCATTAATTATGTTACGTTTGGAATGTGATACTTTGGTTAAGGATTTGATGAAATTTGGCATAGAAGTTGTTGGTGCAGGATGTCCTTCTTTTTTGTTTCAAGTATCAGTGAAATCTTCTCTATCAGACAGAATTATGCAAGAACAGAAGCAAGATAGTGAGTTGTAGAAAAATGTAGAGAAGGTTCATAAGGGTAAGTTTCCTGAATTCAACATTGATAATGATTGTGTTTTGAGATTTGGGAAGAGATTGTGTGTGCATTGTGATTCACAGTTGAATAGAGAGTTGTTATTTAAAGCTCATAGTTCTCTGTTTTCAGTTCATCTATGTAGTACTACGATTTATAGAGATCTTCGAGAGTATTACTGGTGGGATGGAATAAAAATAGATATTGCTGATTTTACTATTAAGTGTTTGACTTGTCAACAGGTTAAAGAAGAGCGGCAGTTACCAAAAGGGATGCTTCATCCTTTACCAGTTCCAGAGTGGAAATGGGAGAATATGTCCATGGACTTCATTGTGGGATTTCCGAAGACACCTCGAGGTAATAGTGCAATCTAGGTTATTGTTGATCGCTTGACTAAATATGCTCATTTCCTTGCTATATGAGATACTTTTTCCCTAGATAAATTTTCCCGTTTGTATCTTAAAGAGATAGTAAGGTTACATGGAGTTCCTCTCCCCATTGTATCTGACCATGATCCCAGGTTCACTTCTAACTTTTGGAAAGGCCTTTAGAAGTCATTGGGTACTGAATTAAATTTTAGTACAGCTTTTCATCCTCAATTTGATGGTTAGTCAGAACGAACGATTCAGACTGTGGAGGATATTCTACGTGCTTGTTCAATGGATTATCAGGGAAGTTGGGACCAACATTTTTCTTTGGTTGAGTTTTCTTATAATAACAGTTTTCATTCCAGTATACAGGTGGAACCATTTGAGGCATTATATGGGAAGCGGTGTCGAACTCCAGCTTTCTAGGATGAAGTGGGTGAAAGGAAGTTGATGGGACTAGAATTGGTAGAAGAGTTGGCAGAAAAAGTTCAGCTGATACAGAGACAGATGATAATAGCTCAGAGCAGGCAGAATAGTTATGCAGATAGCAGGAGGAAGGATCTCTCTTTTGAGTTAGGTGATCATATTTTTCTCAAAGTATCTCCATGGAAAAGTGTGATGCGATTTGGTAAGAAAGGAAAGCTGAGTCCAAGGTTTATTGGACCATATAAAATTCTAGAGAGAGTTGGATCTGTTGCATACCGAGTGGCCTTACCTTCGAGTTTATCTCAGGTACACAATGTTTTTCATGTTTCAATGTTAAGGAAGGACATGCCAGATCCATCTCATGTTTTGAGTCTAGAGGTAGTCCAGCTAGAAGAGAATTTATCTTATGAGGAACAACCGGTCCAGATTCTTGACTATAGAGAGAAAGTGTTTGTGTAATAAGTTGATTCATCAAGTAAAGGTTTTTTGAAAAAACCACATGATTGAAGAGGCATCATGGGAATCTGGAAATGAAATGAGGGATAAATACCCCCACTTATTCGATAAGTAAATAAATTGCGGGGATGAAATTTTCTAAAGGGGGGAAGGATGTAACATCCCATGTAAGTAAAGAATTATTTATTTTCATATCTATGTCTATTTTTGAATTAGATAGTGTTTTAAAGACTTAAAATGAGAATAAATCCAATCCTAAGCATAGAATTCTCTAATATTTTTAAATGATTGTTTTACCACCTTTTGATAGAAAACCATTTTTAAATCTATCTTTTGACAATTTTATAAGCACTATTTGCCAAAATAAACCTATTATTTATGATTGGGACATTGAAATTTACTTCGGATTAATTTTTTGTATTTTTCTGACAATGTTCATTTTTTAATGAATAGTGAAAAATACTGCATTTTACATCAAAACTGATTGTTCATCTAATATAATTATATGAGTAGATTATATTTTTAATTTTTCTTAAAGTGTAATTATAATATATTTTTACCATTTAATCTAATGGGGGTCATTATAATTAATTTCACTTAGGAATTGGGTATAAACAAGTGCCAAGCTTTTAATAGATATTGTTTCAAAAAAATCCACTTTTTGTTTTGACAACGAGAACTATTTTTTAAATTAATTATTGCAATTTCTATGTTTGGAATTTGGTAAAATGGATTCCATATTTTGAATCAGAAGGTCCAAATTATGTAATTAAGACTCTTTTTTCTTTGGACATTATGAATAGTAATGATAGTAATTATCTTTAATTATCTTGATTAATTAGTAATTGGGTATTTAAAGATAATAAAATAATATCATAATAATAAAAAATTACCCCAAAATGTGTCCTAATGCTACTTTTTGTGTCATGTTCGACCATGGGATGCCTTGTACCAAACTTAGGGACCCCATGGAATCACTATGGGTGAAAGTGACACTTTATCATTTTATTTTCAAAGAAAGGAGAATATCACTAAAGAAGGTATCACTCGAGTAAAACATTTTTAGTTTTGTATGTGTAAATGATATCTTAGACTATAAATATTCATTGTAAATTTAAAATGATTTCCTACATCATAGTATTTTTTTATAATTTTTAGACATTAAATAAATTAATTTATTTATGACACCATGATGATGCAACGATTACTTCATTAATTAACGATTTAAATAAAATGAAAAGATAATGTAAAATCTAAGACTTAAACTTTTCAAAGACCTATTGTATGAGTATATTTCTAACCCTTATCACCTTATCCTCTAAATATATCAATTTGGGATCTTTAAAATCTGAAACTCATTTTAATATAAAGTAACATTTCTAGACTTTCCAAGAGTGCCCCTCCTCCCTCTTATAAAAGGACCCCACCTCTACCTCCTTACCCACACATGTAAAGCCATTGGCTTAGCCAAAATAAACTCATTTTATCTCTCCACATCCATCTATTCATCCTAGAAAAATTACCTTAGGCATAAAGCTCTTCAAGAAACCCTTTTGGTTCAATCCAAAAGGAGTTACCTGATTTAAAGGTAATGTCTTCACTTGTGTTCTTTTGTTTTATTTTACTTCTCCAACCCCCTAAACTTTTTTTATTCCTTTATTTTGTAACAACACCAGTATCGTAAATATAATATGATTTTTTATGAGAATTATTAGATCTACACTTACACACACCTCTGTCTAATGGTTAAAGAACATACTGTTTATGTGGATGGCGAATTTCTGCCTCACGAAACGATGATTATTCAATCTTCTTTTAACACCTTTCATGGTGGCCATTAAGATGTCACTATATTTATATATGATATATATTATTTTTATGTTTTCCTTATTATTCTTTATTTTTCATTTATGGATTTCCTTTATGGTTTCTATTATGGGTAAACACGATATCTTCATTTAAGGAAGTGTGGACTACCGCCCCCTCAAAGTGATTTGATTCGTTAATTCCATATATGGGACATATAAAGTATGGATTTTATGATATTATATATGATATTATACTTGAATTATAATATACCTTTCTATAATTATGATTTCATTCCATTAAATATGAAATAGAAATGAAAGTAGCGTTCATGCGTATGTACGGCTTACCGTCTCCATGAACGGTGCATTTCATTTCTTACCTCTAAATGTAATGTAATATTATAAATGCATGTATATACTGGATATATATGATATATATGATATCTACATCATTAATATAATTCTGGATATAATAGATATTTTACCACATGAACAACTTTTAATTATAAGGAGTTTTATTTTGATTTAAGTACCAATGATCGACAAAACGACCGTTATTAACTTAAATAATTACATAGTGTTCATAACATAGTAATAAGTGATATAAAAGGAATAATGAATTTGAAAAAGGTTCTTAATCAAGTAGATATTAACTCAATTTTATTATTCAGGAGATTAAAGAATGATCGAGTCAAGTCGGATACGAGGTAAGGGACTTCATCTCAATCTCCTTTCATTGAGGCTTATTTTGTTTTATACACAACATTCATTTATACGGTGTATAAAACCCTTTGGCTTTTACATTTATTCAATAGAAATATTTTTTATATGAAGCATTTTACTAAAAGACAAAAGGGAATGTTTTTGTCGTACGTATGCGGCGACAACGAATTCTCCACCGTCGTGACCATTATTTGAGTTTCGGCTTCCACTACAAGCCATAACTTTTTTTTAAATGAAAAATAAATACCATGTTTTAATTTTCATTAATTTTGGTATTGAAAATGGTTTTAATGATGTTATTAATATATCAATGTGTTATTGATATCTTTTGATTCAAATGTGGAAATGTTATGTTTCCTTTATGTATGTTTTATGTGATACGATTATGTTGTGGTTCTTGGGAATTGTATATAAAGAAGGGTGGTTTCGTGATAAACTAAGGTTGGGTAAGCCCTATATAGATTTCCAATTCATTGGGTAACGCGAAGGGGTTAAACATTAAGGTTTCTCCGAAGACATTTAGGGAATATACTATGATGGGTATTCCAAATGTAACCATGAGGTTTACTCCCTACGTAAAAATGTTATGAATTCCTCAAGTTACCTTTATGTCTTATGATTTCAATGAGTTATTCATAAATCTTATTATTTCATGAGGTATGTTAATGTGATTATGTTTTATTAGTAAAGTATGATTTCATTGATTCTAATGTATACAAGTACTAATGTTTAGTTTCCGTATTTTTATATCCATTAGTGAGCTTTTTATGCTCATCCCATGTTTTTGAAATGTTTTTCACAGGTCAAGGGAAAGGTACCTGATATGATGATAGTGTCAAGGAAGTTTCAAGAAAGAATCCATGTTTTATTTTAATTATGTTTCCATTTATGGAAAAAAATGAATATTATCTTTTATGTAACTACTTTGTTTAAATGTGGAATGTAATGCATGATTTATGATCTAATTCTCTAAAACTCTAAACCTGAAAAGATCCTCAAAGTTTATTCTTTAAATAACTCAAGATTAAGTATGGTTTAAGGTTTGGGCCTTATAGATTCTACAAATGATATCTTAGATATCTTCCCCTATCATTAAGAAATCCAAATATAACCATGATTCTCATAAAAATCTTAAATATATCTATAATAGACTATATCTAACAAACCAAGACTTGGATATAAGAAAAAACACTAAAACCTACCTCAAAAGTAGACTTACCTACGGAATTGAGCTTCAACACACCAGGAAACGCATATAGATCACTTCCAATTGAATGGGGAAAACCTCTAAAGCTTTTTGGGAGGGATAAATATAGAGTTTGGGTTGATTTAGAGAAATAACAGGGGTTTAAATCATAATCACAACCCAGATCAACTTTTTTAGCATCTTGTTTTTTAACTGCGCAAAAATTGTGTGTCGTTCTTTGCCTCAAGCGGAAACCTACATGTTTGGATTTAAGGGTTAGACAAATCATGAACCGACTATGAAAAAGGCCATTGTACCAATTTTTAGGTTTTCTCTTTGGTGACATCAAGGTTTGGAAAAACCGTACGCCATCATGTATGCCTTTACCTTAGCCTCTATATCACTGTACATGGTTTCATATAAGAGTTTCATGATTTCCAAAAACTATGATCCAACAGTGCACCTATAACCCCCCCCCAACATTCCAAATTGTTTCCAAACCCACCCAAACGTCACCCAATAACATTATATACTTAAAAAATACATAAATGAAGGGTTATATACTTGAAAATTTGGGTGATATACCCCATATAGAGTGTTACACATAAGTGTTCTTTTAGTAGATTGTTAGGCCTATATGTTCCACTGTTCGGGTGTTCTGTGACTTGATATTTATAAATATAATTGTTTATATTAGATAAATTAGTTATACATTGTTATTACAGATATGTATCACATTCCCCATATAAGGTAAGTGTTTTAATATATTTAATGAATCTTAATTATGAATGGAAAGTATACTATTAATATGATTTGGCCTAGTGAAATGTAAATGAAAGACTTGGTTGCATGTCTATATGACACCTTTCCATGTTTAATGAAATGTATAATATTGAATAGAATGAATTGATTGCGAATTAAATAAACTATTAAATGGATTCATTTCCTTCTATCTGTATCATTAGTATTAAAGGAAATAAAATTTAACAATTGAATTATTAAATAGGATGTATATTACATGGAATTAATTAATTAATGAATCAATTATAAGGTGACTATTTTATAGGGTCGTTGAAATCACTATCGATGTGTTCATACTCAGGCATGCCTTTTATTCTTGAAGTAATTCCTTGAGCACTTGTGTGTGCCATTATGATTCAAGGATTCTAGTTACCATGGTCGTTACCCACCACGGAACCAGATCCTTTTCTACTTATGGATACCAAGTATGACATCATAGGATCCCAACATTATCATTATATGATTCCTTGGATACACCCTTTCCATACAGTATGATGTCCATGGACATGAGGTGCCTTGTATACACCCTTGGTAGTAGTTATTGATTATCCCGTTTTACCTTGGTTGAATTCCTTGGACTCAGTTAGAATCATATTACAGTGGAATTCCTTGGGAAATTCCCATTGGATTACACGCATACCCCCTTATTGATAGGGGTAAGATTATCATTATGTCGGCTCAACCATAATGATTATATATTCATTGGTTATTACCATGAAACCTCTTCATTATTATTATCATTATGGATCCCTTGTTATACCTTGGATCCTTTATTATCAGTATCATGCTATGTTGTCAGAGCGACTTATACCTCATGCGAATTACTATATAAACTAGAACATAATTAATAATTAAAATGGAAAGATTTTTAAACACCGGTCAAGGATGATGCAGGTAATATGTGTTTAGATTACTATACTTCAATAATTTTATATATACATATTTCACACTATTTCAGTATATATTACATAGATTGGATGTAATAGACGATGTTGGTGGTGGGGTATTGAGATTTATCTCACACCCTATTTAGTATTCCATTAGTACCAAAGAATATTACATGTATACAAGTATTAACAAGGGGATGCATCCTACTTTGTACACCTTCTATTTCTTTCTTTCATTAGGATTGAGTTTGGTATCATATTTCTGAGTTGGAGATCAGGATTTTTGGATAGTTTTTTGCTTATTTTTTTATCTAGATATCATGTATGGACTACTACTATGTATACCAGTATCCCTACATTTTATACACATTAAATACATTATCATTATCCTTTGAGTAGTATTTTCAGTTTTTTCTACTTCTCCTATGGTAGGTTGATGGTCTAGTGTATTTAGTGTATGATTCTTCTATGCCACCAATTTATCTTACTACTTATGCTATTTACTTATTATTATATTTATTTTATGTGAACCACTTGGGTAATGATGCAATCATCACCCCATAGACAAACCATAGGCCCTTTCTTCTAGTTGGCAGCATCTGGTATTTATGGAGTTGTGCTTGAGTCCATATGGATAACCAAGATCAGGGAACCTTTTTGTGGAAACCAAGTTTAGAAAATTACACCAAAAACAAAAATCATGCAAATATATACCCTACTGGAACATTTTTCACCCATTGAAGAAAACCATGATTGTGTCATTATTTTTAGTACTAATTCATGATGAACTATGAGTATACCGAACAACATTTAATACTGAAATTAGTACATCTTCATTCTAGTTGGTGTATTTAAAACCATGAAACCTAATTCTCAAACTTGATCAAAAGCCATATTGGGTCGTCATAATAGTAAAATTAACTAGCACAAAGTTAAGAATAGTGATGTTATTGAAATTGAAAAACATGAAGTGATTGGGAGGAATCCATACAAAACTACTAATATTTATAAGGTGAAAACAAGGAAATGACATGGTTAAAAATAAATAGAAGATATTCACTCCTCAAGATAATGATATTTTATTTAACATATAATTTCACCTAATTATAGGTATGTTTAAGTCACATTAGTCACAATTATTTATATTGACAAGGGTTTATCCTCATAGATTAATTAAGATCTGACGAGAGATTAAACTAGCCTTTGATGTAAATATATAAACTTCGAAACTATAAATGAAAAATTAATAATATGGGTGTATTATCATTCAATTTTTACTAATTAATAATGTTACATTTATATTTATATATTAAATTAAGAGTTTTGCGGGAGCAATCTCAAGTGAATAACTAAAAATAAATAAATTAAAATTAAAATTTTTGAATCATTTTAGGATTTGTAATTTATTTATTAGATTTGGAATATTTTTTCTATAATCATGAAAAGGAAATCAATGGAAAACAAAAAACCATATCCAAACCATCCAATTTTTAGGTAAAATAGAACCTAGAGTTTTTTAAAGAAATTTTATTCAAAACTAAATAGAAACGAAAAAAATATGAGATAAAATATTCTAAATATTATAAATATTATACAAAGAAGCAATGCATGAATAGTAATACCCATAAGGTGAGGATGGAAAAACAAATACAGGCAAACCATTTGTGATTATGAAGATGGAAATATAATGTGTTCTGAAAATAGGAATGAAACAAAATATTCTTCACATTGGGAAAGTTTATTTTATAAATTATAGATGATAAATTTCTTATACAGGATTCAAGATGATGGTATTTGTGTGGATGAAGATAAATATGAGACTTTTAGTGAAGTTTTTGAAAAATTTCTAACTACCAAATTGAATGATAAATAATTCATCAATGATGTATGCATCAGTGATAGAAGTGGTGAAGAAAAAAATGTATTTCATGTTGAAATAAGAATTCAAAGAGTGTACCTTAAAGATCCATGAATTGGAAGGTAATAATAGATTTCTAGAGATGGATTTTAAATTATCTATAAAAAATGATAGTCTTCATGCTAAAAAATATTAAAAGAATAAAAATTATATTAAAAAATTGAAGAAGTTACTTTATGATGAGAATAAGTTTAATATTGTCATAGAAATTATGGTCAAAGAAAAGGATAATGTGCATGAAGTTATTCAATTTAAATTTATTGAAGTAAAAAAATTTAGCAATATTCAAATAAAAATTTCAGAATTTAATTCAAGAAGATGTAGAAAAATTTAATAATAAATCAGTAAAAATGGTTGATTCAAATATTTATTAAGAGATTGAGAAATTTTTAGTGAATAAAATCAAAAATAAAAAATATTAAAATTATAGGAACCCTTATTTTATATTGAAATGGTGATTCAAAAAAAAGTTAAAAATGATATCTAGAATGAATAAATAAGTGTTGGTAGTTAAACATAATTTTATTTAATAGAGAGAGAAACCAATATTAATATCCAAAGTGTAAAATAACCTTAGGAATCTACTTTTGAGTAGTAGGAATTATATAGAGGAAAATATGATTTTTCTGGTTACTGCTTACATTATGGAGGCTTTGGGGACATGGAAAGAAGATTTTGGTTATTTAAAAATATCACAATGATTTCATAGTTTATTGGAGAAAAATAATTTGGCTCTGTCAACACACTCAAATAATAAAATTCTAAAATAATTCTAAAAATTAAGTAATGATGTTTGTGAAAAGGATCCAACAGTTTGATAAATTTTGCAGAAGATTTAACTTGCTATATCACTTTATTGATCTCAAAATTTTTCATACATAGATAAGTAATAATCATAATAACCAAAAGTCTTATATGAGTAAAGATAATTCAAAGGTGATGAAATTGGATATTATGGCCACGCACAAAGAATATAAAATGTAACATTATTGGATCTTGGATAGTGGATGTTCTTCACATATGATAAGAGATTTGAAGCTTCTTAAATATTTTGTCAATTGAAAAAAAAGATATATTAATTTTGGAAATGATGGGTCACACAAAATAAATTGATTTGTTATAGTAGTTATTGATAATATAAGATAAAGTCAAATAGTACTCTCTTTGTTAATGGGTTGAAACAAAATTTTCTGATTGTATCTCAACTATGTGATGAATTAAATGATGTGGTATTTTGAAAAAAGAATGTTTTATAGAGAGAATGAAATATGTTTGTATCTTCATTAGAGTTAAATGAACACAGGGCCAATTTTTTCGACTCATTAATGATGAAAATTATTCTACCTGACCTATAAAGAATAAAATTAATTGTAAAATTGAATACATGGTTGTATTGGTAAAAGAAATGTGAGAAATGATTCCAAAGTAAGAAAATATTATGATGTCAATAAGTTTAGAATACAAATAAATTATATATTATATTCATGAAAAATGGGGGATATTGTTAATTATTCACATAATTATGTAGATATTAAAACAACTCACCTATTAGAGCTCATTCATTAAGATATTTGTGGACCTATGAGGAAGAAATAAAAAAATGTAGAAAAGTAACTTATTTATTTTATTAATGGTTTCAATCATATATCATGTATTTTATTATATAATATATGTCATATTCCTTGAATATGTTTATGAATTTTAAAATAAGTTCATAAAAGGAGTGTGTATTCTACTTAACGAAATTGTGAATAAATAATAGTGTTAAAGCCATTAGTGTGAAGTTTGTATTGGGACTTATAAAATTTGGTATTATTTATGAATTTAGTAAAACATATAATCAATAAAAAAATGGTTTTTCTTTTTGGCATAATATAATTATTTTATAAATGACTCATAAAATTTTTTCTAATCATAATACTTCTTTCTTTTTATAGTAGAATAAAATTTTTACTGTGATTCATGTTCAAAACCATTTCATTGTTAAACCAATTATAAAATTTGTAAATATGATATGTTTTATAAAAATAACCCAATCCTAAAAATTATGTATGAAATTTGTAACCCCCTAAATTATCAATTTGAAAAGTATAAATCTAGGAAATTTCGAAAAAATTAATAGTTAATTGTATATTATTTATTTAACCTCCAAATTCAAGAGGATATAATTTATATAATAATGAGATTAAGAATATAGTGGGTAATTTTGATGTGATGGTTTTGGAACACTCAATGAGTAATGTTAAAAATCATGAGGAATGTTCCATAAGTGAATATGATGATGAAGTAGAGCTCGTTGATAAAGAGGATGTGGTTTTTAAAAATGATATGTATTTAGAATAATTATAGTATTATAATGATAATTCATCCATTTATAGTGCTAATGGTCATCTTTGATAAACCCATTCATGGTAGAGAAAGCTGGTGGATGTATATAATATTATTTTTTATTTAGTATATCCAATCCAAACTAAGAGAACATCATGGTAAGGAACTCATAAGTATTTTTTTATCTGATTGAATAAAAAGATGTGATTGAATCTTTTGAGCATCATGAGTATATTGATTCTAGTAAAAAATAAATAAAAATGACACATGGGAGTTGGTATCAATGATAAAAAAAGAATATCATAGGAACAAATTTTGGATCACTCAACATGTTGAATAATAATGTAATGGTCATGAAAAACAAGTAAAGACTCATGTGAAAATCAATTTTATATGTGGAAGAAATTTATTTTGATGAAAATTTAACATTGGTTTTTAGGATAGAAAATTTTGAATATTTTGGTGCTATTATGTCTCAAAAGTGGTATAAGATCATCCAAATACCAGTAAAGACATAATTTA
Source organism: Viscum album (assembly GCA_963277665.1). Lineage (NCBI taxonomy): Eukaryota > Viridiplantae > Streptophyta > Magnoliopsida > Santalales > Viscaceae > Viscum > Viscum album. The sequence continues at coordinate 387,306,013 of OY728141.1, read as the reverse complement.
TCAAGGAATAATTAGAAGATGGAGTAGAAATTGAGAAACATAATAGATTAATTATTTTGGAAAATAAAGTTTATATTTGGAAGTATAAAAAAAAGGAATTCTACAGTTTAATTAAATTCCTAAGGTCATAGTGCTAAAAATTAGATTTGTGCATGAATGTTTTGAATTTTAGTAAGGTAATAATTGAAAAAAACTATAAATAAAAGTATTTAAATAGGAATAACTGACTGTTATATTCTATGAAGATGATATTATCATTTCTAGAAATGGATAATGTGTTTTCAAGGAATTTTTTCTTAGCGAGGAAAAATATATTTGATATGTACTTTAATTTAGAGATGAGGTATTTATAGGGATTATAAATTTAATAAAAATGGATTATAACATATTATATTTGGAGAAGTATGCTTGAATTTTTTTTAATAGGTCTAGAATGGATGGTTAAAATCATGTTAATACAACAAATTCAGTGGGAATGAAGATATCAAAATATAAAAAAGTAAAATAAGTTTATTCAGTGGAATTAAAAAAACTCATTGGGAGTTCACCCTACCTGAAAACTTCATGATTAGTTCTTTAGTATGTCATTACACTTTGTTCCAAATTTCAGAGTGTGATAAATTAATCATATATTATCCATGAAAATAGGATACCGAAATATAACATCATCATGGTTAATAATGGCATAAAATATTAAAATAATGGAGGGATTAAAATATTTGGATATACTAATATGGATTGGTCATTAGATATTGATGATAAAGGTCAACATATTTGGGAGTTTTATTTCTAAGAGAAAAAGGGTGTAGCATAGATCATAAAGAAGAATAGTATAGTGACCATGGGTATAGTATAGGTAGAGTATGTTCTTATAACTCATGAATCAATCCAATAAATAGGGTTGATAAAATAAATAATAATATCTCATGGTTTATTTGAAGTGACCACTATATGTTTCTTGTGATAATAAACGCGTTATCTATCAATCAAAGAATTCGATTCAACATTATCAATCAAAACACATAGATATCAAATATCACTCCGTTAAAGAGATTGTGGATAAATAGTATTGAAGATAGTGTTCATTCAAACTAGGAATAAAATAGAAAATGTGTCCACTAAACTAATTATAAAGGATTAATTTTATAAAATGAGATTATTTTTGGGTGTTTAACCTTAACCCTAACTTGGAAAATGTTTGGAAAGTCAGCCATCTCACATCTTATATTTATATTTTTTTCAATGTGGGTGTAAAATAATATAATTTCAAATAATATCACATTTTTATGGGGGGGGGGTATATATTTAGAGATATTTTTTAAAATGGGTAAATAATAAATTGATCACGTGTGTGTGTGATCTGCAAAGCATTTTAACAAGTTTTTTGAGCATGTATACATGAACTTGTTATATACAGGTTAAAATAAAATATTTTTGAAGTGAAATAATAGATATGAATAAATAGAGTTATGTGGATGTGAATGTAAGTTACTTTAATAGATATCATGGAATTATTATTCAATTTTATTGTTTCCTATAGTAATTTCTTTCATGTAGGCTTAGAATTATTTAATGTTTACCCATTTATTAGTGTGATGGGTTTGAGAGTGATTTATGGTCAATATTTTAAAATTAAATCCAAAGGTAGAGACTATTTTGTGTAAGATAAGGGTTTGAAAGATGTTGATATATTGAGTATTTTTGACCTTGAGGATATTGTTATGAACCAAGGAGAGTTTTCTCATTTTAGGATTTGAAGAATAATTCTATAACATTTTGATGTTTTTATAATGGAAGATGTTTCAGAGAATAAATATGTGGATATGGTTTTTATGGTTTTTTTAATTCATAAATAATTTCCAAACTTAATTAAAATAGAGATTAGTGTGTGGTAATGGTTTTTTTGAATTTTAGAGAAGAATATAAGATTTTTTCAGTTAATATATTGATTTTTGAAATAGTTTCTAAATCTATGGATGAAATCACACCATAATATATATCATCACATGATGATAAAGTCTAATGTGATTAATTTAGATGGTAATTAACTATACACAAGATTAATCCTACAATAAATAAAATTATATAATTAGGTGTTGGGTATGATCATGTCATGAGTGTTATTATCACATTTCAAGTGGAGTTTCATGAGTTTAAGACATTTTAATATGAATACTACATAATTAGTACGTTTTGTGGAGGAATATAGAATCACACAACAACATGGAAATTCATGACTTGAACCAAATAGTATCTAAAGTTATTCTAAACTGTCTAATCATGACATAGAACCTTGTCATTATGTATTAATAATATGTTTTCTTGTTTTCACTATTTTATAATGTTATAGGGATTCAGGTTGCAATGGAGTTTCTGACACCATAGTATAGTTTTAAGTGTATCTTTTTTAATTGTTGGTACACATTGAAAAGAAGTTTTTTAGGAAGACGGAATAAGTTAATTCTATAAGTATTGTCTTCTTTTTATTATAAAATGAAATCAATTCACAATGTAAATTTCTTTTATCAAAAGAAAAGGATGAAAGGTTTTATCATAATCATAATATTGGACGCATAATTCTTAAGAAAGTCCATTGAGTTGTGAATAAGTTTTCATTAGAAAAAGAATTATGTGACTCACCTTGGGTCTGAAATGAATGATCAAATCAGAATGAAGAAATGTATCAGAGTCTGTATAACTGGAAGATAAATCTGATGATTATTTGATGATCTTGGAGTTCTTATAAATCCTTAGTTTCCTTATAAAATTGTGTTTAAATCCTTACAAATTAATGTGGAAGAAAATGTGTTTCCAATAAGTTTTAGGATTTATTGGAAAGAAAGATGATAATGGAAGGATGAGAAGTCATAATAAATTCCATTATAAGTCATAGATTCGATTCTGATCATAAATGGTCTCACATTCATGAGGAAGTTAGGATTATAAGAATGAGATTGTGAAAAAAAAGAGAGTCAATGTTTTCCAGTCTTAGTTTATTAGTGTGACATAATCAAATGCAAAAAATATTTTAAGGCTAGGTAGTTTTGTTTGAAACATGAGAAGATGATGATGCTAGCTTTTAGTCAGACTGATAAGACACTAGATACAAATATTCAAAAAATAAATTGTGGAATTATGAAAGTTTGTGTGTACTGTAGTCATAAAATGAATAAGTTATTGTTGATACTGGTCCATCGAACATGGTGTTCCAATGATCAATTAGAGAAAAAATTGTTTTTATTGGGAGTTGTTGAGAATAATAAAAAATAAGAGAAGTAGAGTTTGTTGGGACCAATGAGTGTAATAATGTTTGATACTAATTAACTGGATGAAGAGAAAAAAATGTATTCATCCATTTTTTAAAAACATTTATTAGTTGTCTTTAGTTTGGTAAATAGAAAAATGAGTCACGTTTTCTTAACCAGTGGGTAAATAAAGAAATAATAACCATTACTTTTCTTAAAGTGGGTCAATATTCATCAAAAAATATGTAGTTCTGACTCTTAGAACAATAGGTGACACCGATCTATCAAAGGGAATAAGAGACTAATTTATTAGACATGTGATGATAATGAGAACATCATCAAACACATGATCCCCAGTATGAGGAAAAAGAAGAAAATGTGAAATGTTGACAATGTTTTATCAAGGGAGTTTTGAAGCTACTGTGGAAGTGCTTCCAAAAAGTTAGGATACCATTAAAAGTTTTGATGATGTTTATGGAAAAAGAAAAGTAATAGTATAATAACAAATTCAAAAAATTAAAATGGTAGAATTATTTTAATGATTACAAGTGGCAATCATAATGAGGAGTCTTTAGTTATGATGTATTATCAAGGGAATCAATAAAATTAGAGTGACTATATGTCTACATTGTAATGAAAAAATAAAAGTGAAAATTGGAATTAGACTGAATAATGGGAGGAAATACTGAAGATGTATGAATCATAAAAAATATTTTATAAGTTCTGAGAAGAATCGAGAAGAGTATAGATGCATTGAAGAAATCAAATATATGGAAAAATTATGGAGAAATTCATGTTTCATAAAATACGGTTATATGGGAAAACTTTTCATATTCCCAAATAAACGACTGTTGGTGTACCTATAAAAGTATTAGAGTGTATTGTACATTTAAAAAGATTAGAACACTATTTATATGCGAATGAAGAGAGGGAATTTCTAAAGCTTTAGAGAGAAGAGGTTTCCATATAAGGCATTAGTAAGAAAGTTGTCCAGAAATAAGAAGAAGAAGGAAGATCATATTTAGTGATTATTAGATTGGACTGGATCATTAGACCAAAAAATCATATTGAGATTTCTTAGACAAGGTAGAAGTAGTTTAGAATTATTTTAATATTATTTTTAAAAAATTATAAATTTTTATTGAGAAATCAGACTGAGGAATTATAAATGGATATCAGATTGAGTATTATTATGAATTCTTGAGAGGTTCATACCTACTCAGAATCAAGTAAAGTGAATAAATGTTTTTGAAGGTTATTAAAAGTGATAGTTGATAAGGATGCAGTATAACATGTTTGTAAGCAATTGGTTAAAGATTAATAATTTCTTACACAAGCATGTTTTACATCTATTCTTAAAGAATAATAATATTCATTGTTGTAATCATTGTAGTTCTACACAACTGTTAGGGTATATCCTAAATTTTTGTATCCACACAAAATTATTGTTTTCTTATGGATTTTGTGGTACTGGATTGTTTCCCAACCATACCAAGGGCATAGATACTCTTGTTGAGTAGTGAGCCAGGAAAATCCCCATGTTCCTATGTATTTGTGATTGTTTTTTAGAAATGTATTAAATCATTGACTGGAGGTGAAGGTTTTTAAAAAAGAAATGAAAATTTAAAGAAAAATATGTCCCTGAATCATCATTTCCCTATCTTTGGGACACATTGATATTGGTTGTCAAATATCAATTGGTATCCAAGCCAAGGTTCCTTTTGTTTATATTTTCTAATGTTTTTGAAAGAGATGTTGTGATAGAAAATATACATTTTTTGAACAGTAATGGGATTCCAGTCATTGATATAAAGAACTATCAATTCACAAAAGATATAATTTTTCCTTATCTTATGTCACTTGAGTATTCTGTTCTGGAAGCATCTTCAGATGGATTTCCTCCTATTGATGAAAAACATAATCTCACATATATGGAAAAGAATAATCATGAGAATTATGGAAGAGCTAAGAATTCAATACTCTCATCACTTTCTGAAAGTGAGTTTCTATTATGAAAGGGTGTTTCCACTACCAATGGTAGATGGGATAATCTAACGAAAATTTATAAAGGAAATACAAAATAAAAGAAAGAAAAATTAAAAATCTGGAGGCTGAATTATGAAGATCTCAAGATGGGTGAGTATGAATATGTTGGAAGCTTTTTTACCAGGGTGAATGAAATTGTTATCTGTATTAGATGCATTGGTGAAAGGTTAGAAGATTCAAATATTATCGAAAATCTCTTGAGTGTTATTTCTAATAAGATTGATGCCAAAGTTTCTTATTTGGATGATAATATCTAGAAACATTATCTATAGACTTTTTTATAGTACTATCATCACTTATGAAACTATTTGGGAGAATTTTATGAAAGGAAAAGAATTTGATAGAGAAATCCATTTCAAGGATACCAAGATAGAAACCCTAAGATAGTTCTTGAAGAAGAAGAAAAAGTTGGAGATTATGATTTTGAAAATGAGGTATGAAAATATATTGATGGATTTTTATCCTTGTTTTATAAAAATGTGAAAAGAATTAAAAGAAAATATAAATGTAACACATCCTTAAAATTATTTTAATGTGAATATATTGAGAAAATTTCTATAAATTTTCCCCTGAATAAATAAGGAAGAAAACAACTATGAATATGATATAAGGAAGAGAAGATTATGGAAGTAAAAGGGTGATAATGCTTAATATTATTCAAAAGATCATGTTATAAAAATCTCTAAATCCAAAATGAGATAATTTTTATCTAAACATGATGATGAAGAATAATGTGAAAGTGAATTTAAAAATTCTACTGTGAATTTTGGAGATAATACTTTCATTGAAATAGTAAATAATGAAGTGTTCAGAAGTAGTTGTTATGAAGAAGGAGATTTTTCAAAAACAAATCATCTAAAATATGAATTGAATGAATTTCTGAGAAATATTGAAAGTTTTAAGAAAGGAATATGTAAATTGAAAAAATTATATTACATCAACAAAAAATCAAGAATATTTTTTCTGATGAGAGAGTTAAGTTGCTAGAAGATATTGATAACTTGATAAAATACACTGAGAAAGAAAATAATCTGAATGAAAATCTAGAAGTCAATATGAAAAAAAAAATTAGAATAATTTGGACTTGTTTAACAAAAAAAATTTAAAGTAGATTAGTGGGTGACATGTTTTTTGAAATTTATCTTTGAATTTGGTTAAAATTATGTAAAGGGTAAACCAAAGAAGGATCAAAAGTTACCCTTAATAGTTAATAAGAATATTGAAATTGTTTTTGTGAAGAATAAATTTTTGAAAGTTATGTATTTTGAAAAAATATAAAAGGTCAAGAAGTTATAAGTTTATAAAAAGTATAAGTATGAAAATATTCCTACAACCTCAAGTTCTAAAAAGGATAAAAAGAAAACTGATTTGAAGAAGAAGTTTTGTGAGGAAGTTACAGTGGTAAATATTATTTACTTGGATATTGGTGGTATTTTTTTGGATTCAAGATCATAAAAAATATGTTTTGGTTTAATCAATAACATTACAAATATTCAACAAATTATAAAAGGTTTATTTTGAGGGAGAGTCAACCATCTCAAATGAAGAATTTTGAGAATGTTGTCTTGAAGAAAACTAATAAGAATTGTGTGAATGATTAAAATAGATTCCAACCTTTGGAAACTATCTCTGAAATATGTGAACAACCTAGGAATCTTGAAAAAAGTTGTATTGTTTTTTTACCATAACAACATAAGATTTATAAAAATTCTCAGAAGCCATATGTGAAGTAAAATAAAGTGAAATAAAAATATCTTGTTATAGAAAGCACTATCAAAGCTACAAAAGGATAAAAACCTTGAATATTGGATAGTGGAATTTCTTCTCATATGAAAGGAGACATAAAATTGTTCAATAATGTGAAATAAATTAATGAAAAAACAGTGACATTTGTCAATGATGAATCCCTCAAAATCACAGGTGTGGGATCTACTGTTATTGGTGAAGAAATGTTAAAGACCACGAAATATTTGTATGTTGATGGGATAAAATACACCTTGATAAGTTTTTCAAAACATTTTGATGAAGTGAAAAAAATTTGTTCAAAAAAGATGGGTTCATTGTGAAAAGAGAGGATGATATAATGAAAGTTAGAAGATGTCAGCATACAAAAGGAAACTTTTCCCATGTCGATGATGTTCAAATATATTGTTACATAATCATGATGAAAGATAATCAATAGGGGAATAAAATTATGGGACACATGTGCTAGAGAAACATAAAAATTTTATTAAAGAGGGAATATGTCAATAAAATTCCTTATATTTCAGGAAGAAGAGATTGGTGTTTCACAATTTTATAGAAAAAAAATATTACAGAAACTATTCATAATAAATTTACATTTTTCAAAACAACCCCTAAAACTTATTCATTTATATATTTGTGGTCAAATGAGAAAATAATCAATAGATAGAGATATGTTCTTAATTAATTTTATTTATGAATTTACTCTCATTACTTGTGTTATGTATATGAAAAATAAGTTAGATGGTTTAATTTCCTTTAAATATTTAGGAGAAAATCTAAGAAGTAATGTGTATATTCAGTGACAAATTTTAGAATAGATAATGGCAGTGAATAAAAAAAATAGTTTTATATTTACCTTGAGAATCATAGAATTGAACGTGAGTTTAATCCACTATACTCCCCTCAACAAAATGGTTTTTTTGAATGAAAAAATAAAAGTCTATTTGAAATGGGATAAACTATGTTACTTAAATATGGTATCTATCATTTTTTTGGATGAAATATTTTAAAACTACTTCTTATATTCAAAACTATTGTTTCTATAATCCATGTTTATATATCACTCTATATGAAGTGTTTTATTAGAAAACTCAAAGGTTGAAAGACATTAATTTTTTTAGAGTCCACGCATCAAAAATAAGGTAGGTGTAAACCTTTTAAAGTTTGAGAAGAGAGGTGAAGATATAATATTTCTTTTCTATGATCCTAAAGGAAGAAGATATAGATTTTCCCACAAATAGATAAGAAGATTAGTTGAATCTGTTGATGTAAAATTCATTCAAAAAATGAGAAATATTATAAACAAACTCATGTAGACAAGGATGATGAATATGGAGAAATAACTCCTATAATGAGTTATAATAAGGATGAAAACAATTATAATCTAATTGATGAAGTAAAATTGGATTCATCTATTTCTTGTGATGAGGAAAAATCTCAAAAATATCATCCCATGCTGAGGAAGAAAGTGTAATATCAAAACATAATTGGTGGTCAACACCAAAAGGTTACGAAAATTATAACATTAAAAGCTATTATGCATACATATTTATATTCAAAAGTTGTTCCAAAATATGTGAATAATGATTTTGGGCATTAGGAATGGGTTATGGCTATGGATGAGGAGTTATATCAAATTGAGAAGAATGATACATGGGATCTCTTACCTAAGAAAAATGGGAAAAATGTTATTGTTATAAAGTGGGTGTTCCAGAACAAGTTGAATGAAGATGGTAAAGTGATAAAAAACAAAAGAATATTATTGTCAAAAAGTTACACAATGATAGTGAGCATTGACATTGATAATACTTCTTTCCAAGTTTAATGGTTAGAAACAATTTTGAATCATTTTTTTATTGATGTTCAATGATGTTAGAAATATTTCAGATGGATGTGATGTCATGATTTTTAAATGGATAAATTGATGAAGAATTTTATATTGAAAAACCATGTGGATTTGTTCTTAGGGAGGATGAAAGTTATGTGTGCAATATGAAGAAATCTTTCTATGGGCTAAAACAAGATCTGAGGGAATGCTATTCCAAATCGGTTACCTTCTAAAGAAAGATGATTATTAAAAAATGAAGTGTTAATAGTAATCTATACATGAAATAATGTAAGGAATTTTCCCTCATTGTAATTGTTTATTTTGATGATATTATATTTTCTAGTAATGATGAATGAACACATGAAATATTTGATAAATAGGTGAATTTTATTTTCAAGATGCCCTTACTGGGTGAAATAAAGTACTTTATTAGGTTAAAAATATTACAAAAGAATAAACACATATTTTCTCCCAAAGAAAAGTATTGTAAGGAAATTTATAAAAAAATTTCTATGTAAAATTATAAACCAATTTAGAAACCAATTTCAATGAGATACAATTTGAAAAAAGGTGAAGAATTCAAGGAAGTTGACTCTAAATATTTTCAGAAGATGATTATATGTTTTTTTATTTTACTTCCTCAAGACTAGCCATTGTATATTTTGTTACCTTATATAAAATATTTTAGAGTAATCTATAATAATAAAATCTATTTTATGGAAAAATAATTATTAGATATATCATAGGACCAATAGATTTCAGAATCAAGTATGATAGCTCATAATGTATTGAATTTTTTTTTGTATTGAAATACATATTGAGAAAGAAATGTTAATTAAAAAAGAACCACATATGGGTGAGGTTTCTTCTAGGGAAATATTTATTTATTTGGGATAATAAGAAAAAAATTAGTAAATATTAGAATAGATAATGTGGAGTTTGTTTTTTCCACATAAGAATCTACCCAAAAAATGTGGATGAAGACTTAGTATGGAGACATATTTGTTGAACTGAAGTTACCCTTTATCTTGGGTTGTGATAATCAAAGTGAAATAAGCATTTGAAGAAACCTAGTAGAAAATTATCGTTCAAAATATATTGATATCAAATATCATTTCATCAAAGAAAATATGGAGAGTAATTAATTGTTGTTGGAGTGTGTTGCAACATTGGAACAAGTTATTGACACATTCACAAAACGTTTACCTAATGAATCATTTTCTAGCTGAGGTTGATCATGGGCTTATAATATCTCTCTTATCAAGGTTGAGGTATGTGTTTCTTTCCATAATCTATACTATTTTTTTGATACTATTATTAAGTGGGGTTTCATAAATTTTTCCATTGATATATGTTAAACCATTTAAGGAAGCATGTATGTTGGAGGAGTTGTGGGTATTATATGAATTCACTATGAAAGTGTGTGAACTGTTCTAGAATTTTTTAGGGTGGTTATATGGAACTTTTGATTAATGTTAAGAATAAAGTGAAGAAATATGTGATGTAAAGTCAGAAGATCTGAAGAGGTGTCATGCATCTCTACTTTTTTACATCCTGGATTTGTTGTCAATGATTCTTATTTACTACAATGATTTAGCTCATGTGGGATTATAATGAATTTAAAAGTAGTTCATTTCATGAGGTTAAAAATATCAGTGATTTATGAACCTTGGTTGAAAATAAAATCCAAAGAGGGAGATATTTAGGGCCAAGTTTTCAAAAAGATTTTTTTGGAAGATGGAATAAATTTATGCTATAAGTATTGTGTTTTGTTATATATAAAAAAAATAAGTTTTTCTGATTTTTTGATCAGATGAAATGTATGAAATGATACCTCACAATTATATCACATGAAAAATGGTTATGAAATTCTATCAGGTTGTGAAGAAGTTTTTCTGGGAGAAAATTTTCATCGGAGTCACCTTGGGTATAAAATAAAAGGTTGAATTGGAATGATGAATATTATCAGAGTCTCGATGGGTCCAATGTAAATTTTATGATTCTTTTCTTATCTTGGAGTTCTAATAAATCACAATATTTTTGGAAAGTTGTCGTGAAATTATTATGAAAGAAATGGGTAGAACAAGTACTACCAATAAGTTTGAGGTTTTATTGGAATTAAAGAAGATACTTGAAGGATGGGAAGTCATAATACATTCAATTTTAAGAGAGATGATTCTATTTTGATCTAACATGTTATCACAATCATGAGGAAGTAATTGTTAAAAGAATTAGTTTGATAAATAAGAATTTAAATGTATTCCAGTCTCAGTTTATTGGAATGAGATCATCCAATGTAGAAATTATTTGAAGGTTGGGAAGTTTTGTTTGAAATGTGAGAAGATAAAGATGATGGTTTTCAATCAGAAAAATAAGCCACAAGATACAAATATTCAAAAAAATAATTTGGTGAATGTTGAAATTGTATGTGTATCGTAATCATAAAGGAATGAATATTCTATTGATACCGCTCAATTGGAACCAGTGTCCCACTGATCAATGAGTGTCATAATTGTATTTCTAGGGATTTTTTAGGACCAATTAAAAATAAAATAAGTGGGGTTTATTGACACTGATTCATGTAAGAAATTCAGAAACAGATTAAAAGAATGAAGAACAAAGATGCAGTCAACCATTTTTATAAAACATTTATAGGTTGTCTTTAGTTGGGTCAAGAGGAAAGGGATTCATAAATCATTAACATGTTGGTCAAGAAAGAAAGAATAACTTTTCATTTTTTTTTTCATGTGGTTTAAGATTCAACCAATAATATGCAATTTTTAATCATCAAACTGAAGGTCAAACCAATCCATTGGAGTAAAGAAGAGACTGATACATCAGGCACAAGATGATACTAATTAGTTCCTTATACATAAATCACCAGTCCAGTGAAAAAGAAGAAAATTGGAAATACTAACAATGCATTGTCAATAGGGATTTGAAGTTCTTGTTGAAGTGATGCCATGAATTGATGATATATTTTGAAGTTGTGAATATTTTTATAGAAAAAAAAATTAAATGGAAGTTTAATGTAGTTTCAAAAAAATTATGGCCTATTGAGTTCTATGTTTACAAGTGGTCATCATAAGAGGATCCTTCAGTTATGGTGTATTAGAAAGAGCGTTAAGAAAATTAGAGTTACCATATGACATCATCATAATGAAAAAATAGTATTGTAAATTATAATCACACTAAATAATGGATAGAATTTATGAAGTAGGCAAAATCTTAGAGAATATTTTCTAATTTTTGAGAAGAGTATAGAAGCACTGATGAAGTCAAAGATAGAGCCCAAATAAAGGGGAGATTCAGGTTTTTGGAAAATTTCATATGTGGGAAAACTTCTTATATTCTCACCTAAACCACTTTTGGTGAACCTATAAATGGAATAGAGTATATTTTATTTTCAGACAGATCAGAACACTATTCACATGCAGATGAAGAGAGGGGAGTTCTTGAGATTTAGAGAGAATGTGTTTTTGGATAGATCATTCCTGAGGATGTTTTCTAAAAAGAATAAGAAAATGGAAGATTTTATTCAGTATTTATTAGGATAAAATGGGACATCAGACAGGGAAACATGATTGAGATCTCTTAACGAATGTATAAGTTGTTCAAAATTGTTTTTGTAGTATTCTAGAAGACATATATTTTCAGACTAAAAAATTGTACTGAGGATTTGGACTGGGATATTGGGATGAGTATTATTATGAAGTCCAGATAAGTTCTTAACTAATATTGGGTAGGAAATTTTTTAAGTTTATCGAGAGTGAATGTTGATAATGCAGCATAGTAATATGCATTGAAGAAATTGGTGAAACATTATTAACTTGTTACACAAGAAAGTATTACATATTTTTTTCTAGAAGAATCATTGGAATTGTTGTGTTGATAATAGTGATAGAAAAGTGTAAAGGTATATACTATATGTTTGTATCCACACACAAGTATTGATTTCCAGTGGATTATGTGGTATTGGATTTTTTCCAAACCATACCAGGGATATAGATACTCTTTTTGAATAGTGAACATTGTATGTTCTTATGTTATTGTATTTTTGAAACTAATATGTTATTAAAAAGTGATAAATCTTTAATAGAAGGTGAATGTTGTAACACCCTGACCACATAAGCCTAGAGTCAGTACATTATTTTATTACATTGTCATGATTACATGAAATCAAATCTTGAAGGACCAATTATTTTTTTAGTCTTTGAAATCCATATTACATACTAATACCGATAATACATTGGGAAATAAGAAATACACACATGATACATAAAAAAAATAAACTACATCCTTGAATTCTTATTCAAATATCTATTCTTCATAACCTGTGGAAAGGAAACATAATAGGGGTTAGATAAAATTCATATTAAGGGTAAGTAAAATGGATTTGATAATGAGTCAATGGAAATAAACCAAAATGGAAGGATAAATAACTGATAACATATTTCATTCAAATAACTATATAATGAAAAATTAACATTCCAAGGTAAGAAACTAAAATACATTCCTTATAATCATTGAATTGAAAATTAAATGTTCCCATAGATATATCGATGAAAAATATAATCTATGAATAATAAATATATATATATATATATATATTACAGAAATTATTAATTATTATAAGTTATGTCTTGAGAATACAAGGACCTATACTATCATGATCCACCCTACGGTTAACTTAAAACTACTAGTAGAAACCTGTTTAATTGGGCCAACTTAATGGTCTCATGAGTACCTATCAATTCATCAAGGAGATATATATTTTCCATAATACACCCATCATTTTATTTACAAATAATCACTCAAATTGAATAATCAATTTAATTAACATGAAATATGTTCTCCTAAAAATCCATATTGAATAAAATATACATATTTATCAATAATTCCCCAATTAATCAAATAACTATCAAAGTAAACACCGTATGTAAAATGATATATGATTTAGGTCATAATAATATACATCATATGAAAATATGGATATTTAATGGAAAATTCAATGAAAAATTATTACAATAAAAAATTTTATTCAATAAAAAGTTAAAAATCACAAAAGGAAGTGAGATTGCCAAGATAATCATTAAGAACATTCTTGAGGAGAATAATCTTTAGAAATTACAAAGTGTCACATACCACATTGAAACATTTAAATCACAATCCTGATAAAGGTATGAAATTAAATTAAACTTATAATATCATGTGAATAAAGATATTCAATATAATATGTGTCATAGGGTAGTATACATTCCATATAAAAGTGAGTTGGTGCATAACAACAAATGAGTGTCAATGGAATGTAAATTGAGATGAAATCCCTTACCTTAACCTTACTTTTTTTGTGGTATTTATCCTCGTGTATATTGGGTTAAAATATGTTACATTGTTATTAAAAAACCATAATCATGTTTTAATATCATGTATTAAATTCTTACAATATATTATTACCCATTTGTTAACACTCTTTCATTATTTTAACTATTTCTGGTGTTAATTGCCTAGTTTTCTCAAGTATGTTTTGACTTTAATTTTTTCATATTAATTAGATAATTATTTCATAATATTAATAATTTAAACCATGATTTAATTAAAAATGAACAATCATTTATTCATGAGGCGGTAGTTCACCAATCACGTAAATAATATGTTTGTTTCCCATTAGATAGAAGTGTGTATAAGTGAAGGATGAAACCTAATAATAACAAAAATCATAGTATATAGGTATTTTTGTTGTTATATAATAATATTATAACATTAATTTAGGTGGTTTGAAATGTAAATGAAACTAAAGAGCTTGAGTAATGATGTTACATCTTAATCGGGTAACTTCTGTGGGTTTGTACCAAAAGGTTTCCTTGGATGGTTTTCTAACCAAGGTGAGGATTCTAGGATAAGGGGAGGAATTTTAAGGAGATATTTAGGTATAAATTTTTTGATCCAAATTGAATTTAGATATGTGAGGAAGTGGGAAGTGAGGATGCCTTTTTATAGAGGAGGAGTGACACTCCTTAATATTTTGACAAATGAATTCCACACATGGTCATCGCATTTCATGTTGCTCCAATAATTGACCCAATTCTACCCAAGGAGTTATAGGTTTGAAATATTTCTATCCAATTTATCTTGGAAATGTTTCTAGGTAATTTAGGCTCTCAAGATTAAGGTTTAGACTCTTATTAAGGTTAATATTACCTTAATAAAGATAATTAATTTTAGTCACCTTCTCTCATATTTTTGCTCAAAAACTAATTTCACATTATTAGAAATTAAATATTATTATGATTTAAAATATGGAATTAATTTTTCAAAATTACAATCACATAAGTGGAAGATATTAATTTAAATTTAATCCCAAAGACATCATGACAACGCTTGTTTTTAAGGTAGAAACATTAAAAGTTTGATAGTTTTTAATATTTAATTTCAATGTAAAATTGATAAAAACGAAATAAATTTTATTAATTGATAAAAATATTATATAATTAAAATTTAATACCAGTATAAAATTTAATTTAACATTATAAATAAATTAGATGAAAAATCAGTTTTCAACTAAAATTCATTATTTTAACTATTCATTAAAAAATGACACTTCACAGAAAAATAACCAAAATTTACCCTAAACTAATTTTTATGATTCTATTTAAAATAGTAATTTTATTTTTACATATTAAATTTATAAAAGGCTAAAAATTTATATTTAAAATGGGTTATCCATCCAAAGGATGAAAAGCTACCTTTATAAAAATATAGTATTATATGTGTAATATTGGATTTGATCTTATCTAAAGCTTTCTAAATATGTTGTATGAATATAAAAAATATCTGATTGGGTTTATAAAATATATAAGATTAATATCATTCAATAATTTTAATTAATTATGGTAATACAACTTTTGAGGATTAAAATAAAAATATTTTCCTTTATATTCAATCGGTTTTCAGGTTCATTTTAAATTAACTTGTAACTAATGAATTTATTTCATATTTTTTAACAATATATTTTAATAATTCAGTTAAACCTTTCCATATCTACTAATTTAATGGGTATTTTACATTAAATAATATTTCAAAAATATATGTCATTATTTTGTAAAACTCTGCCTTGTGTGTAATGAAATCCATTTGAATAAACTCATTGTTGTGTGCAACATAGTCTAACTTAGTATCATCTTCATTGAAATATATATCATAGATTTAATTTATTTAAAATAGTGAGAATATTGTAAATCCTTGGGGTATTATATCCCCTTACGAGATTAGTGCTACCTGTGATACACACTATCAAAATTAATATTCTTACTTTAGGATTCCAGGGTGTTATATTCTCCCCACTATAATTTTATTATTTCCTTGTAATTTAAAATTGATATTGGTAATCAAGGGATTGATATTTGAGAATAAATATTTTTTAAAACCCCACATTATGAATAGGATTAATAACACATATTCTTAAAAAGAGAAAAAGTGGAGTACAATTGCCATGTAACTAGGATCCCTAATACGAGAACATAGGTGGGAAAGGGAAACATGGATACAGAGGACAAAATCTAAAAATCAATTTCTGAGGAAGAGTTCTAGGGAACATAGTTAAGATAAAATTAGTAATAAAAAATCCCTAAATATGTGATGATATAAGGGGTCATTTGATTCATCCGAAATGATGGTACTTGTATAACATTTTTGGATTCAAGATCATTTTTCCTAGAGTTAATGAATTCATTCACTCTCTAACAATATAAGTAATTATAGTTACTTTGTGTGTTTCTATAAGCACATTTTTATCCTTTGTTCATGCCTTGAACTTTTTCTACTTCAGATCAAGAAAAACATTCATCGTATAGTGATTTAATATATCAATATCTCAAACTAGAAAAAAACTTCAACTTAAACCATTTCATAAATGGTTATACTTTGTAGAATATTATAATTCAATACATTAGAAATATGGTAACATAATTTCTAAAATTATCCTATCATTAGACTTTAAACAACATGAATCAGCTATAAATACTCACATTCCAGACATATAAATAAGTTCATAATGTGTCCTCTTAAAATATGCTAATAACTCAAATCACCATAAAAACATATTGGAAACATGAATTATTTGTAATTCTATATGTAAGAAACATATTAATTTATATATTACTTAATCCAAAAGTGTTGTAAACTACATCAATGATATCATAGAACGCTTGCCTACAGTCACTAATAAATTCCAATGTAGTCAACGCTTATCACAATAAATAATTTATTCATCATTATCTCAACATTTTGAACATGTTAAGGGTTGTTTATCCATCAGTCATATGTTTTTTGAAATGTTAACATTCTAATGAATAACTTTTCTTGGTACCATTAAACATATTATCTCATATAATTATTAAACAAGTACTACAGTACAATATTTATATATTTCTTAATTCATATGATGACAAGATCAACAATTAAATACATTTAGAACATATTTATTATTTTTAAATAAATAAATATATTAATCATTACACTTATTTTGTTTCAATAATATATTCTTGACCTTGAACCATTATATTCATAGGAGGTATACTACATTGATTCTTGGGGCATTAATTTTCATATTATCCCATATATTTAAAATTATAACACTAAATAGAAGTGTTTTTCTTCTTTTAATTTCATTATTTTATCTGGTGACCATTATCTCTGCATTTATAAAATACTCCCATCCCTTTAAAGCATTTACTGGGCTGATTCTTTCCACAATTATCACATGTGGTAAAATCATTTTTTCCTTTTGTCTCCTTTGACTCATTCCTTTTTTCATGGGGCTTAGATGGACCCCTCTTATTTAGGTTCCCCTTCAATATGTTTTATTTTGAGTATTCCATTTATTTTTTGATGGAAGATAAAAATGTCTATATGTTGGATGGAAAAGTCTGAGAAACCAGTGATCTTTGGGAATTTGACTTAATTCCTACAAATAATTGGTCATTCATGAACTCAATGTTGCATATATAATCGATATCATAGTTGTACGACCTTGTAGATATAGCTTCATATTCTACAACACCCACTTATTCCTTTTGCTTTAAAATATGGAACTTTCTCTTCGTATTAGTTTTTTAATCATGAGGGAAGTATTTATCAAATAATATATCCTTAAAAGTTATACATTCTATGAGTTCTATTATATACTTCTCCCTAGTATTCCAAATCAGATACCCCCACTACTCATCATTGGAATTCAGATAATATACTAAAAGTGTATCCTTTTCCTTTTAACCACATCCCAATACCATCAATATCTTCTCTAAAGTCATAATAAAATTCTCAGTTGGAATTGGATTAGTGATCACGCTAAATGATGGGATCCTGTATCATATTAAGTAGTCCAACATTAGAGAATATCACTTTGGAAGATGTTTCTGCATCCTGATAAGGTCATGTTTCATAATCTAATTAATCTTCTCTAATATTTCTATAACATTCTAAATTCATACCAGATGTATTGGTTTCGTTAGCTAGAAAAAACGTACATTTTCGATTATTAATGATACAATTTTTCCTTACAACAACCATTTCTAGATAATATAATGTAATTTATTAGCTCATAACATTATGAAATTTATATATATCTAAATATGGTGTACCATAAATTAATAAATTTATGCATAGCTAATCTCGTAATCATAAACATGGATTCATTGGGGATATTTTTACTTTTAAATCCTTCATAATAGTTGGTAATGAAAATATTAAATATCCCAAACATATACCCAGAGAGTTTTAAAATAGATCTGTATTAAGGCTCATTGTCATGTACCAGGTTACACCCAGTCTAGCCCAACACACATTGTCATAGTTGTTACTCCTTGGTACATCAATGCCACAACCACATCAACTTTAGTATCCAAATAGGGATGTACTTCTGGGAATATCCACATGATTTCTACCAAACCAAAATTATAGGATGTTGTTCTATACATATCCTCAAAGTCTATATTTGAGTTATGTTAATTAATTTATGTTTTCTAAATATAGTTTTCAAGGTAGCTACTAAACTTCTTGTGATACCAACTGTAACACCCTGACCCTAGAATCCTATAGTCGGTGGATTTTTTTATTACATTAGCATGATTATAAGGAATAAAATCTCGAAGGACCAATCAATTTAGCAGTCTTGGAAATCCATCTTATATTCATGATACCCATAATAAATGAGGAAATAGTAAATACAAACATGATATATAAAAAGAAATCAACTACATCTTTGAAAGCTTCTTCAAAGAAAACTATTTCATAATATGAGGAAAGGAAACATAGTATGGGTGGCCGCTAATGCTCAGTAACGGTCAGTGAAATGGAATAAATAATGAATAAAGATAAATAAACCAAAAAGTAAAGTTAAATAAATGATAACACATTCCATTAAATTAAAAAGATAATTAAATATCAATAAGGAAAGGTAAGAAACTAAAGCACATTCCATTTAATCAATGAACTGAAAATTAAATGTCTCCCTAGATATGTAGACACAAAATCTCATGGATGAATAATAACTGAAATATATTTGATGGAATTGATTAATTATTAGACGTCATGACTTAGGCACCTGAGGAACAATAATATCAAGATCCATCCTCTGGATAATTTAAAATTACGAGTAGAAATCTGTTTAATTTGGCCAACTTAATCGTCTCATGAGAACCTATTGATGCATTGATGAGCTGTATAATGTACAAGATCCATTTATAATTACATTTTCAAATCATTTCTTATATATAATAATCAGCCTAATCAATATAAAGTGTTCCTTATGAAATTTTTGCATTAAATATTGGATACAAATTTATTAATAATTTCTCAGTTAATCACATAATTTGCAAAGTAAACATTGTATGTAAAATGTTTTATAGTTTAGGAAATAATAATATCCATTGTATAAAAATATGTATATTAAAGGAAATTTCCCATGAAAAATTATTAAAATAAAATTATTTTTTCAATATAAAGTTAACAATCACAAAATTAAGTGATATTGTAAAGATAATTATTAAGAATATTTTTGAGGAGAATAATATTTTAGCATTCCAAAGTCTATCATATCAATTTGAAACATTTAAATAATAATCACTATAAAGGAATGGAATTAAATAAAAATTATAATATCATGATATGAACGAAACTCATGATATCATGTGTCAATGGAATTATATAATCCACATAAAAGTGAGTTGGTGCATAACAACAAATAAGTATCAATGAAATGAAAATTGAGACATAATCCCTTAACTTAACCTTACATTATTTGTGGTATTAATATTCATTTAAAGATGTTTAAAATATTTTAATAAATTATTCCAGAAAAATAATAATTTTTATAATATCAAATATTAACTTCTTATAATATTTTATTACCTATTTTTCAACACTATTTGATTATTTTAACTCTTTTGGGTATTAATTTCATAGTTTTATCAAGTATGTTGTGACTTGTGATTTGTTGTTCATATTAATAATATCATGATTTTATAATATATATATTTAATACATGAATTAATTGTAATATATATTCATTAAATACATCTTTATGACTATCTATAATGTTTTGAGATCATAAATGAAATGAATCATTCATGGAGATAGTAGGTTATGCGTACTCATGAATGCTACATTCATTTATTTGTCATTTTAAAAGAATGAGAAGTAAATTATACGTACGAATATTATAATTCCAGTATAATTTATTTGTTATATATGTTAAATATTTTTATTTAAATCATCCTTATTGTGTTACATATATAGTTTTAATGTATAACATCACTTTAAGTAGGTGGTAGTCCACACTTCCACAAAAGATGTTATCGTATTTATACAAAATAGAATGTGTATAGGTATGTGTTATAAAAGAACTAAATAAAAATAAAAAGATTATAAATACCATATATAAAATATATAAAGAGATTTTACATCCTAATTTCCACAAAGATAGGTGGTAAATGAAAAATGAACAATCATCGTTTCGTGAGTCGGTAGTTCACCGTACATTTAAAATAGTACGTTCATTACCCATTATATGAAAGATTGTGTAAGTGATGGTATATAACAAGAACTAAGAAATAATAGTATATTTACGACAATTTTTCTCTTATATAAGAATAGATTAATAAGATTTTTTGGGGTATAAAATGGAAATGAAACTAAAGAGATCGATGAAAGATGTTACCTCTTAATCGGGTAACTTATTTTGGTTTGTACCAAAAGTATTCTACTGATAGATTTATGATCAGAGAGAGGATTATAGGATTAGGGGAGGGTTATTAAGGAGATGTTTTTTTTATCTTGGTCGATAAAATTTTTCTTTATAGGTGTGAGGATGTGGGAGGATAAGAGGCCTTTTTATATTAGAGGAGGAGTGACACTCTTGTAATATTTTTAAAAATGAATTCCATACACCTTTATGACATTTAATGTGGCTCCCATAGTGGAAAAAATTCGATAAAAGGGATTATATGATCAAAATAAGTTAATTACATTTCTACTGGATAAGTTTCTATGTCATTTGGGACTTTAAGATTAAGGTTTAGTCTCTTATTAAGCTTAATTTTACCTTAATTGTTGTAATTAATTTTAGTTGCATTCAATAATATTTTTCATCAAAAAATAATTTGGAGTAATTAGAAATTATAATTTATTATGATTCCAAATATTGAATACATTATTCCAAATTATAATCACAGAATTTTAAGATATTAATTAAAATTTAATCTCGTGGATAGGATGACAATGCAGGTTTTTAAGGAAAAAAATATCGAAAAGTTTCATATGTTTTTATAATCAATTTCAATGTAAAATTAATTTAAATGAACTAATTTTTATAAATTGATAAAAACTTAATATAATTAAAATTAAAACAAATTTAAAATTTAATTTATCCTTATAAATAATTTTGATGAAAATGATGTTTTTAACTAAAATGTAGTATTTTTTACTATTCCTTAGGAAATGAAATTTCATGAAAAAATACCAAAAATTTACCCTAACCTAATTTTTATGTTAATATTTAAAATTTTAAGTTTTTATTGACATATTAAATTTATAAAAGGGTCAAAAATTGGATTAAAAATTGGTTCTTCATCCAATGGCGGAAAAACTACCTTTATAAAAATATAGTATTTTTTGTGAAATATTGGGTTTGATCTTATGTAAATCCTATAAAAAATATGGGATGAACATAAAAATTATTTTATTGTATATATAATATATATCACATTAATATTTATCACTAATTTTAATTAATTATAGAAAAACAACTTTTTGAGAATAAAAAGAATATTATTTTATTTTATTATAAATCGTTTTTCATATTCATTTTTAATTAATTTGTAACAGATGAAAATATTTTATATTTTTTAATAAATGTTATTTAAAAATATAGTTAACCCTTTTAATATATACGAATTTATTGTCTATGTTATATTAAATAATATTTTGATGATATATATTTTTATTTGGTAAAACTCACTCTTGCATGTAACGTAATCCCTTTGAAGAAAGTCGTTATCGTGGGCAATGTAAACTGACATAGTATCACGTTCATTGAAATTTATATCACATATTAAATTTATTTAAAATTATAAATATATTTTAAATTATATAGGTAATATATCCCCTTAAACTCTTGGTGTTGCGTGTAATACATGCTATCAAATACAATGTTCTTACATTAGAATTTTAGGGTATTGAAAAGGTGCTTTCAAATGAAAGAAAACATAAAATAAAAAATATCACTAATTCAAACCCACCCCCTACCAGTGATACATTGATATTTTTTGAATTATATCATGAATTTAATTTTACCATAATGAGAATGTATCATAGTTAATATCCATTATGTTTTGAGGTATAAATATGGATTTTACTACAACATATAACATCACATTGAAATCACTTATACATAGTGAAAGGAATATAAGCCTCAAAACATGTATAATTTATTCACACCAAAATGGGAGTATAATTTTATGATGTATTTAGAGGAAAACTATTTTACAATGATATAATTATTAATGTCACATTGTGATTTTTCCTAGAGTTTAAAATTCAAGTTTTTTAATGATGTAGATCATTTGGTGCTTTATGGGTTACTCCAAAAAAAATAATTATGTATTAAAATTATATACAAGGTTGTATGAAAGACTTTGACATATTATAATGATTATAAAAGGGAGAGACTAACTGAACAAAGTTATATCTTTGAATTTGAATTTGAAATTCAAACTTCATAGATAAAAAGTTACATCATAGATGGTTTTAAGATGTATTAAGTGAACAGTGGAGAAAAAATCTAACTAGATAATATTATTTGTCTCTATCTAATATAAGGAAAAATTATGAAAAGGAGGTAGAAGTGTAATAAGAACAATGATGAATTTATAGAAATATAACTTGGTTGAATACTCTCTTATTGTGAAATAATTTAGATTAAATATCTTTATTTGTGTTTGGAGACTCTATTGAACTTTGGAGACATTATGTATAATGAGTTCAATGATAATCCCTACTCATTTATAATAAACATGGTAATTCTAGTGGAATGTAAAATCATGGGTTTTAGTTGATCATGAAAAAGATTTTATTCTCATTTTGAGTGAAGAACTTTATATAAATCAATTTTAACTTCCCTATTTGTTCCTTATAGTGTTTTTAGTTTTTATTTAGTGATACTTTACTTCACTTAAATATATGCTGATGTTTGTTTTATGGATAAAATTTAAAATAAGTGAATTCGATAATTCTCCTAGTGAATTATAACTATTCATGGGGCTCGGTCAGTTTTTTTATATTTATATTTCTTTATCATCAATTTTAAAATTATAAGGATTCATTTAAAAACTTATGTGGGAAATCTAGTAGCAGTTCTTCATAATATAATAATTCTCTTAGACTGTTACTATTACTTACGAATTGTTTTCAAACTGGTGTATAAGGCCCCAGCCTTAAAACGTACTTAATCTTGAGTTATTACAAGATTACACATTGAGGATCTTTTCAGGTTTAGAGTTTTAGAGAATTAGATCATGAAACTTGCATTACATTCCACATTTAAACAAAGTGGTTACATAAAAGATAGTATCCATTCTTCCCATCAACGGAAACATATTGAAAAAAAAAACATGGAATCTTTCTTAACACATCCTTGACTCTCTCATCTTATCATGTACCTTTCCCTTGACCTGAAAAAAACATTTCAAAAACTTGGGATGAGCATAAAAAGCTCAGTAAGGGATGTAAAAATATGGAAAGGAAACATGAGTTCATATATACACAAGAATGAAATCATAATTTACCCATAAAACATAGGCACTTTAACCTACCTCATCAAATCATGAATAAATCATAGAAATCATAAGACATAAAGGTAACTTGAGGCATTCATAACATTCTTACGTAGGGAGTAACCCTCTTGGTTACGTTTGGAATACCCATCACAGTATATTCCCTAAATCTCTTCGGAGAAACCTTAACGTTTCACTCCTTCGCGTTACCCAATGCATTGGAGAGCTATATCGGGCTCACCCGCCCTTAGTTTATCACGGAACCACCCGTTTTCATAACAATGCCCAAGAACCATAACATAAACGTATCACATAAAACATGCATAAAGGAAACAAAACATTTCCACATTTCAATCACAATATAACATTTTAGTATTTTGAAATAATGAATCCAAACAAAAAGAAACCATTTCCAAAACCATTTAAAACATTTAATAAAGAGATTTTTGAATCAAAGTGTCCCATACCACCTTGAAGCTTAAAATTTTAGACCATTAATATCCATATAAATAAATCCTTAAAACCATTTTGAAAACATGGATATTAACAAGAACAAATAATTAAAATATTTAAAACGATATTTTGGTTAAAGGGGTTTTACCAAAATTAGAGACACTTGAATACAATAATTGAGGAATAACATTTAGTAAGAACTTTATAATATCATGAGAATAAAAGGATTCATGATATAATACTCCAAAGGACAGTATATACACCATATAAGAGTGAATTGGTGCATAACAACAATGAACCCTCAATAGAAATGTCAAATGTGATGAAATCCCTTATAGAGAAGGTGTCCTTAAATTAAGGAAAAATCAATCTCAAAAATATGTGTGACAAATATAAATACACCCAATATAAGTGGATATTAAGTGTAAAACAATAAAAGGTCATTCACAAATATTCAATGGATGACATATTCAATGACTACATGTTGAACCCAAAGAAATCAAAATTGGGTTAGAAAGTTCCCTTGACAGCCTAACGGCATCACGTCAAAATGAGTTGATGAGAGATAAAAAGTGCATCTCATCACTTGGACATAAAATTTACATCAATAAGGATATATGAGAACATATCCCAACATAACAATATGTAAATTAAAAGACCCAACAAAAGAAGTCTTTTAAAAAAAAGAGGAGGGTGAAAGGTCCCCTTACCGACTTGGGTATCTTTCAAAACATACACCCCATGAAAGAAGGGCAATAGATCATTGATGTAAATACTCATAAACGAAAGTATATTACACAAAGAGTAGAATAATGGGTAGTACATACACCACTCAATGGAATTTGTGGCAAATGTAGCATAAATCTTACGGGAATAAAAGTGAGATGAAAAATCCCTTACGAAAACTCGGCAGCCTAACGGCGCCACATAAAACTTCCAAAAAGGATTGATGAGATAGAATAGGGTCTCTCATCACATGAACATAAAAATTACAGTTGGAGTAATATAAAATAACATCCCAATCATAAGAAAGATGAGCTTAAAAGAAATTACATAAAAGAGTGTACTTAAAAAGAAAGAGAGGTGTAGGATCCCTTACCTCGGGTCCGACTTGACTCGATCGTTCTTTAATCTCCTGAATAATAAACTTGAGTTAATTTATAATTCCTTAAGAACCCTTTTTTAAGTTCATTATTACTTTTATACCACTTGTTACCATGTCACAAACATTATGTAATCATTTAAGTTAATAATATTTGTTTTGCCGATATTTGGTTCTTAAGTCGAAAGTGGTCTTCTTACAATTACATGTTGTTCGTGTGTCCAAATGTTTATTATATCCAGAATTGTATTCATTATGTAGATATCATATATTTCATATATATCCAGTACATTCATGCATTTATAACATTACATAATCATTTAGAGGTAAGAAATGAAATGCACCGTTCATGGAGACGGTAAGCCGTACGTACGCATGAACGCTACTTTCATTTCTATTTCGTATTTTATAGAATGGAATAATAATGATATAAAGGTATATTATAATTCCAGTATAATATCATATATAATATCATATTTCCATCCTTTATACATCCCACATATGGTATTTAACGAATCAAATCACTTTGAGGGGGCGGTAGTCCGCACTTCCTTAAATGAAGATATCGCGTATACCCATAATGGAAGCCATAAAGGTAAGACAAAAATGAAAAATACAGAAGCATAAATATAACATATACATATTATATATCATATATAAAAATAGTGACATCATAATGGCCACCTTTGAAGGTGTTAAATGAGTATTGAACAATCATCGTTTCGGGAGGCAGAATTTCGCCATCCACGGAAACCGTATGTTCTTTAACCATTTGATGCAGTTGTGTGAGAGTGTAGCTCAAATAAATATTATAACAACATCCTAGTAT
Source organism: Viscum album (assembly GCA_963277665.1). Classification (NCBI taxonomy): domain Eukaryota; kingdom Viridiplantae; phylum Streptophyta; class Magnoliopsida; order Santalales; family Viscaceae; genus Viscum; species Viscum album. The sequence continues at coordinate 387,279,435 of OY728141.1, read as the reverse complement.
ATTGAAGATACTGGTGTTGTTACAAAAGAAGTAAATAAAAATTGTTTAGGAGGTTGGAGAAGCAAAATAAAACAAATGAACATGAGAGAATGAATTACCTTTAAAAGTGTAACTCCTTTTGATTTAAGCCTAAAGGCTTCCTTTGAAAGGATTCTGCCCAAAGTGAGTCCTCTAGGATGAGGAGAGGGATGTGGAGAGAGCTAATGGGCAGGGGTTGGCCGAGCCAAAGGCTTGAGAAGTGTATGGAATGAGGTAGAGGTGGGGGCCTTTTATAAGAGGAGAGGAGGGGCACTTTTGGAAAGTAAAGAAATATTACATTATTTGAAAATGTGTTTCGGTTTCAAAAGGTCCCACATTGATATAATTCGTGGATACGGTGATAAGGCTTCGAAATCCACTCATCCAATTGGTTTTGGACATGTGTAGGTTGTAGATTTTCTATTATCTTTCCATTTTAATTAAATCGTCAAATAATGATGTCATCGCTGCATCATTATTATGTCATAAATAATTAAATTTCTTTAATGTCTAAAAATTATTAAAAAAATACTATGATATAGGAAATCTTTTTATCTTTCCAATGACTATTTATAATCAAAATTTTGACTTGTATAACCCCACTTAAAAATTGTTTTCGTAAAACATATTATGTTTGTGTCATTTTCACTTTAACATTAAATAAAAAGTAATTTATGTCATTTCCCAACAAAAGTGGATCCATGGGGTCCCCAAGTTGACCCATGGCTTGTCATGGTCGGCCATGACACAACCAATGAGGTTGGGACATGTGTCATGTTCTTTTCATTTTATTAAAGCATTATTTTTACCTTAAACTACACTAATTACCACTAATCGCGATTAAGAACTTAATGAGTTACTATTCACCAAAAAATTATTATAATCTCATTGAACCACATTTTACTTCTTAATGACAACCATGTATGTCGGATTTTCAAAATTCAATACACATTAGTGGTAAAATTTCATTTAACTGAAAAATCAGTTTGCTTGATTACCACTTAGTGGTTTCACTATTCATAAAAAATTGGAGTTTTTCAGAAAATTACCAAAAATTCACCCTAAGCTATATTTGATATTCCGAATTCAAAAATGAAGTCCATTTTACAAAATTCAAATCATATAAGTCACATTAATTAATTCAATAATTAATTCCCGCTGTCAGAGCAAATAGCGTGTTTTTATAAAACAATAAGTATCAAAAGATTGACACTAGTTTAAGTCCGATTTCAAAGTGAAATTGATTCCAATGACCACTATTGGATTTAATGGTAAAAATATTTTCTAATTTCACTTTAAAACCAATTAAAAATATAATCTAATCATATAAATAAATTATATTAAAAAGAGGTTTTGAATTAAAATACAACATTTTACACTATTCATTAAAAAATGAACTTTATCAGAAAAAAACCAAAATTTTACACAAAGTAAAATTTGATGTCCCGATTCTTAATAAGAGTTTTATTTGGTCCAAAAGAATGTATAAGAGTGATCAAAACTATATTTAATGACAGTTCTCCATTAAAAGGCGATAAGTGAACCTTTAGTGAAAACTAGGGCATATACGCCTAAAATTGAATTCTTTCTGTATTTTAAGCCTTTAGCTTTTATTGGATAAATGTAAAAACATTTAATAACATATATAATCATATTTTAGTTATTTATATCCATTCCCGCCATTACAACGGCTACATGTTAACTACCATTTAAAATAATATTATTTTATTATTAGAGCGCAACGTAAGATTCCCAAAAACTCGTTGTTGCGTGTTGGGTACGCCATTGTGCATAGCATCCCCTTTAAAGTAATATTAATATTTGATTTAAAAATATGGATAAATATAAAGATGTCATATTCTTTATTTACCCGGGGTGTTACATCCTTCCCCCCTTTTGGGAATTGCGTCCTCGCAATTTTAAAATTGCGCTTGGAAACATCCTTGAACGTCCCACATCAGAACAAGAGTCGGTAAAACAAACACTTTAAAATAAAGAAAGATAAGCACAGAGGTCACCCGAGTTAACCCATACTAGGATTCCAAGTATGAAAATATGGACATGGAGGAAAAAACAAAGGGTCATGTTCTGATGGAGAGTGATAGAAAACATGTTTAGGAGAAAGTTAACCACGAGAAAATCACAAACTTGTGATGGGTTAAACGGTATTCGATTCCCCAGTAGGAAAAGTTAATAGACAACATTTTTGTTTTAAGTTACTTTTTATTGAGGAATTTATTCATAAGGAAACATAATCACTTATCATTTTGACATTCAACTTTTACTAGATTTCTTAATCAAACTCATATTTTTTCCAAAAGACGAGTATTTAGGGAGACTTGTTTGCATTAAGAGTACTATAATAAACTTCTAGAGAATCACCTAATCCACAAAAGAGAACTATATGCATCCCATGTCTTTAGACTTTAACCAAATCCAAAACCAAAAAAGGCTAGTACAAGATCAGATAATCTAGAAAAGGATAACCCCTTATAAAAAAGAAAATCTATTCTTAATCTCCAAAATTTGTCCAACAACACACAAAGTTCAATGAGGACCATCCGATAAACAATTTGTCCATAAAATTCTTCAAAGTAAACCAATATAAGATTGAAACCCAAATATTTGAAGGATTTAGTCACATAGTCTTCCAAGTTAAATCGTAACATTTATCTCCAAACAACATCAGTTGCTCCTAAAGTCTCACATTGAAAAGTAATTATCCTAATCACATATCCTCCATGATAGGTTAATCATTTTCATAAATAACCCAAAATAAACTTACACTTAATTCATAAAATCATATAACTGAAAAGAATCAGTCAAACTAACCAGGGACTTCACGTAGTCCAGTGGTAGGCGATAAATAACAGTCGCACTTTGGTTGTGGGTTCGATTCCCGCAGCTTTGTCCGATGCGACGGGTAGTCACACGGTCTGCGTGTTGTCCTTTTTCCAAAACTATATAATTCTTAAAACATTCCCCCAAAATGAGATAAAATCTTCAAAGATGATCATAACATATTTTAACCTCAAGTTTATCTCATGCCTTTCATTTTCCATCAGAACATATAATAACCCATAATTACCTCAAAAGTAAGGATCATATAAACCCTAATGGTTCTTTATAACTATGTCCACAAAAGAAAAGATAACTATTCCTTGGATAAAATTTGCCTATATTAAATATCAGGGTTACACATAATATAAAAAGTCTTCTAATGTAACCCCATCATCAAAAGAGACTTAACACTCTTAAGAATTTCACCCTAACTCTTGAAGCCCTTATATGTTGACATCTTACTCATTCAAAATTCTTCATGATCCATTATCCATTCCTTTCCAACTTATTCCGAAATACCTCTTTCCTACAAACAAAATCATGAATCATATCCTAAGATTCCAAAATAAGAAAACAATAGTCACGAAATAGTACATACCTTTGATTGGTCATTGTCAGTTTCTTCATCCTCAATAGGAATGGCATTAGGTATTGGTAAACGAACATTTGTACGCTCTTGGTGACCCCATTCACGAAACTTCTTCATAGAACATGTGTTTGCATAATGACCATGTACACCACATTTAAAACATTCAATTGATCCCTCAGAAAGAACTTCTTTCCCTTTCCTCGAGTCAACTGGATGCTTCCTTTTTCCATGGCAGGTTCTTGCTTTATGACCTTCATTTCCACATCTATAGCATATTTCTGTCCCTTTGAAACATTTTCCTAGGTGTTTCTTTCCACATCTTTGACACATAGGTTTTTGAACACACATACCTTTATGATTATTACCTGTACTTCCGTAGGGATTTGTTTCTTGCATATATGATGCCTTAGAGAAAACTCCAAGGTTTAGGTGGTCAATCATGACTCCAGATAGTTGGTTGAGGATAATCAGAAGAGTTCTCATTGCATCTCCCATATCATTCAGTTGCTTGCTCAAAAAACTGTTACAGTTTCCTTCACATCCACTGTTACTTTGGTGCCTGCTAGATCCAGCCATTTACTAAAACCAAAAAGGTCAGTGTGAGTATATCAACAAAACCATCATGTACTAATGAGGAAGATAAACACTATGATACACTTACTCATTCACTTTATCTAAAACTATGACTCTTTCTGAAATCATAACCATTATGGTAATTTCACTTATGCTTAAAGAGTACCCTAACCTCTAAAGTTATCTAAACCGACCTTTGATACCAACTATAAGGCCCCAGCCTTAAAACGTACTTAATCTTGAGTTATTACAAGATTACACATTGAGGATCTTTTCAGGTTTAGAGTTTTAGAGAATTAGATCATGAAACTTGCATTACATTCCACATTTAAACAAAGTGGTTACATAAAAGATAGTATCCATTCTTCCCATCAACGGAAACATATTGAAAAAAAAAACATGGAATCTTTCTTAACACATCCTTGACTCTCTCATCTTATCATGTACCTTTCCCTTGACCTGAAAAAAACATTTCAAAAACTTGGGATGAGCATAAAAAGCTCAGTAAGGGATGTAAAAATATGGAAAGGAAACATGAGTTCATATATACACAAGAATGAAATCATAATTTACCCATAAAACATAGGAACTTTAACCTACCTCATCAAATCATGAATAAATCATAGAAATCATAAGACATAAAGGTAACTTGAGGCATTCATAACATTCTTACGTAGGGAGTAACCCTCTTGGTTACGTTTGGAATACCCATCACAGTATATTCCCTAAATCTCTTCGGAGAAACCTTAACGTTTCACTCCTTCGCGTTACCCAATGCATTGGAGAGCTATATCGGGCTCACCCGCCCTTAGTTTATCACGGAACCACCCGTTTTCATAACAATGCCCAAGAACCATAACATAAACATATCACATAAAACATGCATAAAGGAAACAAAACATTTCCACATTTCAATCGCAATATAACATTTTAGTATTTTGAAATAATGAATCCAAACAAAAAGAAACCATTTCCAAAACCATTTAAAACATTTAATAAAGAGATTTTTGAATCAAAGTGTCCCATACCACCTTGAAGCTTAAAATTTTAGACCATTAATATCCATATAAATAAATCCTTAAAACCATTTTGAAAACATGGATATTAACAAGAACAAATAATTAAAATATTTAAAACGATATTTTGGTTAAAGGGGTTTTACCAAAATTAGAGACACTTGAATACAATAATTGAGGAATAACATTTAGTAAGAACTTTATAATATCATGAGAATAAAAGGATTCATGATATAATACTCCAAAGGACAGTATATACACCATATAAGAGTGAATTGGTGCATAACAACAATGAACCCTCAATAGAAATGTCAAATGTGATGAAATCCCTTATAGAGAAGGTATCCTTAAATTAAGGAAAAATCAATCTCAAAAATATGTGTGACAAATATAAATACACCCAATATAAGTGGATATTAAGTGTAAAACAATAAAAGGTCATTCACAAATATTCAATGGATGACATATTCAATGACTACATGTTGAACCCAAAGAAATCAAAATTGGGTTAGAAAGTTCCCTTGACAGCCTAACGGCATCACGTCAAAATGAGTTGATGAGAGATAAAAAGTGCATCTCATCACTTGGACATAAAATTTACATCAATAAGGATATATGAGAACATATCCCAACATAACAATATGTAAATTAAAAGACCCAACAAAAGAAGTCTTTTAAAAAAAAGAGGAGGGTGAAAGGTCCCCTTACCGACTTGGGTATCTTTCAAAACATACACCCCATGAAAGAAGGGCAATAGATCATTGATGTAAATACTCATAAACGAAAGTATATTACACAAAGAGTAGAATAATGGGTAGTACATACACCACTCAATGGAATTTGTGGCAAATGTAGCATAAATCTTACGGGAATAAAAGTGAGATGAAAAATCCCTTACGAAAACTCGGCAGCCTAACGGCGCCACATAAAACTTCCAAAAAGGATTGATGAGATAGAATAGGGTCTCTCATCACATGAACATAAAAATTACAGTTGGAGTAATATAAAATAACATCCCAATCATAAGAAAGATGAGCTTAAAAGAAATTACATAAAAGAGTGTACTTAAAAAGAAAGAGAGGTGTAGGATCCCTTACCTCGGGTCCGACTTGACTCGATCGTTCTTTAATCTCCTGAATAATAAACTTGAGTTAATTTATAATTCCTTAAGAACCCTTTTTTAAGTTCATTATTACTTTTATACCACTTGTTACCATGTCACAAACATTATGTAATCATTTAAGTTAATAATATTTGTTTTGCCGATATTTGGTTCTTAAGTCGAAAGTGGTCTTCTTACAATTACATGTTGTTCGTGTGTCCAAATGTTTATTATATCCAGAATTGTATTCATTATGTAGATATCATATATTTCATATATATCCAGTACATTCATGCATTTATAACATTACATAATCATTTAGAGGTAAGAAATGAAATGCACCGTTCATGGAGACGGTAAGCCGTACGTACGCATGAACGCTACTTTCATTTCTATTTCGTATTTTATAGAATGGAATAATAATGATATAAAGGTATATTATAATTCCAGTATAATATCATATATAATATCATATTTCCATCCTTTATACATCCCACATATGGTATTTAATGAATCAAATCACTTTGAGGGGGCGGTAGTCCGCACTTCCTTAAATGAAGATATCGCGTATACCCATAATGGAAGCCATAAAGGTAAGACAAAAATGAAAAATACAGAAGCATAAATATAACATATACATATTATATATCATATATAAAAATAGTGACATCATAATGGCCACCTTTGAAGGTGTTAAATGAGTATTGAACAATCATCGTTTCGGGAGGCAGAATTTCGCCATCCACGGAAACCGTATGTTCTTTAACCATTTGATGCAGTTGTGTGAGAGTGTAGCTCAAATAAATATTATAACAACATCCTAGTATATTGAAGATACTGGTGTTGTTACAAAGGAAGTAAATAAAAATTGTTTAGGAGGTTGGAGAAGCAAAATAAAACAAATGAACATGAGAGAATGAATTACCTTTAAAAGTGTAACTCCTTTTGATTTAAGCCTAAAGGCTTCCTTTGAAAGGATTCTGCCCAAAGTGAGTCCTCTAGGATGAGGAGAGGGATGTGGAGAGAGCTAATGGGCAGGGGTTGGCCGAGCCAAAGGCTTGAGAAGTGTATGGAATGAGGTAGAGGTGGGGGCCTTTTATAAGAGGAGAGGAGGGGCACTTTTGGAAAGTAAAGAAATATTACATTATTTGAAAATGTGTTTCGGTTTCAAAAGGTCCCACATTGATAGAATTCGTGGATACGGTGATAAGGCTTCTAAATCCACTCATCCAATTGGTTTTGGACATGTGTAGGTTGTAGATTTTCTATTATCTTTCCATTTTAATTAAATCGTCAAATAATGATGTCATCGCTGCATCATTATTATGTCATAAATAATTAAATTTCTTTAATGTCTAAAAATTATTAAAAAAATACTATGATATAGGAAATCTTTTTATCTTTCCAATGACTATTTATAATCAAAATTTTGACTTGTATAACCCCACTTAAAAATTGTTTTCGTAAAACATATTATATTTGTGTCATTTTCACTTTAACATTAAATAAAAAGTAATTTATGTCATTTCCCAACAAAAGTGGATCCATGGGGTCCCCAAGTTGACCCATGGCTTGTCATGGTCGGCCATGACACAACCAATGAGGTTGGGACATGTGTCATGTTCTTTTCATTTTATTAAAGCATTATTTTTACCTTAAACTACACTAATTACCACTAATCGCGATTAAGAACTTAATGAGTTACTATTCACCAAAAAATTATTATAATCTCATTGAACCACATTTTACTTCTTAATGACAACCATGTATGTCGGATTTTCAAAATTCAATACACATTAGTGGTAAAATTTCATTTAACTGAAAAATCAGTTTGCTTGATTACCACTTAGTGGTTTCACTATTCATAAAAAATTGGAGTTTTTCAGAAAATTACCAAAAATTCACCCTAAGCTATATTTGATATTCCGAATTCAAAAATGAAGTCCATTTTACAAAATTCAAATCATATAAGTCACATTAATTAATTCAATAATTAATTCCCGCTGTCAGAGCAAATAGCGTGTTTTTATAAAACAATAAGTATCAAAAGATTGACACTAGTTTAAGTCCGATTTCAAAGTGAAATTGATTCCAACGACCACTATTGGATTTAATGGTAAAAATATTTTCTAATTTCACTTTAAAACCAATTAAAAATATAATCTAATCATATAAATAAATTATATTAAAAAGAGGTTTTGAATTAAAATACAACATTTTACACTATTCATTAAAAAATGAACTTTATCAGAAAAAAACCAAAATTTTACACAAAGTAAAATTTGATGTCCCGATTCTTAATAAGAGTTTTATTTGGTCCAAAAGAATGTATAAGAGTGATCAAAACTATATTTAATGACAGTTCTCCATTAAAAGGCGATAAGTGAACCTTTAGTGAAAACTAGGGCATATACGCCTAAAATTGAATTCTTTCTGTATTTTAAGCCTTTAGCTTTTATTGGATAAATGTAAAAACATTTAATAACATATATAATCATATTTTAGTTATTTATATCCATTCCCGCCATTACAACGGCTACATGTTAACTACCATTTAAAATAATATTATTTTATTATTAGAGCGCAACGTAAGATTCCCAAAAACTCGTTGTTGCGTGTTGGGTACGCCATTGTGCATAGCATCCCCTTTAAAGTAATATTAATATTTGATTTAAAAATATGGATAAATATAAAGATGTCATATTCTTTATTTACCCGGGGTGTTACATGGTGAAAATCCTCAGTTATGAAATTTCTTTATATTGGTGGGATACCCCGATGGGGCCCATGTTAGGAAAGTTAATTTTGAATGGGTAAGTAATGCATCCATCAAAAGGTAAAAAAATAAGTTATTTAACTAATTCTATACTATAGTATAGCGGTTACCGAAGTTTGTATCTAATGAGGGGTGAAAATTTTGAATTTCCATAATTAGTAAAATAAATATGGGTTTTTTTTCAGTTTTGAAAAAAAATAAGTAACAATTGAGAAATAAAGAAAATAATTTTAGATAAAATGATCAAATAGGTGAATTATTAATGGGTGGATTACCAATTTTTATTTGATCTCACCCTTAAATTGATTAACCATTAAATTGAAATTAAATAAATGGGATATTTCCCAATTTCTTTATCTCTCATCATTGGGTTGTAATTAGTGGGAGTTTGAAATTAGTAGTGATTAATACACACATATATATCCACACTTATATCAGAAATTTATTGATAATTCAAAAAAAATCCTACCCATTTCATCATATATGGGCATAATCAAGTAGAGGGTATAGAAATTTAATCACTCCAAGTTGAATGAAGTGCATATAATATAAACCAAATACCATCATATTCAATTAAATATCACAAAATTGAAAACAGAGATCAAATAAATATAAAATAATTTATTACTCATAGTTAGACTCAAATATAAAAAAATTCTCCTAACCATTATCACAATCACAAAAATTGTTATATAACTCCATTTATTTGGTTATAAAATTAATAATTTAAATAAAATAGTAATTTTGAAGAAAATTAAATGCATACAAAACAATCCCTTTCCTATATGGCCTCCCACTATAATTTATATAGATAATTATTCTTTATAAATTTTCGAAGTCACATTTCTATTATCCCTTAAGGAATTCCATCTTATATTTCTCCATGTGTATATGTTAAGTGGTATCATTAATTCCCTCTCATATTCTTTTTTGAAATTATTCCCATGATATTTAATCTTTTAATTCCCTCATTTTATTTTAACACATGTAGAAAAATATTATTTTTTTATAAAGTTAAGTGATTCATGCCACATGAAATATTTGATTAATACAAACCATGAAAGAGTTAGTAACCACGGTGATTTTGTAAAGGAATTTAATATCTCAACACCCTTAATTTCATCATGGTTCAGCTTCTGTCACCATGAAATGATCTTTTATTTCAATAATTTTTTAATGTATAAATATTATAAGGGTCTGAATTTATTTATAGGATTCTGTTATTGGGGATATATGTTATTTAAAAAAGAAATAATTATAGATAAAAACATTTATATCCTAGAAAAATATAATTTATTTTCTTTAAAAAAAATTTAGATTGTTCAAAAAATTCTATAAGTATAAAAATTTACATAATAACTAAAAAATATTTTGCTTCCTAAAGTATTTTATACAACCTAAAAAATATCACATGCACGATCAATTTCTTTTTGTAGATAATGTAAAAATTTTCTATATATTCCTACATGGATAATTTCTTAAATATCTCATATTTTTACAAATAAAAGGAAAAAATATAACCAAACATCAAAATAATGTTATATATCGCTTGTATGGATGATAGTTTGATAATTTTTTCCAATTCATCACAAATCCTAACACATTGGTAAATATCTTACACATCATTGTCCTTTTCTAAAATTCATAAAATCTATCATATATTTATTATGTATTGAAAATATATTATATAGCACATATGTTAGACATGTAATTTCTTACCCATACTATTTATATGTCTTATGTATTTAATAGGGGTGTTTCACGTCTCAACACTTTTCTAAATTCTACTTGAATCCTCTTTAAGAGCATAATTTCTTATGTATTAACCTTTGGATATAATATTTTCCAAATTTATTCTACTATTTTTCGTAAATTTATTCTACTTATTTTGTAAATTTCTATTGTTTTAATATCTTTAAAGACGCAAAGGAATAAAATACTATAGATTTTTAATTATCCAGAGATGAAAAGTTATTAAAATATCATATTATTTTAGAAAACACTACTTATATTATGGACTTACTCTTGTTAACTTCTATAAAATTGTAGTTTTTCTAATTTCTCCTTAAAATTTTAAAATGATTTATAAATATCTAGACCATCGTTTAATTCTAGAAATTATATGAACCAATTAAATCAATAAGTTGTCCATTTAAAGAAATATTCATGAAATTCAATAAAATGATAATTTAATTTTTAAACATCATAAAACATAATTAATTATTAAATATATGGGAATAAAATGAATTGAATTTTAATAAAAGATAATGAATATATTTCCCATGTCAACTTCCTTACACTAAAAACTTGGACTCATGGGTAAGTGAACATAAAAAATATCACCAAAGTAAAACTCAAAACACTAGACAATGAGAGGCCCTTTTTCATTAGTTAATGTGCCAAAATTTATAATTCCACCTTCTTGTAATAGATTACATCTTCTCCATGAGTTACATTTTAATGATTACAAAATTTATCATTCCCCTTTCCACATTACTACCGAACTAAAAGGAAATATTTCACATATTACATAAATTATGAATTTAATACATGTCTTTACCATTCATACCAATCATCATGATTCATTAATTTAATATTAAAAATAATACATAAAACAACAAGAACAAAAAGAAAAAATCAAATGAAGTAGTAGGAAGATACAGAGGCCTAAAGTGATGAAGTAAAAACACATCCCCTCTTATAACATTATTTCCTTAAATATTTATGAAATGTAGGTATAAGGGAAGAAAAATACTAAGACCCTGCATTGCCAAATAGTTAAGGTGACCAGCAACCTTATTTCCCTCCCTCCAAGTGTGAAGAATATATGTGTCATCACTAGTAAGAGTCCTGAACATTCTTCAAATATAGGATATAGACCATGGAGTGTTACAATTTCAATGTATAGAGTCATAGATAATGATATATTCAGTTTTGACCACAACAAGACCAATATTTTGGTGCCTATAAAGCTGAATAACTATAAGCATCGCCAAAGCCACTGCCAGAATGAAATTTCCTCTACAAAAGTGAGTAGTAAAAGAAAATATAACCAGGTACATGGATTCCTGAACCGCACCACCACCTTTCATGTCATTCGTATAGCATGAACCATCAAAGTTAATCTTGAGGCCAAGGGGATGAGAGAACCATCTAACCTAGTAACCAAGATTTTTTGAACAAATTTCAAAGGATCCCACTAGATGTAGTCTGAGAGAGGGATGTTCACACTTTTAACTATATAGGCGAACTGTATCAAAAAAGAATGAATATGGTTTTTTCTATGAATAGAACTTCTTGAGCATTGAATCCACTCATGTCTAGATTTTTTCCTACCATCCTAGTGCACCATCACCCAGCTGCAAGGATTATGGATTGTGATTTCTTCTCTGGATTGGAATTCCCCGCACAATGAAACCAGTGATCAAAGAAAGAATATTTCCACAAATCCAAGGATGAAATACCCATGATGTCATAAAAGGCTCTCCAAACATGACGTGCCCATTCACTATTAAAGAATAGATGTTCCAAACTCTCCTCTCTATAATCCCTACTACACATGCATCTTGAAACTAGGATAACACCAGATTTCTTAACATTTTCACTCATATGAAAATCTCGGTTACTGATACGCAAAACAAAAAAATTGAGTTTGGTAGGTATTTCTTTAACCCACAAGGTCAGACCCCAGATGTACTGTTGGGCTGCACTAATAGTCACCCTATGGTTTTCCTTAGAAGAAAAATCTTCTGAAGTTGATGTAGTGAAAACATATCTATATGGTTCGTCTATAAGATAAAGAATATCAAATTACAGGTATTTATTGTTATCCATCACATCACTGATAAACATTAGGTACATACTTACCTACTTGGGGGTTATATTGGTGGCTAGACATTTTAAAAAGGCCAAAGAAAACATCAACCCAGTTATGATTCCAAAAGGAAATATTTCCAGTCCCCACAATCTATCTAATATGAGTTTTAAGGGAGTGGATGTGCGAAGCAACCACATACCATAACAATTTCTGACTCCCATTTGTACCATTTCTTCCTCCTTTAATATTGGTAGCCATGAGTCTTCCCCACATGTTATGTTCCTCAATAACCTCTCATGCCAACTTCACCTACATGCCATCCAGCATACCAAATGAAAGAGGAAATAATTATATAAATCTTGGTGATCACCCCCTTTTGAACTTTGGGGTCTGAGAGTTCATGGCATGGAATAGATGATAAGACCTTATTTATACAAAGTGATTTGCATCCAAAAGATGAAAACCAGTTTCCCCAATGATGAATATGGCCAATCATCTTTCAAAAAATATGATCAAAATGATGGTTTTTCATCCTTATAGGGGATACTAGGATGAATAGATACTCCATGGGAAATGATCTATTATCCATTCCTAGAATTATGCTTAGTTAATAAATCCTTTTGAAAGTGAAAATCACTAGGATGTAAAATTTACACTTTTTGTAGTTAACAATCTAGCTGCTCCAGTGCCAATAATTAGTGATAATTTTATTAACCCCCCAAATAAAACTCAAGCCATAATTAAAGAAAATTATTGAATTTTCATCAAACATTATTTGGGAGATACATATTGAACTAGACATTCCCTAATAGGGAAGAACAACACCATGAAATATAGCCTCATTATTGAGCCAATTGATAAATTACTAGGAAATAATAAAAATAATCGAGGATATAGAATACCCTTTCATAAACCCATTGATATATTTTAAGAACCCATAATTCCTACCCATGAACAACTGAAACATCCGAAAATAATGTAGACGGTCTTAGAGGATAATAACATACCTATCAAAACATCAATATTAAAATGGAACTCAGTCCTATCATAGGCCTTGACCATTTTCAACTTAAACTCCATATTGAAAACTTGTACTCTTGTTTTAACATCATCAATGAAATTTTGGGATAAAGAAATTTCCCCTTGGATGGATCTTTGTTTAACAAATTCATATTGTTCTAAAGATATACAGCTGGGGTAGAAGAATACTCAGTCTATTATTAGGAATGGTGGAAGGGCCTTATATATGAAGTTTCACATACTCATATGGAGATAATGATGAAAGATACAATGATTTTTAATCATAGGATTAAGAACCATAATGGTGGTGATAGAAACACAAGGAAGGATCCCACCATTGAAGGAATATGGAATAACAATAACCATGTCAGATTTGAAAGTTCTCCAGGAGGATCTGAATAATGATCCAGGATACCCATCTAGGCCTGGGGAACTATCTGGATTGAGGATTTTAAAATCCCCTAATATTTATTCCTCATGAGGTATGGATTCAATCTTCTCATTTTCATGCCCAGAAACCACTTCAAAAATAACACCAGTAATCTCTTCACGACCACTAGGGTATCCTTGATCCATCCTGGGATTAGGCCCTGCAAGAAAGTCCATGAAAAAGGTCTCCACCATGCCACAAAAACGTTCTAATCATTATAATAAAATCAATCCTCCAACCGAATATTAGGCCAAGAGAGCCTTAAGTTTTCCTTAATGCATCTGTGGAAGTATGCTATATTCTGATATCCTCACAAGGCCACCTGAATCTTAATTTTTAACAAGTTATATACTCCTGTCTTAGAATCATTTCAGAATTTCATCATTCTTAGTAGCAAGATCCCCAAAGTATTTCTCATTCTATTATGTTTCCAGATTGGATTCCAAGTGGCCAATCTCATACTATACTTTATCTAGATCATCATAAGGAGAGGTTTGTTATTAATCCACACATAAATATCATCCCGAATAAACCATAAATTATTATGTAATAATTCCCAATTATTACCATGAATTGGTTTTTTCCAAGAGTTATCCACTGTTTTATGGAAGCCCAGGTAATTAATCCATAAATGGAAGAAGCTGAGATAAACCATTTGGTCATAAAAGGGTGAGATATTGACAAGGATTGTGGAATGATTAGGGAAATTGTAGGTCAAATGGGAGACCATTGAATTCCAATAAAAAGAAATGGAATATAAGTTATCAAGGAAGCAGTATAAGCTAAACTAGGTCTAATGTGAACCTCTTTCATTACTACACAATGTGAAACACCTCCCTAAGAAACCCTAGTCCAATAGCCCTTTACAAGATATGAACCTGGAAAAATACAACCTCGCACTATAGGGTAAGTTACCCTTATCCTTATTCTCACTTTGGTCCACTACCACGTTAAAATCTCCCCGCATGAACTAGGGGGAGTACCTAGGCTCATAGGATTTGAGTTCATTGTGTAGAAATGATCATTCCTAAATGTCACATCCACCATGCAAAAAATAGAATAAGAATGTTTGTGAAACATTCATGATTTCCACAGTGATAAAATGATCTGAAGCCTAAACAAGATTCACACTGATGGTCGAGTTCTAGAAGACCCATTGAAAGAGTTCTGAGAATTAGCATGCATGAAACCATACATTATGATTCTATGGGAAAAATCTACAATCATATTTCTACACTATTTGGGCTCCAACACTATAATAATAGAGAACTTTTGGATCAAACATCATTGAAAATGTAATAAATTTTAACTCAGGATCCCGTGATGTGGGAATTCCAAATGAGAAAAGATAAAATTAGTAAAATAAAATCCAATATTTGGCCCTAAGAAGCTTATCCTATTTTCCTTAAAGATAATATTGACATCATTGTTTCATTTGAGAATTGGTTCTCGCACCAATGAAATCCAAAGGATGGGAAAGAGGAGAAGGGGTGGGATGATCCTAGGAACTACGGTCAGAACAACTTAGAAAAAAACATGAAACAACTAAGGCCTCCTATTTTCCTCAATCATATATTTTTGACATTCCTTCTAGTGGAAGGGCGGATGCTAGAAGAGGTAGATAAGGTTCCTGGCTGGAGATCAGGACCGTGGTAGGGGATTCATAAGGAAGGAACTTTATATGAATAACCTCATTATGAGAAGGATAAGAGGAGTCTTCAAGATGGTAGGACACCTTATTTAGTGTACCTAAAGTGAAGGAGAGAGGGGGAGGACCATAAGGGAGTCCAAGTAGATCCATACCTTCTGACAGCCACGTAAAGCCATGTTGGGTTAGGAAGAGGGAAATAAGGTAAGGGATACCCACATTCATAGAAGGCACTAGAACCATGAAAGGACTCACACAATCATCCTCTAGAGAATAAATATCTAGAACCAATGTCTCCATAGTATCCCATGAGACAGAAGAATCTAAATATCCAAAAGGAGGACCGCTCGAATATTCCTGGGCAGTGAATCCCAAGCCTTTATAGATAAATAAGCATGCGAGACAACATCAAGATGATTACTCAGAGATGGAGGGATGAATTTTCCAATATCCTTGGGGTGCTTTCACCTAAAAATGGGGATATATTGCCCATGGAGGTGGAAGGAGCAGATCCTGGGCATTGTAGGGTGGAAAGGGTCTTGGAACCAGCCAAAGGTGTCTTGGACTCGAAGAGTAATCTTTTCTAGAAGAGGGTCGGATAAATCCATATCCGCTCAAATTCATGCCATGGAAGAATCCTCCAATATAAAGGTCTGATCATACACACATAGGTAGTGCCTGAGATAATTACAAATGACTCGAATGAGAGAACCGTTCTGTAAGGGATGGGGAAGACCTGTAATAGAGATCCACATAGGTTCATGTGGATAATCCCTAGGATAGTGAATCTTCATGTCCTTCCGCATCAAAGTGAACCTCCACCTTCCCATGGCCCAAAGGACTTTACACCAAGACAAAAAGAAATCAACCTCAAAGACTAGAACTATATAGAAGGAATTTTGATTCATCGAATAAACCATATCTAGAGTAATCGGATTTCTTAAGGCAAACAAATATTCAGATGGAGGGTAGAGTAGGTTGATAAACATTAAATCTATCCACCAATGTCCACTAAAGACACATTGAGGCTGCATTTAAGGCTACTGAGGAGATAAACAGAGATAGACAAGATCCATCAACTGGGATAGCCAGAGCAATAAATGGGTCCTCTAATAAGTAGAGTTTACAGTGTGATTGGGAACTAACATAGAGAGCATCCCTAAAATAGAAACATATATGAGGAAGAAGTGAGTCACCAGCATCCTTCAAAAGGGAAGAAAGAATAGGAGAAATCTCCAAAGAACCTAGATCAATGGTTGTTGGAGTAGTCAATGATTCCTTTAAGAGAACTAATGGGGATGGACTAATGGTCGAAAAATTTGAAACCACAGAAGGCATGTGTTGCACTTTCATTGGAGGAACATGAGCCATACTAGTCCTAAATAAGGTCCCCATTCAAAACACATACAAGGGTCACCATATGTTTGATATTTTCTAAATCTATACCTAATGAGTTACGTATTTTTGTTTATCATTATAAATTTCATGGATTTTTCTATGGTTAAGTGTGGTTATATTTTATATATATAATATATTGAAGTAGAAAAAAGTGTCTTGGATATAATTAAAGAAAAAATCATAATTTCATGTTTTACACAAAATAATGATATACACAAAAAATATACTATTACAAGATTCACCTCCATACATATTATAGATTATCAAGGAATGTTCACACATTTAAAACTTTAACAACAATATTTTCTTCACTAATATACATTCAACACCTTATTTACTATTTTTTTATATTTTACTCAAATTATATTTTTAAGGTAGAGTGGATTATTAGGGCATAAAATATAAGTATTAACATCTGAGAACAACTTTTGAAGGTTAATTTTCATTCCATATTTCCCTTATAATGGGTTTCCCCCAAAAAAAATCATTGAATGTTTTTTTAAATTATCCTACGTTTATGAAGTTGTCACAAAACAACACCACCTACCACACTTGAGTTCAAATAAGATCATGAAATTAAATCTAGAGAATTTTAGGATGCAATTTTATTTTGTTATTATGGTTTCTTAATAATTTAATAAATGGATTATATGGGATTATAAGGGTAATATTTAACAAATATTCCCAAATAATAGTTTATTGTAGAAACAGTAATTTTGAAATAAAAATTAATGTTTCAATTGTTTTTAACAGAAGTTTCTCAATGCTTCAAAATTTTTTTATTGAATTCATATATAATTATGGTTGATAAAGAATGTATTAAATCTATTAAAAGATTATTCTTTTATGAATAAAATTTCAATACTACTTTAAAATCCCCACATGTTAATGATTTTAACTATGTATAGTATATCATGGCATGACATTCAAAAATTAGTCTTTATTCCTTTAATTTATTAATCCTTAAATATAGAAATAAATTCATTTAAGAGTTTATTGAACTTTATTTTTCTATAGTTAATTTATTTTATCACAATTATCATAGGATAAAAACATATAAATGTATTAAATTTTAGATAAACAATTTTCAGAAACACTCAAAAAGAATGAAAAAAACAGGTTTTTTTTAATCCTGCAAATTGTAGATGTTTTCCCCCACCCAAACATAAATGATTCAATGTCCTAATGAATTATAATAGAAATTGGAGTTTCCAAAAATTTTAAATAAGGAAAAGAGTAAACAAGCTTAAGTAAGGGTACAACCTATGAGTTTTAACTATAGAATAGTTGGAGGAGGGTGATCTCTTCCACTGGTATTTGTAGAAGGATCCTAAAATACTTCCTTAAAGTATGTATATTAATATTTAATGGGTTCTTATAACCTGTAATAATACACACAACACTAAGTGAATACATATTGGTGATAGTAAATGATTATTCATATTTGTAACGAAGGTTACCAAACATCAATTTAATTCTAGAGTTGTAAAGAAGTGGTAGTTCACCTAGATTGAAGTATCTTTGTTGAATTAGCTTATCATGTGATACTTTTTTTCTTTCTATAATAATTTTATAGTTCATAATGTATTATCTTATGATTTCTTACAACTATTTAAAATACTATTTTTATTATTATAATTCATTTCTTATATCCAAATTCAACTTCATGATTTCCTAATATGATATATATTCTTACTTTATTGGTAATTGATATCTAATCCCATATATAAACTAATATGGGAACATTCCAATGGGGGGGTTATTGGTTGTCTTATAATCCAACAAGGTGTCTTTTAATAATTGAATATATTATTTCTTAATTAAATTGATTAAATTTTTTAGAATTCCTTTAATCTACCAATTGGAAACTCCAACCCATACAGTGGCTTGAGGATGATAGGGTGTTGATGTTTTATGGTACAATCCTATCTTTCTCAATAAAACCTCTTTGATCATATTTCAAAAGTGATTTCATATATCACTGATTATTGTTATTTCAATTCAAAACATACAAAATAAATTAGTCTTGAAAAAATCCTAAATAATAGTGGAATCATTAGTTTTAGTGGATTTTTATCCCACTCAATTTTGAAACATAATATATAGCTAACAATATGTATTAATATAAAAATTCCTGAGAAATGGTCCCATAAAATATTTTTCCCATAACTCAATTATTAAATAAAATTCATTGCTCTTTGAGGTATTTATTATCTCTTTAAAATATTTTTATTGAATTAAAATTGTTCACATTATTTACAAAAATCATGACAATCATTAAACAATGGGGGCTAGTATATATATATAATGTTAATTAAAAACATATTATTATCTTATTAATTTCTATTGTTGTTTGATATTTCAATTTATCCTATATCAAATTTCATTTGATTCATTTATTTAATTAATATATATATATATATATCTAGGTGTGTCTTAATGTATTTGTATACACAAACACACACACACAAATATTTATGCAATATATAGAAACAAATACAACTAATATTTATGTAATTTATTCAAATTCTAGTATATTTTATAATTTCATTATAACATGACACATTGAATATATATTATGCTTTTAATCAGTCAATTATATGTATATTTTTTTTACACTACAGTTAGGGAATTCACTGTTATTATTTTTTAGTTTTTATTTTATTTTTTTATTTGATCACTTTTCTTTATTTATTTATATTTATTTATTTACTATATTATAGTATTTTAAATATATATTCATCCACTTTAATTTATATATATCTATATTTTTTTAAGAATTTATATTTAATTAATAAAACTGATTCATTTTTTAATATTTTTAAAGTGTATTCTTTTTGAAATATTCAATTTTGCTAATTTTTAAAATTCATGTTTTTATGTTTTTATGTTTTTATATCCATTAATAATGTTAAAAATATATTTTTAAATAAATGTATATAAATAAATATATATTTAAATTGAAATTTACTATATTTATAATTATTATAAATAAATAATAAATATTTTTTAAATAAATATTTATATAATTGTAAATAAATATATATAAAAATAATTTTAAATTTATAAAAAATTTATTTAAATAATTATAAAATTAATAAATTTATTTAAATAATTATAATTATAAAATCTTTATCAACGCTAAAAAAGTGTTGTTAAAATTGATATTTATCAACGCTAAAACATTATCACTGATAAATATGTCTTTTATTGGTGTTTCTTTAGTGCTAATAAAGATCAAGATTTATCAACACTAAAAAATAGATTATAAATATTTATTTTATCATTTCTTATAAATTTAGCACTAATAAAAGTGATCTTCCTCAATACTTTTTTGAAAGTGCTATTAAAATTGTCCCTGATCTATTTAAAAACACTATCCATGAATCAGTCACTCGTGAATATCTATCTCTTGTGGAACTCCTCTGCTACCGACATGACTCCTCTACGTTCCTTAGGATTAATCATGTCTAGAATCCAAGGTATGTCATTTTCTACTTTTGCTCTATCATTATTTGATGTTTTTGGTTATGCATTTAGTGTTTTTGTGCTATTATTAAACATGAATAACCGTACATATATTCTCATCACTACTGAAATACAATGAGTGGCTTTATTTCATCATTTACCTCCATTGAAAATGGATTTGAAGAAATAGAAATATGTTTTCATATGGTAAGGTTAGTCAACATATGTGTATTGGACTAAATTGATAAATAAAATATATTTTTCACCACATGCTACTAAAAAAGTATTGTTAGTTTTATAGAATTATCAAATTTAGTTTAGTTAAACATTGAATAGGTTAACAAATTTTAAAAAATGTTATTTATATCCCCTAGCATTGACACATGACTTTGGATAGTTTATAAAAAATGGTATCCGAGCATAGGTTCTTCAGATTTCCTATGTTTCAAAGTGCACTTTTTTATTTTATTAGTAAGGGTATTGTTGAATTAGGGGGTCAGAACTCGATAGGTACATGCGGGGGAGAGTACTACAAACTCTCTTCCTTTTATATAAAATATTTTCCAAGGAACATTGGGCGTGATACTTGTAATTTGATTGAGATTTTGATTTGGTTGATATGTTTTATATGAGAATTTATATTTAAATTCCCAATTATTTTTAAGTGATTTTGGTATTTTCTTGAGCTTGGGGTGATGGTGGATAAAGATATAGAGCTACACAGCTTGTCCTCATGGTCTATACAACCATGTGGATCCCATTCATATAGTTCTAGGGAGTCCACTAAACCCACAATATTTTTTTCATTTCATTTAACACTTCTTTCAACAATTATTTATTATTGAATTACTCTTAATGTGAATTCTCACTTGTTGGAGGTGAATTAAAGAGGATTTGGTGTTTTTTGATGTTATTGAAATGAATTTGATATAGTTTTGTGTAGTGTTGTGAAAAAATTAAATGTTTTTTTGGTAAAATGGTTTTTCTTATATTCTAAACAAATGTTTGGTTCCTAAATATTTTTAATAGTTTATTGTAAAATAGATTTATTATATCATAAAAGGTATTTGAAAAATTGGTTTCTTTCATTATTGGTATTGAGAAAAATACTTTTTTTAAAAATGTATATTTTTATAGAAATGATTTAAAATGAACCAGCGTTATTTAAAAATGTTATTAACTATTAATAAAATCTAAAAATGCTTTTGTTTTGTTTTTAATTGATTGTAGTGTTTTAAAAATATTTATTTAATGTTACAAATTGTAATTAAATATATGTTTTATAATTTTTTGATGTTTTATTTTTTTAGTGTTTTTTATTTTAGATTTTTCATGTGGTCCTGGAGGGACAATTTAGTTTGATATGTTCAAAATTAACTAGTTGAGTTCCTGTCTTTTGTCATTTAAATTTTTTCTCGTGAAATGTTCAAATAATATAGTAGAGGACTGGTCTCCATGGATTACCCTCTTAGTAATTTCTCCGTTCATTTAGAGGATACTCATTTTGTTTTTGTCTCTACCGAGACTCTAAATAAAGTTGGGAACATGAAACCTTCTTTATCTCAAACCCCATCTTAGGATATTTATTTTGTGGATGTAGATTCTGTAGAGACTTAGGAATCTAGATGTTGGATATTTTATTAATTTTTAAAGTTTTTTTTCCTGAACAAGACTCATTTTTTTGATATACCCTTCTTAAATTATGTGGTCATGTTGAGGTTCTTGATGAAATTATATAATGGGACAGAAAATTTGTGGAATTTTTTATTTTTTTTCTTATGTATTGATGGTTTATCCTTATCATGGTTGGGTGTATTTTTTTGATTTGTTCTTGACCTATCTTCTCGAGTCTGATTCCTCTAATTTAGGAGTTGATCAGTAGGAATTGGTAAGAGTATATAATATTTCATGTTTTTATGTTTCTTTAATTTTTCCCTCAAATAAATTATAAATTTATATTAATAAAAAAATTTATAGTAAATAAATAGTTCAATATTCTATTCCTATTAGTTATGATTTGTTTTATATAACTTATTAATTGATTGAATTTATTTATTAACCCAATTTATCGATACTATTAGTTAGTTGTTTCATACTTATATTTAAAATAATGATTCTAACAACTTATAAATTATATATAAAATATGAAAAGAATTATTAAAAAGAAAATAAATGTGAGAGAGGTGTAGGGGTTCACATTTAATATAGATTACTTCGTGCATATTTATAAAAGATTATTGTTTTTTGGATGGGGAAATTATGTGAATCTATACATTAATATAGAATTTTTCACCACTGTAACCCCAATATATCCATAGGAAGAATCCAATGAACATACCTTATATGATATAACTTATATTGATCCTCATGTTCTAGAGGTAATTATAGATCTACTTTAAGATATGTGATATAATTTTCAATGATATGAAGTATGTTTGGTTCTTCTATGATTTTATGGTAATATATCATAATGATAAATTTACTATTCCATTGAATATATTCATTTCAGTTATAAGAGTAAAAAAATTCTTGATCAATATTGAGTATAAGTTGAAAAATTCAACCTTTAATGATATTTATGTTATTGTAGGAAACTTTTGGTAGATTAAAAAAATATCCAAAATTGGAGGACGATGAATACTTAAGTAGATAGAAGTGATGTCCAATGTAGGTAGGATTAGATTCGTTTCTTAAAGATAATTAGAGTGGGGGTATTCTAATTCCTCTTAAATTAGGGATAATTTTTTATTGATTCCATTAGTGTAGGTTCCTATGACACTTTAATCCTTAGAAGATTGATTTTCTCCCATCTCTTAATGATAGATTGGACTCCCTCTTTTAAACTATCCTGCCTCCCATAATTGTGGTTCCAAAGTTCATTGATGACATTCCTCCTGAATAGTTATGGGAGGAAGGCTAGTTTGAAAGAGGGAATAAATAGCCTCAAATCCATCATCAAGAGATGGAAGGAAATGAAGCATTTGAGGACAGATTAAATAATGGTTGTGAAGGTCATTTTACTGTAATATTGAAGTATTATATCTTCCTTAATGAAAATTACAATTTTTATAAAAGATGCATTCAATTGTTGAATTTTTTACAAGGATTTTATGGTATAGTTGTTATTCAAGATAAATTAAATTTTTGACTACTCATCTAGAGAATGTATTCTAAACATGATGATGTTACCAATCCCAGGGAAGAAAATACTATTGAGGATGAAATTGTGAAATTATTTGGGGATCAAAAACATTTTGTTGAAAAAATAACAATGACACAGCATAATAGTTTTGAATAAAATTATCAATGCTAGAAGTGAGGGTATAATATTGGATGTTGGTTGGAATCAATACCACCAACTTGTTGACCCCAACAAGTAATATTTCATTATTTATCTTGGGGTCACAATGAGTGTGAATTTTACGATTGATATCGACTCATGGCACAATGTCTAACTTATAATGGAGGAAATCATTTGGAAAGATATAACAGTAATGTTAAAATATACATTATCTATTTTATTAAAAGATTATATAATCATATATTGATTTAGTTTTCATTATTTTTTGTCGACTTCATTTAATTTAGATGATTTCCATAAGAAATTTGTCATATTAGATATTGTAAAATCCCATAGAGGCTTCCAAAATATTCTAAAAAAGATACATCTTTGGGATGTTGAGGGGGAAATAAAGACCTACCCACCACATAATTATGAACACACTATAAAGTTTGAAACATGGACTCATTTCTAAAATCTTCGCAATGAGAAATCATTTCAGGTGAATTATGGTTGATAATATATCATTTGAAAAAAATTATTTTATCCCACTTGATTCTAAATTATTAATTTATTAAACAGTAAAAGAGTGATGAAAATAAAGAATGTGGATCACAACCAACGTACCCCTATCACAACGGATCATGTATGCTTCATTAGAGAATAAGTTGGTGTGAATTTTAAATCAGTTATAAAATATTAATTATGTTGATATGAAATAACATATTTTTATTTTGTTTTTATGCAGATTTATGAATCCAAATATGAATCCACTTCAATCCCACGTTATGTGATATGAAAGAAGTCTTATTTTTAAAAGGACAGTACATTGGTTCATGAAAACACAAAAGAAGAATGGGAAGCATGTGTAAGTATGACATAATTTTAATTCATTTTTATTTAAAAAAATATAAAATAAAAATAAAAATGTTCATATTTTTTTATATAGTTTAGACATAAGAATCGGCAATGACAGTACCATAAGAAAATCAACTTTCAGTAGATTTTAAGTGACTTGAATAATATGGTTGGGTTAGAGGATTAGGTTTTGGAGTCTCTCATCAAATTTTTTTGAGAACATAAAACCACTTGAAGATACATATAATATGATGAGATGATATCAGACACAAACAGACTCATTGCAAAATAATATTTTCCAGTCCGGTTTGGATAACCAATATATACAAAAGGATCAAAGCAAACCGATGGTGGATCAAATATATGCACATGAACCAAATGAACCCACTAGCTTTTAAGGCTAGTAATTCCCCCCAACTGCATACCTTACCTAGGGAAATCAATTATTTCATTACTCTTTCTCATAAAAGTGAATATTAAAACTTGTGAAAACTTTATATTACTAAAATTCTACATGGTACAGTTCTAGGTTATTTTTATCTATTAGCTCACACATACTGCCTTGTTGCAAGGGATACAATGTATAATATTCCAGGAGACCATTCACACAATCAAACCCTCCCAAAAAATCACATGAAATTGGGACCAAGGTAGCTTATGAGCCGAAAGTTAAGTTTCATATTTCCCCTGATGGTCCAAATATTAAAGTGGTCAAAGCTGCTATAGGAGCTTTCATAGCATGGCCATCTAATATTATAAAGACACATGAGGCACATATTTAAAAAAATTAATAGGAAATACATGTAACAGTTGATGATAAAAGGTTTGAAGTGATGTATGATATTATATATGGATAAAGTAGTGGAGAAATGAATGGTTGAATCAATAAAATATAGTGAATCGTCCAAGAAAAAAAGACCTTCTGAGAGTGCCTTCACCCTACCAGTTCAGGGGAAACATTTATTATCATTACGAATTCATTCAAATACCACATTTAAATATAAAACTAAGTCTTACATCTAATAAGAAGAAATCATATATGGAGATTCCTTAATAGTTGTAATTGGTCTCGAGACTCTAACTAAGATTCAAAATCATTTATGGCTAGGTGCCTCAGTTGTGAATACATACATAAGGTAAATTTTCATAACATGTTTGTCTAAATAATGAGCTAAATATTCTTCTTAAAGTTAATAACTATTCATATTTTTTACAAGTTTTTTTTATTAAAACTATATAAATGGAAGATCATGCTAAGCATGATTTTGATTCATTAATACCTGTATCATTTCTATGACATAATTTACATTGAATAAGGAAGTAATCAGCTAGAAAAAAAGAGTTACTCAAAGTATTTAATAAAAAAGTATCATAAGATAGAATCTTTTTTATTCACACATTTCTAGGGTAGAAATCTATGATCTAATGACAGAAAATATATTTTTAATTTTTTCATTACTTATTTTTTTCTGTTTTTTGAGGAGGCATTATATGCTAATATATGTCAATATAGACACCCTGAATATTTATTTTTTGGATTCAATGCATGGATATAAAACTGACCGACCTCACATGATGTGTACCATGAATATGAAATACACTAAAATCAACAATTTATATAAAAACTTTAAATTTTATGTTCATTATATGTTTTAAAAAGATTTTTGTTATGATAAGGCAATAACTTAATACACCCTATATTGTGGCATGAAGTTGGTGTCTGAAAAGATAAAGCCTGTGGATTACTAAAAATGAAAACAAATTAAGGTATATATAGAAATATTTAAATATAAAAAATTTCAGAAAATTTTACTTAATTTTTTCAATGTTTCTGTAGTGTCCAAAACTAGAAAAAGAAATTGATTTTGGATATTATGTTTTCAAATTTGTGAGAGAAATCATAGAGAATGAAAAGAACATCATCCCCCAATAGTTAATTTACAAAGGTAATTATAATTTCAATAAATATATTTAATAATCATTTGTTTGTCTATATTTTCTATATACTATCCATATTGACAACAATAGAGATACACAGAAAAAGAAATCAATTCATTTAGAGACAAGTGGGCATCTTACTTTTTGTCAGAATGTTTGCTAACAATAAGTTTAGATGATGACCTAAAATGTTTGTGATCTAGTATGACTTTTCAAAATCAAAATATATTTGTGGTGTGACTAAATAGTGTCATAATTCTTATATATTATTTTTCATGACTTTATAACGGAGAAGTATAATGGAGGAAATTAATTTGATTAGAATCTATAACCTACAAAAAATAAAATTTTTGGGAAATCACAAAGGCAGAGGCGGAGGGGAAGATGGAGGTGAATGTGGAGCTAGAGTTCGAGTCAGAGATTTGTGTGGAGGAGGAGGTAGAGGTGAAGACTGAGGTGGAGACTGAGGCGGAGGAGTATAAGAAACAATATCTTGAAAAAATGTAATTGTTTTGAAATGAATTATAATGAGTATTATGCCATTATTATATTTTATAATAATTTTTTAGAAGTTTACACAACACTTTTCCCTTACTATAAGATCCATTGGCCGTGTTTCATGTTTAAAATGAGTTTTTTGTAAAAAACACACATGGCATAATCAACACTGATTAAATGAATTCTGATTATTTTGATAATTTAGAAAAATGATCCATGGGTAATTTGGGAAGTGTAGGGAACCATTTTACCTTAATCCAACACATGGTGTGGCCGATATGACTCCAAGGGTGTCTTTTTATTCAAAATTGGCATTAATTTTAGTGATGAAACAACTGACATACTCAAAACCGAGGAAACATATTCAGATTGTTTTGGTACTTTAGGAAAAATTATCCATATTTAATTTGAGACATGTAGGGATCATCCCATCCTCAATTCGATATACGATGTGACCGGTATGAATCTATGTCCATCTTTTTATTCAAAATTGACATTACTTTTAGTGAAAAAATATACCTACTAAAAACTAAGAAAACATAATATGATTATATTGGTACATTTTGAAAATAATCCATTCATAATTTGTAATGTGTAGGGATCATCCTCACCTCAATTTGATGCACAGTGTGACCGATATGACTCCAAGTGTTCATTATCAGTTTAAAATTGATATTTTAAAATAAAAAACTGTCACACATTGAAAATTGGGAAAACACACTTATATTGTATTCATAATTTGAGAAAATATTAGTAATTCATTTTTGATGTGTATCAATTAGTCTCATGAAAAAATCACACATGATTCCACCTATATGGATCAATGTGTTTGTTTCCAGTTTAAAATTAGATTTTAGTAAAACACACACATGGTCTACTCAAAATTGGGAAAACATTCATATTGTTTTCATAACTTAGGAAAAATATCCCTGAGTCATTTTGGGAAAATAGGGATTATAAGGGCCTCAGTCTGATGGATGGTGTGACCGATATGACTCCCATTGCATATTTTTATTCAAAATTGACAATAATTTCAGTGAAAAAAAACTAACATACCCAAAACCAAGAAAACACATTTGGATTGTTTTTTTATTATATAAGAAATATCCATTTGTACTTTATGACATTTAGGGATTAACAATACCTCAATATGACACACAGTGTGACCAGTATGACTCCAAGAGTCCGTTATTAGTTTAAAATTGACATTTTAATACAAAATAGTATCACTCATATAAAATTAAAAAAAAGTTATTGGATTTTCTTGATAATTTTGGACAATAATTCATCATTAATTTACGATGTGTATAAATAAATTTCATGTCAACCCACACATGATGTCACCTTTAAGGCTCAAAGTGCGTGTTTCTAGTTTAAAATGAATTTTTTGTAAAAAACACACGTGGTGTACTCAAAATCAAGGAAAAACATTCTGACTGTTTTGATACATTATTAAAATGATACATGTATTATTTGAGATGTCTAGGGATTAGTTTATCCACAATACGATTCACAGTGTGATCAATATGACTCCAAGTGCATCTTTTTATTCCAAATTAACATTAATTTTAGTGAAAAAATCCGACATACTCAAAACATAGAAAACACATTCATATTATTTTGGTAGTATATTAAAATGATCCATATGTCATTTGGGATGTGTAGGCATCATCCGAACCTCAATCTGACACACGGTGTGACTGGTATGACTCCAAATGCATCTTTTAATTCAAAATTGAAATTAATTTTAGTGAAAAAAAAACTAACATACTCAAAACTGAGCAGTCATTTGAAATGATTTGGTACATTTAGAAAATGGTCCATACATTATTTGGGACAGATGTGGATCATCCTCACCTCAATATGATGCATTGTTTGACATATATGACACCAAGTGAATCTTTTTATTCAAGATTGACATTAATTTCTGTGAAAAAAACAACATACATATTCAAAACTAATCAAACACATTTAAAATGGTCTTGGTATTTAGTAAAAAGATCCATACAAAATTTTTTAGGTTTAGGAATCTGCCTCACCTCAATCTACTGCACGGTGTGACTGGTATGACTCAATGTGTCTATTATCAGTTTAAAATTGAAAATTCAGTAAAAAAATGACACTTACAAAAATATGAGAAAATGCACTCAGATTGTCTTGATAATTTGGGAAAATGCTTTTTAATTCATTTGTGATGTGAATGAATTAGACTCATGTAAAACCGACACACGATTCCAACTGTATGGCTCAATGTGCGTTTTTGATGTTTAAAATTATATTTTAGTAAAAAACACATTGCTTACTTGAAAGCAAGGACAAACAATCCAAATTTTTTGATACATTTAAGAAAATGATTCATGAGACATTTGGGACATGTAGGGATCATAAATGCCTCAATATGACACATAGTGTAACTAGTATGACTCAATGTGTGTATTTTAATTCAAAATTGACATTTCACTACTTCAAAAATGGGAAAGGGAAGTCAAACCCTTTTATGAGTGCTAAAAAAGCGTTGATAAAGGCCCCTCTTTATCATCGATTTTTTTGGCACTGATAAAGGGGGGATTTATCAGTGCTTTTTCCTACTGCTTATAAATTTTATGTCTCAAAAAAATCATGAAAAATAAAATTTTATTATATAAGTATATTTATATTGATATAAATATAATATATATTTTTTAAATATGTTTTAGATAATTATAAATAGACTATTACATTTAATATATAATAAATTTAGTAAAAATGGCTTTAAAATATTTAAAAAAATATTAAATTTATAATTTATAATAATTATTTATTAAAAAACATTTAATAACAATTTTAAGACACAAAAAATTAAAAAATAATAATAAAAGATCTAAAATAAGTTGAAAATGTAACTCAAACTTCAAACAGCCATAACTTTGGATCCGGGTATCTGTTTGAGCTCTACATCATATCAAATCAAATCTTGCAATGAGATATATGTGCTAATATTTAAACGTAACCTTATGTCACAGTTTTCGAGTCCAACAAATTCCTAGAAGGCCTCTAAAACTGAGTTTTTAGTCGGGATACCCCGATTTGTTTACATTCAAAAAAGTATAACTTCTGATATGGATGTTCGTAAGGCCTATTCCACATATCATATCGAAGATTGTTTCATTTTTTTTACTAGTTTTGGAGTTGAAACGGGATTCTGGATTATAAGTTATGGTCATTTTAATATTCTATGGCTTTTCAAATACACATATATATGTATTTATTCGTAAATATATATGTGTCTGTGTGTGTGTGTGTCTGTGTGTATGTGTGTTGTATATTTGTATGTATGTATGTATTTATTTATTTATAAACACACATAAAATAATTCATAAATGTATTTAAAACATATCTTATAAGTATATATTAATATACAAATAAATATACGGATAAAAAATATAACTAAATATATATATATAGAAATAAATATAAATATATATTAATATACGAATGAATATATATATACTAATATATGAATAATTATATTTATATTAATAAGAATATATATAATTATATGAATAAATATAAATGTATATATATAAATAAATAGATATATTATTAAATAGATGAAAAAATGTCTTTGTGGTAAAGGTTCAGCTGCGAAAGGGGGGAGGTCACGGGTTCGAGTTCAGGTGGAAGCAAAGGGGTGCGTGCGAGTGAGGATGTGCTATAAGGGTAGCACGTGGGAGAGTGTGAGGGGGGGATTCCTCTTATAGCTGATAAGGGGGGGGGGGGTCAAGCGCTATTAAAAGCAATCGCCGCATTATATAATTTTTTTTATTTTTTTGACTTTTATCAGTGCTAAAAAAAGTGATGATAAAGGGGTATTTTATCTTCTCTTTTTTAGCGCTTATAAAAGAGACCCCCCCACCCCATATCAGCACTGAGATTTATAGAACTTTTTTAGCGCTGTTAAAGACCGTTTTGAGCACTGATAAAGCCCGTTTTTGTAGTAGTGTTTATTTTAGTGAAAAAAACCACTGGCATACTCAAAAGTAAAAAAAATTATTTGGATTATTTCTTTACATTAAGGAAACGATCCACAGGTCATTTGTGAGATTTAGGAATCAATCACACCTCAATTAGAATCATGGTGTGACCAATACATTTCCAAAGGTGCCTTTTTATATAAAATTTACATTAATTTTAGTTAATAAATCATTTGACATAATCAACAATATTTTTTTCTTTTTCTAGTATTTGTGTTAGAAATTTTATTTCATTAAATTCAGCATTAGTATCTTATTTTGGTAATTTTTATTGATGTTTCTAGTGATTCAGTGTGTTTTTTCAGCACTCTGAACTAGTTTTTGGGGACGCGGTGTGATGCAGCATCACACTACATTTTTAACCTTTATCAGCACTACTAAATGGGTTGTTAAAAGTATGATTTATTAGCGCTTTTAAAAAATCTCACAAAACTACCCTTTATAATTTATTATACATGCACTGATAAAGTCTATCTTTCTCAGTGCTTTTAAATATGCTGAAACATCATTATTTTATCGGCGAAAATAAAAGAGTTGATAAATCATACATTTATCAACACTTTTAAAAGCATTTATATATCATAATTTTATCAACAATTTTAAAATAATTGATAAAAGACCCCATTTATCAATTATTTTGAAAGCTCTGATTGAGGTTCTATTTATCAGCACTAAATAAAAGTGCTTATAAATGTTTAATTTTATCAGTGTATTTATTTTTTCAGATAAAACTATCCTTTATCAGTTCCTTTATTTTTCTGATTAAATAAATGTAATTTTAATCATGCTAAGGTAGTAAGCACTTTTCTAGCACTGATAAAGGATGATTTTAGCATTGTTAAAGGTGTATTTGGTTGTAGTAATATAGGAGCTCCTCCATGTTGTGGTCTAGACCAACATGACATGGAGAGACTATTCCCAATTATTTTAAAAATAGGATGAACCATAATTTTCGTAAACCCCCTCCACCTATTTTCTTCTCACTCATGTCGAACTGTGCCATGGGGATTTATTTATCATCTCTCCTCCCCTGTAGTATCCCATGTTTGGGGTGGATTTGGGTTTGATTTATTTAGTGATTATAGGTGAGTCTCCCATTTATTTCATATACTCTTATTCTCTTATATCAACCAATGATTTGGGTTTTCCAATTAGGTTTTTAGATGCCAATTCTATGAGATCATGTTGAAATTAGGTGAGGATGATGATGATTCTTTTCAACTTTGATAGAGGATTTCCTTAAAGGGGGAACACATTTTAGGGAATGAAATTTCCTGTAATTTATATTTACCTTTGTATTTTCCTATATTTCACAAATTAAATAGTTGAAATAGGATGAAATTGAAAAATTAATTGATAAACATGATCATTGTATCCATAAATCTCTCATACGGTATTAACATTTCTATATACAGATGCGGGTCTTCCAATGAAAAACTAATAAAGTAGTTTTTTATTCAAAATACCATGTCTAGATGTTTCTAAAACTACGGTTTCATTGTTATAGGTCAAATTGTACTCATAGATCATATTCCCATAATGAGTAAGAATATCATCTAGGGGTATAACATTGTCCCTAATTGTGACATTAAAATAAGTTATGCTTCCCAATATATATTAAATCAGAGTAGTTACCTACCAATTTTTATGCCAAAAATATATATGCATGTTTTTACTGATAATCTATCTCTATTGATTCATAATATATGTGTAATATTTCTTAACATATTTCCAATCTAATCAGAAAGGATGCAAAAACATACCATATTTCTTTCTCTTCAAAATTATCATTAAAAATAATTTATATCATTATTATTGGTCAATAGACTCCATAAAGTTTTTTATTTTAATGAATAATTTATTTTTCTCAATTTCATAACTCCCATTCATTTATGATTAACAGATTTAAAACATATTTTCAAAGTGATTTTATACAATTTACTCTAAAAAATGCTTCCTCTATTTATAAAGTTCATCAAAACCAAATTCATTTTATAAATCATGCCGAATGTATATTTATTTACCCTGAAATAGTGTAAAAAATATATAATAATAATTCATTTGAAAGGAGAAATACTTCCAACTAGGGTGAGTAACTTAACTTCTCATAAAAGCCATTTTTCATTAATTTTGAATTCAATATCATCGAAATGAGAAACCTTTAGTTCTCTATAGAAGTTTGGGACCACCAATTACAAGAAATTCAAGGATCCTTCCTTTATATTTAAAAGTTTTAGGACATGAATTTTCTTTTGACATATAAAACCATTATTAATTATAATATAAGATATAGACTAATTGATATATTGACCTAATATATCCCTATTGCAATAAAAACTATTTCTAGAGCTATATATATTTTTATCCCTTGATAAAATAAAATTAAATCATCAATATAAAATAAATGAGTATGATCCTTTGAGTACTCTTTAAATATAAATTGGGAATAAAAAACTCTTATCCGTAAATTTTAGAACAATAATGATATGATAAACCTTATCAATGATAACAGGAATGGAAAACTATAGTCCACCTTTCCTCACTTCACAAAAAGATAGAGAAATTTCCTTATGATTTTATATTAACAAGATAAAATATTTTGACTAATTTATATTAAAATTATATCTATGTAATGAAGATACCATTGAATACAAATATATAAAATATTTCAGACATTAAATACTAACTAATGGTATCAAAATCATTCATGAAATATAATTTAAGTGAAATTTTACCTTTCCTATTTGACTTATTTTTCATATTTATTCATTTATAAACAGTTATAAAATTGTCTTTAATTTTCATTCCATGGAAAAATCCAAATTTATTATTTAAGATAACTTTTTCAATAACCAATGAAACCCTATCATAAATAATTTTACATATGATTTTGTAATCAATATTTTAAAAATAAGTATGTATAAACATGTGTAAAGCATCAACATCTTCCACCATAGGTAGAGGGCCCAAAATTTGAAAGTTTGTACCTATAGGTATGATTCCATTTTTGGAGAAGTTATAAACCAAATTCACTATGTCCAAGTATATAATTATTTATTATTACTGAACAAATATATCAAAACCCCATCTTCCCCTGGATCACTATTAGTACTATGAGAGAATATAGTTTCATTTACTTATTACAAGTTATTTATGTTTTTAAGCACTCCATTATCATTTTCTAAAATCACCATTGGAATGACATCCTTAAATATTTTAATATTTATTGTATAAAGCACAGTGAATAGATTTTTACAATAACATGATATTTTTCCATTAAGATCTTCTCATATATTTAAAAATATTAATTAAATTTTACATATTTGTGAGAGGATTATTTAACATTCTAACATTTTATAAAAAAAATTAAAATTTAGTATTCAAATCACTCTCTTTATAACATTTTTATTTAAATTTTCTTGAAGAATTATTTCATTGATACAAATCAAGTATTTCTTCTTTTTAGATAAGTAAACATCATTATTTAAAATATAAGTATCATTGTTAGGATCATGATAAGTTTTTAGGGTTTCAATTTTCTTTTACAATTCATTAAAATTTAAATCAATATTATTTAAATACTCCTTAATCCATGATCTTATCATACTTTTAATTATTTTTATATTCAAAAGAGAAGAATTTGATTCACTTGAACAAGAATTGCTCTCCCAAAAGACATTATCAATTATTCTACTATGTCAATGTTTAATCCAATCATTATTAAATAATAATGGAATAGAACATTAAATTTTCTCTTTGACTAGTGATGTAAGAACTAGATAATGGTATAAATTGATTTTTAAAGGGTTTGGAAATTCATTTCACCCAATTTATTTATGTATTTTATGTAATAAAAAATCATATCCATCTTATTATCCAAAATTTTATAATCAAATTTTATATACCAAGTAAATTTATCTATTTATAACTTAAATACCATTAAATAATTAGTCTTTTACCTTATATAGAATAATTTATATAAATATTGAAATAATACATTATAATCATTTCATGAATATCCATATTGATATTAAATTCATAATTTATTATCCTGGAGCCTTATATCATTGAATTGATTTAATAAATTTCATCATATAGGATTTTTCTACCATTTTTGAAGTTTATAAAATAAAAAAGGGAAAATAGTGAAAATATATCCAAAATTAATCCTACAAGTGAGAATTTGTTTAATAACGTTAATTATATCAATGTCAATGACTTTAAAATTAGAAATAATCCATAATGTTACTACAACAATAATTTAATAATTAATTCCAACAATATTATATCTCATGAATTTTAAATGAAAACTTTTTAAATATTTAATGTGATCATTAAACATTGAATTTCATTACATTATATGATTATATAGAGAATTATGAGACTTTAAAGACCTTTTAGTGGCCAAGTTGGCTAGCCCTCCACAATTATATAATAATGTATTCATTTAGTTTTTTATTTATACATTTTGATATCCTACTCATGGAATATGATTTCATTTCATTGTTAGATCCCTTAGGCGAACCCTTTTGATTAGTTAATTTATAAATTAGAGTTTTTTTAGTATTATTAACCTCCAAAACATCCTTCATTTGGATATCACTTGGATTTTATATATCTTTCATGGTTGAGTTAGGATAATTATCTTAATGATTCCCATATTATTCAACCAGATAAATCCATTTATTCCTTTTCAAATCACTAGCATTTTTTAATTTTTTTAACACCTTACAATTCATTAGTAACTGCCTCTATAGATACTTTCATATTTTTATCACATTGATCCCCACACTAAGAATTTATAAAATTATCCTCTTCCACTCTAAAATTAGAATTTTTTAGAGTGTTTATTGAGGAACATACATCTATCAACTTCTTATCAACATTATGATCTTGACTATCTTAATTATTCGTATTCTTCTCATCAAATTTCTATCTTTTCTCCAGAATATTTTAATATTCTCAATTTTTAAAAAAATATTGTCTCTCTTTCCATGTTTTAATTCTTTATTCCATTCCACCTTCTGTATGTTATTATCTACATTATTCAATGGTATATTTTTATCATTTTTAATCATGTAACATCATGAACAACAACTATTATTTTTTGAAAAAATGAGGTAATAAATTCATATTGTAATTCTATTTGAAATTAATCTCCACTAGAAATAACAGTCACTCTTTATAAAAGTGTTTATTGAAGATCCAAATCAAAAAATACACTATAATAATTCTGAATATTCCATTTAATGTAATTTTCATCCATCTTCAAAGGTTTTCTTATGCATGAGAAAATTTCATATAATATTTGGGGATGCAAAAAGACACAGTTCTGTCTATGAATTCTCACCCTTATTTGAACAATAATATTCTACCAAGTCTAAGGATTTATGATGATTCCATAATAAAAAATCCTAAAAAACAAACTTATCTGTTATATATAAAATAGTTATAAGAAAAAATAACACATTTTTTGATTTAAATATAATATGTTAATATCCTTTACCTATTAGAATTATATTTTAATTTTCAATGCCCCAAAGACATGAAAATGTTAAATTTAAATCTTTAAAAGCCCATGATTTTACCCCTTCATTAAAATAAGATGAAAAGACAAGGAAAATTTACAGGCCAAAAATATATCCCAAGTGAACATTACATTCCTATTAATATAAATCTTTTCAACCTCTTATCTTGATATGACCATTTTCTTGGATTTTTTTCAAGAGTTTACCTTAATTTAAAGAACTATGATCATTCAATACATCTACTGTTGAGAAATTGGGATTTTCATAATGAACCCCTAATAGGTAGTGGTTCTATATATCCATGTTATCTCTACTTCACCCTCCTAAAAAAAAGTAATAATAATCTCATGTAGGTACAAAGGGGTGAAAATCAAAGAAACATCACATACAACCTGGGTCAGTTAAACTGGACCTCACCCCCAAGAGTATGAATTACTTTTAATTGACCTAGTTATATTTTAAATGGTATAATGTCAATAAATTTAAATGGACCATAGGAAAAAAACATAAATATGATGATATTTTATAAATCCAACACTATTTATTAGCTCACCTACCTATAGTGTGTCACGCATGGATCACCCTTATTTTTTTGTCTGTGATCGGTAACTAATTGTTGCATAACCCTATATCATCATTATAATTTCAATATGCACCCCATAATATCCAAATATCATCACCAATAATTGAATATCCATACTGGATGGAAACTCATGAAAGTGGAAAATACATTTTTCATATTTAATGAAAGAAATAACATGCTAAAAATAACTTGGGGGAAAACTACTGATTGTTGAACACATGAATTCAAAAATACAAGGAACCATGGATAAATAATAACCTATAAGGTTTCCACCCAAATAATAATAACTAAAATAACAGAAAATAGAAAAATTATTAATAATTAAAGATGGATAAAACTATCAGTTATAAAGAAACATTTTAAAACCCAAAAAATGTATTAAAGAAAAAGAAATAATTACACAAATAAGAACTCATTGTATAATTATCTTGTACCAATATATAATATAGTGAAATGAAAGAATCATTATTTTATAGATATCACAGACCATGTAAAAAACAAAAAAACTATTGTCTTACCATGATTGAATATTTCTTTAATATATAGAAGTTTTTAATCATATCATTAATAAAAATAGATTTTATTGTCATATATTTTGAATAGATAGCATCCTAGAATGTTCAATACTCATAAATAAAATAAAAAATAATTGGGCACCAATTTTTAAGTCTTTTTTTCTTGGAAGGTGTGTGATGAATCATTCATCCTTGTAAAAGTTTTACCTACAAGGATCCTGAGAGACATAGAAAAAAAAGATATTAAAAATATATATATCTATAAAAAAATACTAGTAAGTACTTTATTTGTGCAACCTCAAACCAAACACATCAGAAAACACAAAACAATGAAAAACCAAGTATTAGAATTCAAATGCAATAAATTATATTAAAATATATATGATGTCATGTGTATTTTTTACATATATTCACTATAAATCTTATTTATATAGTGAGTTGAAACCATAATAGGCTCAATAACAGGCATAAAAATCAATAACATTCTAGTAATAATACATAAAAAAAGTATCATTAAAATTATTTTAGGATAAAATTTTAACATGGTATGAAATTCTCACACACAAAAAATATGCAATGATTTAAGTTCATGGGGATATTCCTCATTTTATGACTCTAATTCAAATGAAACATATCTCATCAATGTCAAAGATGAATAATATCACATATTTTCACAAAATCTAAGAAAATGATTATCTGATGATACATGGAAACACAAACCAACCAAACCAATTGGATGTTCTTGTAATTCAAGAAATTAGTATATTTGAGGAAGAAAATAAGAAAATGAATTACATATCTAAAAAGTAAATATTGATACCGCATGCCTTATTTCATCATAATTATGGGATTAAAAAATGTTACCAATAAAAATGATAACCCAGAAACAAAGTCGAACAGACTGTATTAACACATCAGGTATTGAAAGAATATCTTCATAGAAATGATATAAAACATCAAATTGGTGTAGACATAATTCAATATAGTATTAATAATTGTTTATAACTTCATAAAACCACTTCAAAAAAGTAAAAAATTTAAATAATTAATCATTATGTTGATGATATTTTTCTATCCTACACTATTTATCACTTATAATTTGTATATTCCAACCAGACAATAGTTACATATGTATAATCTTCTTAAAGCTTCATACATTATAGATAACATTAATTCATGTTGATTTTCAAAATCAACATAATTTCATATACATTCATTTATTATACAAGTTAATAAAGATTGTAGCCTTAGTAGCAGCTAAGATCTATCTAGAAAGAATATTAGATAATTGAAACAAGAAATTAAGAGGATTATAAGATGATCAATACTTCAAATAAGATTCATAAAATATCATGAAATATGATTATATTTCTTGGGGATGCTAATAAAATGAAAATTTATATTACAGTCAAATGCCTGAATGACTTTAGAAATTACTCATTCTTTTATTTATAAATAATCATTCACACTAATTTCACTCTAATTGAATTTATATAAAACCCCAATGAATTAACCCAAAATCCATGTATACATAATTTCAATGATATCATCCTTTATGATGTGTGTATTACTGATATTATTATACTCTTAATTATGACTTAACTCAAATGATTATTTAGATTTCCCCACCATATTTGATGACATATTATTTTCATTAGTTGTTTTCCTAGTTTTTTTCTAATCAATACATACCCCATAAGACCATGTAATAGTATACCCCTATGAATATGAGTTGTCCTAATTTTTTATCTCTTTCCTTTGATGTGTTATAATAAATCTATGTGAATTTACAATTAGATTATTTCCTTTTACAAATTTTGTTTAAATAAAGATATATTCAATCGATTTTTCATTGGAAATTGGTTATTCCTAAAAAAAGTCACTAAAAATTCTATAAAATTACTTGGACCACCAAACTGTACATTTAAGGGAGAAACTCCAAAATTGGAAGCAT
Organism: Viscum album; assembly: GCA_963277665.1. NCBI lineage: Eukaryota > Viridiplantae > Streptophyta > Magnoliopsida > Santalales > Viscaceae > Viscum > Viscum album. The sequence continues at coordinate 387,239,572 of OY728141.1, read as the reverse complement.
CCAATTTAGCCTTCCTATTACTTTGATCAATCGAAATTATCACATTAAAGATAAAATCATTTGTACTATAAATTCCTAGAATATCACATTCCCTTTCCACACCCTTAGCATTTTCTTTATCTATATCAACTGAACATTTACCATTTTTGTATCTTTCTACACTCAAATAGAATAAGTTAAAGGATTTTTAATGGTTTTCTTATTTATATAACCACATTTAAATGAATAATAACTAAATTAACTCATTCTATGTAGTAAAAAAGAAAAATCATATAATATAACATTCTACAGAAAAAAAATCACCACTATCAATCCAAAAATTAGAGGGTAATGATTTTGAAACATAAATATATATACATATCTGATGAAATAAACCATGTTTTATTGTGTTTTGAAAATTAGGGGAAAATTGAATTTTATTCTTGTAGTAGGGAATGATTTTAGAATCAGGATTCAAATATGGATTATAAGAGTTAAAACATCTCTATAATATATTTTCAAACCTATTTAGAGGCCTGAGAGATGTTTTAGGTTCTTGTATGTATATCATGACATTTTCAGGATTACCCTACTGTTGAATAATCATGTATGCCAAAAACCATTCCACAAACCAGGGGATTTGTGATGTGGAATGTAGCACATATTGAATTTTCTCATAGTAAAATATATTATGTATCACTATAGAGGATTTTTTAAAAGGAATGATACTATTCAAAAGTGATGGTTGATATACCATCGGAGGTGTCTATGTGGGGATATTTTCCTAATGTAATTATCTTACCTATAGAAAAACTATACCGCAGTGGAATCCATTGCACCACAAGAAGATTTTAGGGTGATTCATTTCACTACAATTAGGGTTGATAAACCAAGGTGCGTGTTCACATGATAATATCTTAAAAATGAAAACATCTTAGATATTTATTTTGTGTTGAAGATGATGGTGTCATGTTTCAAGGGAATACCCATATGTATTTCCATTATAATATTTTCAAGAAGATGGAGACATCTAATGTAACAACTCAGACCTTTCTAAACCATTAATTTGCATCATTAATGTAATTATATTTGTATCAAATAATATCAAGTGTTAATATTACATTAGTAAATTTTATGAGTGGATTGATTATATTTTAATATAAATTAAGAGGGTATTTCCTCCTATATTTTAAAAAAATAATCTCAATTCTAGTCGTCAACCTGTTGCCAATTAGATTTGGCCTTTGTGAGTCACTCCCATCTATTCTGCTAACTATGGAGGTTTTTTTATAGTGGATGGTTGTGACAATGTTTTTTCCTAAGGGTTCATGTCATAATGGTAGTGAGGGATATGGATTCATGGCGTAGAGTGATAATTCCACAATGTAAAGGGGAGAACTTCTCCATAGAAAGAGGACTGCACTATTAGTTTTTCTTTAGGGTGGAGTGAAGAATGATCAATTTTCACTTATAGACCATCCAATGTTCTAGTGCTCCTCTATAATTTGTATAGCGTCACTCACGTCGAATCCTCACTGATGGTTCTATTTAAAGTGCAATTGTTTCTTTTATCTTTTTAATAGGGCTGTTTGAATATCATAATTAAATTTATTAAAGGATGAAGTTTGATTTATTAGTTTAATTAGTATTTGGGTGAGTCCATTATTGGGGATTTAAGCTGATGATATCCTTGATCTTTTCATTATATTACACTAAATAAATTCCCACTTCAAAATAAGATTTTGGTTATAATTCCCACTTCAAAAGGCATTAGTAAGATCAAAGAGAAATTTAAAATGTGGAACAACGTAAAGAAAATTGGAGGCTATTTGGATATTGTGATTCTCATGGGGTTGAGAAAACGAACCTACCATATTAATGAACACCAAGGTAGGCCATTTAGCTCGAAGGTCCACAAACATAAGACTTTAAATTAGGGGTGGAAAATATACAAAATTAAATGATTTTTATAGGTGACCTTTTCATGAATGATAAATTTTTCCTTCATGGGTGGTGGGAATTTTTCCAATCAAAAATTGAGTATTCAAAACTTATTGGTATTGAAACAAATTTTTTTTATCCAGGTTTATTATGAAAATACAATATGTTTATCATGAAATAATTTTTTTTAAATTCCCAAAATATTTTGACAAAATTTCAAAAAATTAATGGTGAGTAATTTTGATTCTCTTTCTTTTGTTTTTTATTTTTTAGTTTATATATTTATTTAGTTTTTTAAAATTTCCACCCAATGGAAAAAAATAACAGCTGATAAAAGTGGTAAAAAAAATGGGAGGGTTATGAGAAGTATATGGGAAGAATTAGAAATGGAGATAAATATAGAAAAATATAAGGTTTAGGAAGAGTGTGAGAGGGAATTAAAGGAAAATAAGTTCCCCTGGTTTGGATTTTATGGGTCTTTATATCTATTAAATGGTGGTTTGAATCTAGTGGTTGAGGATTTAGTAGAATTCTATCTGTTTCCCAGGGTGTTTGTCCTCCCGTATTTATTCTTTAACCGATGTCCATTAACTATGAATGTTATTTTAGAAGAGGGGTATTGGACATGACTTAAACTGAATAGGTAAACATTAGTAACCAAATTAGACTTTCCTAATATTAATTTAGCATTACAAGGTTAAGATGAAATTGAGAATTGATGATCATTACCTTTTCACCTTCACGAAATACATTTCACAATATTATTTTTTCATGGCATACCATATATTTTTCTATTTAGATATAATAATTCTCGTAAGAATCAAGTCGAAAATCCTCCAATTCATTTAATTACCACAATCTATATTTACCAGATTTTCGATAGTCATAATTACAATTTTTCAAAAACCAAAATGATTTATAATTTATTTTGAGTAGTAAATGAAACATTTTACAAAAAATAACACAAATGGAGACATCACAATGGGTATTTTATATCCTATCCATTATACCCAAACCACTTCCATAAGTATTTTAGGAAATCATTTTCATGCAGGCTAAACAATTCAATAAAGCACTTTTTATGATTCTCTATTGGAATTTCATCTATTCCATTCGATTGGGGAGATATGCAGTTGATGTTCTTCATAAAAATAAATATTTTTCAAAATTTATTCCATTGTTCGATTATGAAAATGGGTTCCTAAGTCACTTACTACGGCATGAGGAGTTCCAAATCGATGGAAAATGTGGATTTCGAGGAACTCACTAACAATATGTGAATCATCTTTTTCTGTTGGTTTTGGCCTCAACCCACCTAGAAACATAATCAATTACAATAATAATGTATTATATTCCATTTTAAGTTTGAAGGGTCCCATGAAACCAATACAACATAAATATATGATCCCACAAAATATTAAATTCTTTTTGGGAATTATATTTATTTTAGAAGTTGTTACAATCTGTTGGCAAGTGGGACCTGATTGAAAAAACATATATGAGTCTTTGAAGTGTGAATGCATGGAGAATCTAGAGTCAAGGAACATCTAGGGGGTCCTTTGTGGTCCAAAGATACCACCTCCATACATTAAGTGGAATAATTCCACAATAGAGGAATATTCAACTTTATCAACACATCTCCTAATCACTTTTTCAGTCCCATTTTTCAATGTTTATTATCATACCAAAAATATTATTTTCAATCACATATTATATTACTATTTTATTTTATTTTTAATTTTTGAGTAAAAACACCAACAACCAAGTGATTTTCAATCCGTCCATACCATAGTGACTTTGGAGTTAGAGGTGAGAGGTGTTTAGTGGGGAATTAAATATCAATGGTTTTATAATCAGAACAATCATCAATTCTTCTCAGGTTATCTACCATAGGTTTTTCTTTTTCTGGTATATTTTTGATCTAAAGTGTAAATTCTTATAGAATTAGAATCCATATTATTATCCTTGGTTTGGAATGAATATTATTTAGTAATAACCTTACTGATAAATGGTTTGTGTATATGATGACTATGAAGCCCAATAGTTAGTTTCTAAATTTATCCAAATGAAAAAAAACTATAGATAAATGTTCTATTTTAGTTTCAATATAATTATTTTCAGTTTTATATAGTTCGTTTTAGCCATAATAGATATAATAATAATTTTTTCTCTTCTTTGACCCTGAATGACTCCAATGGCACTATCAGAAGCATAACACATCAATTAAAATAGTAATGACCAATCAAGGGTTTAATTGTTGTGTAATATGTGAGATAACCTTTGATTTCAATGAAGTAACACTTACAAGAATTATCAAAGATTAATTTATCAAAATTTGAGAGTAGATGATTGAGTGGGAGGTGAATTTAACTAAACTTATGGATGAATCTACAAAAGAAATATAAATGAAAAAACATTAATGGATGTATTTAATTGATGTGGGTTTATGAAGTGATTGAATTACCCCAATTTTAGTTGTATTGACTTGAATACCCTCAGTCCATCTCAAGGCCTTCGGGCCACATGCAGTTTCCCCATACACACTACAAAAAAGAAGCAGCCCTAGAAGAGGATTCTGAGCATGTGCACTCACCAGAGCAGAGACAAAAGGATTTCTCAGAATGAGAGGGTATGGCTATGCCATCGGGACCAGCCTATGATTGCACAAGAAGCCTAGCTAGATGGCCTTGCAATGGTGGATAGATATTATCATGACGCAGATGCTGGGGAGGGGCAGTTCCTTATAGATAGTCCGGTTGAATTTTCTATGACCTTCGTGTCATGTAATCTTCTAAGACATTGGGCCTTTTAATCTCTAAGCCTATAGGCCTTGTAAGTTTCCCCCTCATCCCTTGAAAGGGGGTTATCAAAAATCAATAAAAATGAAGGCCTTCAGGCCATTCTGTCTCTTGGGAAATTATGTGCCACAAAAAAATCCCATTAGTTTCCATGAAGTAAAATTTTTAAAATATATGTACAAGGTTACATTTGATAGAATTTTGTAGGAACACAACATTCAATGCAATATTGATTTGAATTAATCACCATAAATGGTAAATTAATTAATGAAAAACTCTATTAAATTCTCAATAAATTTGTAAAAGAAACTCATAATACACCTATGGAATCTTACAAAAGTATTTCAAATACCAAAACGATTTATATTAAATGTATATGTTTCATAGGGAAAAGATAATATAGTATTCTCTTGGTACTAAGGTGTGATTGAGATTTATAAGTAGTTGGTGTATCCAACAAGAAATAAATAATGTGACTTTTTGGAAAATAATTCTAGTATTTGATCAAGTAAAGGAAGTCGTTAGTGATATTTTAATATTTTATCATTAAATTTATGATAATCAATGCACACATTCCATTTTATACTTGATTTTTGACCACCCATATGTGTTTATTTGTGACTACAATTATCCCCACATTCTTAGGAACAAATGGAATTATACTGTCCCATTAACTATTGAAAATTGGGTAGATAATACCATCTGAAAGAAGCTCAGTGGTATCTTCCCTATCTACCTCAATAATAAGGGTATTGAGTCTTGTTTGAGGTTGTCTAACTGGTTTGGAAGATTCTTCTAGATAAATTTGATTTATGAAAAGGGAAGGTTTGATTCTTCATATGTCATCTAGGGTCCAACATAAGGACTTTTTTTCCTATAACACCTGAAAAAGTTTGAAATATTCATTTTTAGTAAGTTCATAAAATAAAATGACATGATAAGAGTTATTATGGAATAGGAATGCACACTTTAGGAGAGTAGGAAAAGGTTTTAGTTAAGTTTCATCCTTCAATTTTGGGCAGACAGTTTTGAAATAGAGGAAGGGCTTATAGTTGATTTTTATACATTTTCCTCATTATTGTCCAAGGTATAACAATTTAGATCAGAGGTATGATGGTATTCCAAATATTTTTCAAGACCATTTAGATTTATAGAGTTTATAAATTAATAGTCAACATAAAATTATCCATTTATTACTTGGTTAATCATTATGAAAATGTTAAAAAGTTTGTTCTTATTAGAATTGGTTTAACATGATCGAATAGGATTCAATCAACTCGTAGAAGCATCATCATAAATATGGATAGATAATGTAGTGTGATCCTTTTATTGATATCATATATATTTAAAAATATTTAACATGACTATTTAGTCACTTAATTCCTTGGATAAGATACTTGAAAGGTCATCAATTTTAATTCTAGATATCAAGAGGAATGGACTTACAAGAATTAGGGGAGATAGAGAATTATATGTTCCAAAATCCATGTCAAGGACATATAAATAAGCTAGTAATATATTATCATTGAACCAGATAATGAAATAATTGATTATTCCCTTCGTACTAGAAGGGATTTGATTGGATAACTGAATGAAAACACTCATTTGGATCAAGGGACCTAGACAATGTTTAGATAATATGGATTTGGGAATGAAATTTATTGAGGATCCAAGGTCTATGAATATGCCATCAAAGTCGGAACTCACTTTGTATCATGGAACCATCAAGGTCCCAAGATATTTTCCCTTCTTGGAAATGGACTGTGGGGTTGAATAATTTTCAATGGTCATAGGTTATCTCTTATAGGTACAGAATTTATTGTGAAACATTTCATAATTTGGAAAAAAAATTTATGGAAAATAAGAGGTGAATGTTGACTTTAACATGTCTAAACATGTCAAAAAAATTAGAATCAACCTCAACTAGATTATTAGGATTATTTATAGCTTATGGAAAAGGAATTGGGTTCTTTATAGAAATAGAATAAGGTGAGGGAGTGTATTCAGGTTATTTTTATTTATTTTTTCATTTATTTTTAAAACTAAAAAATCAAAGAGGGTTTATTGTGTTAACCATGAGACATCAAATTTTTCGTTCTAGATCAAAGTAAAATTTGACATACATTATGCTTGTGTTTAAGAAATGGTTGAGATAGATGTTGGGAAGAATTGGATTATTGTTACTGAATTATGTTGGATTTAAATTTATCAATTTGGGTTTTAAAGTATTTTGAGGATATAACGGGTGAAGGAGGAAATTTATTCCATAGAACATACCTATGGTTTCATATAAGTAGAATAATGTACCACATTAGGTTTTCCTTTATTCTATTTGTTGGTAAGGTGCTTGAATTATATTGGGAATTGAGAAGGATCACATGGATAGTGGATACCAGGAGGACCTAGGGGTATTTCTCCATTTATATTAAGGAAGAAAAGTATAAGGTTAATTGAGTTACCACCACCTTTACCATATTGAAATTAGTTTGTATTTTTAGGAGGAAATTTAGGGGGAAATATATGGGATTAACATACCAAAATATTGGGTTATATGTAGAGGATAATGGATTATAGTGTGGTTAGTTGGAGCTTTTAATGAACTAACCAGTTTGTTGATGGTTGGTGTTTCTTTGAGAATATGATGCATTGATCTCCATTTCTCTAGATGAATATGATGGATCAACTAGTATTTGTGGAACTGTATTAGTTTTATGAACTAGTGAGATATTGATTCCATAATTCTTGATATGTTCAAAGAATAGTGATTGTGGAGAATATGAGTTTGGGGCTTTGGAAGCCACCCAGAGTTGTCACACAAGACCTGTATGTTCACTCATCAACTTGGTCATCATTTTAGTCTCTATCAATTGATTCACATAGAATATTTTAACTTGAGTATGTCCTTCAGTAGAGAAATGTTTCATCTTTATATCCATATTTCTTATGAGAACTCATGCAGCATTAGTACTTTTTTCTACAAGAGAACTACCACTTGTGGTATTGATGAGCGTTCTATCTACAAAAAATAAACACTCATATATCTATTAGTTTAATTGTTGGTCAGATATTTAGGGTTTTGGGAAAGATTCTATAATCATTTTGTACCTCTACCAATACACATGGAGTGATTAATTAGAGAATTTTGGGATACAGTTAATTTACATTTTGATTTTTGTGGTTTGATAAGTGGGGAAGAATTTCTATAAGGGGTCACTTCATTTTATTCTATGTTTTTACAGAACTAGGAGGGAGTTAATAGATCCATGAAATTGAAGAGTCATCATGGGAGAAAATTAATTCTCAATGTTTTAGTTTTTTCTTCAGAAAACCCTTTAGGATTCATTGTAGAGTATGCCACAAGGAACTCTTTGGGATGAAGATGATGATCCACTCTAGATAGCCCATAGAAATGAGCGAAAAGTTGAATCAAACCTGATTTGAGTTCAAAATCAACTGTGATATTTTAATGTTGAATAATAAGGGGTTGGTAATTAATACTTTGGGTAGAGAAAAATTTTTGAGTTTTTTTTCTATATTATTTTACTAATCTAGATCAATTAGTGGTTAATGGATGGGTCTAGAGAGATTTGATATAATTCCCCAACCCTAAAAGCTCAGTGGAGGTGAAATACTTTATTATATAATCATGGTTACAAGTAATAAGATACTTAAGGACAGAATGTTTATCATTCTTGTAAATTAATATTACATACATGATACTCATAATACATTGGGTAAATAAAATAAAACATAACATAAGTAGAAGCTTAATATCTTTTAAGCACATTCTAGGGATTTCTCTTCGTAATATGGGGAAAGGAAACAAAATAATGGAAAGGTAAAATGATAATTAAGGGTATGTAAGTAGAATAAATAGTTAATTTATGAGAATAAATCAACATTTCATGATAAATAATTGATAAAACATCATATTAAAATAACTAGGTACGGTGTAACCAATATAGAAAGGTAAGAAACTGGAACATAATGAAATGTATCCACAATTATATCGACATAATAATATCATGGATAATAATAATAAATTAATTATAAATAATAGAAATAAATTATTATTAGAATTAATATTTTTTTAGGAACATGATACCTTTACCATCAAGATAAAAAAATTTAATCTATTCTGAATTTCCAAACTAATTCATCTCATGAGACTAATAATACATCGTGTGGCTTTCATTAACCAATCCCCAAACTATCGGAATTGGATTAAATACTCCCAAAAATAAATCTTTAATTTCTAAATAATTACCCTTATATTTAATATTCAATTTAATTAATTAACCACATTCCTTATCAAATATCTATATTGAATATAAGATACAAAATTTTCAATAATTCCCCAGTTAATCAAATAACCGTAAAGTGAACTCCATAAGTAAAAATGATATATGTTTTAGACAATAATAATATCCATCACAACATAATGTGTATATTTAATGAAATATCCAATGAAAAAATATTACTACATTGTGATTTCTTGAGGAGAAAGTTTATAATCACAAAATAATGTAAGATTGAAAAGGTAACTTTTACCACTTGGTAATTTTTAAGATAAACTCTTTGGGTTAGATAATTAAAATTAAAAAATAAAATACTATGAATTATTAGTGAATCGTGATATTAAATTTCATATTTGTTGTATATACACCATAATAAATTTAATTTGTGTATAATAACAAAAAAGACTCAATGGAATGTTAATTGAGACGAAAGCCATTACCACATGTTTCCATTAGGGTGAAAATAATTTAACCTCATGTATAAGAATTTATTAATGATAATAACTTATAGAATAACAATAATAATATTCATAATATCATATATTAACTTCTTATAATATCTTATTACCTATTTTTTGACAATGTTTAATTATTTTCACTATTATGGGTGTTAATTATGTAGACTTTAAGTATATTTTGACTTGATAATAGTTGATATAATTTTGTAGATAATGATTTCATTATATCTATAATTAAAATCCTTATTTAATTAGAATATATATTCATTATATATTTATTTATAACAATCCATAATATTTGGATATAAGAAATGAAATGCACTGTTCATGGAGATGGTAGGTCGTGAGTACGCATGAATGCTGCCTTTATTTCATTGTCGTATTAAAATAATGAAATGTAATATATATATATATATATATTATAATTAATTTATCATATTTATGTCATATATTTCACATATTTTTATTAAAACCAACCTTTATACATTTCATGTATATCTTGAATGAATCGCATCGCTTTGGGGAGGAGGTAGTCCACACTTCCACAATCTATGTTATTGTATTTACACAAAATGGAAATAATTAAGGAATGTGTTATATAAGATTTAAATATGTGTGAATAAAAAATAAATATCACTAATATCATATATAAATAGGGTGCCCATCATAATTCCCACCATGAGATGTGGTAAATTAAAAAACAAACAATCATCATTTCGTAAGGCGGTAGTTCGTTGTAGATGAATGGTAAGTTCGCTACCTATTAGAATGAAGTGTGTTCAAGTATAGGTATAATCATTCTAAATAGAAATATCATTATATTTATGATACCTATTTTATTATTTAATTTTTTAATAATGAGATTTTAGGGGATGTATAATGAAATAAAATAAAAGTGGTTATTGAATATGGTTACCTTTTATTCATGTAACTCATTTTAGTTTTCAGCAAAAGACTTACATGGATCCATTTATGTCTAATGTGAGGATTATAGGTTGATGGGAGAGATTTTGGGGGCTTATTTTATTATATTTTGGTCATTTCAAAGTGTCTTCAGAGGTGTAATAAAGTGGGAGGGGTGAGTCCCTTTAATTGTGGAGGAGTATTTTTATTGTAATTTTTTGAAAAGGGAATTGCACAAAAGTTATTAAAATTATAAGTGGCTTTAATAACAGTATAAATTCAAGAAAATGTAGTATAGTGTCTAAATATTAATATAAAATGTATTTTGGAAATGTTTCTATGTCATTTTGGCCCATAAGTTTAAGGTTTAGTCCATTGTTATTAAATTCTTCCTCTTAATCGTTGTAATTAATTTTAATTACATTCATTAATATTTTTTATCAACAACTAATTGTAAATTATGAAAAATTATAAATTATTTTCATTAAAAATATGGAATCCATTTTTCCAAAATAAAATCATAGAATTTGAAGATATTAATTTAAATTTAATCTCGTCGACGGGACATCAAAGCAGATTTTACAAGTAAAAATGTTCAAATGTTTGCTATGTTTTTATATTCAATTTTAAATTCAAATTTATTTAAATTATATAAATTGTATAATTAATGTATAATTTATATAATTTGATTTTATAATCAACAAAAACATAATTTAAACTTATAAATAAATTAAACAAAATGTAGTTTTGAATTAAAATTAAGTATTTTTCGTTATTCATCAGAAAATGAAACTTCACAGAAAATACAAAAAAAATTAACCCTAACCAAATTTTGATGTTTTTATTTAAAAAATAATATTTATTTGTTTATATTAAATTCTTAAAATTTCAAAAATTAGATTTAATGTAGGTGATCCATTAAAAAGAGGTAAATTTGACTTTATAGAAATATAGGTTCTTTTGCGAAATATTGGGTTTGTTCATATATTATGCTTATAAAATATATTTTATTAATTTAAAAATATATGATTGAATATATTTTATACATATTACAATAATTTAAATCATTAATCATAATTAATTTAAATTATTGTGATAAAATTACTTCGTGATCATATTAATAGTTTTTTATAAAAACATTCTCTTTATATTAAATTGGTTCTTATATTCATTTCAAATTAATTTGTAAAAAATAGATTACACCATATAATTTTATAATTTGGTTAATACTATTCATAACCATAAATCTAATGGTGATTTTGTATCTAATTATAATTATATCTTATTAATATACTGTTGTTTGGAAAAACTCGGTCTTGTATGTGACGTAAAATACTGAACAAACTCGTTCTTATGTATAATATAGGCTAACTCTACATTGAATGTATTAAAATTTATTAAAAATATTTATTAAAAAAATAAAATATGTGTTGGGACATTATATTTTTGTATTCTCATGGTGTTTTTTTCGTACACATTATTAAATATAATGTTCTTAATTTAAAATTTTGGGGTGTTACATTATCCCCACCTTAATTAAATTGAATCCTCACAATTTAAACATATTATTTGTAATTGAGCGTTCGATATATTAAAATAAAATTGTTGAGAAACCCAGCACTTAAATAGGGTTCATTACAAATCTTATTAATTAGAAGGAAAGGGAAATGTAAAGGTAACCACAAAACTAAGATTTTGAATAGGAAAATGTTAGTGAAAACATGGACATGAAAGAAAAATATAACTATCATCTTTTGATAGATAATGATAGATAACATGTTTATATTAATGTTTTTTACCACACAAAAAAATATACCAGTGGTGTGAAAAAATGTAATTGATATCATTAAAAAATGATCATAATAGGACAACATTTTTGTTTTAATACCATTTTTTCTTAGAGTTGAGAAATTATTTCACACTCTACGAATATAAAAAAATATATGTTTCTATAAATATAATAGTTTCCATTGATTACACCTCAAAATATTTATACTTCATATCTTAGCACATAAGGATTCGTATAATTAAGTAATGCATTAATCTCTAAAACCATGTTCAAATATCAACTTAAACTATAAATGGTCAACTTTCCCAAATAGATATGATCCAAAAATTTCAAAAACAAGGTCACTAAATTTCTAAAATGAAAAAATAATTTCCCTTCAATCAATATGAAGTAGATCTTTGATCAGCACATACCATAAATGTGAACACCTTCATCATGTATTCTCTTTAAATATAGTAATAATGTAAATTACCAAAAAAAACTTTATTAAAAATATGCATTATTAATAATTCCTTAAGTAGGACACATGTTATTGGATATATTAGTTAAATCCATAGTTGTTGTAAACTCCATAAATGATGGTATAAACCAATTTTTCAACAAACCATTAATCAGTTATAAGGTATTTAGTACTATCAAATTTACTTTATCCAAATAAATCATCACTTTATTCCAATATCATTATCTTAGTATCAAGAACATATTAAAGGTTATATTTCCCTTAAACATGTGTTTTCATAAAGATTAGCATTCTATAGAATTACTTTTGTTGGTACCATTAAACATGTGGTCTCAAATCCTTAATGAAATAGTACTCTTAATAATCCTTAAATATTTCATTACTCTTATAACCAGTACATAATTGATAAAATAATGAAATAATATTATCATTGAACCAAATACAGAAGTACACTAATCATTCCAATTTGGTTGTTTCTAAAACATACGCTTGAACTTGACACCTTATCTTATTCTATGGTATATTCCCTTTAAACCTAGGGAATTAGTTTTCAATGTTCCCCATATCCTTTCAATTGTAACATTGAATAGAAAAATGGTCCTTTATTCCTTTTCATTATTTTTCTAGTGACCCTTTTCACTACACTTATAACAAACTCCCAATCCTTTCATGAATTTACCTGGGTGATTCTTTCCATAGTTATCACTTGTGTAAAAATATTTATTTCCCTTAATAACTTTATATGGTATTTTATCTTCATTTAAATTCTACCCTTTCTTCCCTTTTAATCCATAAGACTTCAAAAAATCATTCTCGGTCTTGATGTCACATAAAACTATTTCATCAAATGATAAAATGTTATGAGAGAACAGTTCCCTTTGGTAACTTGGCATAAATATTCAAAATAAATGCTCACTCTTTTATTCTAATTTACATATGAAATCCATGGAACAACTTTATAGCCTTGTAAAGCTAGCTTCATACTCTGTAACACTTTCTTCCTCCTTTTTCTTTCAACTAAGAAACTTTCTCTTCACCTCAAATTTTTAACACGAGGGAACTATTTTTCAAAAAAAAATTCCTTAAAATATTTCTATTCCATGAGTTCTATTTTCTATTACTCCCTAGTATTATAGATCAAAGACCATCATTTATCATCATCACCATTGATATAATAAACATAAAATGATACTTTGTCTTTTTTACCACATCTTAATTCCATAAATATATTCTCCAAATACTTAATCAATTACTCAGCTTCCATTGGATCCTTAGTCCCAATAAATGACGGGGGTCTCTATCACATAAAGAGATCAAATATAAGATAATATCATAGTGGTATAGTTTTCTCCTTCTTGGATAGGTTTTGTGTCATAACCTGATTAAGCTACCCTATTATATCCATTACTTACTCCATTCCAATACCAATTATATTGCCTTTATTAGTATGGAAACCTCTACATTTTCTAAGAGAATTGATACCATTATTCCCTATAGGTGCCATTTTAAATAGTGTCACATACTAGATAAGATCATAAAATTATGAACTTTTTCTAATTATAAAAATGACATAACACTTAACATAAATTTAAAAAAATCACAACTAATCTCAAATCATAAATATACTTTGGGGATATCATCAATTTTAAATGTTTCTTAATTAGTTTTCAAGAAAACTATTACTATCTTATGTGTATCCCTACAATAGTGTTAGAAAAAGTGCACAGAAAGAAACATTTTCATGTACCAGGTTAAGCTTAGTTAGTCCTAACACACCATTTCTAAGTTTTAACCCCTAGGATAATCCATTCCAGAACCACATGAACTTGTAGTATCCATAAAAGGATGTATTTCTAGTAATACCCACATAATATACACCTTAACCAATTTCTATGATGTTCTTCAGGATTTATCATCAAATTAAATATCAGGGTTATGTTCCCAAATATAGTTTTTATAAATCTAATATCAATTTTTTTGATAAACTTCATTTGATTCCAACTTTATCACATTGACCCCAGAAGCCTGAAGCTGATGTAATAATTTATTAAATGATCATGATTATAATTAATTAAATCCTAAATGAATAAATGTTTAGCATTATATAAAGTCTATATTACTTATATGATACCGATAATTTATTTTTTAACTAAAATAAACAATAACATAAGTAGAATCTTGAAATCTTTGAAACTCAATCTAAGGATTATTCTTCATAACTGGGGTAAAGGAAACATAATAAGGGTGAGCTAAATTTATCATTAAGGGTAAATAATCTGGAAAAATAATTAATTTATGTGAATAAATTAACATTTAAAGGTAAATAGCTAATAACACATTCTATTCAAATAACTATGTAAGAAATAACCAATATATAAAGGTAAGAAACTGAAGCACATTCCATTGAATCAATAAACTGACAATAAAAGGCATTCATACAAATATTCATGCTATAAAATCATGGATAAAAATAAAAAATTAATTCTCAATAAAGTAAATTCTTTATTATTGGATATAATTTTTTGTAGGAACATGATACCTTTACCATCAAGATAAGATAGTTTAAACTATTCTGATTTGGCGAACTGATTATCTCATTAGACTACTGATGCATTTAGGGGATTTAATTAACCCATATCCAACCCATATATTTCATTTATAAAGAATTTATCATATATATAATAATATATTTAATTAATTATCAATATTCCTTGTCAAATATCCTAAATCAATAGAAGATATAGATTTATCAATAATTTCCCCAGTTAATCAAATAATTGTCAAAGTGAACATCGTATGTAAAATTGGTATTCGATTTAGAAAATAATGATATCCATAATCCAATAATGTGTTTATTTAGGAAAAAATACAATGATAAATGATTGTAATATTGTTATTGTCTTATGAGAAAGTTATGAATCACAAAAGAAAGTATGATTGCAAACGTAACTTTTACCACTAGGTAATTTTCAAACTAAACTCCTTGGGTGAGATAATTAAAATTAAAAAATAAAATAACATGTTGTATGAGTGAATCATGATATTAAATTTAAAGAGGAAGTATATAAACCACAATAGATTGAATTGTTATATATTAGAAAATAACTCTCAATAGAATATAAATTGAGATGAAAAACCTTACCATATTAATCCTTTAGGGTGAACATACTTTAACCTACCTTATAAGGGTTTAAAAATGTTTATAACTTATACTAGAAACAGAATAATATTCATAAAATAATATATTAACTTCTTATAATATATTTTTACCTGATTGATAAAAATATTTCATTTGCACTATTTTTAGTGTTAATTGTCTAGTTTTTTAGTATTGTTTTTTAATTATTACTAGTAGTTATTATTATATAGATCATGATTTCATCATATAAAGAATGAAAATAATTATTTTATTATCAAATATAAAAATTATATATGTATTTTTAATAATCAAAACTATTTGGAGATATGAAATGAAAAGACAGTTCATGGAGATGATATATCGTACGTATGAATTAACACTACTTTCATTTCTTTTTCATATTAATGGAATGAATTGAAAATGATATATATGTGTGTGTGTGTGTATTATAATTAAATTATAATATTTATTTCATATATGTTACATATTTTTATTAGAACCATACTTTTTAAATTCCATGTATAGAATGAACAAATCACATCGCTTTGAGGAGGAGGTAGTCCACACTTCCAAAAATGATGTTATTGTACTTACAAAAATGGAAATCATGAAGATTTGTTTTATATAAAATTAAAAAAGTGAGAAAATAACACAAATATAACATATATCATATATAAATATGGTTTCCATCATAATTCATATCAAGTGAGGTGGTAGTAGAAAATAAAACAATCATCGTTTTGTGAGGCGGTAGTTCGTCGTACACGAATGGTAATATCATTATGCATTAGATGGAAGGGTGTATAAGTATAGTTAGAACCCTTATATTAAAAACATATCAGTATATTTATCATTATATTATTATTATTTAATAAATTAATAATAATATCTTTGGGGGTGGAGAGTGAAATATAATGAAAGTGATCATTGAAGAAGGTTACCTCTTATTTGGTTAACTCCTTTTAGGTTCCACCAAAGAACATATTTATATCTATTTCATCCCAAATTGAGGTTTCCATATTTATTGGATTAATATTTAGAGCTTATTTTTGTATATTTTGGTTGATTAAATTTGAACTGAGAGGTGTCAGGGAGTGGTAGGGGTGTGTGTCATTTTATAATGGAGGAGTGATATTCTTGTAAAATTCTAAAAATGGAATTCCAACCATAATTTTCCTATGAAATTTGAAGCCAATAATGGTAGAAATTAGATACAATGGATTACAGTGTCGAAATATGAACATAAAATGTATTTTTTAACAAGTTTCAAGATCATTTTGTCCCGTAAGTTTAAGGTTTAGTCCTTTGTCAAACTAATTTTCCTCTTAATCGTTGTAATTAATTTTTAATAGTTTCATTAATACTTTCAGTAACAAAACTAACTTCACCCAATTAGAAATAAAAAATTATTCTTCATCCAAATATGGAATCCATTTTATTAAATACTTGTCAGACGAGTGGCAGATATTAATTTAAATTAATCCTATAGATGAGACAACAAATAGGGTTTTTAAAGAAATTTTTTTAAAAAGATTGTTTTTTTATATTCATTTCCATTTATTATTGATTACAATGAAATAAATAGGATTAATTTATTTATTATTTATCTAACTAAACATTAAAACCAATAAAAACATAATTTAACTTTATAAATAAATTATACAAGAAACTATTTTTGAATTAAAATTGAGTATTTTATACTATTAATCAAAAAACGAAACTTCACAGAAAAATACAAAAAATTCACCCTATCCTAATTTTATTATTTCACATTAAAAAATGATTTTTTATTTTCTATATTAAATTCATTAAAGTTTCAAAAGTCATATTTAAAGTAGGGACTCCATTAAAAGGCTGTAAAATAATATTCCAAAAAATATAGGTTTTATACATAATATTGGGTTTGTTCTAATCTTATGCTTATGAAATATATTGGATAAATGTCAAAATTATTTATTAATTATATAATATATATAATAGACTAATATTGGTCACTAATTTTAATTAATTTATTCTATTATTTTAAACCAAATTTTTGATCCTCAAATTAGTTTTTTATAAAAACATTACATTTATATTCAATTGGTTCTTATATTTATTTCTAGTTAATTTGTAACCAATGAATTCAACCATATATTATAATAAGTTAGTAAATCCTATTCATAACTATCAATTTCATAGCTAGTTTTTATATTATTATAATAACATCTTAATAATATATTTTTGTTCTGTTTAACTCAGTCTTACGTGTAACACAAACTAACGAACAAGGTCGTTCTTGCTTGTAACACAATCTAACTCGGTTTTTCATGCATTAAAATATATATAAAATAATATCCAAAAGTCTTGGGATGTTATATTCCTTTCTATTCCTATTGTTTTATGTCATATACACTATTAAATACTACATTCTTACTTTAGAATTTCAAGGTGTTACATTTGACAATCCCAAATGTTCCTCCCACGTCATTGACGAGTTTAGTTGATTTAAAGGCTAAAAACAATTTTTTGGTTTTTTTGGAGGATATGGTGAATTTAGAGATATTTTTAAAAGATAATTAATGTTTGGATTTCTTTCTATTTACATTTTTTATTTTGTTTTTATTTGATAATTTTTTTTACAAAAACCAAAAACAATCAACTATTTATTACACCATCCATAAAAATGAATCAATTAGAAGTGTATTATATTGATTACTATTTTACATTAAATGTAATGGTTATCTTCTATAATGTGAATAGTTGTACTTGATTTGAATCATCATCGATGGTGTTATTTGAAGTGTGATAATTTTTTTTATCTTTTGTAAGGGAGGTGGGTGTTTGCAGAAAATAATAAGATTGATTGAAGGATTAAGTTTGGAATACAATTTTTTAAATATATGTTGAGTTTATTATTATATATTTTAACTTAAAATATCCTTGAGATTTCTGTCATGTTTTTTTAAATTAACTCCCACTTCTTAAGGTGATTTTGATCAGAATTCCAAATAGTTTATTATTTAATACAAAACCTAACATAAATAGTGTTCTATTATTAATAAATACTTATTTATGAGAGTATATTTATGTTTAAAATAATCCATTGAATCCCCACATTGATAAAAATATTTCATTAATTCATGAATGTTTATGTTAAACATACACAATGTTAACCTAAAGAATATTTAATAAGCAAAACTTCTCAATCAGTTGGAACCCACAAATTATGACTCACCCAAAAGGATGATTTACTAATACATTGATATGGTTATTGATATTTTTTATAATTATTTAGGGGATTATTTAAAAATATAAGAAAAGGAACAATAAAATAAAAAATTAGTTCTCTAAACACACACCCAAATGGTGAAGGGAGTTAAAAATGAAATCTGGATTGAATAAGATTATAAAATAAAGAAGGGTTTACAACTTCATTTTAACCATTTTAAGACCTTAATATTATATAACATCAGGTTAATGATAATAAGATATTATGTTCAAAAATATCCATTAAAATTAAATTTGATTGAAAACAAACTTACATGATTACAATTGAAAATAAGAAAAAGAAAATATAAAATGGAAAGTGGAGGAGAGGTTTCTATTATTGAAACAATAGTATGGAAAGTACTCATAGTGAATTTTCAAGGATATTGTCTTGAAAATTATCATTGTTGTGTGCTTAAATTTCAAATATTTAAATTAAAATAGGGGATTATATTTATAGTTCAAGCTGCGGGAATGCTTTCCTTCCAAAATTATGCTTTATGTTTTATCAACCATTTTACCATTTAGAAATTTCGATATCTATAAATATAATTATTTAATGTTATATATATATATATAATTAAATTTATATTTAACCCTTGAAATTTAGAGTCCATTCAATTTTTGGATCCAATTTTATTATTATTTTCATAAACTATGTGATGTTGTTCTGTTTTGTATCAAATTTTTCCCTAGTAGAAATGTGAATGAATTTACGGTTTTGAATATTCCTTCAAATATGAAAATAAAATCCAAAAAATTTATCTCCTATATATTTAATTTATTCCCACAAAATTATATCACAATAAGTCTTCTACATTTGGTGAAAATTCATGAATTGTGAAATTATTTCAAATCCCAAATAGAATCATGGGATAGACATTCATGCAACAATTGGGCCCCTTATTGGCTGATTGGGGCCTTGATTTTTTATAAAAATTTTAATATAATTTCTTTGTAATTTTTTTGGAGTGTTAATGAATTTATATTTCAGTATTTAGCCTAGAAAATATAAAATCACAACTGGTCTAGTTTCCTTGATAAATTCATCAGTCCTTCTTGTGTGGTCCATAAGGCCATTTAGGTGGCTAAATTATCCAATTCTCCAGTTGAATAATTTATTGGAATTGGAATTAGGATCACTAAAAAATAATCATAAAATCATTTGGATTATTATATTGAAATACATTATGAAAATATTATATTTTAGTGTAATTTAACCAATTCAACAAATTATCTCTTTATGCATTTATGATCAAAACATGAACATTGACTAGAAATTAATCATTTTTAGTAAAAAATATGTGATGTTGGGGGAGGAGAGTAAGGAGGGGAACGAAGGGTGTAAGTTCATTGCAAGATTAGAGGGGGAAATAGAGGGAGGGGTGACGGACCTACAAGGGAAGAGTGGTACGGAAGGGTGAAAATGGTGGGGGAAGAGGAGATAGGTATAAACCATATGTTGATCGTAGGAATCCTTAGCATCAATCTCGTGAATAGAAGAGGAATGTGATAGTGTAGGGGCGACCTTCGATGATGAGGTGCCACTGATCTCCCATTACACCTTGCGCTTTGAATCTTAATGGGGGAACCTTTTATACACTTCAACACGGAGTTCCCCAGGATGTGACATATAGTGAAGAAATGATGTGCCGATGGGTTGAAGATATGCTGCATCCATTCCTTGAAACCCTCAACCCGAAGGACCATGTAGGGAGGAGGAGGAGATAACAGGTCCATAGCTACACATATCTGACATGTTCTGTGGCAAGAATCCATAGGTTCTAATCTTTTTCACCCAAAAACTTATCAAGGAAGTCACTGATATTCTCTAAGAAATCTTGATTTAGTAATGGAAGTTTTATACTGGGAAGGTGAACCCAAACCACCACTACAAAAGGCTCCCTAACCTAATGGATCTCCTTAGACAACTGAGAGAAGTGGAATCTCCATTGGTTGACCAAGAAGGGGTTGCAGGCCCAAGCCAACATGAAGTTTTCTCAGGATTTCAAGACAATCAGTAAAGGCTTCCGATTAAACTCTAAAATCCTAGCCAGGAAAGACAGGATCCACGATTGAACAAAATTCTAGAAGAGAGGCAACAAAGGCGTATTCACCCCAAATCTCGCAATAAGGGACCAGCTATAAAGATTCGAGGCTTCATCGAAGGTGATTCCAAATTATCTTATAATAATAAGATAATAAAATATTAATTTCTGAATCTATATTATGAAAATAAATTTCCTTTTAAGTAATTATATTAATTATAAAATTGTAAATAAATGTTAATGTTTCACAAAAATACCAAAACTTAATTTATCATTTTCAAAATATTTATTTACTTATACTATGAAATAATTATATCATATTTTCAATTATAAGATACCTAAGTTTTATTCATAATTTCATGGGTGAGGTTACTATTCTATTGGCCGATTTACTATTCATAATGTTCATAATACTATTCAAAAGGTCATGTTAATATTTCATTGGCATAGGTTCCTCAATTTCGGAAAAATCCCCTTATATAATTCATTCTTCGTTTATAATGTTTTTTTATATTTATGTTATTTTATGTAGTTTATACAATATGAAATAATTATATTAAAGGGAAATTTTCATTGATATAATTCTAAGTCATTACAATGTTAACATTTTAATATTATTAATATGCGACTTAAACAGTGTAATATGCATGTATTATACATTTCTAGAAAACTATTTTTATTGTTATAAAAATTGTATTTTATTTAGTAAATTTTTACATGTGAAGAGGATAGACCCTTCCTCCTCTACGCTCAACACTCACAAGGGAGGAGGCTCTCCGTTGATTCTTCCTCTTCACCTCCAATGATTTATTGACCATTATATTTGGGAATACAAATGTATGACTCATTCTTGTCTTCTCTTCCACTTCTACTTATTCTTCTCTCCTTTCCCTTGTCATTTTCTCAAACATAGGGTTTATAGGGATTGGGGGATTCACCATGTTATTGAGAAACATGTAAAACCAATAGGTATTTGGTCTAGGTAGTAACATTGGTTCCTATATGTCATCCTCACCCAGTTGGTGGGTTCACAATAAATTCATCAATCACTAGTAATTTTTCACCCTTTTAGGAATTTAGAAGATAATATGATTCTTTTTATTTTATGTTTATAATTAAATTTTCATAATTCTTTATGCAAATACATATGGTATTACAAGATTCACACCTACTAAATATCATAAAAGTGGCCTTAACAATCTATGACACTTGGTACTTATTATATTTATTGATACATGATTTTCTTGGTGTTTTCTAATTTTTTTTAAATATATTAAAGAGTGTTTTGATACCCATGGGGACTTTTAATAACTATGTAATTCTTATTATTTTATATCTCATGGATTTTGGTCAAAATTATGTTTATAATATACTGACACCATGTGTTTATCTAAATGTAAACCTTTAATTATCATAAATAAATTAAGTATTATTTAATGGGTGAAACTATTATAAATTATATTGATTTATTAACCATTTTTTTCAAGGTTTTCAAAGATTAAATATCCTTCTATCCACTTTTTAATTTTCTTATTCCATTAGAAACACTATTTTATATATTTATTTGAAATAGATAAAGATGATTTATATAAATGGATAGACTTTAATTATAATTAATTATTAAATAACTTATATGGTAAATATATATGTTCTAAAATGTGTTTGGCTTGTGTAACATGATTTTATCTTTTAAACTATGAACCCTCAGGTTGGAATTGTCTTTATGGGATGCCCTTGAGCTATATTGAATGTTGTAAAATGTTGAGAGTCATGGGTAGACTCAGGTACTTAGGGGGGGCTGGACTCCTAGTATGCTAGTCTCATAAGATGGGCCTTTCCTTTTGGATGTAGTTATTCATACCCAATTTTGGAACAAACAAGACCATGGTATGACCTAGATAATGGATATATATATATATATCATTATAGTTATTATTGATATAGGTACAGAGTAGAACATGGTAAGATATAGCTACTCGATACCATTATCTTTATACTTTTACCAGGCATGGGTGTATTGAAGGTCCCAATGATACTTCCTGGTGATTTTTTTTACTTTTTTATATTATTTTATTGTTTCTATAGTTCTATTTACTTTAGTCCCCCATTTTTTTCATCGCTATTATTTGGTACTTCATTCCATGTTTTTTGGTTTACATGATTCTAATTATTTACTAGACTTGTGAATTTTTTCCATTTATATCATGTATAATATCAATCTAGTACCATAACTTTTTTTATTTAAAAGAAAGGTTTGTTTTTACCTATTTTTGTTCAAATAAGAGTAACATGGTTTGTTTTATATGAGTTTCATATGGAGTAAATGGTGGGATCTTGCTGGTATTGTTAAGATCACACCCTATATTCACCTTTCAAGTGTTTAAAGATATCATTGTCCTCCTTGAGATATTTAGCTAGTGTAGATAAAATCATTTCTTTTTATATGTATTGGATTATTTTCTTTGTTACGGATTAATGGAGGATATGGAATATGAATGATTTAATGTATCACAAGGAGCTAGTAGAGTCTCTTTATTTTTGGTTTCACAATCCCTTATACAAGTTGTATAATCTTTGGTTTCACCTTTTAATTTTTCATTTTTTTAACATGACTGTTTATTAAATGAATTTTTGTTTATTTTATTTTGGTTTCATTTATTTTCTATGGTATTTATGGGAAAACCTATTCTCGTAGGGTGAAACCTCTATTCCTAGGTACTATTTTCCATCCCATGGATATCTAGAATGCCTTTTGGACATTATCATAGTAGAATAAGGGTATTGAAATTTGGTAAGTGAGGTTGTTTGATGATAATGGTTGGAAATTGGAACTACCTTTATCCTTGTCCTCCAAAAAATTATCTTATCACACCAGATCCCCTAGTAGAAACCCAATAAATATTATCTCTAAAGAAACTGGTGAAAGAAGGATAAAAGGAACTTTTCATTGACTAAAACATTTATTTACCTACTATATGAGAAATATTATCTATAACTCCACACATAAATAAGTTTTAATGACTTACTTATTGGGATATAACCATCCGAGATAAAATCTTTTAAATCACCTCATTTTCATCTGCAATTCAATATAAAGGAAACATGAAAGGACTAACCCATTGTAGATTATCCTGACATAAAATATCCTAAATATTTCTTCCCCTCCCCATATCATCATAAAGAATATCAAGATAATAATATAAAATGTTCTTAAACAAAAATAAAAACTCTCTTACGCTAGAGATACCTTATTGAAGGATGAAAATTTTCCATCATTATTCCACATTCAACATCAAAGATATGAACTCATATTGAAATTAACTCCAAAATTCACCCACATAATTTTAGACTCCCCATAATTTCAAAAAATTTACCACAGATGAAAAACCATACATCTTATTAAGATAAGAGACAATTAAATCCAATGACCCTTCCTCACATGAATCAAACCAAAGGAAATGTCATGCTCCTATATCCACCATATTGTATCCTAATTGAATATAATTTAGAAAAATATGTAACTAAAATTACCAAAAAAATATTCCACTAAAAATCATTTAATTCAAGATCAACCCACTTATAGTAAACCATTGAATCTCACTACACCTCCCCAAACATGACCTATACTAGGAATCCTTCCACAATCCAAATCTATAAACACAAATAATAATCTTAAGACTAGGATATGGAATTATATTAATGATTTATTAATTAAAAACATTTTAATTTTACCACATTTTGCCTTAATTGAAACATATGGGATCTATCTACATCCTAACCAATCTCTCTTACCAGAAAAACACGATAAGATTGAATAAAATTATTTCCCTATTGAAAAAATTTAATTCCCACTGATTCTTAATGCGAAAATAATTACTAAACCCTAACCAAATATCTAATAAGACAATTTATTAACCGATCAACCATTAAGTTCCCTCTTGGTATGGAAGTAAATATATAATGGACCCTTGAATCCCATATCCAATAGGCCATGGGATAAAAACATGCAATAGGGATATAAATCACACTGAATCGAAGGAATTTCCCTCTCAAATAATAAAAATTAAAAAAATAATCCACCAATAAACACCAAATAAAAATAAATCAATCAACCCAAAATCTCAACATAATGCATGTAATGTCATATAAGGAAAAAGTATCTAAAATTAATGCTAAAAGGATATTTCATATGGTAGTTACTCCAACACAAACCCTCATCATTAGAATCTACTAATATCTATCCCAATTACAAAATCCATCCTATAAACTTATAAAAATAGGATATAGAAGATAGGGGTGAGTGTAAAATCAAACTCAATAGGGTTTTCAATAGATTATATCATCAAAATATGGAAATTGTATACTAAATCCTTTGTAGACAAGTAGTGAAACTAGATTTTTACGTATCCCAAGGTTAACTATAACCCAACCTCCCCAAGGATCGCACACTAATTCCTTAAAAAGTATAATTATCAAATAACTATAAAAATATATTATGAAAGGTTCCCCACATCGGCTTTTACACTAGTCAAATCACCCTTACTTCCCAACATCATAAGACTTAGCCCTATCATTCCTTCCATGTCAAAATATCATACCCAAAAAAAAAATTTAAACAGAAACAACATAGACCCAACTATATTTAACATACCACATCACAACCAAAACCATATAACTATAGCCACATTCTGAATACCAAATCACTACCACAATATCAGAACATCACAACTACATTTTCACATCACTACCATATAACCACATAAATGAACTACATCTAGAAGGTACAATGGGAGATTTGGCATATTTTTACATCCATATAACCCACGTCTTATATATTAGGGGTACCACCAAAATAAAAAACATCATATGGGTATCAGTATATTAACTTGACTTAGGTGTTTGTGCATAAGAAAAAGTTGATATATAATAAAAACACACAAGCCCATCCTAGGGACAACTCCTCATCAAACACCACTATAACCATATCTTATCACCATGACCTAAACACTATAAAAACAACAACCACTTATAAAGAAAAAATAATAAATAATAAAAACAATATAAATTCTTGTCACATCACATGTCAATTAAATTATGAATCCATCATTTATTAGCCACATTAAACATTTATTAACCACTTTAATTAAAATTACTATCATTTTATTTAACCGCTTCTATTTTCATATTATATATATTTTGATTAAAACATTTTAATTCTTTTACTACATTTCAAACTATTCAACACAACACATTCGCATTCTATTTATTTTATTCTTTTAACTTATCCAATTATGATTTTATAACATTATTTTATTATTTTTGTATCTTATGAAATTACTATACAATATCCAAAACAACCTCACTAAAATAATGCATCAATTAACCAAAATACTATCTATACCTTTTATAAAAAATAAAACACACTAAACTATGAAAGTATATAAAAATACCATAACAATGATCACACCAAAACCTATTTTTTACCAAATGAATATGCTATACCAAATATTATCCACCATGATAAAAATACACATCAAAACAAACACCACTACTAAAACATGACAATAATATAGTTAAAACATAATAGAAAACAATAAAAAAAATACAATTTTCTCAAATGTTCATTATTTATTTATCGATTCATGCTTAATTGGAAAATAAACAAAATAATTGAAAAACTATTTATATATTTATGCTTATTTACTTTATCACTATATTTCAATTATTAATAAAACATAACATATATTTTAGCATATTATTAAGAATAAAATTAAAATTATAATACATGATTATCATAAAATGAAACAAACAACCATCGAGAAACAACAACATGAATCATATAAACCATATTCCACACACCATATAATTTTAATTTCATGTTACTTAGTATCTTTTTTTGGGTAATAAAATCTATTTAATCAATTAAAACTAAATCATGAAAATTCCACATCAACACAAAAATAACAGAGATATTCTAAATCACCTACCACGAATGAATCTTGACAAAAAAAACAAAAAAGTTAAAAGAAAGAAACTAAAAATAAAAGACTAAATAACTTACAAGGATCTTCAAAAACCTAGGAAACCTTAATATACCATGAAAAATTATACCAAATCTCATCTAAAACAAACTTCATCACTACCATATCCACCCCATGAAATTAGAAACAAGAAGGAAAAAAATATAGGGAAGATAAGACCACATTGAATAATCATAAATTGATCAACTAAGGTGAAGGAGATTAAGTACCAATAAGGATGCTAAAAAACACTAAAAAGGATCGAAAATGATTCATGGGGATCGAGATAGGATAAATGAATCCAAATAAGTTTTCGAAGACCTTTAATTTATAATAAAAATTATGGATAACTACACCATGATGTACTAAGGCTACACCATATCATGATGGAGATTGGTCATCCAGAATCCGAAATCATGACCTTCAAAATAGTTCCGCTTCTAAAAGTATATTAAGAAATTTATTTTATTAAAATTATTTTGACTTAGAATACGACATATCCACCACGAACCATAATATTTTCATTTGATATTATTCTTCTAACTACATACCATAATGATAAGTTTCACATCAAACCATGAAATTTCCATTCTATTTCTCCAATCCTACACATTAAGACCACTAGATGGTCTTTAGAAAACCATGATGTCAAACTACCTAATAAATAAAATAGATATTTGCAACTTCCACAAATGATTATCCAAATTGGATACACCAATTTTTTATTTTAAGACCATGATGTAATCCTCCTCTAAAAATATTGAATCAACTCTAAATTCATTTTATAATGAAAAATAGCCAGCCACCATTAACAAAACCAAACTACAAAAAACCCTAAACCAATAATGATATAATGGAATCTTGGACACATCATAGTTTCCTTTAAAATAGAAAAAAATATATCTTCACTTCCAAACCACTAATAAACTCTCTTATACCACCTCTAAAGCTTAAAAACAAAATAATTTTCTAGTAAAATCTGAGACTCTACTAAAAGAGTACAAAATTTTCAATATACCCTCCTTAAATCATTGTATCCATTCAATAATAAACCTTTATTTATTATAATCATATCTATTCATAATATTAATCATCTATAATAATGAAATATATTTCATCTATATTTCATTTCATTTTTATTTAATAATTATCACATAGTTGAAAAATGAAATATATATATATATATATATATATATATATATATAATTAATTTTAAAAACTTCATGGTTTCCAATTATTGTAAATTTATGTATCACATTATGTGTTCCTTAAAAAATGATTCAACTTTATGTTTTTATTAAAACATGTGATTTCATATATAAAACCATTGTTTTTCTATGACTATTTTCATTAGAACCAAGTAACATTTTTTTATATATTTATAATTTAATTATCTAATTTAATAGTTGTTACATCAATTAAAATAAATATTTAAATGTGACTTCATTACATTAATTAAAACAATTACTTAATTATATCATTTGGAAATAAATTAATATATTCAATGTTGATTTTAACTTAAAGATATCAATTAATTCAATTATTCAGTTAATTATTTTATACCCCCAAGGATTGAAATTTTTATTTTTTAAATATTGAAAATTTATTTTTAAATCTAGATTTTTCGTTAATAAAATTAAATAATTAATGAAATTTCATTTTAGATGTTGCTACTAATATAACAAAAATAATATTACATAAATATATATTAGATGTAATTCGGTATTTCGAAACATGAAATATTAAAAATATAAATACATATTTTTTTATTATTATGTTTTATATCACAAAAAATTCAATTAATTAATATCTATATTATAAAAAATTGAGATGAATATTATCAAAAAAATTGGACTAACAGTTCTTACCAAAAAAATTGAATGATTGTGAGTTGATTTTTAAGATAGGTAATAATTATAGTGTCAATTCTTTTTAATAATTTGTGTCAAAAATATATAATCATTTTCAATCAAAAATATCATTTTATTATTCAAATATATAATTAAAAAATTTTAAAGTATTTATGATTTAAAAATAACAATAAAAAATTACTCTTTAAGGGAATCTTGTTTATTATTTTTATATTCATCTAATTAACAGGACAGTCATGCTTCACGCATGATTTAAAACCATATTATGATGATTTTCATATGTTTTTTTCAAAAAAAATCATATTATCAAAATCATTGAATTAAGTGGAGCATTCTACGAAATAAGTGGGTTTCACCATGATAGGTTCTTGGGTGTTTGTAAATTATAGTGTTGTACATCATGTCATTTCCTGACCTGGATTCATCACAACATGTAATTTAGATAGTGAAACAGTTCATGTGAGGACCAGCATTTAGGATACTTAATTTGGAAATTTTCCATACCTAAGAATAAAAGTATTATCATTATGAATGGTAATCTCTATTTAATATTAGGACTTGGTTAGTTTATGAGTGGGATATTGGTCATGTTAAAATGATGACTTCCATGTCTTGATGGGGGTCAAATAGACATGATTTGAGCCATGAAGGTATTACCCAATGAGATCGTTAGGCCATCATGGGTAATATTGCACCACACTATGACCTTGATTATGATGTCACAATTCTGTATAATTTTGGTAAAGGTGATTCACACTGTGAAAGTAGAACGTCAAACCATGGTGCCTTTATAAATAGGGTTACCAAGCTGGAACTAGGATATGTACTCCATGAGATGTTCTTACTTTATTTCCAATTAGTAATTTTATTTTTCTACTCCTAATGAATTAAATCCTTGTGCAGATCCATCATTCCCTAATTTGTGCATCTCGACTGAGATAGTTATTGGCGTGAAATTCCTTTCCCCTTCCATAGATTCTTGTATGTCCCTTTGATTCTAATTAGAATTTTTAAATGTTAAGTTCGGATTTACCTTTTTTTCTCCTCTCTATGTTTTACCTTCTTTCTCTCAAAGGGTCCTTAGTAGTCAAATCCCAGATTGGGGAGGGGGGGTTGCCTAACTTTTTTATTATTGATGTCCAACATGTATAAATGTTTTTCTTTAGAATATATTATAACTCTATAGAAGGTTCCTCACTATTTTCCCATCATTTAGGTAGGTGTTTTTGTGTAATTCCATTATTTAACATTCCATGAAATTCTTGAGATCTCTTTAACTCATTTCTAACTAAATTATACTTATATGTGACACCCTCATATGATTGTAAAAAAATTCATGGTTTTCAATACTTTTTAAAGTGGTTTTTCAATGGATTTTTTTATATGGAACTAAAATTTTATACAAGCCGATTGTTTGTAAAAATTATTATATTGTTATTTTAAAATTGAGTAGATGAAAAAATAATGCAACACATTTTTTGGACCTGTTTTTATTTATTAATAATGAAACCCATATTTTAGGGATTTATTTTCAATTACAAAGTTTTTTTAAATTTTAAAATAATTTATAATGAATGTTTCAAGTTTGATTTGTCAAAGGAAGGTACAAGAACTTGGAACTACTTGTTGGTTTCATGTGTTGATATTATCCTTTTTATAGGATATGGAATGTATGGAATTATTTTTTATTCTTATACATTTGTGAAAATGGGTTGATTCTTTAGAGGTTGTGGGAGGTGAAATGATATTTATTGTTTATATTTTAACATTTATTGATGTGATGTTCATCTTAATTGATTATTGTATAAGCACTAATTAAATGATTTCATGGTGAACCTGGTCAACTAAGTGACAGATCCATGTTTATGCTACATTATTTTAAATCATTCACCAGCTAGTGTCCCTTGGTGCTATGCTATGACTTGGATAGAGGTATGTCCCACTGTGACTATGATAATGAATCAAGAGCTTATATTTTCCTAGAATGAAACACAATACAACACTAAATTTTATTGAAACTTGTCTAGGATCATGTCATGTTAGGACCTAGTGAGTTTTTCATGATGTTTACCTAATTTTTGATGATGTTATTTTATGGATTCGCATTTCATACATACATTTATACTCTTATTATCATTTTGGTTTATGGATTCATTTTTTTGAATATCACTATTATTTTCATGCTTCTATTGAGATTATAGTATATGTTTCAGAATATATTTACAATCCTTTATGGTTTAATTTGTTTTCTAAATGGGTTTTCAATGCAGTTTTGAATAGTATGATTTCATTTGAAAAATTGAAATTCTTCTTTCATGTATGGTATTTGAGAAATGTTTCGAAATATAAAAAATAAATAATTTTTTTGTTTTTATAAAATCAAAATTTATTATTTCACTGATAAAAGTATTTTAACTGACTAAGTAAATATTCCATTTTATTTTTTATAAAAATAAGTGATGTTAACTTTATGATTAAAGGAATTATATTAGGTTTTATTTATTTTTATTTATGTGTAAAATCTAATTTCAATTATATTTAAAAATATAAATTATCAAATATTTTATAAAAGTAATTGTATAGAAACAAAGATGAAATTATACCTATATTTTTTAGATCAAACACTAAATACATTCCAAAGTGTGTATGTAGATCTCATTTTTTCACTCATATTTCTAAGCTAAGATCTATTGTGTTTATTTGATGATTTTTTCTATTGATGGATGTTTTGGGATGTGGTTACTTACCATCAATCACGTGGATATGTCTTGTGGTATCTCAAGATACTATTTTATTTTTTGTATGCTTATGTATTGGTTATTCTGTCCCTCTCCTTATTTTGGGATTCACTTATATAATATTAATGTATCATAAATTGTTTTTGGTCTTTGAGATATTTATTTACTTATTCCTTTGTGTTATGCTATTTTTTGTAGTTTATAATTATTTTAACCCACTTACTTATATGCATGAATGTCATATTTATACATAGATCATACCAAACTAGTATATGGAGTCTGTGATATAGTTTACATGACTTCAAGGGTGACATAAATCTCACTTGTTCATGTTTTTATTACGTAACACTATTTTCTATCCCATGGGGAAAAACATTTTCAGCATTTTAACGAGCTAACCATAGTTTTATGGTATGTTGACCCAAGTCGGTTCATGAAAATGGTGGTGGGATGGAATTTCTGGTCTAAAAAATCTCATTAGGGACTACGGTTTATGATTTAAAAAAAATTATATTCTTCTATAAATATTTATTTATATATTAGTGTATTTAATTATCTTTAATGTGAGATTGCGTTAGTCATATAAAATATACTTTTTTAATAGATAATTACATGATACTATTATCTCATCTATAAACTCTGGAAAAAATGTTGTCCACTCTAAGAAATAATTTCAACCTAATTAGAATAAATTTATAATTTTTTATTAAAAATGTTAACAAGATGTTATTAAAATTATTTTAATGTTTTACCGTTGGTACATTTCTTTTTTATTTCATTATAATATACATCCAAAAAAATGTTTTTTCATACACATACAAAAGAGTGTCTTTCATGAATATTTATATCAATAAAATTATAATCGTTATAAAGCATCATGTTCACCTCAATAATCATTTTTAATATATATTCATATTCCCTTTTAGTAGTTAAATTTTAATATTATATAAGGGAAACTCAATATTTATAAATATTATACTATAATTTTTAAAAAAAATAATTAGTTGATGAAAAATATAATTTATCTTAATATTCTATAATTGTTTTATTTATAATAAAATATTAACAATAATTACTAATTTTTTTATTTATTTCAAGATTTAAAATAATTTAAAATGATAGGTATGACAATTTCATGTATGTTATTATGATAAAGGACCCTAGTTATTAGTTTTTCATTATTTTTATTACTAGAGGTGTCCTTTAATATAATTAAATTCATGGAATGGTCATTGATAATAATTTTCTATTAAAAATTATGATTATTTAAATAATTATTTTTAAAAAAATCAATTAATTTGAATTAATCAAAAAAATTCAATTTGAACAATTAAAAAAATTACAATTTACACTATGTTACTTGATTTATAATATTTTCATAATAATTAATATATGAAAATATGAATAAATAAAATCTATCAATTAAATAAATATTTATTAAAACACTGGAAATATATGGAGACTCTCTTTTATGATAATTTATAAGATACTAAAATAAAGTTCTTCCCAACACCTAGTTAATATTTTTCACCATGGACCTTCTATCCCAAATGGTTTTAAAATATGTCTATATGTCAGGTAAGGTTCTGCATATTTTAATGTAGTACATGACTCTATGAGAAACAATCTGTACAAATATTCCTAGTTCATAGTACATTATCCATAGTGAATATTATTATAATTCATAAAAAATTTCTTATATCAACATTCACTTCAGTGAATGAGTGAAATAATTTCTAATAAAAGTTTATGATATCAAAAATATTAATGGTGAGTCATTGAACACATGTGAGGAATCACTAATTCCATAGATAAATAAAGTTTATAAATTTTCATATTAATTATTCATTAAAACTAAAACTATAAGGGTGTATTATAGTTTAATTATAGGGTTATACCCATAAAGACCAGGATCCCAAAAACGAAACCCTAGTTTAAAAGTTTGGATGATCAATTGAATGATTTAATGTTAAAGATGAAACTAATTTAACAAAATCTAATTAATGAAAACATATTAATAATTTATATATCCTAGGTCAGGTGAAATAGAATAATCTAAAATATTTAATAGTTAATTATGTTTTTGTAAAAAATATATCTAAAAATATGTTTGTCCATGGTTCTCATTCTCTAATTACTATCTTATATTTTAATGTGGTCAAGTATGTTGATTCATTAAAAACTAGGTGATCGAAACTGTTTTTTAAACATAGAGACTTTGAATCATTATATGATCTTAAATAAATCTATGCAACATTGTTATGAGGGGTTTTATAGGGGATAACACATATCGAAATGTAGGAGAAGAAAAAAATAAAACCAACCTAAACCAAAAGGATCTTTCTTTACTCATTTTATTGAATAATATAAATGAGGTATAATAGAGTACCATTTTCTATATTGATCTAAATTTTCCATGTGAGTTTGATTTAGGCTTAGAAACTAATGGGTTACTAATACTTAGGGTGTCCATATACTATATAAATCTACTAACACTTGATAAGGATCCTCTCCTCTCTGTGGTCTACTAGATCCTTGATATTTTAGTACATTATAGAAAAAACTAAAACATACCATTACATTATTGAAAAAACAATGAGGTGGTCAAGCCTTGTAGTGACTATTTACTTTAATATCCTAAATTCAAAAAAATCTCATAGAATTGACACACTTCAACATTAGGTCATATCATATATAACAATATGTGAAACATTATAAAAAAATACTTTTGTATATCTTTTAAAATTTCATTTAGAAAATATATCATTCATTTTCACAACATAAAAAATCATATGAAAAATTTTATTAAAATACATTAATAACTAATTTCAGATATCTTGTAAAAACACTTTTTGGGTAGCTCTCAAATTTTTATAAATTTGATCATCATTTTAACAACCAAAAATTTTTATCTAATGAGCCTTTGTATCATTGAAAATAATTATGCATTCCCAAATCAATATATTTATGAAAAGAGATAGCTCAAGAAAAGTGTCAACTCTACTAAATATATTAAGGGATCTAGCATGATCACTCTGAAACGCATGTATATCTATACCCATGTCCACAAATTGTACAATATAAAAATACGTATAATCATATAATCCATTTTTCCAAGACATCATGTAACCACATGACATAATTTATGTTAATAATGAATATATACTTTGACATTCTCTAATATTTGAGTAAAAATAGACCACATAGAAAAACACTTCTTGTATCATTCACCCAAATGAGTAAGAATATCACATTATTGGTATCCAAATATTTAATCACATCACATGAGCCTTATATAGGTATGGCCATACACTTCCTCAGTCTATCTCAATTGAGTTCTAAGATGTCATAACTATTATATGATAAGACAAATCCTATCTTGGTTAAGATTAAACCAAAGATATATTCAATGATATACCCAAGAATGCCTGATTAACTCATCCTTGAGGTTAACATGAGAAAGGTATCCAAGAATGAAGGTTCTCGTGCTAGGTATTTTTATAATTCCATGCATGTGGATTTCTTATGAAAAACAAATCCATAGTATACCAATGATATATTTTATAACATTCTATGTGTTATACTTGGTGGGTAATCCCACAAATAAAGCTCCTCTTGTGACCTAGGAGTATAGTTTTTATATTTATACAATGTCATACCCACGCGAAAAATAACATTTCATCACAACCTATAATAATCCATAAAGAACTTAAGTTAGGGATAACTCAAATTATTACTTTTAGTGTTAAATTTTATTTCAGTTCATACAATATATGAAGTCGATATGAAAGAATAATAAAGTTGATATTGACTTCATAATAACATGATATATTTTATATTTTTAATCTCTTTTAATTATAATAATAAATCCATGAAAAATGTCTTTCCTATTAACATCGTATATGTTATACCACCAAAGATATCTTATATTTTCTATGCTTTTAATTTATTTATAACTCATTAAATCTCTAGTAATTTGTAAAACACCACTATATGATGATCAGATAAAACCTCCCACTAAAATACTTTGGAGAGTAACATATATAAGGAAATTTTGTTGGAACAATACTAATACTTTTGAATCGTATTCATAATTTTCGAATCTGTAAACATAGCATTCAAACTCTTCTAATTCACATCATTAAATTATATAATATTAAAAACCTTAGTTGTTTTCTTAGAACTCTTTATATATTCATCATCATCACGTGGAAATTTTCCATTCAATAATTTCCTTTAAATCATTTGGTAATAATATATAACACTTTAAGTTAATTTCTATCTTTACCAAAATTTTATAAAGACTTTTAGGATATAAAGTGACATTTACTTTTAATTTTTATAAGAAAAATATTTTATTTAATGTACATGGACATCTATAAGTCCAAAAATACTGCCATTAGCCTCTTAAAAATATATTCTCTCCAACATATCATGAAAATAAATAAAAAATCCATTTTATGTGAGAAATAAATTTTTTTTACATAATTGGTAATAGTTAAATAATAAATTACTAACATTCATATCTTATATGTTATTCTAAATGTAAAGAACCATTTTCTAAAAAAATATTTTTTCATTTAAATATACCCTTTTAAGGTGGTGAGAACTCTTTCCATTATATTTTCAAAAAAAATAATGAATAAACTATTTTATACTCATTTTATCTTTATATCAATTTCTAAAATTTTATCAAACATGGATCAAACTTTACTATATATATAAAAAATATTATATTTCTTATTGAAAAAAAATCATTATTTACAATGACACCTCTTATCCAATAAGAGGAAGATAAGAAAAAAATTCACTATCTTTATTCTTAAAAAATATAGATTTATTGTAATCTGATGCATGTAACTTATCGAGGTAGTAAAAAATTTATCCATTAGATTAAGTCATACTTAAATAGTTTAGCATGAGCCCTTCATTAATTTTGACCTCTTATAAACATTCACAACATTTTTTAATATAGTTATTATCATATCCCCTTCAAAATAGAATATCTAAATCCTATAACATCAATAACTAGATTATATTATCCATGATATTTCTTGTACCCATTCAATTATTCTATCCAGGTTCATATATAGTTCCCAATATTAATTTTTTGAGTGACTTTTCTAGTTGGTTTCTCAGAAAGGGGTGTCTCTAACAAATAATATTATCCTTCTAACTTAAGAAAAATTCTTATGTTTTTTTATTAGTCTAAGAAACTGATTACTTTTAACTTATAATTTTTCAATATTGATCCAAATTCTTTTTTATGAATATTATTCCATTTTTTCAACAATTAATTATTTTATAATATTATGATCATGTTTTATATTCATTTTAAAAATTATTTTATTAAATGTTCTCCAACTAAACTGATGACCCCTGTTAGAATTAATATCATATCCACTAATGTTTCAAGAAACTTATTTCACTAATAATTAGTTTTATTTATCATTTATCTAATAAATTACATATATATATAGATAATCATTTCGATCATATCATATATAACTCTAGGATGGTTGAGAAAATAACTCTTTATTCTTTTCTATTATATAGATTCACTCAACATTATTCTTATGGTATATTTACCATGGGTTTACTAGCTATGTTTAAACAATATAAAATCCAAAAAACTAAAACTTTATATTGTTACCCATTACTTGATTTCCTTACATAATATGGTCTAGGAGAACCCAAATTTAGCATGACCTACCCAGCTTGATGATTGTGGTTTTGAAGATTGTTTTCTTTGGAGGGAATATTACACTTAGTATTTTAATGTTTATTTAAATATATCTCCATATTATCTCATGTATTAACTTTATATGTATTCATGCTTCCAATACCTTTGTTTTTTAATCATATTTATTCCACTAACTCAATATCATCAAACCATATTGATGTTTAACTATTTACAAAAAATATAGCTTATTTCACTAAACTAAATTAAAAGAAAATTATTTTCACACATGTCCAAATGAATCCTATGTATAAGGTTTATTAAACCCTTTCAAGTAAAGGCTTACTATCATATGAAATCAACAATCATTATAAGAGTAATCATGTAGTGACAATTATCTGAACCCCAAATTTCTTGATAAAGCCTATGTTCCTAGGTAAGGGAGTAGTTCAAACCAAAGTCCTTAAACCTCTAGTAATTTACTCAATATATACCTCAATTCCACTAAAATTATGACTCCTAATATGTATAAACTATAATTAACTTCTTAATTCGAGCTCATAACCTAGTACAATCCAAATCCAAAATAAAAGAAAACTAAATCAATTATCACACCAAGTATGTAACTCCTTGAAATTATGTATGATAATTTAATGATGTGTTCTAACAAATATAAACTAAATTATACATAAAATTCATAATATAAAATTTCTATTAATTAATAATAAATCAAATAATAATACTAAATGAATTAATAGTTCATAAATTGATTAATGAGACTAGAATTTTTTAACAATTCCTAAAATTATAAACACTTTATAATTTAAACATTGATAAATATAACCAATATACTTTTATCACATATAAAATCATCATATTATCATTCATATAGTTTTAATGTGAACTCCTTCCTAATTTAGAAAAATGTTTCATTTGTGAAATAATTTATTATAAATTAATAATAATTTTATAAATTGTGTAACCATTTAAATAAATCCCACATATTAAAAAAAGTTCATAATATAAATATTTTATATTTACCTTTATGATATAATAAATAAATTATTAAAAATTTATTAAAATTTATTTTTACCATATATATGTACTCTAAACCAATATTATATTCATTAAAATGTTTTTGGCTTTTTTAAAGCTCTCATGGTGCAACTCTTATAACAAGAAACAAAATGCATGTTATATAAACTAATCAAAATCCATTTTGGCTTTAATTTATTAAATCCATGTTGTTTTGGGGAGTCTATAAAAAATATGAAGAAAATATTTTGTTATTTTGGATATAACACAATAATGGTCATCTTGGGGTGGTATTTTAGGTTAGGCCAAACCATTTCTGCCAAACCAGTGTTCTTAGCCCCGAAATTTTAGGGTGAAGCTGTTTCACTGGGTCAAGATGTTTTGAGGAAAAACTATTTAACATAACCATGTTTTTTCCGGATAAACCACATAAGTCACGAAATTAAATGTTACAGATATCTATATTACATGTACTTGGATTTTTGGCCACCAAAACATATTGATTGGCTAACTATGGTATAGTCATGTATGAAAATCATACTTTGTTTTCTATGAAAACCCCTACACTTGTTTTTCTTAGAATCTAGTGTGGTCTCATAAATTTTATATTATTAAAAATATATTCAAGAATATTATTTTGTAATATAAATAAACCAAAAAAAAATCGGGGTATTTTATTTGGATATTTCATGGTCCAAGGGGAAATATTTTTTGTAGTTTTCTTTATAAATATCAAATAAATCAAAATATTGATTAAAAATTCTCTAATTCCACTGATGGGTTTTGGATGGTATATAACTTATCCAAAGGGAATAAAAAAAGTAACCAAAACCAACCTAAACCTTACGATATTTCAATAGAAATTTGTTTTAATAATATTAATGAAGAAAAATTCCATACCTTATTCATCGTTGAGTTTTCTTATTCACATGAGTTATTGGTAAATCACTAATAATAAATCAAAATGTTTCTTTTTAATATGGTGTTAATGGGATCAATAAATTTTCTAAAAATTGTTAAGTATCCTCCCCCATCTATGGTAAATTAGAAACTTTATATTATATGTTAAAGAGAATAATATTAAGGGATATGTTTATATGAAACCCTTTATTTGAAGATTTAATCGATTTATATTGGCCACCAAGAACCTCAAATGTTAGGACCATTAATGGTAAATTTCATTAAAATTATCCAAAAAATTTAAACTTGAAGCAATATGTTGAATCATTATATTGATTGGTTAAGATTTAAATAGAATTTAAATATATTAAAACTTCTCAAATTTACTATCATGTGATAAATAATTGAGTATATTAGTAATTTGAGATGAAATTTATTGAGTCCCACTTGTTATTTTATAATGTGATAATTTCATGCATAGAACCTTGACATAATGACTTTAATTATTCCTTGTAGAACCCAAAAAATGCCATGGTATACTCCAAAACCACTATGTTTGTTCAAGGACTTTTAGTTCATATTTCCATAAGGACATACAATAAAAATAATTCCTCAATACACATGAAAATGGGGATGATTATTAAAAGAATTATTGAAAGTAAAAAATACAACTCAAAAACCCAATGAAAAATAAAAAGAACCTAAATACTCAATCACCCTTTCTTATAAATCTCTACACTAAGTATTTACACACTCATGTATTCAAAGAAAACTAATCTTTAATCCATGTTAGTCATGAGGGATATTCCAAAAATCATAATAATGAAAAACTATGGGTGTTTTTGACTTAAAAAATCTTTAAAAATACTCTATAAAGTAATTAATCTAGTGATATTGATATACCCATACTTTAAGTCAAAATAGTTATTTTTTATAGAGAAATAACATCCATATATCTTATTATATCTCTTGTATCTAAATTCCTTTAATTTAGAATCCCAATCCAAATAATTTTTTTTTAAAAATTTAGTGGGATCCATTAAATATCTATCCAAAATATATATATAGTTTTATAAATTTATGGAGGTTCTATATCATTGAATATTCTATAATTTCAAAGAAAATGACTAACCAGATCTCACTACAGCGTAGAACCTCCCAATTCTCTTCATATATAAGAAACACTAAAAAATTGGACATGTAAAAATCATAAAAAACACATATGGGTTTATATTATATATCTCAACTATGAATAGTCCTTGTATATAGAAATTTTCATACTAAGATCAACCATGACATGTACACTATGACATAATAGCCCCCATGGTCTTCCAAAAAACCCTTATCTCTCATGACTTGTGCTTTCAATCCTATTTAACCCACTATTTTTAACTCCAGTATGACTACATCATGGTATTCTCAGTTCCATGACACAATGGAATTAACTTTTATTTAATTTTTTTTAAACACATATAAACTCTATCTTAAGCTTAATTATGTAATATAGAACAATAAAAACACAGTAAATTGGGGAATATTCACCCATTAATTGATAAAATTATTAATGAAAAAGGAAGCAAAACTTTAGTTATCAAATTCTCCCATGATAAATCTATTTTTTGTTCTAAATCATATATTTCAACATTATCAAAAATAAAACTCATCATATCCAAGATTTTAATAGAAAAATAAAAAATATCAATTGATTATCAATGAAGAATAAACTTACAAGAATCATATAAAAACATATTTATAACTGCTCACTTTTTAAGAAAACCAATCAACTGTATATTTTACTTATGTTCTTAAATAAATTAAAATTACTCTACCTTACATTTAAATCATTAAACTTATCTATAATATTAAATCATTATTTTGATATACATTACTGAAAAATTATTTCACTCATCACCCAATATCATTTCATTGCAGTTATTCTCAATCGCATGTATAATAAATCCACTAGTAATCTTGAATGTTATTTAAATCTATAATTTATAAATCAAACCATACAAATCAAGATAAAATTTAAATTTTTTTTCTAACATTCAAGGATGGTGTGTCAGGTTGTAAAAAATAAAATCAATTCTCTAAAAGAAGGATTAATTCATATAATGTAATTCTTGAATATCAGTTGAGTATAAAAAATACCTTCCCCTATCATTCCTTTATAAAATAAATCATCCCCAATCCATTTTCTCTTCTTTTTTATCATAATATTGTAAACCAGTACATTGAAATAAATGATGAATTTCCTATTTTTCAATATTATCTTTTTCTATATTAGTTTGTTTCAAACAATCGAGGAACTCTATAAGAACATTAAAAAAAATACAAACTTTTCAAAATAATCAAGAGTAAATTATCCACATTTGTTTTGTTTCAAGATATAAAAATAGATAATATCATAAAATTAAGTTAAATTCTCTTTTTATAGTCAACTAGAATTATGGAATAATTCCAAATAATAAATATATGAATGATAAATTATCTTATATTATGAATTCTTATAAATAAAGTATTGTTATCTATAGGCTTAATAAAAAATTAAATGTAGGTCAGGTATCAAAGAATAAAGTTTTGTGAAAATAAATTAACATGGCCTCAATAATCATAATTTGATTTAAATTCTTCATGTTTCAAAAAATATTAAATACTAAGTTCTTATAGTGATGTATATACTATGAATCTCTCATGAAATATGGTACTAAAGTAAAAATAGTTTAGAATACCTCTCTGTAATAAAAATTTTAATATTAGTCAATTATTTATGTAATGAATATCAATCCATAAATGGAACTAAAAATTTGAATATAAAGTTATATAATTATATTGAAATTTTCATTTACATAAATCAATTAATATTCTAAAATCATGATTTATAAAATTAATATTATCCTATTTATATGTACTCATCAACCCATTGTTTTATTCAATAAAATTTATGAAAGATAACACTTAAAACATGGTATAATGGTATTTATGAGAAACACGTTGTACTGTAGAAAAAAATCATTAAATTAATGTGCCTTATGAAATTTATTTAGAAATATATAGGGAATGTAAAAATTTAATGAAAGTAGAATAAAAAACATTTATCTATTGAATGTATTTTACTTTTTATCTTCTATATTATTCCTTCCTCTAT
Source organism: Viscum album (assembly GCA_963277665.1). NCBI lineage: Eukaryota > Viridiplantae > Streptophyta > Magnoliopsida > Santalales > Viscaceae > Viscum > Viscum album. Next base: position 387,197,118 of record OY728141.1, on the reverse strand, counting down.
CATCATAATGGGCCTAAAAATTCAAAATACATAATTAAAAGTGAAATGTCCATTCTATTGATGATAAAAAATATATTTATGGTAAAATTATGCATCCTAAACTAAATTCATTAAATGAATTCTAAAAAATGGTTCCTAATAATAATAAAAATCTAAATTTTCCAATCATAAGTGATATTTTTGAAGTCTTTTAGCTTGATATGAACTCATGATTAAAGAGGTTAAATGTTTGGAAATAAGTTATCAAATCTAGATCAATTAATAATATATACTAATATCCCCCCATATAGTTGGGTCATATTACTTTCAAATAATTACTCATTACTCTTACTTGAGTTAGTATTTTTTTCAATTTTATGTGAAAAATCCACCAATATTTAACTAATCTAGAAAAGTATAATTCTACTTCATGAATAAACTGAACTTATTAGCCCTATTTTATCTTGTTATTCAAAATATAATTTCCAGAATCCTCAATCCTATCAATATAACATATCTTCTACTTATTTTTATATATTTCACCCTTGTATTTGTTCCTTGAGATAGACCATCCTTTCCTCTTATCTATGTTTGAAATATACTCAATTTCAAGCCCAATTTCCCCACTTAAACCCACATATTATTTATCAAAATATTTTATCACCCTATGAATATTGAACTTTATGTGATCCCCAAAAAATCTAAAATAAAAATATACACTTAAAAAATTAATTAAGTCCCTTTTTATGGTTAAAATGATCTTATAAATATAATGGGTACTTTATCTAAATCAATTTTAAGAAAAGTAAAATCTACAAAAAATAAAATTTATCCAAACGATAACAATATCCTTTATAAAACCATTGGTATATCTCACTATTATGTTCATAAATTTAAGTGAAACCTTTATGGGATTCATCTCCTTTAATTCAAAGATTTTTAATTTTTTTAATGAAATTATGTTCACAATCACACATAAATCACTCAAACATATTCCAAATTCATAAGATAAAATATTAATAGAAAATGAAAAATTCATAGATATTAATTTTTCTTTAATATAATCCTAGATACCATAATCAAAAATCATCTTTTGTATTGTATTTTTCCCATATACTTAGGATTTATATTTTTTGAAACCAACTCATTCACCAACATCTCATATATGCCCATGTTCACTAGAGCTCCTATAAAGGGGACGTCAATACAAAGCCTCTTGAAAGTTTCTGGGAACATAATTCTTTTTTTATTGATTTTACATCTCTTAAAAATTTATAGGAAAGGTAGTGGTGGTTCATAAGGTAGAGGGTTTTCTTTTTTAACTTCTTGTTCATCTTATTTGTCCTACTCATTCCTTATGTCCTTATGTTAACATTATTTTTATCCCTACTTCTCTTGTTATATCCTTCTTGTTTTATCATTCTTATACATGTTTTATCTACTTTTTAAGGATATAAATTTCAATATACCCTTTAATATATCTCATTGTCACATGTAAGATATAATACCTGAGATTATATAATAGTAAATAAAACTTTCATCACAATATAGTTTCATAATGAAAAAATTATTTATTCATCATAATAGTTCAACTAATATTGATACACCAAAAACACAAGGTAATTTAATTTATATCATAAGTTTAAAATAGTTCCATAAATCATATAAAAATGTGTGGAAACACCATAATGTTTTACTTTGGTGGATCATACTTGAAAAATAATAGAATTTATATGATATACATTGTTATTAAAAAGAAAACAATAAACATTGAAATCAACATGGTGAAAGAGCTTAGAGAAAAAAATGAAGAGATTAAGATGTTGGTGTATATATAAGGATCAATATGAATGTTGGTCAATATGAACACTATGAATTATAACTATTTTTTAATATGAACATTTGGAATTATGATCGTTGTTCAATATAACCACAGATCAACATAATCATTGGTGGTGTAGCAATAAAGAACAGACCATTAGGATTAGTCTATATTAATAGTAACAGTGAAAGTTAATTATCATTGAATGAAGGAAATGTGACTATGATCAACGGGAACATCTATTACGAAGTTCACTAATTATATCAAGGGAAATAGGTAGCATCACTAGGGTTTTCCCTTGATCATACACAAGTTGGACTCCAACAAGTGAATTCGTAGCAAAACTGTCTACAAGAGAAATTCAAGTTAGTGAATATCACCACCCAATAAATATTTTCCAAAATACCGCATTAAAGTTCCACTATTATACACCTCACCCATAGGGAATATTCTACAGTGATTATATGTTATTTATCTAGGTTTTGAGTTACATTATAATGTAAATTATTTAAGAAATTAAAAGAAAGTTTACACTTATACATTATTTTTTATGAAAGTATCAACCTGACATAAAAGATATAATGTAGGTAGTTATATAATGTTTTTGATCAGAAATATTTAATATTTGGTATCAGGAAATTGAAATAAGACATGAGGTGAAATTTGGTAAATTTTTATTAAAATATTAAAATAATATAAATAATTCAGAATAATATAAAATAAAGTAAAATATATATATATAAAATCATATTTCTATTATCATGAGTCATTTCAAAAAAGGAAGTTCTATTTTTATATATTTGTAACTAAAAACTCTATTGGATTATTAATAAAGGTAGTTGAGAAAAATGGTTATAGTGGGGCACTAAATAAAATTGGAATAATAAAATAATTAATAAATTAATCAATGTAATTCAACTCAACACAACTATAAATACCCTCCCCTCCTGTCATTCTTACCAATTCCCTCTTAATTTATCTCTCATGGAGTATCTACCCTTGTTTTTTCTTTATTCATGAGTATTTTTCTTGGATATAAGTTTAGGTTTCAAACTAAGAATATCAAGAGAGGTAAGGGTTCCTATTTCTCTATCATCATTTCCTATTTAAATTTTATTATTTGTAATCTATTTTTGTAACTTCCATTTTATATAATTACATTATATTTATCCATGTTATTATGTCCCCTTTGATTAATTATCAATGTTACATTACCCATACCCCTTACTTTATCCCCTTTTGGTAATCTGATACCATGTTGAAGTAGGGCTTTCTTTTCTCTCTCTTTAAAATTTCTATTTATATTAAAAATAGTGTATCCTTTTTAATCCTCTAGTTATTATCCCATTATTGTGTTAATTAAAAATTATATTACACTTTTAATACATCTGACCCATTTGATCATTCCTTTCACTAATATTACTCCCAATTAATGAGTCATTACAATGCTTAAACCTCCTCATTACCAAAGTAATCATATACTTTAGTTGATTAAAAAGTGTGTAATTTTCTAATAAAATATATCCCTATCTAGATATTAAAAGTGGATATGGTCTTAGATTATATTTATCTATGGTTAATATCTTCGTAAATATTCATTATATTATATCTTTATAATCATCCTAGTGTATGGTGAAGGATCTATTACTACACACCTGGTTCGACATTCTAGAGGGATATTCTATAGATAAATATTCTATATTTTATAAAACAAAATATTGAATTTATATGGTATTTTATACTTTATGTGTTTCTTTGGCCTCTAAATACTAAAAATATAATTTCTAAAACACATTTATAATACTTAATCTTGATAAGTACCTATTAGAAATTATTTCATATAAATCACGTGTTTTGTGTAATTTTTGAAAATAATTAATCGCTAATTATTCCTTATATATTTTTATGGAATCAACTTAGACCTAATTATTAATTAATTTACTGGGAAAATATATTTATGACACCTATAATCTATTATTCTGTAAGGGAATATCATGTATGATAAGTTCCACAGGGAAAATGGTCCATGTACTTCAGTGTTGTCTAGCCTTGAACATTATTCCATGTATATTCTATAATAATTTGGTATATGATGGAATAAATTATAATTTTATCTAAGGGATTGGGCTCAGAATTAGGTATCCCACCACATAATTGGTAGATAACATGATATAACTAAGATAGGGTAATGGTAACATCCTTACCCTTTTTGTATAATATCTTGTAACAGGTCCTTGATGATTTTTTTATGATATACAAAATTTTGAAATTCCATATTTCATATTATGTTAGTGATCTACATGATTATTCATTTCTATTTCTTCCATGGATTACACATATGTGTTCACTATTATGGATTCAATTGTACTTAGGATGTTTCTTATGCCATATTTATCCTTTATTAGCTTCCACTATATATTTTTACTTTCTTAAAATCAAATCTCACTACCTTTACTTTGAATTCCCTTTTCTTCTTGTAATTAAGTGGAAAATATGATAGAAAAATGATAGTGTTTTCAAATAAAGACATGTATTTTTATGTTCTAATGTTGAAATATACTGTATCTAGTTTATTAAGGACTAATAAACCTTGATCCTTGGATTGTAATATCATATACTCTATTTTCCATGTAATAAAAAACTCACCAGATTAGGGAAACTAGGGTTGGGGGAATTACAGTTGGTATCATATGAATTCTTATTAGAAACATTAGGAACCAGATTTAGGAAAAAAAATAGGTGGAGAATATCTATTTTACCACTAGAAAAATTCTAGATATTATTATATAATATTTTTTAATAGTATCCTATATAATTCATTTTATATTTTTACTAATAAACCTTTAAAATTATTGTTAGATAATTTTAATAGATATAGAATCAAAAATTAGGACAAAACCCATAAAAATGTAATGACTGTATGAATAATCAGCATAATGGAGTTAATATTTTTTCGTATAAAATTATGACTGTTCTAGAAAAATTAACTCTATATATAATAAATAAACTTTTCTATATGGATAAACAATTTTCCCCTCCATAGGGATCAACCATATTGGATCATTTTCTATCACAACAACCTTACCCTTTTAGTGGCACCACTAATCCAATGGACGTAGAATAATGGATTAAGTTTCTTGAGAATATATTTTTGGAATTAGGATGCTATGAGAGGGATAAATTAATTATGTATATGTATTATATAAGAGGTTATTTTGAACAATGGTGGTATGTAATTCAAAATACTTAGGAAGAAGAGTAGATTGATAACATGGAACGGAAAAGAATCAAAATGATTTTTCTATAAAAATATTTTCCTCAAGAAAAACATGTATATATTGAAATAAAATTATTAAACCCAATATATAAATAATAAGATATGGTTGCTGAGTATGAGGCCAATTTTATAGGTTTATCAAGGTAAGTTTTGAATTATCTAATCCTTAAAGAATAAATGTTCGCTTCTTTGATAGATTAAATATCAATCTTCAAAGGTCAATGTTATCTCAAAATTTATCAACATATGACGAGATAGTAAAATGTTTTATCAATAATGATAATTATTTTTCTAGATCATTTACATTGAGTGGGATGTAGGAGAATAATAAGATGACTAAGAACTGTTTTCAATGTAATTATACAAATAAAAATAAGAGAAGGGTATATTTTTTAACATACAATAATTATGAGAAGATAAATTGTAGATCTTGATTAAAAGGATTGGGAGTTTACTATATGTATGGAGATAAAGGAAATAATTTCTTCAATGAAATGTAAATACAAAATAAACCAATTTAAAATTATTCAACTATAATGTAATGGTGAATTGCTCTAATAAATTCCCTAAGATCTAAGGGAATCCTACAAAGAATAGGGCAATGGATCATGGTCGTTCCTTTTCCATAAAAATAGTTAAAGTTAAAGCTATAAATAATGTGATAGAAGGTACTTTGATTATACATTAAAATTTATCCAATACATTGTTTGATTCTACATTAATACATTCATTTATATTTTGTATTCAGTCACCCCCTACTACACTAAGGATTGATTTATTTCATAGAGTGCCAAGTGGTGTAGTGATTGAAAGCAAGGAAAACTTGTAATTTCAAATTAGGATTCATGGATTTTTTATCATAGAAAATATAAGAATAATACCTTTTGTGTATTCCTTTTGTAATCTTAGAGATCAATTGGATCTCTAATTTTGAATAAATAATGAGAAAGAAGTTATAATTAGTGAGGAAAGTAAGGAATTGCTTATTTTTCAAGGATATGTGTCATTACATGAAACATGTCTTGAAAAACCCCTAATAGCTCTATATATTGAAATTATTGAGTATAAAATGGATATAATTAAATATGTTATGGTTAAGGGATTATGGAGAATATAAGAGGTGCCATTTGTGTGAGAAAATATTTATGTATTTCTAAAGGAATTACATGGATTACCCCATAATAGACAAGTTTAATTCTCTATTTATCTCATACCAGAGGAAAAACTAGTATATAATTTACCATATAGTATGTCTTTAATGGATTTAGTTAAGTTGAGAAAGAAAATATAGGACTTATGTTACAAATTTTTCACTCATCCAAGTTTTTCACCATGAGGAGCACTTGTTTTGTTTTTAAAGAAGAAGGACGGGACAATGAAATTATGCGTAGATTATAAATAAATATATATAATTAATATAATGAAAGAGTATTTATTTCCTCATATAGATTAGATCTTTGATCAACTTCGATTGGCTCATTTTTTTCAAACATTGATCTTTGTTTTGGATACCATCAGTTAAAAGTTTTTGAGGATATTACAAAAAACAACATTTTTTATGAGGTATAGTGATTATGAGTTTACAACAATTCTATTTAGGTTAAAAAATTGTCACTCTATTTTTATAGACGTGATGAACAGTGTAATCAAAGACAAAATTGATAAGTTTTTTGTGGTATTTGTTGATGATGTCATTATATACTATAAAAGTAATGAGTTGTATGATAATCATTCACTAATTATTATTGAGGTGTTGATTGTAAAATATTTATATGGAAAATTTAGTAAATTTGAATTTTAGATTCAACAAGTTGCTTTCCTTAGTCATATTTTTTCTGAGGATCGTACACTTTTTGACCCTTTAAAGATGAAATATATTTATAAATTGCCAAGTCACAATAAAAAAATAGAAATATGACGTTTTATTGGATTAGTGGGATACTATATATGATTTTTTGAATACTTTAATCGAATGGATAATCCATTATCCAAGTTAACACATAAGGGGTTTAAGTACATATGAAAAAAGGAATAAAAAAATAGTTTTCAATAATTAAAAAGGATTTTTGTGAATGCTTCTATATTGAATCTTCCATCTGGTAAAGAAGGATTTTTTATTTACAATGATGCATCAAAGACAGAACAAAGATGTGTTCTAATAAAAAAAATGATATAGTTGTGGGCTACGCATCCAGGCAATTGAAACCTCATGTGTTTAACTATACAACTCAAAATTGGTAATTGGAGTTAGTAAATATTTCTCTAAATATTTGGAGACATTATCTTTACATAGTGATAATTGATATATATATATAAATAATAAAAGTTTGAAAAATAGCATTACTCAGAAAGATATTAATATTCGGAAATGAAAATGGTTAGAAATTCAAAAATATAATGAATTGTATATCCATTATCCTCCATAGAAGTATAATAAGGTGTAATATTCACTAATTAGAAAATACCATGGTACGTTAACCATGTTGAGGGTAAAGAAATATCCAATTATAAAAAACCTAGTAAAGATAGACCTGAGTATTATAATGGAAGGTGAAAATAATTATTATTCCAACCAATCACCAAATAATATTTATTAAAAAGGATTCATAAAAAATTAATATGGTTATATATCCCTACAAAAGATAATGTAATAGGTAATGAAATGGAAATTAGTTGAGTTCAACATCAGTGAAGATGGAGTTTTGTGGTTTGGAAAGAGGTTATGTGCTCTATCTATACTGGAGTTAAAGAAGGATATTTTGGATGAGGTACATAACTTAAACTTATATAAATTATCTCTATTTAGATCTACTATAGGTATATCTAAGATCACTTTATGTGGGGAAATATAAGGATAAAAATTATAGATTATACCATAATATAATGAGTATAATACTAGGTGAATGCCGAAAGACATTTTCCTAAAGGAGTAACGTATCCTCTACCTATGACAGAATAGAAGTGTGACAATATTAAAATGGATATCATTGTTATTCCTAAGAAATATAAGGGGAATGATTCTATATGGATCATTATTGATCATCTTACCATGTCAGTACATTTTCTAATTAGTTCAGAATATTTTTCTATAGACTATCTTTAAAGGTTGTGTATAAATGATGTTGTGAAACATTATGAAGCACCCCTATAAATATTTTATGATTGTCACCCAAGATTCACATAAACATTTAAATGGAATATCTATAAGGATTTACATGTAGAGTTTAATATTAGAAAGATATAACAACCACAATGAAATGGTTAGTCATAATTGAATATCCAAACATTGAAGGACATGTTATGGTTTCTCTCTCATGACTTCTAGGAAAGTTATGATCTATATTTACTTCCTGTAATATTTTCCTAAAATATCAGTTACCACACTAAAATTAAGATGGAACTATATGAAACCTTTTATGGAAAGATAACTCAAACTCTAAAATGATGGTATGAAGTTAGATAAAAAATATTTTAGGTCTAGAACTTGTGGGAAAAACTGAGAAGGAAAGATCCATCTTGAATCATATCAAAGGAGCCCAAAGTAGACATAAACGTTATGCTGAAAATTGATGGAATGGTATAGAATTAAAAGTGGGACACAATTTATTCTTGAAGATATATCTATAGAATGGGGTTATGAGATTTTCAAAGAAAGTGAATTTGAGTCCAAGATATATTGGGCTATTTGAAATATTAGAGTAGATGTGAGTGGTGGCATATTGTTTGTACATACCACCAAACCTATATTATGTTCATGGTGTATTATATATATCACTTATAAAGAAATATAATATATAGCCTACTAATATTCTAAAAGTTGATCATGATTAATTTGATATATACTTATCATATGAGAAATATTATACTTAGATTCTTAATATAAGGGAGCAAGTGCTGCAAAATAGAACTACTGATTCCGTGAAGGTTATTTGGAGGAATTATCTTATAGAAGAGGAATCCTAGGAGTTAGAGTAATATTTGATAAATTATTATCTACATATATTTATAGATTGATTTACACTTTCTAGGATGAAATTTTTTTAACGAATGTTATTTATTACCCAAGATTATGAAATAATAAATATACATTTTGTGATAAGATTGTTTTATAATGCACGCTATATTATTTCATCATAATAGTATAACATATATTTAAAAAATAAAAACACCAAGTATTTAAATTTATAACAGAATATAAAATATATACAATAAAGAATGTAATAATGAAAATAATAAAAATAAAAAGAAGAAAATAAAAAGAATATGATATGTGTTTCTATTAAGAAGAAAATAATAAAAATTTAAATTGACATGGTGTAAGAATATAGAGAATGTTATGAAAGGATTTATAAGTTTGTTTATATATAAGGATCAATATCACCATTGGTCAATATAACCATTAGAAATTATGAAAATTTCTCAATATAACCATTTGGAATTATGATTATTGGTCAATATGATTATTAGTGGTATAGAAATTAAGAAAAACACAATAGTAGTAGTTCGTGATAAGGGTAATGATGAAAGTTTATTATCATATAATAGTGTAAATATGGATTAAACCAGTCAAAAAATCCCTTGTTATGTTTATTTATCAAATATTGGGTAGGAGGTAGCATCCCTAGGGTTTGTCCTTGACTAAACCCATGTATAACTCCAATAAGTGAAGTTGGAGTGAAATTTCTCGTGAGAGAAGTTCATGTTAGCAGAGATCACCACTTGATCAATGCTGAATAAAACAGCCCATGAAATTAACTCTATTTTATTACTTACCCTTAGGGATATGATAGACTGATTATAGGTTATGTATCTGGTGGTTGAGTTGTGTTATACTTTAAATTCATTAAGAAATTAAAATCATGCTTACTCTTATACGTTATTTTTGATGAATGTATCAACCTAAAAATAAAAGGTATAATGTAGGTAATTAAAGAATGAATTTTATAAAATAGATTGCACATATATAATCTACACATAAATATTATACTTGTGGTGATTTTTTTAAATTTTTTATTAAAATAGTAAAATACATTAAAAATGGTAGAATGTGGTAAAATATGATAAATACAGTATATATGCCATCATATTTATGTAAAAATACTATTTTTTTCCCAAATAAGTTTTATTTCACTATTTTTTCACTAAAACACTATTGGGTCATTAAGGGTGGTAGTGTAGCACAATGGTTATACTAGGGAACTAAAGAAAAGTGGAATAATAAAATAATTAATAAATTATTCTATGAAATTCCACTCACCACAACTATAAATAACCACCCCTACTCTCATTATCCTCAATAAATTATAAATTCACTCTTAATTTGTTTCCCAATTAGTCTCTCCCGTATCTGTCTTATAATTATTAAAGAGATTGATCAATGTTCTTATTTCTCTCTCATCATTTACAATTTCAATTTCCTTATTTTTAATATCTTTTAAACATCCATTTTATATATTTATTTTCTATGTATAAATGTTATTATTGCCCATTTGATCAATTGGAAATATCATAATACCCTTACGGTTAACTTTATATCATTTTTGTTAGACGTTTCTATATCGAAGTAAGGGTTTATTTTCTATATCTTTTCAATTTCTATTTACATTACCATTGACATATCCTATTTAATACAAAATTTAGTATCCCATTATTATGTTGATTACATTATATGTTCCATCATTAATACATCTACCCATGTGATCATTACTTTCACTCACCTTATGACCATTTCATAATATATTACAATGTATAAACCTCATCATGGCCATATAAATCTTATACATTGGTTAAGTAAAAAGTGTGTACTTTTAAAAGAAAATAAATCCATGTTAGGATACTACAGATTTATTTAGTAATAACCCTAAAAATATTTGGTTGGGTTTGTCCTAGTCATCATCCTAGTGCATGGAAATTGGGCCCTTACTGTGCACTTGGTTTGATACTTACAGGGGATATGCTATGGATAACTATCATCCATTTTATATTCCAAAATATATAATTTATATAGTGACATGTAATTTATGTGTTTATCTGGCCTCCTACCATTCCAAATAAAATTTTATAAACTCATTAAAAAATATCTACCTTAATAATATCTACAAATAACTTATTGTGGGTAATTTTGAAAATTATGAATCCCTAATTATTATTTATAGTTTTTTAGGTAATTCAAGTAAAAATTATTATTAATTAATTAACTTGGGAAATTTATTTATGACTCGTATAGTATATTATTCGAGATGGGATAATCATGTGTGATATGTTCAATTTGGAAAATGTTCCATGTATTTCAATATTGTTCACCCTTGAACATTATGTCATGTATATCCAATATTTATTTTGTATGTGATATAATTCTTTGGAATTTTATGTGATGGTTGGGCCCCCAAATTATATATCCCCTTAGTGAAATGGTAGGCCACATGATATAACTAAGATAGTATAATTAAAGAATACTTACCCTTTATGTATAATGTCATGGAATAAGGCCTTGATGGTGTAATTATGATGTCCAAAATTATCTAATTCTATATTTCAGATTATATTTATGATTCATGTGATATTGAATTTATCTTTAGTCCATGGATCACACTTGTGTATTCATTATTATGGCTTTAATTATACTCTTGATGTTTCATATTCAATATTTATCCATTATTATATTCCATTGGGCATTTTTTTTACTAAGCATATAATCCCACCACCTTTACTTTGTTTTCCCATTTCTTTAATTGATGAAGTGGAATAATATTATTGAACTAGGATAGGGTTGTGGAAAAATATTGGTACCTTTATGATCTATAGTATTAATGTAATTTATCTAGTTTCTTAAGGACTACTAAACCTTTATAAAAATATTTTAACATCATTTAATATATTTTAATCTAATAAATAACCCACAAACTCTAGAAACTTGAGGTTGGTGACATTATAAAAGCTCTCTTTTCGACCACCCTATGAATTATTTTACAAATTTTCTGAAATGGAATCCAAATTTCTTATTTTAACTCCTGTTTTTCATGAATTTCACCATTGTCTCCTCTAATGGATGAATTTTACTTTGAAATGATAGTACTTGTTATTGTTGGAACCCAAATTATCCTCCATGTAGTTTAAATCCTTTATTTTGTTTCCTCCATTATTGATATTTTTTTGTTGATTAGTATATATATATATATATATATATATATATATTATGTTCTTTAGGGTAAAATTACAATAAAACACACACACATAGGATGGAAATTCATGTTATATCCCCCAAAGGTATAGCCTACCCATAATGACCTTATTCAGATATATTTACTATATATAGGTTCATGGAACCCCTAATATATGACCATTAAATCCCAAGAGTATGTCTCAAAGGCCCCGATGATATGTCAAATTTTTTATTGGCTTCCCCTGATCTATTCACCCTACAACCACCTTTTTATTGACTTCCCCTGATCTATCACCAGGTGACCCTCCATCATCATATTATGCCACCCCTCCAGCACAAGAGGTTAACAATGGTGTGTTCCCTCTTTCTTATGTAAACTTTTTACTATCTCACATATAGTCTATGATCATAGGTTATACCCCCATATTTGTTGTCGATGATAGGATGATGTCCCTCTAAGAGTTCACTCACCATCGGTGTTCCTCCTCTTCACATCATCTACATTTTCCTCTTCATAGCCTACCATCACCACCCCATGAATTCATGCATGGGACCACCATCATTTTATCAAACTATTAATCCCATAATAAGGATGCCAAAACAACTATTACCAAGTTTTTTCTGGGACCAAATCACATTGTTTCTAAGAATTGATCTCTAAATTCAAAGATATAAGGGTTTTGGTTGAACCAATCAACCACAATAAAAGAAAATTAAAATAAATATACTTTATATCTTCAATGTACATAGCTTGGCATTAGATGATATCCATCATCATGTCTATCTTCCTCATCAAGGTTTTCAAATTATACAATCATCCATTAATTTAATTCTACCATATAAACTCTTTACCTTTAAATATATTTTATTTTCTATGGAAAAATATTTCTAGATATTTCATCCAATAAATTGGTTCCTAATCTATGAAATTTAATCCTCAAAAAATATCTAGTGGAAAAATCTATGACGAACCTATTTATTTGAGAAAAACCATTATATAATGTATAAATTAGAAACACAATATCTAAACCATGATAAGAAAACTTTATTAACAAGTCCTAAAACTATAAACTATGTTGTTATTCATTATTAAATTGATTTCGAATTAAAATATCGAGATGAAGATTAATTTATTTTTAACTAGTAAATAATAACGTAAGGAAATATCATTCCATATCATATCATATTTTTATGGAATGAGTTTATAAGATTTTAATACATTATTTATATTTGTCTATTAAATAAAATTTAAACAAATTAAATCATATTGCATCATCTAAAAACTTATTAAACTAAAAAGTGTCACAAATATCAAGAAAAATTCCAAATTATGTATTTAGAAATTCATATATTCTAATAACGAATTGAATAGAGTTTCAGATCATTTGAATGATCACTAAATTTCTCTGGAATTGATTCACAATAATTATTGACATGATATTTCTTATTTTTACCCCTAAACATAAATGTAGACCATACGCCGTTAAATTATTTTACCTAATTTTTCCTCTTTTCATAACTAAATCTTTATTATGAACTCAATATACATAGAAATTTCATTCTTATTTCATATTATTTCTCAATCTCCTCTCTAACTGGAAATAATACTTCTGTATTTTCTTCCCTTTTACATAAACTTTATTCTATGTCAAGTACTTTTGTGTCAATAATATATAATACGAAAATAACAACATGATCACACCAAGTATAACAAAAGGAATAAAAATAAAAAATATAAATAGGAAAATAAAATAATTGTATTAATCTATTTAACATATGTTTTTACTAAGTTTACCGGACCCGGTTAATGGTTTCAATAATAATAAATTCCAAGGTGGAATTATTAATTTCTAGGGGGAATCAAGTTTAGAAATTTATATATTAACTTATCTGTAAAAATAAAACTAAAATGTAATTGTATAGTTTAATTCCATTATTAACCCCCTAGGGATAAAAAATATTTTCATGAAACCTTATTTTAAATTTTAGATGATAAGTTGAATGATTGAAATTTAAGGATAAAACTACTTTATATGACTATGAAAAATGAGAGAATTTTGAGAATTTTTATTTATAGGGTAATAACAGAAAAGATAAATATAAAATATTTAATCAATAGTTATGTTGTTAGATTTTATATAAAACATCCTTGGTTTTGGAATTTGATCACTAATTACTACAATCCTATTCTCTTATAGTCAAGTACTTTGATTTATTTATTTTCTAGGTGACCTAAAACCATGTTTAAATATTAAATCTATAACTTATTATATTATCAAGAAATAATATAATCAACTAGTTCATGAACTAAATGTTATTCTTTTATAAACATTGATATGATCATGCTTACTGAAAGGATAAATGGGATAAAATAATTATTGAATGAAAAAACCAATCACAGACCACCATTGAATTTTTTTTCTTCAATATTATATCATCCTACATTTTAGATCTTATCACTATCTACCCCCACATGCTTTCTGAGCAACAAAATCTCTGATCCATTCTAGGCATATGAGAGATTCCAAAAATCCTAGCTATGAAAAACAATAGGTATGTTAACCACCTATAATAATTTAAAGTACTTTAGTGATAGATTTATCTTGTGATCCATAGATATTATTCCTCTAGGACAAGCAAGTCTCTATATACCTACACTTCTACGTCTATTTCTAAAAACACATACTTTTAAAAATTAACTTACATACAAAGTGAGATAATCCAAGATAAACAAGAACACAATTAATATTACTGTTATCTCTCATAATAATCACAAAAAACACAAAGAAACTATTAGTTTAGTTTATTTGTGTGTAATAACATAATAAAAATATTTTATAAAAGATGTGAACATTTCTCCATAATCTAGTCATACTATACTATCTTTTATACTTCTCATAGTTTATGCTCATCATCATAAATTGGGAAATGAAAAAATAACAAAGGGGGAAACATATTCTTACTAGGGTAAACATAACCGATAAAAATCAAATATCATAAGTGAGAATAACATGAGAATATGGGTATAGTTAGGATACAATATAATTTTATAAAAAATAGATCATAGATCATGGAAACTCTTCTAATAACAAAAAAATTTGGAATATATTAAAAACTAGTCATAAATATAGAATGTAACATAGCTGAAAAATGAAAAGCAAAATATAGTTGTTATATAACATGAAAAACAATTTGGAGATATAGAAAAATGAAAGTGATAGGAAAACCTTGTGAGAAAAAATATCAATCACATTCCTAAGTGAATAAACTCATTTTATCCATGCCTAAAAACATGAGCAAAATAATTTTCCCCATGCATATGTGAACAAACCCATTATTTCCTTGCATGAAAATGTGAGAAAAATAATTCCCCCCATGCGTATGTGAAAAAATTCATTATGTCCCTGACTAACTATATTATGATATATAAAGTTAAACCAATGCATTGGAAGGTAATATTTCCTTCCTCCCATTATCAACATTATATATGTGTTCTATAATAAATCAATTAGCATCATATCTAACCCATATATAGAAAATCGGTTTTATGTACCTTTCAAATAGAATCATATGAGAAAAAATTTCATAATTATATCAATAATACTAACATGATATACCCATAGAAAATAAATGGGTATCCAATGATATTCAATAACTTCCTAGGTATATAACCTCCGCTAAAGAAAATAGAGAATATAGTATTAAAAAAAATTGATATAGGGTCTATTATCAATTCAAAAACCTTACTAATAAATAAATTTATTTCATCCAGGTGAACACCCTTTAATCAAAGATATGGAAAATGTATTATTCACAAAGGAAGGAATTTAAATAAAAATTAGGATTATAAACCTTCAATGACTAGAAAAGAAAAATATGGTGATGGATAATTTGTATGATAGAAAAAAAACATAATCCATATAGAGAAATAAGGTGGATGTATAATTTGAATAATATCCATGATTATTAATAATATACATAAAATGATAATGACTAATACGAAAAATAATTTCTAGAAGTTTTATAAAAATCACTTCATAAATAAGAAATAAACATGATATTTTGGATGTGTTTTAAAATAAATATTTATAGAAATAGGATAAAAATTATTTATTTTAGAAACCAAGAAAACCTAGAGATATATATTAATATAAAATTATAAATAAGGAAAAATTATTCGTTCACACAGAAAGTTGTAAGAAGCAATTTTAGAAGAAATTGTTAACATATTAATAAAAAGACGGAGCTACGGGTCACTTTCAATGTTTATTTACAAAAAAATGAAGTGAATGATTTAGGGAAAATTTAATTTTGAAAAAAAAAATAAATAATAGATCAGTAAAAATAGGTAAAGGTTATGAAAAAAATGTGGGTTATAAGATAAAACATTTTATTTTAAAAGTATAGAAAACCTTTTTAATATTTTTAAATAATTATTTTAAACACGCATAGTAAAAAGTATGCCATATTTTAATTTTAGAAAATTTTAAATATAATTATAATTATCATAGGAAATAATCTATATTATAGTTCCCAAAAATAGAGGAGAACATTAGAAATAAGTAAAATATAGAAATAGAGGAAAAGATCCATTGAAAATAATGGGAGTTATACTTTCTGATGTCAAACATTTATTTGACAAGATATTTCATAAATGAAGATGATATAGATTAAAATAAATAAATTACACATAGAAAAAGAGAAAATTTCATAGATAAATGGAATTGGAATGATAAAAGGGTCTTAGAAGATCATAATCAAGTAGATAATTTACGACTCAAGGAGAAATAATTTGAGTCGAGAAAACCTTTACGACTCAACTCACATTTAAATCAAAACCAATTTAATGAGAGAGATATTTAAATTGAACTTATAATACCATGTATTAAATGTATTTAATGGTTTACTGAATCAATTATGTAGCATAAATACCATATAAATAAAATTCAGTTTGTAATACTAATGTATCACAAAGAATTAAATTTGAGACAACAAACACTCTCAGGTTTAGAAACTTTTGAGTCAAAACCTAGTAAAGGATAAGATTTCAAATGAAAAAATAAATTCCATGAATACTTATTGGATCATAATTCTAAATTTTAAAAGGGAATTAGATACACCATTAAAAGTAAATCATAGTGTGTAACAAGAAATATGTCTCAAGAAGAGAAAATTTGAGATAAGAAATTTTTTACTTTGTTTCCCTGCTTAGCCAAGTTCACTCAAAGATCATGTAAAAAATACCTAAATAACATAATATTATATTTTATAATATTATTCATATAAATTTTCTTTTATAAACTTCATTAATAATTATTCTCTACATCTATATTAGTTAGTTATTATCTTCTTTATATATTGGGGGAGAGTAATATTAAGCATTATGAATTACTTTTATAATAACAACATTGTTGTTAATTATTTCCCAAAATTTCATCATTGCAAGATTATAAAAGGTAATGTTATTAATTATTTCTAATTTTTTATAATTTTATAATTTTATTCTATAGGTTTTTTTGTTATGATTCTTAAATATTGAATCGGCGATGAGTATGTTTTGGTGATTTTTAATGAAGGGATGTTGGTATCTTAATTAAAAAGTTCAATATTAAATTTATCACTATATATCCAAAATAAAATAATTATTTACTTATTTACATAATATATTATTAGTAATAAATTTCACTTAGACATCCATGGTATTATTTTATAGTATTGTTCATGAATGTGGTTAGGCCAATCAAAACAATAACATGCCATAATTAAAGGATGATTTTGATTATGAAATTGGTATATTTCGGAATAATATCATTATTATTGAAGAATTAGGTTATTATTTTTTTAATTTTATGGTGATTAATAATATATTATAATATTTTGAAATATATTAAATAATCTATATGAAAAATGAGATAGGTTACTTTGCGGAGGCATTAGTCCGCACAATGCATGGTTTAAATTTCTATTACTCAGAGAATGAGAGGGAAATAAGGTTGACTATAACTAAACTCTTAATAATAAAAACTATATTATATTTTACATTTATTATTCAATTAAAAACTTATAATTTTTTAATATAGATTATGGTGAAAAAAATGGAAGTCATCACTTCGTGGAGTCACTATACCACACAACACATGATTGAAAGTTTTATTTTTATTAATATAAAATGGGAAATTTGGTTAATATGTATTATATTAGAATAATACTATTCAGTTTAAAAACAATATTGTTTACATTAAATAGTAATTAGAAAATTATGTTTGGTAAATTAATAATGAAAATAAAAGAAGTTAGGAAAAAAGTAATCACATTAAGGACATTGGTACTCCCTTATAAGACTCCTTGGATATTAAGGTCTTAGGATAATTTTTGTAACTAGAGGCTCAATTGAAAATGTTTTATTATAAATGAATTAAAATTATAACATTTTTATTGGAAAAATAATTATTTTAGTTTTTTTAATGGGTGGTTAAAGGATTCTATTGTAAGTGGTGAGAATGAAATTTTTGTTATGTTAACCACTTAATATAAAGGGACAATATGTTAAACATTTAAATTGGATAAAAATGTAAAATAATGAATTTTAAGATCAAATAATTTCTAAAATCCCTCAATAATTAATTTTAACACATTTTAAAACATGTTTTATGTCTTTTAGTCTTATAATGTTCATTTTTAGCATTTTTTGTTTTATTATGGTAAATAATTTTACACAATAAATTTACATTTAATGCATAAAAATAAAATAGAATTTATTAAATAATTTGGATCTAATTAATTCAAATAGAATATCCCTTTTAGTAGATAAAATTTATATATGTAAAAAATCAATTTTAACATTAGTGCATGTAACACATTAATACCCATTTTTATAAAAAATTTATTTTTATGCTAAAATTTATGTTTTAGGTAAATTATCAATGATTCCTTCTTAATTTTATAAAATTTTTTATTATACAAACATAAAATTTACATTTCTTTAAAATAAATTCAAAAGTGAATTTTTTCAAAAATATTACGTAATTAAAAGAAAATTCAAAAACTATTTTTTATTTGAATATATTACTTAAGATAATTAAAGGTTAAATATATGTTTTATAAATTCATAATAGTATTTTGAAATATATAGTTTTACCCTATAAATATATCCCTGATCATGAAAAATATTTTATAAGTATTCAAGTTATACTTACTTTTTTATATAGTCTTAAACATTATGATATTAGAAAAAATGGTATTTTTATCTATTCACCTAAAAATCAATTTCTTTTGAAAATATAAAAAATTAATCTTAGGATAATTTTGATATGATGAATCAAAAAGTGAATTTTACTTTTTAAAATTAAAATTATAAAATTATAAAATTTATCTTTTATATAAAAATAAAATATATAAAGAGAAACTAGGTTTATTGAAAATTACATTTTTAAAACATTAAGTGTTCTTAAATTAATTTTTTATGAATTTATAATTAATTACAATTTTTTTATTTACAATATATTTTATAATTCAAAAATTTTCTAAATAATATTCATCTAATATATCACGACAAGTTTTAATTCAGTTTTTCATATGGATTAACCGATCAAACATACTATTAATTTAAAAATATATATTCTAAAATCTAAAGGTGTTACATTATCCCCACATAAATAAATCGCCTCATTATAATTTTAATTATAACTTACCAATGTAAATTTATAATGGTCTCTGAAACACAAACATGAAATATTTTATAATTTCTTAAGAGGTATCATCCTTAAAATCTTGGAAACATATATTTCTTCTTGAAACAAACTTAACTCTAATATTGAGTTTGTATCCAACCATTTGAGCTAAGATTCTGTTGTTATTCAGTATTAAGGCCTAAATTATTTAATCGCCTACTAAAAATTTATTAAAATAATCCTTACATTGATATACTATTATTTTTTTATATGAAATGTGATCACCTTATACCAAATAATTTTCCTCTATGTTAAGAGAAAAAATCCATCAAAATTATATAAAGGAGGGGTAATATGATTTTTTACAAAGAAATTTCCTTTAAATATAAACATGGGATACAATAATCATGTCACTATAAGTTTTTTTATTATTAATTCAATTTATAGTCACCAAGGTGGTGATTTTAAGTCCTTATCAAACATTCTAGGAACAAAGGAGTGGGTTAAACAAGATATAAATACAACACTTGCAGTTTTCAAGTTGTTGATTAGTGTTCCTCACTCTACATAATTTTTCTAAAAAAATTTATTAGTTTTCGTTTCATAGGCTTTCTATTATTACATTTTTTCTAGAAATTTCAGATGATTATCACTCGTGTTATCGCTTGTATTGTGCCATAGACTTGGATAATTTTTATGTTTTCCATATTTTATACATTAAAAAATCCATGGTACCTTAGGATGAAAATTATTTCCCTCCATTATTATGAATAAACTCTTCTTTTTTATCTATATTTTATTTTTTTAAAATCCTCTTTTACTTTAGATAAATCATCTTCCATTTAATTTGATATATTTTCCTTAGTGCCTTTTCCCAAATTTTTGACATGAAGGAAGTTAAATCTTCATTAATTTTTTATATTTTTCTCCTAAAATTCCATTAGAGTTCATCCTTCTATTCATTTTTTGGTTTCAAAAATAAATTAATTTCACATCAATAATCACAATTTTTATAGCTAGTTTGTTATATTCATAAAATCTATAACGCAAGCTCTTATCCCATTAGGCTTCCATTTTGTAAAATTTATGCATTTCCCATGACACACATCATTAATATGATTCCTTCGGGCATAAATCATAAATAGAACCAAAATAGGATAACATCATAGATGAAAAAATAATATCATAATATATTTATCATAAATTATCTCATAAAAACTCTAACTTGAAATTTCTTACTCTTGAAACCCATCAAATTATCTTTCAGTTTTACATAAATTTCTCCAAATTATTATAAGTTACTTTGGATGGGTTCTCTTTTACTTTTTATCCTAATTACATAACATAATAAATCTTTAATAATGTCATTAAAATATAATGTGACTAAAAAAATCATGTCCCTCAGGAGTATCAAACCAAGAGTGCAGTTAGGCCTCTTTTTCATAAACCAGGTTATAATTGAGTTATTACCCAATGAACTCTTTTCAGGTTTATTACCCTTAGGTGTATCTATTTTAGAGCCTGTATAAATGTGTAGTATCTAGAGAGATATTTTATTTCTACGAAGATCATAAAATCACTACTTTGATAAAATTTAATGAATTTATCGTATAATTATATTTATTTCTAAGATTTATCCCAAGGTATTTTTACTAAACTTATATTATCCTAATAAAAAATATCAAAAGTTGTCAGAGAAAATAATAAAACCTAATATTGACACCAACTGAGGCACCCCATACCTACACTCCTTGGTTCGGAGGTAAAAACATATAATTTTACAAATTAACTTTGATAGCAAGTGAGACGATCTAATCTAAACCAACCAAAAATTTATATTTGTGTTACATATCACAATAATCTCACAGAACATGAAGAACCTTTTATTTTAGTGTATTTGACGAACAGTTACATATGAAATAGATTATAAAAAACTTATGAATATTAATCCATAATTGGACTATACTGGACTCCCTTTTATATATCTCATATGTTAAACTCGTCTTCACACCCCAAAGAATAGAAACATAAAAAATTAGTGATCTTGAATTCTTAGTAAGGGTAAACATAAGCGATAAAAATTGAAGATCATAAGTGGGAATAATATGAGAATATAGGTATAATCATGGCACATAATAAATTTATACAAAATAAATAATAGATCCTAGATCATGGAATAAGGCATATAATAATAGAAAAGTTCATAATATCTTAAAAAATATATATTAATATGGAATGTAACAGAACCTGAAAATGAAAATAAACATAGAATTATTTCATAGAAAGAAAATAAAATTGAAGATATAGCACAACCATAATCATAAGAAAACCATGTGATAAAAATAATTATTTTCATGTTTATGTGAACAAACTCATTATCTATACACCTAAAAGTGTGACAAAAATCATTATATCGACACCTATTAGAAAAACTCATTATGTACATGCATAAAAATGTGAGAAATATCATTATTCCCATGTCTATGTGAAAAGACTCATTATGTACAGTTCTGGATATCTCATGAGATATAAACATAAATAAACTCATTGGAGGGTGATATAGGACCCCACCAATCATCATTATTACAAATGTGATCCATAAGAAATTATTCATCATCATATCAAACACATAGAATTAAAATGGGTTTTATATCCCTTAAAAATGGAATCATATAAGGAAAACATTCCTAAATCTATCGATAAAAATAACATGATATATCCATGAAAAATTAAGAGGTATCCAAAGTTATTTAGTAAATTTATAAGTACCCTTCAATCACGATAATAAAAAATATGGTACTTACATAATATAGAAAAAGGTTATATTATTAATGTAATAAATTACCCAGTAAATTGTTAAATGGAATATAGTAGAACACCCTTTAATCAATGAGATGAAAAATAGGGTATTCACAAAGTAAGGAATTGGAAGAGAAAATATGCTTATAAACCTTCAATGATAAGTAAATTCAAAGGCAGTGATGTATTATTTATAATATAGAAAATAAAATTTCATAAGTTATCGAGAGAAAGAAGGTGAATGGTGTTATTTTAAGAATATCTTTGAACAACCATAAGATATATCAAAGGAAATGACTTATATGAAAAACACCCATTAGTCATTTCATAAAAATTACTATAAGGATAAGAAATATCATTGATCTTTTGAAATCTTATTACAAGAAATATTTTATATAAATAGATGAAAAATAATTATTTTTATAAATCATGAAAAAATAATTACAAATTTCCATATAAAAAGATAAATATGACTAAAATATTTTTTCAAATATAAATAATTAAGAATATATTTTAAACATATTTGTAGAATCGAAAAAGTTAAGATTCAATTTCAAAATTTATTATAAAAAAGGTGAATAGAAAAACTTAGAAAAAAATTACCTTTGAAAATAAAGTTCTATAATATATCCATGAAAAGACATAAAGGTTGTCAAAAAAATGTTGGTTGGAAGATAAAACATTTTATTTTTAAAAATGGAAAACCTTTTTTAATGTTTTAAAATACTATTTTTTGAAAAGCAAAATCAAAAAATGTGTACATTATATTCCTTTTAAAAATTGGAGAAGATAATTTTTAGAAACATAGAAAAAAATCCATATTATAGTTTCCAAAATGAGAGAAGAAATTTGGTGGGAATGAAAATATTAACATGGAGGAGATGATTTATTGGAAAAAATGAGAGTTATTCTTTCAAATTTCAAAACTTTTATTTGAGAATGTATTTACTAAAGAAAATTATATCAATGAAAATAAGTAACATCCCAAGATAATAATATAAAAACAATATAGATATGTAATTAGAAGGATAAAATGGGTTTATAAGATCATAATATAGTAGAGAATTTATGACTCAATGAGAAAGAATTTGAGTCAATAAAAATATTATGGCTTGATTAATTTAATAAAACCTTTTCATGGGGCACATAAAAGTAATATTATTACCTAGGTATATTATTTTAGGTTTATATTAGGTTTTGTTTGAAAGAGGAGTGTGCATAAAATAGAATTTTCACTTTTCAGTAATTTTAGGAAAATTAATTTTTTCTGTAGGTGTTGAAAATTTAAGATTTATAAAGAAGGTTAAATTGATTTATTTTAAATAGTTCATTAAAAATGGGGACCAGTATAGGATTTACTATACCTAGTTCAATTCACTTGTGGTTTCTAATTTTTTACAAGTTCTTATTCTATTGACAGGTAGGGGAGAGATTCCTCTAACGATTTCTCTCTCTCCCTTTGACAAATAGTGATTTTGAGGATATACCTAATCTAAATATAAAAATGTATATCGTCCTTACTTTGAGAATAGTGTGGTATTGGGTCCTCTTTATTGATTAGAAAAAATCAAAAAATGGTTATTTTTTCCCTTAATTAATAATAGCTTCATCCAAAATTCCACACATGTGTTGGTGATCACCAAACACTCACCGCCAAACCCTAGTCTATTCTAACATATATACACCAAAATTGGGTTGAGAGAAATTTTTGATAATTGAATGAGTGAATTAAAATTTAAATAATATAACCCTAATTCAATAACATTTGATATTAAACATAAATAGAAAATTGATATGAGATTGAAGAAGAAAACGATGATTTTATTTAAATAAATCATAAAAATCATGTAAAGGACTTTGGTACAACCTCTCCCATTCCCAATCACTCAGAAGAACAACCCCTCAATGGATGGGGTAATGGAGTTTATTCTAGATAAGGGATAAATCACAAGAGTTGAAATAAAGTAAAGGAAAAGAATAAAAATAAGAAAATAAAATAGAAGCAAGTTGTTGTCCAATACTTCTCCTCACTACGTGATCTCTTATCCAGTCCCCCAAATATTTTATTTATCAATATCTAGGGTTATTAGTTTGGATTTAATTCACCCATAAATGTGGTCATAAATATTATTGAGTCAATTAATATCTCTAATTGAAGTTCGGGTTATAAATTTTAGGTCTCGATTTAATTCTATATAATTCCTACTGAAATTTGGGTTTTCTAAGATGGGTTTATGACATGAATCAAAACTTCACGTTATAAATTTCTTGAATACAGAATTTTTTTAATTTGAATTCCCAAACAATTGATTTCATAAATGAATATTATGGCATATATAGTGTATGGGCTATCTTCTTTATCACGGAACTTATAATGTAAACTAGAGGTTTACAATGTAAAAAAAATTCTCTGTATAATGTGAAGAGGTGGTGTGAATTTTGACATGTACCAACTCCTGAAAATATTAGGATGTAAACTCGTATTTAATATGTATATATGCCTCTTATAGTTTCTTAATCCCTTTTCTATCTTCAATAAAACATAAAAATTCTACTATCACAACATAACAAGATGATTGGTAGTGCAATGTGACTTCATCATTCTGAATTCAAGTTTTTATGTTGTTTTTCTGGTAAATTTAATTCTAATGTATCTTATCATATGATATAAGACTTCGTTTTCATCGCTAATTCTTTAGACTTAAACTCATTTTCAATCACTCTAAATCCTGCAATAAAATATAAAAAATATTAAATATAATCATGATTGACTAATTAATTTTCACAAAATATACATTTTATATTCAAATATACGTGCATAAAATGGTTTTGTCAAGTCCCCCACACATAGAACTTTCTTATCATCAATAATGTTATCTCAAAATAAATTAAAGAGGAACACCAGGTTATCAATATTCAAATCAAAAATCAATTATATCAAATGATTATCAATGGGGATTAACCCTTAAATTTCCCATAAAACATCAATTCATGTTTACATTCTTCAAAGAGACTTATAAATCCATGTATCTGAATTTTTTCTATTTACAAATGGTGTATCCTTTCCTCTCATTCATTGAAATATAATTTACCATTATTATCCATAATTCCATATCATGATTTACCTCATTATGGATTATTTTCTCTCATCACTCATGATATAAATCTAATAATATTTATCCTCAAACCATTATTACAATCTCCTTTTCTATATTCTGAAAAAGGAGATACATTCTCCACATTTAAAAAAATCAAATAAAATCATGAGGGCTTCGCAAATAAGTTTTGAGGATTTAGGTCTATATGGATTGATGTTCAAATGATTAAATTACAAAAATGAGGTTAATATCTAAATCATACCACAAGATATCAAAAGAAAAGTGCATTGAAAATATCCCCTATAAAATCACAACTACCAATTCCCATAACTAAAAATAAGATCATGATCAATGTAAGTATAAATAAATAACTCAACCATCTTAAATTTTTTCTCTCTTTAATTTTTAATTATTTTTAAGTTATGCTTGAAAATATTCTCTCCTCCACCACCTAACCCCATAAGATAAAATCGTCTATTTAGTAATGGTGATTTTTTATTTTCAAAAAACACAGCCAATTTTTTTCAGTTATTTATTTACTTACTCAAGAATTGAAAATAATGGATTGATGTTGAAATCATTAAAACATGACAATGAGGTTTATCTCTAAATAATAATTCATGATAAAAATAAAATTTCAATGAAAATATTCTATATAAAATTATATCTCCCACTTCCTATAAATTAAAGTAAAATCATAATAAATTTAAGTATAATGTAATAATTTTACATTCTTGAATTTCTTCACTACTTAATTTTTTTAAGAAAGATCAAAATTTATTCTCGGAAATAATATCACATCCACCACCTAATTTCATATGATAAAATCATTGGTCTCATAATGATAAATTTTTATTTTCAAAAACACAATTGATTCTTTTTTATTTTATTTAAATTTTAATTTTTATATCTTTTTTAAGAAAGGAAATCAATAAACGTAAAATGAATATAACATGATCCTAACCCAATACCAAATAATAGAAACCCCGTAGTTTTCTCTTAAAAATTAATACATCCAATATTCTAAGATATCCCTCACACCAAAATGTCAACTTTATAATATCATTCAATATAAATATAGTAGGGTAGGTAAGGATATAAGTGGATTGTAATGTGGATCATTCATAATGAGGTCATCCATGGATTATATGGCCTACACAAGGATTTATGGAAAAGGTTTTCTCCAGGATAATGTCTTAATAATAAGCATTTCCTCAATAATATTAAATTTTATTTTTCACAGTCGTAGATTCAATGAGTTCCAATGAAAGTTCTAATTGGTGGAATTCCCCAAGATCATTAAATAAATATTATCAAGATAGAAATGGAAGTTATTTGGTCAATAAATAATATCAAGTAATGGATATAAAATTTGAGACAACCATTCAAGACCTGAAATAACAATAAAAAACCAATACATAGAAATTTTATAAATTCAAAGTATGGAAATAGAAATGAAATTTCATTTAAATGAATAAAAAAATTCCATTAAATCATGTTTCATCAAAATTAACATTATGTTTTTCTCTATAATAAATAAATTACACATTTTACTCATTAAATCTCATTAACTTTTAAATCTGTAAAATGGAATCATGGGATTATAAGTATTTCATGTCTCAAAGACTGGACAATTAAATAAAGAATATTAATTCTTGGCCTAAAATTTTATTTTCAATAAAAAATTATATATAAATATACATGGTTAAAATAAAATATATCACTGAGACTCATATCCCTTTTGTAATGATTCTTCAGTTGAATTGTAAAGATTTTTTTTTTACAAAGTCTTATTCTGTTGTTTTTATGACATGATTTTATAGGTTTCGGGTAGAGTGGAAGTGCATTGGTGGGTGTACCCAAATTTACTTTTTCCATTAACAACGATCAATCTGAGATCCGTCATGATAATAAAATTCCAGATCTTCGAAATAGAATGAATAATGAAAGAAAGGAAGAGTCCCAAAACCATAAATAGGATCATCATATATTGGTTATAATTAATTTAATTAAAATACATGAATTATCTTGATGGAATTATCTCTCCATTAATGTTTTCAGTCATGATCTGATGTGATCTATAGTTGCGTCATAGAATCCAAGTGTATGATTCCTAGAGTGGTGATCCACATGTGATCCATGTATCTTTAGACATCACTGAATGGATCTCGAGTGGTGGCGCGGGAGAGCCTTCACTTTCGATGTTCGCCTTCGATATACTTTGAGATCCACTTGCAAAGCACTCTCCTTGATCCGGTGGAGGAGGATCTCTCTCGTACTTTGAGAGTGTTCTTGGAATAAAATAATTCTCTCTTGGCTTGAGAGCTTTCTCTAGATCTGTTGTGCACAACCACAGAAAATTTCTAGGATAATGAGAATTATATAATTGGGATATTAATTACATAGAATAATAAAATGAATTAATTGCCCAAAAGAATTTATCCATTTCATTTAGTTCTTAGTAAGACCTCATGTCTAATAATAACAGTTGACTATTATTATTACTTAACATGCACCCAGAAATTTACACATAATATTATTTAATTAAATAAATAATATTATTTCTCACAAATCCATATAAAAATTAAACGGTGGGTATATATTAATATACACTGATTGTACTTCGGTTTTTCCGTTTTCTTTATTTCCTTCACCATATTTATTAGACCTTGAATAATGGTTATTTATTTCCAAAATAAATATCACTACATTACTGGATAATAAATATATTATTTCACCCACAATATATTATCTCAAATAACTAGTGTCGAAATAAATGCGATCAGGCATCCTTGAATAATTATTAAACCACAATCAAAAATAATCATTATTCAACTGGTTAAATTAATATTTAACTAAGAAACTTGTACACAATTAGTGTGTGACCCTCTAGGCCTATTTTTCAGTGGCATTAGGTGGATCCTACCAAAATTCCAAGGTTAGAATCTAGAAACATTCCAAGGCACCCATACAGAAATAAGATAATTCTATAATGACGTGTCACCTCCTACAAATGCATACTGTGTAATTTAATCCATTTGTCTCGATATCTCGAATCAAGAAAGTTGCATGCTAGTGCTATCAACCCATGTGCTTGATTATTCCTTATATGATTTTTTGGAATTGAACTCGTCCATTCATTGCCGTGGAAATGGATTTATTTAGGCTATATCAATTCCATTAAATGGATTGAGATTTATACATCTATTATGGAATAGAAGGGACAAATCCTTTCTCGCATTATCTATTAATGAATTATTACACATGATGCACCCAACATATCCTACCTCACTAAGAATAGTGTGTCATCATAGTTTTCTTCAATACATCTAATTTAATGAGTTGTAATACCCATTAATAATAATCTTAAAGTCTAAGGACCAATATACACATCCGCAGATAGGAACATCCAATGAAACTATGAAATGTGGATTTCCTACTGGTGGGTATCATTCCTATAATAACCTCCTATATATTACTAAAGGTGCACACCATGATAAGGTGTCTCAAAGTTTTATGAGTCCTCACCCCTAATGTCTTGTATTATTTGTGTCCCTTGAATAACAAAATATGGCCATAGAACATATATTCAAGAATAGTGTTATGGATCTACCGGGTTCTCATCATAGCATGGATCCACTATGACCTTTTAGTGAAACAATTACCCTTAGGACATTGTCATGCAGAATAACAATCAAGATGTGATAAGGTATTTATTAATGAATAAAGTACAAATTAGTTGGTTCTAGGCCAACAACTCCAACCGATTTCTCATTTTACGATGAAAGATCTCCACTTACAAAATAAGGTCCTTTTTTAGTATGAAATCTATAAAAAATATTTGTGTTTCTATGTGAAATTTCAATGGATGATAAAATTATAATAAAAAATATTAGTGCTTCCTTGTACAATTCTACTCAAATAGGACTTATGAGACGAGTGGACTATCAAAATAAACATGGGTGACCTCTCGAAAAATCATTTTCATAACATCATTGGCTCAACTAAAAAAAATAATAAAAATTTAATAAATTATAGACTACAATATTACATCCCCCACACTTAATTTACGTATTGTTTGTAATGAATTCGAAATTTATTATTCAGTAAAATGGATTTTAAATAGAATCACTACATTCCACTAAGTATATATGAGAGGCCCAACCTGGTGGGCCTTCACTGATAATTAGGGTGAAGGAGTGTAATCTTCTCCACTAGTCCTTAAGTTAGGATCCTATGGAACTTCTTCTATCTATTACCATTTAAAATGAATGGGGTTTACACTCTTTCCATTATAATATGAACTACACAAAATAGCTTTACATGAATAACAATAAAAGTTCCTTCAAATATGAAATGAAGTTTACCTAAAATCATTTTCAGTATTGAGTTATTTAACATCAATTTATGTTCAAGGTGGATAGTTTCTGATTTAATTATCAGTTCTTAGTCTATCCTTGTTCTCTCTATATAGATATTTGAATTTTAAAAAACCTCTCTTCTGATTTCATCTTGCTACTACAACTGAAATTTTATCCCTTTTCTAGTTCTTTCCAAAACCAAATTCATCTTTTTTTACTTCAAAATATGGTTTGTATTCCAGTTATATATTGAGGTTTCATCTTTTCCAATAAATCTCTCTATAATGTATCTTCCCAAATGTAAAATTTAAGACCATATTTAATATTATGCTTCAGATGAAATTTAAAATGATACGGTACCAGATATGTGACTAAACAATTGATTATGTTGGTGTACCAAAGTATTTCTCCTTCGATGATACAAAGTTGTTTTCCATGTAGGAGTTCAATGAGTGGGTTCTATAATGTATTTTTCACTTCAGTGGTGTAGAGAACTCTACCGAGTTTTCATACAACTTGATTTTTGGTCCCTTAGTATATTTAATTTCTAGGTAGAACAATTGTAAAATCATCATTCATATCACCAATCATGGTTTATAATAATCCATATTCATTAGATACTTTAAAGAGACATGATCATAAAAAACAACTTTAGTTCCTATGAGATAATATCTGAATTTATTGAGACCAAAAACGACTAAAAAAACTCTTTCTTAGTGAATTTGTTGTTAATATATGTGGAATCTAACATCCTTGAGGCATGGGAAATGGATTGTGGTTTTATATAAATTTTTTGTGATAGCATAACTCCTATATCTTAGTCTAATGCATCACATATTAGCTCAAAAGAATTATCCTAGTAGGGTGGTTTCATTACTTTAAGTGTGATCAACTGCTGCTTTAGATCATTAATTGATTCCATAAAATTTATATTAAAATTATAATCAAATTATTTTATTAATAATCATGATATATGGAGATAAATATTTCTAAAATATTTAATAAAACTATTTTATAAATGTACATTCCATAAAAAAAATCTAGCATGTTTCAAATAAGTTAGATATAGAGATGAATTAATTAGCACACACATGTAATTATATACCTCAATTCCTTTCTTTGAAATTATATGGTATAACATTATTCCTTTTAGACTATGAAATAAATTTTTTTGAAGTTTAAAACAATATTTCTATCAATTCATGTTTTCGAAACCATTTTCAAATACCCTAACCAATGATGGAAATAATTAAAGATAACATTAAAGTCATCATTAAATACCTCATCAATGTCCTCAATATGATCTAATAAAATACTTAAAATACACTATTGTAATGTACCTTGGGCATTACATAGCCCAAAAGACATCCTCGTTTAGGTAAAATTTTCAAAATTACAGGCGACGATTGACTTATCTTAGTCTCCTGGTGTAATTGGTACATGGAAGCATTTTGATAAACAATCTTAAACAAAATAATGAGTTTTCTCCCAATAAACTTTCTAGTCTTTCATCAGTGAATGCGATGGAAAAATGAGTTTTTTGGGAAACTTTATTTATATTTCTATAATCTATACATAACCACTTACAATTTTCACTCTCACGAGGATTAGTTCATTTTTTTCATTCTTGAAAAAGGTCGAATCCGTTTTCCTTGGGACTACATGAATGGGACTTACATATTTTAGATATATTATTGGTTATGATAAATAGTAATATCTCTTCTTATATAAGGTATACATATTTTAAAATATTTGGTAGTGGATTTAAATAACTTCTTTGTGGTTTCTCAAGAGATTATATTGAATAGAGGATTCCAACTTCTAATTCTTTATTCACATATATCATGTTAGTTTATTTTATTAAATCATTAAAGAAATAAAAAATCTACCTCTTATTCTAACATGAAATTCGAATTTGGGGTTTTTAAGTATTTTTATCTTCAAATGAAAATTATCTCATAATTATAATAATTAATGAATCATACCTCAACCTTTAATTGGTTTTGTACCTTCTTTATGGGAAATCACATAAAGTGAATGACTTATTGATGGATTCTTTGTTGAATAATGTATGTTGTAGTGAACCTTTTCATCTCTAATTTCCATTAAAAGGTACCTTCGTGGACGTTGATGATTTTTTTAAGTCTTTATAAATAGTCTTTCTTAAATGATGTCCGAGTGTAGTTAAATTATGTCTTATTCCATGTGAAATATGTATAAGTCTATTAGGAATATCATTCCTCTTACTCCTACGAGCACATATTCTATAACTCCTACTAGGAATATGGTGGATCTATTTTCTAGTTGGACCACCAATCATATTGGATTTAAATATTCAATATGGAAATAAGAAAAACCCAAGTGAGGTATATCATTTATTAAAACACCAAGATCACGTAAAGAATTTTTAAAATTTAAAGATCCACTGGTGCATAGTATATATAATGTACCTAGATCTAGGAATTTTTTGGAATCAGAGGTGTGATGAGATTTAAGATGATTCTTTCTAAAATGATTCTTTCATTTCTGTCAATTATTCCTATTTTCATGCACATCCCCATGATAAATTTTTGGTATTTTGGGATTTTCTGAATTTCTTCCATGAGTGGGATGTTAATATCAACTTTTTAAAAGGTCACTAAAATATATTTTTGTAGTTTAACTTCCTCTACCATATTTAACTCAATAAGATCAGTATGGAATGATATGAGAGTGTTCTTATTTTATTGTTTTTGCATCTATAATTTTTTTTAGTATTTTTTCTAAAACATGGTCTTACCTATTAATTGTTTTATCTTCTATTTGATTCTTATAATTCCACTATGAATTTTCAACCATTTGTTGTTCGGTTACTGGAACTCTTTTCTAGTTCATGTTTTAATCATGTTTATACTTTTCTTACAATTCAAGGTTGTTTGTAATGGTAGTTTTATGTGGGTTTTGGTCAGAAATTCCATTATACTATCAAACATACTCATTAAATAATTTATTGAGAGATTCATACCTTCAATATTTACTCCAAGATAGTTCTTCGTAGAAATTATTGAATGTTTACCATAAGTTTTCTATTGATAAATAGGTATTTGAAACTATTTTTACTAGTATGGCAGAATATAAGGTTGTAGAAATGGTGGTGGGTTGTGGTATTATTGTTGCTCGAAAGGATGCTAAATGAGATACTTGTTTGGATAGAAATATTTAACTAGGTTTTGTTGTTTTTTATATCAAAGTAGCACCATGAGTTGATGTGGATGATTCTATAGGAATTACCATTAATGATAGGCTACAATATATCTTTTTTCCCCTAAACATATAAACCTTGGTTAGTAAAATGAGTAGGAAAAATGCACAAACCATATACCTGATATAAATTAGATTTCCCATTTGTTTGTGTCACATACATTTGTCTTACTAAACTGGTTAATTCATCAACTTTCATTTTAAGATGAGGTGATGAGTCAAAAGTTTTAACCTTGTGGATGCCTCTCATGATCGTAACTCTAGTGATGATTTATTGTGAGCTCTATAAAATCATTTCAATTGGAAGTCTAGATTTTTTTTGTGATTTCTAAAATAGAGCTCTTCTAGATGAGGAGTTCCGAAGTTTTTTTCATTATAGAGTAATCTTTGGTAGAAGTAAATGAGTAATTGATGGTCCTGAACAGTTTGATGCAGGTAGATGGTGTATATCTTCTTGAACCTCTCTCATTATTTATGGATATTCTCTCTAGTCGATTGGTGAATGGTATAAAGGAATTTCTTTTATTGATTTTGATACTTCTATATAGGGTTAAATCTCTGAATGAAGCATCTTTTGATTTATTTT
Organism: Viscum album; assembly: GCA_963277665.1. Lineage (NCBI taxonomy): Eukaryota > Viridiplantae > Streptophyta > Magnoliopsida > Santalales > Viscaceae > Viscum > Viscum album. The sequence goes on along the minus strand of OY728141.1, from coordinate 387,163,124 downwards.
TAGTTTTATAACTATCCTGGTTTTAGATTGTACAATAGTTACTTTTTTTCTCGTTCTAGTGAAAAGGGGAAACCTCTCTACTTATCCTTATCTTTCATGACTCCTTGAGGCTTGAATCTAGAGAATACAAATGTGAATTCTTGGATGTGTCAATTTGTGTCTTAACTTGCAAGTACAAAAAAATTTGGTAGCATGTGGATCAAGTTAATATGTAATTAAAAATCACTATATAATGCAAGGACAACTAGTTTATATTTTTGGTTAGGGAATTGTGTGCATATAGGGCTTAGAACATTTGGTTGGGATAGACATCAATCGTTACAGATTATAAGTAAACACTAAGAGTGTCACTTGAATCTATGAGGTTAATTTTATAAAATCCTATTTTCACATTAAAGTTTCATTATTGGGTTAGTTTTTGTTCAATTTCCAGATCAAAATGAATTAAATGGATAGTTGAAATTCATTTGATTCAATTTTAATTTAATTTTCTTGGTTTGTTAAGCACTAACTCCCCGCCAATAGTGCCATATTTGATTCATGCCTTGAAGTGGGGTGTGGAAAACAATTTTATTACCTATGTATAGTATAGTAGGTTAACCATAGGTTATCTCTAAAAGAGAAGTGTGCACAAAATATATTTTTTACTTTTGATTTTTTTAGAAAAATTAATCTTCACTTTAGGTGTCAAAATTGAAAATTTAGAAATTAGATTAAATGGATTTATTTTAAATAGATGATTAGAAATTATTACTAAGTGTGGATTGTTTAAACATAGTGTAATTCTATCATGGATTCCAATTTTTACCAATTATTCTTCTACTGGATAGTGATATTGGGGATATCAGTAATTGAAACCACAAATTTATCTACCATGATTCCTATGTGTGTGGTGTTGTAGAGGGTTCTCTTGATTAATTAGGTAAATCCACAATTTTGTATTTGTTTCCCTAATTGATAATATTTTCAACCACAATTCCACACATGTGATGGTGATCGCCAAACACTCACCACCCAACCCTACCATATTCTATCGTATAAATAATAGAATTGGGTGGAGGTATATTTTGAACCATTGACCAAGGAAATTTAAATTAACAGAATCGGACCCTAATTAAATTTTATTCAGTTTCAAAAACTAAAATATAAAATTGATACCAAATAGAAGAAGAAATAAATGATTTTTTTCATTAGAGAATAAAACTCATGAAAAGAACTTTGGTCCAGCCTTCCCCTTTCTCGATCACCAAGCATAAATTTTACTATAATGATGGGGTAATCCAGTTGATTCAAAAAAAGGGATACATATAATGAATTAAAATAAAGTAAATTAAAATAAATACAATTGGAAAATAAAGAAGTAGTTGGCCATCAACCAAAGTTTCCCCTCACCGAACTATCTCTTTTACAATCCCCTAGTTCTTCTATTTATAGAACTCTAGGGGGTCCGTTTTTATTTAATTAACCCATAATTTAAATCATAAAGATCATCAATTCAATTCCAGTCTCTAATAGTAGTTATATTCATAAACTATTAGACTCCATTAAATTCTATGGAATTCCTGCTCAAATTTGGCTCTTCCCATATGGTTTTAATATGTGAATAGAAAATTCACATTTTTAATGGCATGGATTTTGCCTTCATAAATTTTATTTTAGAAAAATTTTACATTATAAATAAATATATTGATGTATATAGTGTGATTCACATCTTCTATTTCATAGATCTTATGACATAAACTTAAATTTTAGGACATAAAAATCTTGTTTTTATAATGCGAAGAGATGATGATAATTATCATGTATCCTTACACTCAACAATATTACATGATAAACTTGTTTGTAAGACACAAATATGACTCTTAAAATATTTATAGTTCTAATCCAACTTCAAACCAACTTTAAACACCTAGTGTCATGGTGTAGTACATCGTGTCCTGGAAAAAAGTGACATCAACATCCTAAATTCAACTTTTATTCTTCATTTTCCTCTAAATTGAATGTCGATGTATCCTATGTTATGTTATGAAACTTCATTCTCATAATAAATTATTCACAATTTTTTTTATATAAATTTATATCCAATCATAGAACATAAAAACCATTAAATGTCAGTATGATTAACTAATTAATTTACACAAAAGATTCATTTTATATCCAAATATACATATATAAAATGGTTCTATTAGTAACACTTAAATGAAAAACCCTTGAATTATAAAGTTATTGAAATTAAAATTATAATACCAGGATAAAAGTTATTTCATATTTTAATAAATCAAATATGTAGTATATACACCATATAAATAAAATTTGGTTAAAAAATCAAACGTATCTCAAAGAAATGAATTTTTACATTAATAGAAACCTTCATGTCAAACAATAATTGGGGAATGTGATTTAAAATGACTAATTAAATACCATGAATAATGATAGGATAATTTTATAGAATATTAATTGTGTAGTGGATGCTCCATTAAAAGTAATACGTGGTGTATAATAATAAATATGTCTCAAGGGGTGAAAGTTTGAGACAAGGAACCCTTACCATGTTATCCCACTTAGTAAGATGTACTCTAAGATACTGTTTAACAAACAAAGATATATTAAAATCATATTTTGAAAAATTATTCATTTAAATTGTGTTTTAAAAAATTCATTTATATTTTTCCTCTACATGTATATTTGTTAGTTATTATCTATTTTCGATATTAGGTTTGAGTAATATTAATCATTTTGAACTATGTGGGTAATAGAGGTTTTTTACATCAATCTTCTCAAAAATTTCATCACTCCTAAATAATAAATTGTATAATAATTTATTATTTTTAATTATTTATAATGTTATAATTTCATTCAATGGGAGTTTTTATTATGATCCTTAAAGATGAATTCGACGATGAGCATGTTTCGGTGATTTTTAGGGAAGGGACCTTATATCTAAATTAATGAGTTCAATTTTAACTTTACTACTCCATAACCTAAATAAAATAACTATTTACTTATTTCGATCATATATTATTAGTAATTAAGTTCTCATATCCATCCATGATACTATTTTATAACATTTTTCATATAGGTGGTTAGACTAATCTAAACATGAAAATACCATAATTAATGGATGATTATGATTATTAAAAAGTTTTATTTTAGAATAATGTCATTATTAAAGAAGAATACTGATAATATTCAGATAAATTTATGGTTCTTAAATATATTTTAAGAAACTATAATTAATGATAGTGAAATTATATGAAAAAATAGGATATGTTACTTTGTGGTGGTGGTAGTCCTCACAACACATGGTCAATGTTTTCATTTATAGAAGAATGGTAGGGAAATAAGGTGAATTATAATTTCTCTCAATAATAATAATTATATTATATATACCACATTTACTCTTCAATTTCACCCTTATAATCATTGAAAAGAGTTTTTGGTGAAAAAAATAGATGTCGTCGCTTCATAGAGAGAGTAGTCCTCACAATGCACAAATGGTGGAATTAGTTTTTAATAGAAAAGGGTAAATGTGGTTAATATTTATTAACTTAGAATAATAACATTAAGTATATAAAATAAATATATTTCATTTTATAAGGATTAGAAAATTATGTTTTGTAATGTATGAAATAAAAGAGAATATGATATGGAAAAATTACTCACATTTTGGATTTGGGTTTTTCCCATAGAGGAATCCTTGAAAATGGAAGTCTTAGGATAATTTCATGTAACATTAGAATCAATAAAATGGAAAAGGATTATAAAATAAGTAAAATGTGATTTATTTTTGTGAAACTAATTCTTCGATTGGTATTGAATGGGACATGAGAGGCCCCTTTATAAGTGGTGAGAATGTCATTTTTGTAATTATAACCTTTTAATATAAATGAAGTGCCTATTAAATATGCCATATTGGTTAAGAAAATAGAAAATAATTATTTTTTGGATCATATAATGTTCATAATCCTTCAACTAATCATTTAAACACATGTTGTAAACATGTTTATAAAACATTTAATATTAGAATTTTCACTTTTACCATTTTTATTTTTCCTTGGTAACTCATTTTTACCTAAGTAATTTATTTTTAATGAATAAAAATTAAATAGACCTTAATAAATAATATATAAACACTGATCAAAAATATTGGATCCATTTTATCAGATAATATTTCTATGTGTAAAAAAAATCAAACATAACATTAAAGAATGTAATGCGTAAAACCCCATTTTAAAAAAAAGTGTATCATTTAAATTAAAATTAATTTGTAGGGAAAATTATCCATGTAGTTTACATTCATGAAATAAATTTCTTAATTTTAAAATAAATAAAATTTATGTGTATTTCAAATAAAACAAAAACTGAATTTTACCAGAAATAGTATTTAATTAAAGGTAAAGACCAAAAAGTGTTTCTTTAGTGTGTAAATATTACTTAAGTTAATAAAAGGATAAACATTATTTTCTAAATTTTTAATTGTATTTTTAAATGTATAGTTACATTACTAAAAAAATACTTGATCATGAAAATATTTTTAACTATTTTTATGATATACTTACTCTTTTACATATTCATAAAAATAATGATTTTAGTAAAAATTATATTTTCAACAATTAAACTAAAAATAAATTTTTTTATAAAAATATAAAAAATTCATATCGAGAAAATTTGGATTTTTTAAATTCAAAAATAAAATTAATTTAAAAAAAATCTAATTACAAATTTTTTAAATTTAAATTTTAGATGAAAATAAAATATATATATATATATAAATCATATTTTATTGATAAATTCCCTTTTAAAATTTTAAGTGGTCTTAATCCAATTTTCTATGAATTACTAATATAGTACAACAATTTTATTTTCTATAGGTTTTATTATTCTTTAATTTTATTAATAATTTTCATCTAATATATTGTGGCTTATTTTAGTTCAATATTGTGTGTGGAGAAATCTATCAGACATTGCATTAATTTAGAAAAATATATTCTAAAATCACTTGGTGTTATACTAAATTCCTTTTTTAGAGAGAAAAAAACAATATATCTATATATATTAAAAATATTATTTTAAATAATTTAAAATCATAGTCTCATTAAAATTTACTCTAAAAATTGAGTGGGGTCCCTAAAATATTTATCCTATTTATATCTCCAAGATTACAAAATTTTAGACATTTTATATCATCAAATATAATATACTTTCAAAGACCATGTCTAGAAATCTCTAACCATGATATAAGGTCTCTTTGTTTTCTTCATATCTATAAAACACATTGATCATTATTAAATCATCCATGTAATATTTTTCAAATCCTAGAAACTTAGATTTATATCTCTTTAAACCAAGACCATGTTCTAAAATAATCACTCATGGTGTTATTTATAATGACATCTCCATGATAATGTTTTCAATCAAAACACCAATGGTGATCTATTCTTTAGATAAACCACGATCCATTCAACAATATGACTATTTTCATCTCCCCATTTTCATAATAAATTGATCAACATCATGTACACCATGACCTAGTGTCCCCATGGTCTTTAGAAAAACATTTATCTCTGATGACATGGGATTTCATTCCCATTTAGCCACCATTTTCAGCTCTAACAATACCACGTCATGATCTACTCAACATCACTATATATTAGCCTTCAATTTTATCCACATTATTCTAAACTTCTAAAAACTCTTACATAACCAAAATAATTCATTAAAAACTTAAAAACATAATAAATGTGAAAATAGTTTCTCATTTATCAATAAAATATTTAATGAAAAATCCTTCATATATTTGAGTGATCTATCATATAATTTTTTCAATAATATTTTTATTCACTTTTGGGATTGAAATAAATTAATTAATATTACATTCTCATCATGTATTAAATTTTATAAATAATAACTCAGAATCAATTATTCATAAATGAACATTTATTATTCCCTAAAAATGTTTATCTTCTATAATAACAATTATTTTATTTATAATCATGATAATTGATTCACAACATTTTGTAGTAATGTTAATTTGATAACATAATATACACTCGGAATTTTATATCAAGTTAATTGTAAAATATTATATAATAAATCCATAAAGACAAAATAAATAATAAAATTTTATTCTAACACTATTATCATATGGGAGAACATTAAAGAAACAAAATATGTTTATACATAATGTCAACAAACATTATGATAATATCATTCTTCAAGGACATAAAATATAACATTCAACATGGCCTTGATGTTTATAATAATTCAAATGATTTAATATTCATCTTGGAAAATAAATCTTATCTATAAATATAAACATTTTTGAATGAGTGGAGCTCAAGCATTCTATTTTAGTGTGTTCACACTAATGAAATCGTTTAAGATCAATAAAATAAAGGGTGTGGTTATTAAGTTTATGATCATAATAATTTTATCCTCTAAAAATATTAAATTATTTGGGGATAATTGTTGAGGTAAATACCAATTATATAGGTTTTATAGGCCACCTAGGACCATATAATTACATGGGAATTTAATTAAACACTTTGAGGCATTAATGATTGATTTAGAATTATGAAATCCATTAATATAACAATTATTTACAAAATTAATCATTATTATTTATAAAAAATTATTTGAAGTTATTTTCATATTAAAACAAATGAAATTTCATTACTAGTAGAAAATTAAATTACAATAAATAAATAATTGTTTTTGATGAACATTATTTAAATTCAAAAATAATTCAGTTATTATAAAATTATAATTGGAAAATAACAATATAAATTAATCATTTTTTAAAATATTATGTTGAATATAATTTTGTGGTAACAATATTTAAAAACTTTATTGAATGATAATTCATAATATAATAATAAATAGATAAATATTAAGTCTTGTGATAAATATAAAATATAATTTAAATTATTATAAAATTATAAACAAATTATTTTAATGAAATTTAATTATAATACTATAGAAATAGGATTATTGAATATTAACATTGTAATATTACAAAAAAATAACTGTTTAGTGGTGGTCTTCAAAGTCGTTAATAAAAATTATTTTTTCTTTCTTTTAGTGTTAGTTTGTAAAATTATACTTAATTATGTTATTTAATATATGTTTTTATCATTTATATAGTGGTAATTGTTTAGATATAGTGAGTTGTAACTCTATGAAATATAAAATATTCTTAATTTTAAAAATAGATAAATAAATTTTGTTTTTTTAACGATGGTTTAAACTAATGCTAAAAAAGTTTTCATTTTATATTTAAATAAATAAATATGGTTTTTAACACACAGCCATATACATACATACACACATATAAATATACATATATTATTATATGCATGTATATATGTATATAAATATAAAAACATAATTAAATAAAAATATAATAATTATAATATTTTTAACAATTATTTAACATTTGATATTAAAAATATGTAATTAGTAATTAATATATAATATAAACATATAACAAGATAAATATAAAAATAAATGATTGTATAAATGAAAAAATATAAATAGAAATAAATTTAAAAATAGATATAAATACATAAAATATATAAATATATTTGAATAAATATAAATATAAAAATACACGTAAACAAAAATAAATATATAGATATTTATAAATATATATACATTTATAAATTTATATAAATATATATAAATATTTAAATAAATATTAATTTATAAATGTGTTTAAAAAAATGTTAAACATAATTTATTTTTTTATACAAATGAATATACGTATATATATATATATATATTAATATATAATTATTCAATTTAGTAAAAAAATTAAAATGTTCAAATATAAATATTTAAATATTTAAAATATATTAATTATTATTTTATAATTAATAATGAAAATACATTATTAAAAATTCATATATAAATATAAACATTTTATATGTAAGTATAAACACACACACAAAGACATATTTATATATAGTCATTTAGTAGATAAATTAGTTATGTCAATTGGTTTGGATACTCGTGTCAAAGATATAGGTTTGAGGTTTGAATCTTACCCCCCATCAAAGGTGTTTTAATTGATATTAGTATTGGTTTTTATTATTATTATTATTTCATTTATTATTATTAGTGTTATTATATTCTTTATTATCATTGTTATCAATGTTATTATTATTGGTAACAGCCATTAAAATTATTTTTAAAAATGTTTTATGTAAACTTTGGATCATCATATGACACAATTGATGATTGTTTATCATGAAACCCTACTCCTTTTTTTATATAAAGACTAATATGGTGTTCAAGGAAAAAGACCTCATATATTCCTACCAAATAGTTTGACTTAACTTATCAATGAACCAATATTATGTCTCTTAGCCATTATAATAATACTAGTAATTGTTGTTTATTAAGTTTTTGTCTCATTTCCATACTAGTATAGATAGTGATTTCATCACCACTTGCTATATTTTTGGATAGCCTAATAATTTTTTCTATCTAATATAACTCATAATCAATGTAAGATAAAAACACACCCCAAGATCAACCAATATAAGAATAAATAATATTAAAATAAAAATAAAAGTATTTACTTGATTTAAAAATTATACATATATTTTAATTATTTATATTTGATTAAAGACATGATAAAAACAAATAGAGTCTTGAACATTTTTAGTTCTCTACTTTGTGGTTTTGGGGTGATAGAGGTGTTGGAGTGGTTCTTGAAGGTTATTTGATGGTAAAGATATTATTTTTGGCTTCTGGAGAGTAGAAATGGGTTTATGTTTACACACTTTGTCGTGGTACAATAAAGGGTTCATTTTTTCTATTTATATCCTTGGGAGTTGGATTATTTTTTTAGTTATTTGACTTTATGGTCGGAAATGACTCATTTGGGAAGTATTATTTCATGGTAGTTATTTATATCATGCAGCTAGTTATTTTGGTGGTCATGGTCATTGGTAGAATTATTATAAAAAATAGGGAAGGCAAAAATCCCCATTTCAAAGGTCTTGATTCATTATGGTACATTTAAGGAAACTTTATTCCATAACCGTTTGGTGGTTTGAGTTGACACTAAGAGAAATATATCCATAGTGATTTTCAATATTCCATGATAGTATTCAAACCCATTGACATGTGCCTGTCATGGGGTGTGGAAAAAACAATTATTTACTAAGCTAAAATATAGTATAGTGGTTAACCTAGGTTGTCTCCAAAGAGGAGCGCTCAACAATCAAGTTTTCACCTTCAAATAAGAGAAATAAGTGAGGTTGTTTTTTTGGAAATTGATTGATTTTTGAAAAGAAAAGACAGAAACATAATGAAGGAAAGAAAATTAAGAAAAATATTGATACAAATCAATAAAACAAGTGATTTAATCAATTATATGAGAAGGGTGATTAGTTCAGGGTCGGTTCTTCAATTATAATGTTATCATAGTTCCAATTTTATTCAACACTCTTCTACTAAGTCGGTTTAAGTGGTATTTCAGGATCGGTTCCTATAACTCCCTTGATAAATGGTGATGGTGATATTAAACCATACCAATATCCCACATTGTTCTAATCTCTCTCTTATGTGTTAAAAATATGTAGAGAATACCCTTAATATAATTAGGAAATTCCCAATCGGGTCTTGTTTATCCCAAACAATTAAGAATATTCAATACCCATGCCACATGTACTGACGATCGCTGAGTACTTAACCACTAAACCTGATCTATTACATCTTATATAGACCAGAAACCATTGGACGGAGATTATGAACATTTATAAAATCAATAATAAAAATATAATATTAAAAAAAATACAATCGAATAAGATAAAAAAACTGTTTATTAAAATTTGAAACTAACATAACAGAAGAGAGAGAGCTTTTATTCAATCAAATTCAAGAACTCAAACATTGAAAAAGATAAAACCTAAACTTCCCCAATAACTCATAATATTTATCCCACCATGGTAAGGTTAATTAAGAATAAGGAGGAAGATGAATTTATTATAAAACTAATAAGAGAAAAATAAAGAAAAAAAAAGAACATAATTTTTCTCCTCCAGAATCTGTCCACCAGAACGATAGCTTTGGTTATCCCACCATCTCATTGAATCAGGACAAGGTCCCTTCTTATAGAAGGTGAGTAATGGATTTTTCCATCTACCATTGAAATATAATAGCATTTGGATCCGTTTGGAATGTGTTATAGCCAAATTAGTAGACCTGACTTATTCTGGCCGCCAATCACTATTCCACCAACCATACTTTGACCAGTTGAAGGGTAGTCTGAATCAACCCATTTATCCATGAAATTTACTATGAATTTTTCTATATGAGTTGGATTTCTGACCCAGCTAGAAGAACCCCATTTTTTGGTCAGTATCCTGAGATATGGATCCTTGAATGATACATGTTCCATTCTGCCGGCCAGAATAAATTTTCACATTGACAGATTTGTTTTGGCCTCTTGGTATTCGAATTGGATTTGGGTCCTTAAGACTTATTTGTAGTCAACATATCATGTCATCCTAAAAAAACAATCAGATGAATTGGATTACAATTTAAGATGTTATTCTTGAAATATAGAGGCAATATAAATCTTTTTAATGTCCATAATTAACCACTTTTCACATTTAAGCTCAAAACTCACCAAAAGTCATAAAATGATTCAAATAAGATAAAATTGATTAATGGGAAGGGATTAAATCATTTAAAAAAATATGTATAAATATGAAAATATGAGCTCTGTCAAACATGTTCATGTATTGAAATAATCATGGGATTTAATATGGGTGTCTCCATTTTAAATTCTATAAATCATGAATCTTCATTGATCGGGATTATCTATACTATAGTGTGTCCTTCACAATGACATGGTGATTCTTTCTTTATTTAATTACAAAATTTGACATACCAATTCACTTACTGGGTTTAGTATTCTTTTTCTTGGACCATAAAACACCAAAATTTTTCTTTTGATAGTATTTTACACTAGTGTTGGATCCTAGGAGTTCTACTTAACATGAACTATCTCTTGGGATCCAAGGTAGAATTTTTTCCTTCTCTCTTCATTATTTATTTATCTTTATTATTTTAAGGTCATAACAGGGTTTTGGGGAATTTTTTTGGATTTTAATATATGTATTTATGTTTAATGATGTGGTCTAGTCTGTTTTAGGATTCTTCTGTGATTATCTATGTCTAATTATTAGGTCCTATTTATTTCTTGGTGTTATATTTAATCTAGATTCTATCATAGTTCATGATTCCTATATTATCATTTTATTATTGGGATGATTATGAATTATCATTCATTTTTTTTTCTTTTTGTATATAGTATGGATTGGACAAATGAAGATAAAAACTATACTTAAATAAAATCAAGGGGAAAGTGTAGGAATCATGCTTTTATATATTTCATTGTTATTATTGATTATTTTCTTAATTAATCTTTTTAATTTTAATACTATATTTATATTATTATTATTTATATCTTTTATCATGATTAAATTGGTTAAATAATTTAAATATGGTAAAGTAATGAAGAGTTTGACAAAATAATGGATTTGTAGTTAATTAGTAATTTGGAAAGTATGACATGATAATTAAATGTTAAAACATGTTGTTTATTTATTTGATATTTTATCTTGTTGATATTTTGTGTTTATTATGTTTTTTCATATATGTATTATTATTATGGTTGGATTTATGTTGAGGATAAATGTATGATATGATGTTTTGTTTTGGTGGTGGTTTGAAAATGTTGATGTGTTGAGGTGTATTTGTTGATATGGAAATGGTAGAGGTGATATGGTAGGTTGATGGATTTATTTCTGATATGTAGTTGTGATGAGATAGTTTTGGTCTTCATATTTTAGTTACCATAGGATGTTGAGTTTATTAATAAATAAATTAAATGAAAATTGAAATTGGAATGATCTATTATGAGCAAGAGAAGTGTTGATATAAATTTAATAGGTATTTATACTATAATTTAATAATTGTAAGGAAGTGGTAGATCAATATATATATTAATTGAAATAAATTATGTGAATTGTTAATGCTCATGTAAAAATGTTATTTCGTAAATTGGATTTGTTTTTAATCTTGTGACGTCCCGGACCAGGATGCCACTTAATAGGTGCCTCGAGCCCAGTAGGCCACATGGCCCCAAGCGCATCACCCTAAATGCTAGAGGCTACCAACTAGAAGAAAGGGGACTAGGGTATGTTTGTGGGGAGACTATACCCTCATTACCAAAGTATATTAAAATAGATAAATATAAAAAGAGGTAAATAGTAGACGAAATAGAAGTAAACAGAAGTCATATCATAAATAGACAAGGATAACAAAAACTAAATCAAGTGGAATAACTGGAATAACTGATGATGATATTTCATGTATATAGTAATCTGAAAACATGGATACAAAGTATCAATCACACATGAAAAACCCAATGTATAAAAAGTAAATACATAAAATATTCCAAGAATACCGACCTACAACTCGGTCATCTGCTATTAACTTCATCCTTGAAAAACAAGAAATCAAGTATTCGAAGTATTATGCTTCTCTTTATCAACACTTGCATACATGTAATCTTCCATGGGTACCAAATGGAACCCAAAGAGGGTGTGAGATAAATCTTAGTGGTCCACCACCAATGGTATCTATAACATTTGTCCCGTGTAACGGAAATGTAACAGTGTATAAGAATTCATATATAAAGTAAAGCAGTGAAATGTAAATAAATAAATAAGTACCATCTTCATCCTAGGGCTGGTGTATGAACATGTAACCAGTTAATTATTTGATTCTTACCAGTTTATAAATAATTCACATGTTAAAAATAGATAAGGTTCTAAGATGTAACAAGGAAACCTGTAATGATATTTAATAATGAAGTTCCAAGTTTATAACCAAAGAAACATAGACTTCAAGGGCCTTTAATTAAGTAATTACTATAGCTTGGCTAAGGGTGAGAGTATAATACAAGAAGAATAGTCTATGTAATTCCACAATTATATGCCTACCGAGTCTAAGGAGTTCATCTAAGGTAAAACAGGACTAAGCAAATGAGTGGGTCCGATAGACTTTAACCATGGATCCTACTTGTCAATGTTGGATCCAATGAGTGTATCCAAGGCATCCTATAATATTATTAATGGGATACTATGGTGTCATACCAAGAATACAAGAATAGAAATGTAAGAACCCGTACCTTCGTTTTAGGTATGTTTTTCCTTTTTCTGGAGTTTTTGAGAAAAGAGGATTTTTTGGAAAAATTTCAAGTACACGTTGTGTACTTTATAAGTACACGCCGTGTACTATGATGTCGCGTGAGGCTATGTACTGGCCGTGTCCAATCCAAACACATGGTCGTGTGGGTTGATGTGGAGGCTGCCTAAAGCGGAGTATGAAAAACCCTAGTACACACCGTGTAATCCAAAAGTGCGCGTTGTGTACTTTCTTTTTTTTCATTAAACGGATCGGGCTCACGTCTCACCGCCAGAATCGTCTTTTTCTAGGTCACGTTCGACCGAGAGGAGTCGTACAGTGTCCTAACTTCTCTGAGCCCCTATTCCTCTATTAGTTCTCTAAATCGACCATCATCAATTGCGTTGGAACCGCAGCAGTAAGATCTCCCTTCTTCTAGAGCATCACTTTCCAATTCCTCCTCTTTTTCAATTTATCATGGGTTGAATGTTTTGTGTGTTTTTATAGATCTACGACATTATAATGAGATTCAAGACTCGTGGATCTAGTATATCAATCTACTAGCACCAAAGTAGGTGGTTTATGTCGTTCCATTCGAAGTCTTTGAGTTTTGTGTGCAATTTCCACCAATACCCTTGAACGGGGTATTGCATGTTTATTGTTTTGCCCCTGTAGTTTTCCTTCCTTGATTGTATGCTTGTGTAAAGGTAATTTGGTTATGTATGAGGATAATTTCTATGCGTGGATGTTTTTTCCATGCCTTGTTTTGTTTATGACCTCTTGGTCTTGTTCAGTCTTTGGCCATTATACCTGTTTTTTGTGCCTTGTGACCGTAGGATGGAGTGTTGTTCCCTGACATAATTGTTATGTTGTAGACCAGTTAGCCAAGTAGCTCTATAGGTTTACTTTGTCCTTATAGAATTATTATGCACTAACTGACACGGGGTCATGAGAACCTGGTGCTATCAACTATAAGGGGATATACTGAGTGAGCTTCCTCAGAGAGTCTTGAGCTTTATAGACCATAGGGGATAGACAGAGCGAGCTTCCCAGAGATTCTTGGATATTATAAACTACAGAAGGATAGATCGAGTGAGCTTCCTCAGTGAGTATTGATATTTATAGACTATACAGGGGTAGATTGAGTGAGCTTCCTCGAAGAGTCTGTGTTTTGTTTGAATTTCCTTAAACCATTCTAGGATATAAAAGGAATTGATAGAGTGAGATTCCTCAGAGAGTATGTGATCGACTTGAGGATATAAGAGGAATTAACTAAGTGAGATTCTTTAGAGAGTCTCTACACCTTGGGGATATAAGGGGATTTGATTGCGTGATCATCCTCAGAGAGTCCCTGACTACCTTAGACTATATGGGGAATTGACTGAGCGTGCTTCCTCATAGAGTCTTGTATTTCGTATAACCAAACCAGAGGGGTTAGGATAAGTGTAATACCTCGAGTTTTGTTGGTACTTCTTGGATAGGACCAGAGGGGATGGCTGTGAGTACTTCCCAGAGGGATTCTTGGTTGCGGTTAGCTGTTTGCTTCACTACAGCTTGTTGATTTGTGGATTGTTTATTGTTGTGTATCATCCTATTTACTGGTCACTGTTTACTGCTTACTGGACTATTACCTTCCATATGCTCATTGACTGTTAGGTACAGATCTTCAAGTGGTTTCCTACTGGGATTTAGTCTCACACCCTGTTTGGGTCATGATTTTGGGCCCAAACAGATTATATTGTTGCAGGTATAGACAAGGGCAAGCACCCTTTGACTTTAGGTACTTGATTGCATTGGAGTAGGAGAGCATGGGACCAAGCTGAGGCTTGTGATGTTGAGGAGTTTCTTATATGTTTTTATTTGGTTTAACTTTGTATTCAGCATTGTGACTTGTTTGGATTCTTTCCTAGACATATGTGTCATGCATCATTTCATATATATGTGTGTGTGTGAGTGTGTGCTCCAGTTGTTTATTGTTTTAGACTTCTGATGTTTACTGTTGTTGTATATTTACTTCTTTCGCTGTTGTATGTGTTGTTTACTTCTGCTATGTACTCTACCAATAAGAGCATAGTTTCCCCCACTAACACACCCAAGTCCCTCGCTACAAGTCAGTAGCCTCTGGAATTCGGGGAAATGTGCTTGAGGCCATGTGACCAACCGGGGATGGGGTGCCTCTGGGTGGCTCCCGGAACCGGGACATTACAATGTTTTATCAGAGGGATTATTTTCTCTTGACTTACTGTTTGGAGCCTATATCCAGGGATAGGACGGAATAGGTACTTGGTAATAAGATATGATCAGGAGTACCTAACCCGTGTGCAGGAAAAATCCAATCAACCTAGTTGATTTCAATTTCTTTATGTTTTTCAATTTTTACATTTGATATGATTTCATCGTTGGGTGATTCACATGCTTTGTGTTGTTACCGTTGTTGTTATTGTGGTTCTATTCTGTCACAATCCGATGAGATGAGGGTATTCCATCTCATGCATCATATAGGCACTTGTTAGAAATCACATGCCATGAATTCTTTTCATGTCATCTAGGATGAAATTTAAATTGCATGTTGTTGTGATAGACATTTTGTAGATTATGCATGTTGATGTGATAGATGCTTTGACAGAATCTCTGTTGTTTGATAGAGAATTTGTCTGAATAATACTTACTTAAATGGATGCTAAACATTGGTTCTTGAGGTGTTATGGGATCTCATTAACTGGAATCCAATGATTCATTGCCTTTTTGACTTATTATAACTTGTATAAGATGCCAAGCTCTGATTCGCAGGGAGTATGGGCCCTCACGGATCAGAATTTGGAACCTTAACTCTTGTTTTCTGTGTTTTCTAGGATTCAGAGAAGTTTCTGAGCTACTTCCCGAAAAAACCAATAATAAACGGCATATACTTTATTAATACATGTCAATTAGTTTTTAAATCTTGTCACTGACTGTGTGGGAAGAAACACGGGGTTGTGAAAAAATTTCAGGAACACGCCGTGTACGGTACATACATGCAGTGTTGTAGTGACCGTGTATCTAACCATGTGACTAACGACACGGATTGATGAAACATAGACTATACACGTTGTGTCTTGTTATCACAGATAGCTCCATGTAACCTAAGGACATGGTCGTGTCACAAACAATATGGGTTGGGGAAACCCCTCAAGTACACGTCATGTTCTCAGGGAGCACGCCATGTAGAGTAAACCATGTAGCATGTCGTGTAACTATCAACACAGGTCGTTGAAACCTCGTATAGTACACGTTGTTTCCTTCGTGAACACGCCATGTAGTCTAGGATTATGAGGACCGTGTGGGTTAGTCATGTGAGGAGACTCAGGCAGGGGAATAGAGTTCAAGTACACGCCGTGTGTAGGGACAACACGTCGTGTGGATGGGGCGTTACACGACCAGTTATGGAAAAAGTAAGCACCCATGTGAATGGATTAAAAGAACATGTTGTGTAGTTTTGATACACGTTGTGTGGTAATGTTTTTTAAAACTTGAATTTTTCTTTCTCATGTTTCCCTCTTTTACTCTTGTGTTCTCAGCCTTTGATAATCTTTATTTAAGGTGTTCTTTTGACCTTTCAGAGTTATTCCACCAAAACATCATCTAGTTGTACGTCAATTGCAAATGGTGATTAGACACCAGATATGGCCGATCAGGGACCTCCTGTAGATCTTCTTGTTGTTCCATACTTAGGACCAGCAGTTATACCAGTTGTAGGCACTGATGCGTAGTTTAGGTAAGACTTTCTGAGGATGATGCAGACCTTCCAGGGAGCGCTACCTCCTTCCCTATCGATGGTAGAGTTGACGCGGGTTTCTAGAAGCAGCAGCATCCTACTTTCTCAGGGAATGGAGGAACTCAGGCTGTAGAGTTGTGGCTATAGGCCACGCTAACAATTTTGGAGCATCTAGGGATACCACCAGAGAAGAGGGTGAAACTCGCTACCTATATGCTCTGAGACTCCGCCAAGAGGTGGTGGGAGGTGATCTCACAATCAGGGCGCCATCAGAGTATGACTTGGGATGAGTTTTGGTGCATCTTCTATGATTACTTCTACCTGGTGACCTTGAGGGCCAATCGAGCCTGGGAGTTTATGACTCTAGAGAAGGGTACTCTTTCTGTTATGAAGTACTTGTCTCTCTTTACAGAGCTTCATCATTTCACACCTATTCTAGGAGGTGATGAGTTGTTCCTTGCGCGAAAGTTTTAAGATGGTCTGAGGCATGACATCCACTCGTAGGTGAACATCTTCAGGTTGACTTTGATATCATCTATCTTCAACCAGGTGCTGATCATTGAGCGTAATCTGAGGGATTTTGGAGAAGTGATCCTAGGCGGTTTGACATCCAGAGTCAGTGTTCCTCCTAATGATAGCAGGAAGTGTTGTAGGGAGTCTTCTCGAGAAGATCCGAGTAGGTAGAATATATCTTCGAGTAGCCAGGTAGTATGCTACCAGTGCGGGAGGAGCGGGCATACTAGGCCTCAATGCCAGAGAGACCCAATGGAGTGCCGATCTTGCTACAATATGGGACATATTTAGAGTTTTTGTCAGATCTTCTCACCTACAGTTGGTGGTAGGGGTTCTTCTATGACCCCGTGTTCAGAAGATGCATCGCCAGTTTCTCACCAGTCTGGAAAATGGAGTTCTTACGGCCGTTCGGGCCGAGGTGGAGGTCGTGGTCATGGTGTTCAGTCTCCAGGTTACCAGTGAGAGTAGAGTGGATCAGCTCAGAGTGGTCATCTAGGGTCACAGGGTCGCGGTACTGTCCAGACTTTTGCAGTGGAGCAGACCCATCACGAGTAGGATACCAACCCTTCTAAAGTTCGTGGTACGATCTTAGTAGATTCGTTTTTATATTCAACTCTTTTCAATACTGGTTCTATGCATAGCTTTATCTCTGTTGTTGTTGTAGAGATCCTTGGGCTATGCATCTTTTCCTCTGCTGATACTCTGCCTCTAGACACACTGTTGGGGACTAGAGAGGATAGCGTACGTCAGTGCAGAGACCTCCATCTTGAGGTTACATGGTGTCATTTCTTATGGGACATCTATTTCCTAGAGATGACGAGATATGATGTCATTCTCGGAATGGACTGGTTAGTCACCTTCCAGGCATTCTTTGATTCCTATCACTGTAGGGTGAGTTTCGTATCACCAGAGGGTAGATCCTTTCTTCATTGAGGTGAGTGGGATGTTCAGGCAAGTCAAGAAGGACCCGAGCATCATGGTCTATGAGGAATTATAGCCCAGATTGCTAGTATTTATCTGGATGACCAGAGGACTTCACAATTAGACTTTCCTCCAGCAGTGAATCGTTTCAGAAATGTCTCTACAGACGACCTTTCAGGTTTGCCTCCAGAGTGTGAGGTAGACATCTCTATTGATCGTGTGCCAGGAGTGGCACCGGTGTCCATTCATCCTTATAGGATGGCTACACCTGAGTTTCAGGAGCTCAAGAAGCAATTGGATGAGTTTCAGGCAAAGGGTTTCATCCGACCCAGTACTTATCCATGGTGTTCTCCTGTCCTATTTGTGAAGAAAGAAGACGGAACCCTCAAGATTTGTGTGGATTATCGAACGCTAAACCATTTGATGGTCAAGAACTGATATCCCTTTTTGAGGATCAATGATCTCTTTGATCAGCTTCGAGGAGCCTGTGTGTTCTCAAAGATTTACTTGAGATTAGGTTATCATCAGTTGCATGTTAGACCATCTGATATACCTCTTACAGCTTTCCGGAGAAGGTATGGTCTTTACGAGTATATGGTTATGTCATTCGGGAGGCCAGCAGTGAGTGGCAGCTTATGGCTTTGTTCTCTGAGATGCATTTGGAGGTGCACGACAGACAGGGGAAGACTTTTCTATCTTCTGTAGTTGTTACCTCTACTCTTATCAATTAGGTACGGATGAGGCAGCTATTAGACTCAGAAGGCCTAGTCCCGCGTAAGGGTGTGTCAAGGGAGGGCCCTCTTCCTAGATAGATAGTTGGCGAGGATGAGATCTTTCCTTTCTAGGGATGCGTATGGGTTCCAGCAGACATACACGAGGAGCTTATGTGGGATTTTCATTCCTCAGTTTGGGCAATTCATCATGGCATCACTAAGATGTATCATGATCTACACTTCTAGTATTGGTGGCCAGGTATGAAGGGATATGTTGCGGGTTTTTTCATGAGGTGTTCCACTTGTCATCAGGTGAAAACGTGGCATCAACGACCAGTAGGTCCTTTACAGCAGCTACCCATTCCCGAGTAGAAGTGGAACGACGTCGCGATGGATTTTGTGACGGGGTTGTCGAGGTGTCCTCGGGGGAATGATGCGGTTTGGGTTGTTATGGGAAAATTACAAAGGTTTTTTACTTCTTGACGATCAAGGAGACCTTCAGTGTTGATGATATGGGATGGTTGTACATCTAAGAGAGTGTAAGTCTACATGGAGTTCCACACTTCATTGTTTTAGACAGGGATGCATGTTTTACTTCTTGGGTCCGGAAAGGGATTTAGAAGGCCTTGGGACACAGGTGCATCTGAGTACAACATACCATCCCCCGACAGATGGTCAATCCGAGTGTACGATTTAGGTGCTTGAGGATATGCTCTGAGCTTGAATTATAGACTTTGGAGGTTCTTGGGAGAAGCATATATCTCTTGCGGAGTTCGCCTACAACAACAATTTTCAAGATACTATTCATATGGAACCTTATGAGGCTTTGTACGGTAGGCCATACCGATCACCTTTATGCTGGCTGGAGGTAGGAGAGGCGGCTTTGCTGGGACCTCATCTTGTTCAGGAGACCTCAGAGCAGATAGAGTTGATTCGGAAGAGGATGGCTACGGCACAGTCTCGATAGAAGCCTTATGTTGATCAGTAGATACGACCTCTGGAGTTTGAGGTTGGGGATCAGGTTTTCCTACATGTCGCACTGAGGTTGGGACACAAGAGGATTCGGAGATAGGGTAAGCTTTCACTAAGGCACATCAGGCCATTTGAGGTGTTGGAGAGAGTTAGGCCGGTTTCCTATCAGTTGTAGTTACCTCAGAGGTACTGGGATATGCACAACGTCTTCCACGTTTCCCAGCTCCGATGTTACTTTTCAGACCCATCTCATGTCTTTCAACCTGAGGAGGTTGAGCTCAAAGAGGATGCATTGTTTTAGGAGCATCCTATCTGGATTTTTGATCGCAGTACGAAGGTTCTCAGTGGCCGGTCTGTTCCTCTGGTACGGGTGATATGGCATCATGGGAGAGTACAAGACAAGACATGGGAGAGGGAGGCCGATGTACGATTGCAGTGGCTGGAGCTATTCGGGGTTTCTTCTTCCACGCCATGCTAAGAAATTCGGGGACGAATTTCTTTAAGGGGGGAAGTTTGTAAGAACCCAAACCTTCTTTTAAGGTATGTTTTTCCTTTTTCTGTAGTTTTTGGGAAAAAGGAGTTTTTGGAAATTTTTTAAGTACACGTTGTGTACTTTATAAGTACACGCCGTGTACATTGATTCCGTGTGAGGCCGTGTGTTGTCCATGTCTGGGACACACACATGGTCGTGTGGGGTGATGTGGAGGCTACCTAAAGTGGAGTATAGAAAAGCCTAGTACACGCCGTGTACTTCAAAAGTACACGCTGTGTACTTTATCTTTTCATTAAATGGACCAGGCACACATCTGACCACCAGAATCATCTTCTTCTAGGTCTCGTTCGACCGATAGAAGTTGTACGGAACCTAATGTAACACCCCAATCTTCCACGGTACACTTCTCTTTGAATAATACAATAACGTGTGTTGTACGCAACACTGAGTTCAAGTACACCACGACTTACCAAACTAGCCGTTCAAAAGAGGTTATGAATAGTATTAATAAAATTTTAAATATTATATTATCCTAATAATTTTAATCCATATTATGAGTTTCTAAAACATGATTTATGAAAAAAATCATTTTTTTCAGATAAAAGAAGTATTTTTCAAAAAATGAAATTTTATCACCTTTTAATGGCGAAGCCTTTTTAAAACCAATATTTGAAACTATTATATATTCAATTTGACAAAATGAAATTCTTCTTTAGAATCGGTACATAATAATTTAGTATCAATAATGTTTTGGTGTCTTTCTAATAACTTTTTTATTTGGGTGAATAGTGAAAAATACTATATTTTAACTGAAAAAAACTTTTATAATCAAAATAATTTATATTGTTAAATTATAAATTTTATTGGTTTGGAAGTATAAATAGATTATATTTTTACTATTTAATCCAATGATGGTCATTTTAAGTAATTTCACCTTCAAATTGGACATAAACAATTGTCAAACTTTTAATAGTTATTATTTCTTAAAAATACGCCTTTTGGTTTCGAAAGATGGAATCAATTTTAAATTAATAAATGAAACTATTATGTTTTGAATTTGGTAAAATATACTTCATTTTTGGATTCTGAATAACGAAATTATCCTAGGGTGAAATTTTGGTACTTTTCCGATAACTTTTATATTTTGATGAATATTAAAAATTACTAAATTTTAATTAAAAACAACTTTTTAATCGAAATAATTAATAGTGATAAATTATGAATTTGAGTGGTTTTAAATTATATTTAAAATATATTTTTACCATGTAATACAATTTGGTTCATTGAACATAATTTTACATTTAAACCGAACATAAACAACTGTCAATCTTTTGATAGTTATTATTTCTTAAAAACACGCTTTTTGTTTTAAAAACGGGAATTAATTTCTACAAATTCTGTGTATTGAATTTGGAAAAATGGATTCCATATTTGGAATCAGGATGTCCAATTTTTCTAAATATGTTACTTTTATTTTTAGACATTTTGAATAATTACTTCGGTAAATATTTTATTTACCATGGTTAAAAGGTAAATCAGGTAAATAAGGGTTAAACAAAATTATATTATAATAATAACAAATTACCCTAAAACATTTCCTAACCTTATTGTTTGACACATTTCCGAACATGGTCATCTTTGGGTCAATTTTGGGACCCCATGGTGCCACTTGTAAGTGATAGGGACACTTTATTTTAATTATTAAAATGAATACAAAAATGACACAAGGATATATCTTTTAGAAACTCAATTTTTACATAGGGTTATATATGTTGTATTTTCGACTACAAATATTCATTAGAAAGTTAAAACTATTTCCTACATAATGGTATTTTATTTATAATTTTTATACATTAAATAATTTAATTTATTAATGACACAATGATGATGCAATAATTACCATAATAGTGAAAAATTAAAATAATTGATATTATAAATACACAAATAAATATAATTTGAGACTTTTAATGAATTACACTAATTTTATATCTTAATATGACATGTTAGTAATGATTTAATTAAATTTTTTCTAAGTAATAATTCTGTTATAAGTTTTACAAAAAATCAACTATTGGATAGTGTCAAAATTGACATAAAAGAGTTTTTAAAACAAGTATTATATTATTAATTGATATTAAATTCCTCAAAATCTAAAGTTCGGCCAAGAGACTTATATCATGATAGGTGTATCATTAATGGACCACTTGGGGGACTCTTGTATGTATATAGTAAGTTTATTAACTATATAATATAAAAATACCAAGTGACATGGTAAATGTAAAACTAATTAAGTAAGAGTTAAAACTAAAAGATAAGGTTAATATAATGACCGAAACCTATCTAAATTCTATTGGTTGAATTTTTTTCAACCTATCCCCACCTTAAACTTTGAATAATCAACATTGGAGCCATTAGAAACCGAATATGAATTTATTATAAATTAATATATCTAACTTTTCCAAAGGTTCCCCTCACCCCTCTTATAAAAGGGCACTCCTCCTTCTCATTTCTTCACACCTTAAAAGCCTTTTGGGTCGGCCAAACCCTACCCAAATACCCTATAAACTTCCCTAACTACAACCTAAAGGCCTTAGTTTGATCAGAAATCCAACCTAAGGATCCCTTTTGATCAAATCAAAAGGAAGAACCCGAAGAAGAGGTAATGTTTTCACCACCCCTTTTCAAGTTCATTTCTTCTTCCACTTCTTCTTTCTTTGTTATTACCATTCTAAAATAATCACTCCAGTATCTTATATATACTGTGATTTTATTATAAATATGGTACAACCATATTTAGTATTCTATCCACCCTTTGAATAAGATTTCACCATACGTGCGTACGTACGGCTTACTGTCTCCATGTCGTGGTGTAATTGTTATTCAATATATTATTATTTGGGTGGGTATAATAATGATGTGTAACTCATTTAAATAATAAATATAACATGATAATGATTCTTTATATATGATATATCTTCCAATTATATATTATTTTAATATCAAAATAATGATATTGTTGATTGTGCGTACGTACGGACTACCATCTCCACGAACGCGATGAGATTCATTCTCGATCATATCCATTCAAGTATAATTATCATTTGATGATTTAAAAATAATGTTTAAGAACTTTATATAATTCTGGATATTAATAAGATACAAACTATCCATGAAAAACATGGCTTACGTAACAAAACATATAAAAGAAAATGAGTAAGTTAACACCCGAAACGACGATAATTCTAAGATATTATTAACAAAGCAATGTTAATAGATCATATATGATATCATATTAATGTATATGATTAATGAATAATTTAATAAAAATTATTTCAACATTATACATGAGGTTAACCTACTCCCAACCAAGGAAAAGTACAAGGTAAGTGGTTTCTTAACTCACTCTAAATTTCGTGAGAATTTTATTGTTCACCACTTAATTATTGCATGTGGTGTATGTGTACTGCCCATGATTGTATTCATTGTGTAATATATATTAATTTATAGGTATTTACATCATCATTGTATTATCCTTCTATCATGGGTGTATGTTTCGTATGTTACCTAATCAATAAGGGAATTCGAAATTTCAATTTCCATTTATTCGGCTTTACGCAAACTTTATTGATTATTTTACTCCGAGATTTTGTGTGGAATAACTATTCATTTGCTTATGTCATAATTTCCACTCCCCTTTTCTGTGGATATACTTTTGATACACATAATCACTCCATTGATAATTTCTCAAGTCATCGATATGAATTTGATAAGAGTAATTTTAACTCATTCTCCATTTGTTGAGTTAAACATCCAATTCATTGGTGTTGTTTTTACAAGATTATGTGTGAATATCCTTTGATTGTTTTACACTGAATGTCCAATCATATTTAGAATATTTATATTTTTCACACATAACTATGTTGTTGATTTATCCTTAACCTAAGGATATGGCCTTTATGAGAGATTGCATCTCAACTTAAATTCCATTGAGACTTATTTTTTGTTATACACCAAATCACTTTTATGTGGTGTATATAATGTACTTTGACATAGTATATCATGAATCCCTTTATTCTCATGATATTACAATGTTTTGATTACCTCAATTATTTTTATTCAAGTGTCTCTATTTTGGTTAGAGTCTCTAACTAAAATACCATTTTTAAATGTTTTAAAGACTTATTCATCTAAATCTTTCTCATTAATGTCCATGTTTTAAAAATGGTTTTAAGGATTTATTTATATGGACATTAAAGTTTTAAAATTAAAACCTATTTTAAAAAGCTTCAAAGTGGTATGGGACACTTTTATTCAAAAATCTATTTTTAAATGGCTTCTTGACAAATAGTGTGACTTTTAAATGATTTCAAGAAAATGGGGGACATTTCTCTCAAATAGTTTTGATAATTATTTTCATCTATGTCAACATCCTTAATTATTCTTGATTGAGGATAATGTGATACAATACAATCTTTCATATTGTATCGAATGAGTTATGTTTAACTGTGGATGTGCTATTTTTATACCATTCATGGTTTGTGATTAAAGTATTGACATTTTGTATGCTAGTTTTAATACGAATGTTTATGTTATGTTTAAACATCTTCATATGAGGAATGCATTGGACATAATAAGCGACAGGTGGAGCCCGCTATAGCTCCTAGATGCATCAGTAGGTCTCATGAGACAAAATAGTGTCTTGGCACAAGGCCTTGAAAAAATCTTATTTGTAGTCTTTGCACGAGGCCTTGGCTATGTGGTTATGATAGTATGAAATTATGCATTCCATCGTTATGAAAGTGGTTATTGATATTGCATGTGATTGTTCGACTAGTAGAATATCCATGTGAATAAGTAAATGGCATTATTTCATTTTATCTTTGCCATATTATGCTTAAGTTCAAGTTTAAAAGGCTTTTGTTTTAATTATAAATTGCCTTAAGTGTTTATGCTTATCTATGAAAGCTTCTGCTATAATGTTATCCTTACTGAGCATCTGAGCTCACCCCTTTCAGTATTTTATTTTTCCCAGGATGAGAAAATTAATTTATGAATGACCTGCACGGATAGTATGAGGGGATATGAAGACAAGATGTTGTTTTATTTTTTTTTACCTTATGATGTAATGTAAGACTTATGAATATATCTAGTGTTTCCAAGACTACTAAACTAATCGTTCTTTCGAGACTTGATCATTTGTGATCATGCCAATGTTATGTAATAATGCACCTACTCTGGGTAACTGGGGTTGGGGCGTTACAGTTGGTATCAGAGGAAGTTTAGTACAAACCTTGGAATCTAGATTTAGATAAACTCTTATCAGAGCAGGTAGACCTAAGATGAACTTTGAGGATTAGTATAGAAGAACTTCCTAGAATTTTGGTATTGTAGAGATTTTGTGAGTTTTTCGAGCAATACATCCCTCTCTGGATACAAGCAGGTAGAGGCGGCTCTGGCACAGATGTACCTAGGGGTAAAACCTAAAAACACCGCTTTGAGCTAGACTCGAACGGGAACTGGTGCACGACAACGGGTCTTACTACACTCTTGGTTACGACACTCCCGGGGGATATGCTTAGGATAATTTACATTTTCTTTACAAACCAATTTGAGTTATTATATATATAATATGATAGTAAATGACCTCGGTTAATCCTAATGTGTTTCAAATTGAGAATATGGTGACATGTTAATCTCTAAATGATTTTATGACTACTGTTACTCACACAATTCTTTCTGGTTTTAGTCAATGGCTAAATTCCAAGGAAGTCATAGTGACTTTGAGAACGATGTACAAGGTGGGAACAGTGGTGGCAATGAGCAACAAAATGAAATGTTGATAGGTGTAAAACATATCGTATTTATGCCAAATCTGTTTTCCAAAAATATGATCAACAACATATATATGAACCAACTCCCGGACTCAACAAGGAAGACAAAGGTGATGAATGATAAGAGCTCCAGCAATGGAGACCATGGAGAAAAGAACCCTCAATTTCCATCATGCAAGAAATGTGGTAGGAGGCACCCAGGAAAGTGTATCAATGGAACCTTGAAATGCTTTACGTGTGGGAAGGAAGGACATAAAATGAAGAATTTCTGAAGAAAAATGAAGAGTACAATGGAATAAGATAAAAATGGTCCCAAGAATCCATTTACAGTCATTTTCCATAAATGTAGGGGACCTGGCCATTACCCAAGTAAATTCCCTTTTCTATAGGATATTTTCTTGGTCAAAGAAGAAGATATGTGGAAATAAATGGTTGGAGAAATGTTTAAAAAGGTTTAGTACTCCTTGTTGATGGGTTTATTTTGGAATAATTTTCTCTTGTATTTGTAACCCTACAGTTTTCCATGTGAGAATGATATTTGAGGATGAATTATCTCTTCTCTTGTGGATATAGTTACAAATAACCATTTGGTTTTATATGATCATTGGGTTTGAGACAATTATAAGTTATTATAATTTGGGATGAAAATGCAAGGTATGAGATAAGATTTGTGGTTAAATTATGTTATGGTTATTTTGAGGAATTTATCTCATTTTGGTAATGTTATAAAACATAGTTTTTGAAAAGGACAACACGCAGACCATGTGACAACCTGTCGCATTGGACAAAGCTGTGGGAATCGAACCCACAACCAAAGTGCGATTTGGATTTATCGCCTACCACTGGACTACATGAAGTCCATGGATAGTGTGACTAATTATTTTTAGTTAAATGATTTTATTGATCAATAATAATTTGATTTGGGTTCTTATGTATTATCAAATGAATACCCTTGGTATAGGAAAATGATTTGGTGATTAAGTGATAAATGTTATTTTGGAAGATGTTCGCTTTGTTGGGAACACTATATGCCCAAGGAAAATAAAATACTATGGGGTTTCATTTGTGGAGTAATGGTGGATTTTTATCTAAATTTTTATTGTGGATTTATAGTGATTTGGGTTATTTATGGAAATGATTAACCTATAATAGAGAATATGTGATGAGGTTAATTACTTTTAAGTATGTGACTTTAAGAGTATTTGATGTCATTTGGAGATAAAATTTAACATGGGAGACTACATAATCAAATTCTTCTATGTTTTGGGTTTCAATATTAGTTTGGATTATATTGAAGGATTTTAAGGACAATTGATTATTGAATGGTATTTATTTAACTTTGGGGTATTATTGGTTTAATTTTAGAAATTAAGATTAGTGTTTATTTCTCTCAAGGAATATTCATTTGGGGGATCATTCGATCTTGTACTAACCATTTTGGTTTTGATTAATCTCTAAAGACAGTGTAAATATATAGTTTATCCTGCATGGATCATGTGATTCTATAGAATTTTATTCTAGCTCTTCCAGTGTGACTAAGTCTTATTGAATACTCATTGTTTAAAAAAATGAGTTAGTGGTGGAAATTTATTAAATAATGAAACTCTACTTAAAAAGTAAGTATATATATTTATATTCTTAGTCAATATCATAAATTAATTCCTCATCCTTATCTAATGTAACTTAAAACAAAAAAATGCTGTCCATTTACTTTTCCTACTATGAGACTAATGATTGTTTTTTCCAACACAAGTTTGTGGTTTTCTTATTGTCAACTTTCTCCTGATCATGATTTCTATCCCACCCCATCAAAACTTGAAACTTAGTTTATCATCCACATTCATGTTTTCCTACCTGTAATCCTAGTATGGGTTATCTTGGGTGACCTTTAGACCTCTCTTTCTTTCTTTTAAAGTGATAGTTTTATTGACTCTTTTTCTGATGTGGGACTTTCCATTCTCAGGCCCAATTTTTAAAATTGTGGGTACGCAATTTATTGAATGAGGTGTGAATGTAACACCCCAATCTTCCACGGTACACTTCTCTTTAAATAATACAATAGCGTGTGTTGTACGCAACACTGGGTTCAAGTACACCACGACTTACCAAACTAGCCGTTCAAAAGAGGTTATGAATAGTATTAACAAAATTTTAAATATTATATTATCCTTATAATTTTAATCCATATTATGAGTTTATAAGACATGATTTATGAAAAAATTCATTTTTTTCAGATAAAAGAAGTATTTTTCAAAAAATGAAATTTTACCGCCTTTTAATGGTGAAGCCTTTTTAAAACCAATATTTGAAACTTTTATATATTAAATTTTACAAAATAAAATTCTTCTTTAGAATCGGGACATAAGAATTTAGTATCAATAATGTTTTGGTGTCTTTCTGATAACTTTCTTATTTGGGTGAATAGTGAAAAAATACTATATTTTAACTGAAAACAACTTTTTTAATCAAAATAATTTATATTGTTAAATTATACATTTTATTGGTTTGGAAGTATAAATAGATTATATTTTTACTATTTAATCCAATTATGGTCATTTTATGTAATTTCACCTTGAAATTGGACATAAACAAGTGTCAAACTTTTGATAGTTATTATTTCTTAAAAAAACGCCTTTTGGTTTCGAAAGCGGGAATTAATTTTAAATTAATAAATGAAACTTTTATGTTTTGAATTTGGTAAAATAGACTTCATTTTTGGATTCGAAATAACGAAATTATCCTAGGGTGAAATTTTGGTACTTTTGGGATAACTTTTATATTTTGATGAATAGTAAAAATTACTAAATTTTAATTAAAAACAACTTTTTTAATCGAAATAATTAATAGTGATAAATTATGAATTTGAGTGGTTTTGAATTATATTTAAAATATATTTTTACCATGTAATAAAATGTGGGTCATTGAACATAATTTCACATTTAAACCGAACATAAACAACTGTCAATCTTTTGATAGTTATTATTTCTTAAAAACATGCTTTTTGTTTTAACAACGGGAACTAATTTTAAATTAATTTCTGCCACTTCTGTGTATTGAATTTGGAAAAATGGATTCCATATTTGGAATCAGGATGTCCAAATTGTGTAAATAGGTTACTTTTATTTTTGGACAATTTGAATAATTACTTCGGTAAATATTTTATTTACCATGGTTAAAAGGTAAATCCGGTAAATAGGGGTTAAAAAAATTAGATTATAATAATAACAAATTACCCTAAAACATGTCCTAACCTTATTGGTTGATACATTTCTGACCATGGGCATCTTTGGGTTGATTTTGGGACCCCATGGTGATACTTGTAAGTGATAGGGACACTTTATTTTAATTAAGTTAAAATGAATAGAAAAATGACACAAGCATATATCTTTTAGAAATTCAATTTTTACCTAGGGTTATATATGTTTTATTTTCGACTAAAAATATTCATTAGAAATCTAAAACTATTTCCTACAAAATGGTATTTTATTTATAATTTTTATACATTAAATAATTTAATTTATTAATGACACAATGATGATGCAGTAATTACCATAATAGTGAAAAATTAAAATAATTGATATTGTAAATACCCAAATAAATATAATTTGAGACTTTTAATGAATTAAACTAATTTTATACGTTAATATGACATGTTAGTAATGATTTAATTAACTTTTTTCGAAGTAATAATTCTGTTATAAGTTTTACAAAAATCAACTATTGAATAGTGTCAAAATTGACATAAAAGAGTTTTTAAAACAAATATTATATTATTAATTGATATTAAATTCCTAAAAATCTAAGGTTCGGCCAAGAGACTTATAGCATGATAGTGGAATCATTAATGGACCACTTGGGGGTCGCTTGGATGTATATAGTAAGTTTATTAACTATATAATATAAAAATACAAAGTGACATGGTAAATGTCAAACTAATTAACTAAGAGTTAAAACTAAAAGATAAGGTTAATATAATGACCCAAACCTGTCTAAATTATATTGGTTGAATGGGTTTAGACCTATCCCCACCTTAACCTTTGAATAATCAACTTTCGAGCCATTAGAAACAGAATATTAATTTATTATAAATTAATATTTCTAGATTTTCCAAAGGTTCCCCTCACCCCTCTTATAAAAGGGCACTCCTCCTTCTCATTTCTTCACACATTTAAAGCCTTTTGGTTCGGCCAACTCCTGACCAAATACTCTCTAAACTTCCCTCACTAAAACCTAGAGCCTTAGTTTGATCAGAAAGCCAACCTATGGATCACTTTTGATCAAATCAAAAGGAAGAACCCGAAGAAGAGGTAATGTTTTCACCACCCCTTTTCAAGTTCCTTTCTTCTTCCACTTCTTCTTTATTTGTTATTACCATTCTAAAATAAAAAATTCAGTATCTTATATATACTATGATGTTATTATAAATATGTTACAACCATATTCAGTATTCTATCCACCCTTTGAATAACATGTCACCATACATGCGTACGTATGGCTTACCGTCTCCACGTCGTGGTGTAATTGTTATTCAATATATTATTATTTGGGTGGGTATAATAATGATGTTTAACTCATTTAAATAATAAATATAACATGATAATTATTCTTTATATATGATATACCATCCAATTATATATTATTTTAATATCAAAAGAATGATATTGTCGCTCGTGCGTACGTACGGACTACCATCTCCACGAACGCGATGAGATTCATTCTCCGTCATATCCATTCAAGTATAATTATCATTTTATGATTTAAAAATAATTTTTATGAACTTTATATCATTCTGTATATGAATAAGATACAACCTATCCATGAAAAACATGGCTTACGTAACAAAACATATAAAAGAAAATGAGTAAGTTAACACCCGAAACGACGATAATTCTAAGATAGTATTAACAAAGAAATGTTAAAAGATCATATATGATATCATATTATTGTATATGATTCATGAATAATTTAATAACAATTATTTCAACATTATACAGGAGTTTAACCTACCCCCAACCAAGGAAAATTACAAGTTAAGGGGTTTCTTAACTCACTCTTAATTTTATGGGAATTCCATTGTTCACCACTTAATTATTGCATGTGGTGTATGTGTACTGCCCATGATTGTATTCATTGTGTAATATACTTTAATTTATGGGTATTTAAATCATCATTTTATGGTCCTTCTTTCATGGTTTTATATTTCGTATGTTACCTAATTGATAAGGGAATTCGAAATTTCAATTTCCATTTATTCGGCTTTACGCAAACTTCATTGATTATTTTACTCCGAGATTATGTGTGGAATAACTATTCATTTGCTTATGTCATAATTTCCACTCCACTTTTCTGTGGATACACTTTTGATACACATAATCACTCGATTGATAATTTCTCAAGTCATCGATATGAATTTGATAAGAGTAATTTTAACTCATTCTCCATTTGTTGAGTTAAACATCCAATTCATTGGTGTTGTTTTTACAAGATTATGTGTGAATATCATTTTATTGTTTTACACTGAATATCCAATCATATTTAGTGTATTTATATTTTTCACACATAACTATGTCGTTGATTTATCCTTAACCTAAGGATACGACCTTTTTGAGAGATTTCATCTCAACTTAAATTCCATTGAGACTTCTTTGTTGTTATTCACCAAATCACTTTTATGTGGTGTATATAATGTACTTTGACATAGTATATCATGAATCCCTTTATTCTCATGATATTAAAAAGTTTTGATTACCTCAATTATTTTTATTCAAGTGTCTCTCTTTTGGTTAGAGTCTCTAACTAAAATACCATTTTTAAATCTTTTAAAGACTTATTCATCTAAATCTTTCTCATTAATGTCCATGTTTTAAAAATGGTTTTAAGGATTTATTTATATGGACATTAATGTTTTAAAATCAAAACTCCTTTTAAAAAGTTTCAAATTGGTATGGGACACTTTGATTCAAAAATCTATTTTTATATGGCTTCTTGACAAATAGTGTGACTTTTAAATGATTTCAAGAAAAAGGGGGATATTTCTCTCAAATATTTTTGATAATTATTTTCATCTATGTCAACATCCTTAATTATTATTGATTGAGGATAATGTGATACAATACAATCTTCCATATTGTATCTAATGAGTTATTTTTGACTATGGATGTGCTATTTTTATACCATTCATGGTTTGTGGTTAAAGTATTGGCATTTCGTATTCTAGTTTTAATATGAATGTTTATGTTATGTTTAAACCTGTTCATTTGAGGAATGAATTGGACTTAATAAGTGACGGGTGGAGCCCGCTATAGCTCCTCGATGCATCGGTAGGTCTCATGAGACAAAATAGTGTCTTGGCACAAGGCCTTGACAAAATCTTATTTGTAGCCTTGGCACGAGGCCTTGGCTATGTGGTTATGATAGTCTGGAATTATGCATTCCCTCATTATGAAAGTGGTTTTTGATATTGCATGTGATTGTTCGACTAGTAGAATATCCATGTGAATAATTAAATGGCATTATTTCATTTTATCTTTTCCATATTATGTTGAAGTTCAAGATTAAAAGACTTTTGTTTTAATTATAAATTGTCGTAAGTGTTTATGCTTATCTATGAAAGCTTCTGCTATAATGTTATCCTTACTGAGTATCTGAGCTCACCCCTTTCAGTGTTTTATTTTTCCCAATATGAGAAGAAGTAATTTATGAATGACCTGCAAAGATAGTATGAGGGGATATGAAGACAAGATGTTGTTTTAGTTTTTTTTACCTTATGATGTAATGTAAGACTTATGAATATATCTAGTGTTTCCAAGACTACTAAACTAATCGGTATTTCAAGACTTGATCCTTTGTGATCATTCCAATGTTATGTAATAATGGACTGACTCTGGGTAACTGGGGTCGGGGCATTACACCGAAACTTCTCTGATCCCCCATGCCTCCATCCATTCTCCGAATCAACCACCATTGATTGCGTTGGAACCGCAGCGGTAATCTCTCCCTTCTTCTAGAGCATCATTTTCCAATTCCTCCTCTTTTTAAGGTTATCGTGGGTTGAAAATTTTGTTTGTTTTCATATATCTATGATTTTCTAAGGAGATTCAAGCTTTGTGGTTCTAGTATATCGATCTCCTAGCACCAAGGTAGGTGGTTTGTGCCTTTCTGTTCGAAGTCTTTGAGTTTTGTGGGCAATTTCCACTAATACCCTTGAACGGGGTATTGCGTATTTACTATTTTTCACATGTAGTTTTCTTACCTTGCTTGTATGCTTGTGTAGAGGTAATTTGTTATGTATGAAGATAATTGATATTCTTGGATGTTGTTCACATGCCTTGTTCTATTTATGACCTTTTGGCCTTGTTCAGCCTTTGGCCGTTATACTTGTTTTTTGTGCCTTGTGACCTTAGGATGGAGTGTTGTTCCCTAACATGCTTTTTATGTTATAGACTAGTTATCCAAGTAGCTCTTTAGGTTTACTTTGGCCTTATAGAATTATTATGCACTGACTGGCATGGGGTCGTGAGAACCTATTGCTATCAACTATAAGGGGATAGACCGAGTGAGCTTCCTCAGAGAGTCTTGATCTTTATAGACCATAGGGGATAGACCGAGTGAGCTTACCAGAGAGTCTTGGATATTATATACTACATAAGGATAGAATGAGTGAGCTTCCTCATAGAGTCTTAAGATTTATAGAATATAAAGGGGTAGATCAATTGAGCATCCTCGGAGAGTCTGTGTTTGGTTTGAATTTCCTTAAACCATTTTAGGGTATAGGAGGAAGTGACCGAGTGAGCTTCCTTAGAGATTCTATGATCGACCTAAGGCTATAAGAGGAATTGACCAAGTGAGATTCCTCAGAGAGTCTCTAGACCTTGGGGCTATAAGGGTAATTGACCACGTGATCATCCTCAGAGAGTCCCTGACTAACTTAGACTATAAGTGGAATTGACTGAGTGTGCTTCCTCAGAGAGTCTTATATTTCATATGACCAAACCAGAGGGGTTAGGCTGAGTGTAGTGCCCAGAGGGTTGTTGGTACTTCTTGGATAGAAACAGAGGGGATGGATGAGAGTAATTACGAGAGGGATTCCTATTTGTGGTTAGCTATTTGCTTTACTGCTACTTGTTGATCTGTGGATTGTTTATTGTTGTGTATCATCCTGTTTACTGGTCACTGTTTACTGCTTACAATACTATTACCTACCATATGCTCACTGACTGTTAGGAACAGATCTTCAGGTGGTTGCCTACTGGGATTTAGTCCCACACCTTATTGGGGTCATGCTTTTGGGCCCAAACAGATTATATTACTGCAGGTATAGACAAGGTCAAGCACCATTCGACTTCAGGTACTTGATTACATTGGAGCTAGATAGCATGGGACCAAGCTGAGGCTTGTGATGCTGAGAAGTTTCTTATCTTATTTTCTTTGGTTTAGCATTGTATTCATCATTGTGACTTGTTTGGATTCTTTCCTAGACATATGCATCATTCATCATTTCATATATATATATATCTGTGTGTGTGTGTGTGTGTGTGTTCCAGTTGTTTATTGTTTTAGACTTCTGTTGTTTACTGTTGTTGGATATTTACTGCTTCCGCTACTGTATGTGTTGTTTAATTCTGATGTGTACTCTACCAATGAGGGAATAGTTTCCCCACTAACACACCCAAGGCCCTCGTTGTTAGTCGTCCGCCTCGGGCATTCGGGAAAATGTGCTTGAGGCCATGTGACCAACTAGGGATGGGGTACCTCTGGGTGGCTCCTGGAACCGGGATGTTACAAGAAAAGGATCGGGTTTCATGTGGGTTTAAACCAAAGAAAGACACATCCTTTAATCATAATGGGGTCAATAATTACTAAAGGCATTCCCTAGGGAAACCAAGGTGAGCTTGAGTTAGGACATTTCTATTTGATAATGAAGTCATATAATATTCCATTTTATTCATTCCTTTCCTTTTATTTGTGTGATAATTCCAAGTATCATGAAACCCTTTAATCAAGTCATAATTAGTCGATAAATACATTTGGCTCGAGCCTTTCTTTTTATTAGTGTGACAAATCCATGTATCATGAAACCATTCATTTAATCCTTTTATGGAATTTTCAAAAAATCAAGATTCACTCCACTACCTTCCATTAACATGGTAAGTGATGATTTAGACATGAAACCTATTATTAAATTAAATTTAAAAAGGTTTAATCATATACTTAGTATACTATCCAAATTTCATTTCACATTTAATTATAAAATTGAAGCACTTACCTTAGGTGGGTCAGGTAGTGAGAATACATGGTACATGACATTATGAAATTCATGATATAATTCTATACATTTAATATATAAAAGCTTTCCTATAGAAAATTCAATCCAAGGTACACCCAACCCACATCTCAAACATGTTAAAACACTAAACAATAATTATGGAAAAACATCCTACATGGGATGGATGAAGTTTTGGGTGTAACCACTAACAACTAATCAAATATTTGGAAATATCAAAACCATAAAGTTATAATGATTATAAGCATGGAATATAAATTAAATAATAATGCCTGATGAAATTTGTGGGCCCCACACAATTATTCCAAAATCAATGAACTTGAGGAATGAGTTATATACCAAACACCTTAGGCATTTATGACTCTCCTCATCCAGCATTACCCTTTTATACATCTTTGAATGGAGTAGATCTGTGAAAAGGGTAAGAACACTCACACCTCGATAACTAGGTCAAGTTCAAAGGAGATGAAGAATGGATCAAGAAAACTCTAGTACATATCGTTGTGCATCCAATTTGATGAACGAAAGCCCAAGGGAAAATCGGTTGAGCGAGATCTCTTGATCCCTTGGTTGGGCATTCAAAAAGATCCAAATGGGAGAAATTTAGGATAATCTTGCAATAAATAGGATTAGGGATGAAGGAGGGGATTAATTATATCATTAAGGTAAAATATGTAAAAAGACCCAAAAATTATTCTGTGTATGGTTTGGCTACACAGTTTTCCAAACTGTGCAAAAACCATGAAATGGTACCTAGACAGGAGGGGCATACCGCCCGGTTAGGCCACACTGTTAGGGAAACTATGTGCCAGCTGTGTGAGATAGATCTTCCTGAAAATGGAAACCATATGCATCGTTAGATCTAAATGTTCATCCTACCCGCACGATTTCCTCTTAACATACGACATGCCCACTTTTTCCCAAAAGATGGTTTTTGGGATCCAAATAAGCCTTAGAAATTCTCTTGAACTTCTCAAACTCATTAGGCATCCATATTAGGTCCAAAAAAAGAATTAGAGTGGAATTTAAAGGATCCATACCATAGTGAAAACCCAAGTTCTTACAGTCTTCCCCCCTTAAAAGAAATCATCCTTTAGTTTGTCTACCAAGGGTGGAGAAACACTATATGAGAACAACTCTAGACACTAGGCATGTACATCGGCCTCCTGCTCCCAAGCCTCATCCTACACATGGTCATGCTACCATAAAACTCATACTAGAAGGACAAACCAGCCTTGAAGAGCCTTCGTGATCTGATCAACGATTCGTACTAGATACTCCTCAAAGGTAGCATCAACATCTAACTCAACTTCCTCGGGATCAAAGATATGAGATGGGTCAACATGATATTATAGAAGCAATGAAACAAGGAAGACATTGTACATGGAATGGTACCTTTTAGGTTGTAGCAACTGATAGAGTATTGGCCCGACTATCTCAAGAATCTTAAAAATCCATAT
Organism: Viscum album; assembly: GCA_963277665.1. NCBI lineage: Eukaryota > Viridiplantae > Streptophyta > Magnoliopsida > Santalales > Viscaceae > Viscum > Viscum album. The sequence continues at coordinate 387,125,978 of OY728141.1, read as the reverse complement.
GTAAGGAGGATACAGATTCCTTTGATTATATAACCATATATTCCCTAGTCTAGGTGATACCTGAAGGAAAACAAGATCCCCGGCCTTGAACTCTAGAGTTCATCGATAGTGATCAGCATAAGATTTCTATCTAGACTGAGCTATTGGCATACACCTCCTGATCATCAAAAAATGCTCTGAAGTATCCTGTATGAGACAAGGACCTAGTAGGGATACCTCACTTGCCTCTAGATATCATAGGGTTGAATGGAATGGCCTACCATATAAGGCCTCAAAAGGATCCATCTTAATTGTTTCCAAAAATCTATTAGGAGAAATCGATGAGAGGGTTATGCTTCTCCCAAGAACTTCTAAAATCAATGACACATACTCATAGCATGTCCTCTAAAACTTTTATCATCCATTCTGAATTTCCATCGATCTGAGGGTGAAAGGTTATTCTTAGAAGCACCTATCTACCTACAGATTTATACAAACCCTTCCAGAACTGTTACATGAAATGAGTGTCCCTATCCTAAACTATAGTATGAGGGACACTATATAGTCTTATTATCTCACAGACATACAGTCTTCCTAAATAATCAACTAAGAAGATCTACCGAATTGGAATGAAGTGAGACACTTTTTTTAGCCTTTCAATGATAACCTATACAATATCACTACCTCAAGGTAATCTAGGTAACCCAACTACAAATTACATGGAAATGTCTTCCCATTTCTATTCTAGGACTCGGAACGACTGTAACAAGTCTGCAGATCTCTGGTTTTCTACCTTCACCTTTTAAAAGGTGGAACACTTAGTGATAAATATTTCTATCTAACATTTCATCCTAGGACACCAATATCAGCATCGGATATCTCAATACATTTTGGAGATAATAGGATGATCTTCCCACTGAGAAGAGTGGGACTCTTGCATCAATTTCTCTCTCATTTCTATGGGAGCCTAGACAAACCCATGAATATGTTGGATGTCATCTATATTCATAGACCAATCCATAGGTGGGTTATCTCCTGATATATTCTCAGGAGAATGAAGACTTCGTGATCTGAAAATTTAATACTCCTTACCTTCTCACGAAGATAATAGTTAACTGACTAAGATGATAGACAGGATTTCTCATTACTATCCTGAAACTCTAGATAAAGCTTGTAAAAGAGGTAAATTAACATCCATTCGTCACTGGCTTCCTATATGTATTGTGTCCATGTTTTTTGATTCAGTTCATTAGCAACTAAGTTTCCCTTTCAAGGTGTATAGGAAAGATAGATATCGAAGGAATGAAGATATTCAACTCATCTCCACTATCATAGGTTGAATTCACACTATGAAAAGATATATTTGAGGCTCCTATAGTATGTAAACACCACAAATAACTCACCCTATAGATAGTGTCTCCATCAATTTAAGTCATGGAAAACAATTTCTTGCTCATGGTTGTGCATTAGGTAGTTTCTCTCATGATGCCTCAACTGTTGAGAACTGTATACAATGGCTCTATCCTCCTATATCAGTGATACTCCTAGGCTGATGTATGATGCATCATAGAAGAAGATATAACCTCTTCCAGGCTCTTGTAGAATCATAATAGGTGTTGAGACAATCCCTCATTTAAGCTCCAAAAATGATTTCTCACATTCTTCTAAGCATAGGAACTTGACACCCTTCTTTGTTAGACCAGTGAGTGGTGAATCAGGTAATGATAAGTCCAGTATGAAACATCTGTAATATCCAGAAATCCCCAAGAAACTCCCTATATAAAACATTTTCTGGTTTTTCTCCCAGGAAACCATAACACTAACCTTCTCTAGGTCAACAAAGACTCATGATTCTAATATGATATGACCGAAGAAGCGAAATTTTTTGAACCAGAAGTGTCACCTAGCAATATTATCATAAATATGACACTCTCTCTATGTATTTAAAATAATATTAGGGTGTTTATCATGGTTTTTACTGTTATGATAATACACCAAGATTTCATCCACAAATACCAAATCAAAATAATAATTATAGGGATGGAAAACCTTATTCATTAGAGCCATGAAAATAGTGGGTGTGTTTATAAGACCAAACAACATAAAAAAGTACTCATACAGAATAATCCTTCTATAGATGTTTTTATGAGGTATGTCTAATGGCCTTACATGAACTTGGTGATATCTCATCCTTAGTTCAATCTTATAGAATACCCTAGCTCTTCTGATATGGTCAAAGAGATCATCAATTCGATGCATTGGATACTTTTTCTTGACTATAAACTAGTTAAACTATCTGTAATCCATGCACAGATGTAAGGTTCCATCCACCTTATTGGTGAAAGGAATAGATGAACCCCGATAGGATGTACTGGGACATATAAAACCTTTGGCCTCTAAATCGTCTAATTTCCACTTGATCTCCTCAAGTTATGTAGGTTACCTCCTATATAGAGGGTTGGACACTAGAGCAACTCTTGGAATAAGATCGATCATAAACTCTACATTTTTCTGAGGAGGTAAGCTAAAAAAATACATAGGAATGGAATCCCTAAAATGATCCACTATGGGAGGGAAATTGTCACGAACCAACCCGGGTCGACTGTGAACCGATCACCCGAGCCAATCCACGACATGGCCTGAGAGGTGTTCCCGATCCTCTCAGGCTGGTGACAAGTGCCAGGGCATTAATAGAGGAAAAATGGTAACGATTTCACCCATTGAAAAAAATAAAGCAGCGGAAGAAGTCAAATAACACAAGTAAAAAACAGCATGAAAAGAAAGAACGGTCAACAACAACCAACTAACCTGCCCACAAACAAAACTCCTCACGACTCAGAGAGTAGCTCACCAAACCACAACCAAGTATCTCCCATGGCGAGCAAGATTGATTCAAGCCTGAAATAAAATTAAAAATAAGAAAATGCTATAGATGTGAGTATTACAACTCAGTAGGCGTGCCCAATAGACTATTCCCAATGCACTACCTTTAAATAAATAATTTACCAATTTCAGGTTTGAACTAAATTATATAAAAAATGAGTTTCCACACACACTTTCATTTCTAAAAAAAGTATCACTCCATTTCCCTTTTTAATTTAAAAACAAGTTTAATGTTTGAAAGGAATAGATACATCTCATTTTAAAACATTTTCACGAACAATTTAGAAAATGCTTGTTTCAGTTATTACCTAGAAGGAAAACAACACATAACACACAACACACACTCACTAAGGGAAATGGAAAAAGTGGCACCTAGGGTCCAGAAACTGAACTAGACCTCTAAGTCCTCCACCACATACAAATAAACACTAAAGGGAACAAGGGTCGAACCTAGGAGCTCAGGAACAATCTATAATGTACTATAAATGTGACTCATCCTAAAGGAATGATCTAACTCGATGACGTCATAACGCCCTAATGCTCGGTATAGCTCTTCATGTCCTAACCAAGGGGTCTAATCACCATAGTAGCAACAACTCAGTATTCCCCTTCTATGGGGCCACTATCCAATGTATAATCTAAACTAGTGCATCAATCTTTCTCGGAAGATTCACTCACTATGCCAGGTTCCCATGTCAACACGCATAATAAAAGGGAAAGGGGTGAGTCAGCAAATTCCATCAAGTAGCACAGATATCACGCACAAATCACGCAATCAACGTACACCAAATATTACCCCTGAGTCACCCCAAAGAGAGTTTTCCAAAATAATTTATTTTTATTAAAGTGTCAAACGGCCCTTTACCAATTTTAAAGAAAAACCTCATTTTTCAAGAAAACCCAAAACACTCATTTACACTTCAGAAGAAATAATTTATCATTTAAACCAAAACTACATTTTAAATTCAATGAATTATGTTTAAAGGCCAAAAGGGAATTATTTCATGACTGAGTGTCCGTTCATAAATAAATTATGTCAAGTGTCGTGTATAAAATAAATGGATCTTTTTACACCAAATAATAATTTAAGAATTAATTATCTTATATTATTTTCCATTTATTAAAATTAATAAAACCATCAATAAATTAATAAAATCTAAATTTAAAGGTGAATGTAGTGGAGGACCTACCTCGACTCGCAAACCACTCGTGACGATGCGACACGCCTCGCGCAGGCGCACATGCACATGAAAATTGACGACTACAGTATCACGAAAATGCCTTGCCAACGTGTTGCAACCGAAAGGATAACTAAAATACATAAACACGGACTTCAAATGACCCAAACGAAACAACGACGCAAAATAACTATCTCAAAATATTTCAAAACATAGTTCTCATTGCCTACATTATTACTATACCACTTTAAGATTTATGAAGCAATATTCAAAAAATAACTCATATCTTTACACAAACAAAACTCAGTTATTTTAAAATTAAATTTGCACCAATATAAATATAAATAACACACACTAAAATTAATTATTTACTACTCAAACAAAAGAATTGCAAACCTCACTTTGGCGCGGAGACGCGCTCAGCCAGCAGGGTGACACGAATGTCGAAAAGGGGCAGGGAGCATGATGGAAGAGGGTGTGTTTCAGTTGGGAGGTCAGACGACGGATAGACAAGAGGTACGTCGAGCTAGAGATGTGTGTGGCAGCCAGAGGGAAGGATGTCGTCAATGGGTTGGTTTGTCGGCAGAGAAGGTTGGCCGAACATCGGCTATGATGCGAGAAAAGGAAGGAGATCTGGTTGAGAAGGGTCACGGGTTGAAGTCGAGGCACGCCCAAACAAAGTTGGATGAAGGGAGAGAGCGACGACTCGTTCGTATGACCTACTCGCGATGAAGGGGGCTGGGGTCACGACTGGGCAACAGGGTTACGTGTTGGTTGCGCGCTGAGAAGGGGGAACGGTAATGCGCTCCGGGGGAGGCTGGTACAAAGAGCATACAAGGGCGCTGTGGGAAAAACCAGGGTGGAGGCAGAGGGGTCGTATCAGGAGAGTCGGCTAGAGGTGGAGCCGGAGGAAGCAACAGGAGAACAAGAAGGGGCGGCCTCACTCAACTGATGCAAGGTGGGGCGCGGGAGGCCGATCACTGAGACAGGGAGGCTCGGTGCTACTGGACTGCAAGGGTGGCAATGGCTGGAGGGCATCGGGGTGCACGATGCAGGACAGGAGGGAGGCACTGGGGTGCTGGTGCGCTAAAGGGAGAAGAAGGGGATGCGGTTCAGGAGAGGCGACGGGGAGAGGTATGTGGTTGTTGGGCGGAGGCAGAGTAGGCAGGATCTAGAACTGCGCTATGTAGAGGGGAGAGGCTGGTGATGTTGCGCGACCTGGTCGTGTGGAGGCAAGAAGGGAGAGGAGGCATGTCATCTGGGGAGGGGGAGAGGCAGGAGGTCTCAGCGAGGGTGCAGTGCGGCGGCCGGAGGGGCTGTAGTGTATGGGATCAGGAGAGGGTTTCGGGTTGCACGGGAGAAGAAGAGGCACCAGAGGGTGGCTAGGGTGATGCAAGGTAGGAGGAGGGTATAGTTGGTGTTGTGCGGGGCGAGGGGTGCATGAGAAAGGGATGGGGTGAAGAAGAGTCGGGGCGTCAGGGATGCTTCCGAGGTGCAGGTTGCCGGTAGGGCAGTGGGCTGAGGGAGGCATGTTGTAACATGGGAGAAGGGGGGAGGAGGCCATAGCATGTGTAGTGCTAGGGGAACAACCGCGTGGAAAGAAAAAAAAAGATTGAAAAAAGGGAGAAGAAGAAAGAGGAAGAATGAAAAAAAGTTAAAAGTAAACGAAGATAAAAATAATAATATAATAATATTATTATTAATAATCATAATAAATACTACTAAAATATTAATAATAATAATAACCATAATCATAATAATATTAATAAAAATAATGATAACCTTAATAATAAAAGAATAATAATAAAATGAATTCATATCATTTTAATAATAATAAAATTAATGAAAAGGAAACGTAATTGCATGGGCAAAGCCGCGCGATGTCGCGCTCCTCCCATGCGTCCAAGGACATCAAACCCAAAACACACAATTTTTATTGAAAACTCGAAAACATGGTTTGTGACTCACCCCGGACCCCAGAAAAAATATTTAAAGGTAGAAAAATATTTAAAAAAATTAAACTCATAGGTCGGGGTATGAAAATTCTCCCCACCATAATGCTTCACGTCCCCAGGAAGCCCCAACAAGACCTAGACCCAAAAGAAACTCCTTAAGTGTCACTCACCCCCACCCCCAAAAGCTTAAGTGCCTCCAGTTGATCAATTTAAATGAACACCCAATGCCCACGGCATGAAAATTATCCTTAAAACATAAACATTTAAAACACCACTAAAATGAAACCCGAAATGAAACTCTGATACTGACATAGGGAGGCCTGAACAGACTCCCCACCATATGAAACAATGAAAACTAAATTCAATGAGACTCTCAATGGGTCTCCCCACCATAAGGACTGATAAGGGTAACCGAGCTTGAAGACTTTCCACACGGTCCAAAAAACCCCACCACTGGGGGAGAGAAGGGAAGGACCCAACGGATCAAAAATCAAAACTACTACCAATACTACTCCAACGACATCACACTCTTGGATGAACACAAAGCACGCCACACTAAATACAGATATTATACCAATTTATTTTACACCATTGGGGTTCACCTGACTATGTGTTAGCTTCACTCTGAGGCCTATGGCTAGAGCTCTGTGGATTGAAGCATCTCCTACCTCGCAGTCAGGCTTCAAAAGTTTCCAAACATGACACACGAACCAGAAATTTAGCAAACGCACATCTATTAGAACAAAAGCTTCAAATAGGTTCGATAATAACCATTCTTGCAACTGAAGGAAAAGAAAACCCATAGAATGATACAGGATATGACCACTCTATCCAAGGAACACTACAAAGAGAAAAACTCCAAACTGATCCACCACCATTGCCCTACTCCTACGGAAGGGAGGAAGTGACCTTTGACAATCCAAGTCTGGATTTGGTGCGCTTCTGGGAAACACCTCAATAGAATCATTGCACATGACCCAGGCACCCACAGGTGTGGAAAGGTCTTGGAGCATTCAGGCACATCGGCCTATTATGCCCCCGCTTACCGCACTGGTGACAGATCAAGGCATTGCACTGGGAGGAAGATGACTGAAGGTCTGAATTCCTCTTGATTCCTCTACCAGTTCCCCCAGTATCATGTCACTTCCCATTCTTCTTATCATTATCTACTTCACTGCTTCTCAAGTCCAGAGGAGGATTCTCTACTTCAAGTCCTCCTTCTAACTCAGCTTCGGCGAGGAAATCTTGTCTCACCACTTCAAGAAAGGTGATTACGTTGAACTCTTCCACCTTCGACTGTAGCTCAGGACGTAATCCAAGATCAAAATGCCAATCTTTCAGGGGATCATTTCCAACATACCCCAATTAATACGAATCCTTGTCCAGGAAATGATGAAATAATTCCAACACTGATCCAACACCTTTCTGAATAACGCACAACTCCATCCTTTTCCTCACCTTTGTTACCTCAGATAAGTATTGTTGGACGAACAACAACATAAAGAACTCCCAAATGAGACCTTATCATGGCTTTCTTTGAGACACAGACTTCTACCACTTCCAGGTTGGACCTTCAATCATAAAGGTGGCCAACTTCACTTGTAATGACTCGGGCGGCGTGAGAGAACATAAGTTCCTCTACATCTTCCATATCCACTCCTCCGCCTCATGAGGATCCACTTTCCCATAAAAGAGGGGAGGGTTCAAATTTCGAAACCCAAGGACGTAGTCCATGTACTGATCAACTTGAGGATTTTCTAAGGATGCATCACCTGAGGCTACACCTTTGGCATCCATCGAACCTTCATGGGGGAGAACACTAAGGAACAAGAAAACAGGAAGATGGGTTAAACATGGTCATTACTATTTTAAGTTAAAATTTTCACAATTTCCAAAATAAAACTTTATAAAACAATTCTTAAAAGTAAAGAAGACCCATACAAACCACAAGGAAAAACTAGTGCTGATGGGTGACTCAGACATATGGTTGGCAGCCATGCGCCAGTCACACCACCGTCACAAGGAGCACTCTACGGAAATTTCATCAACTCCACATGGATTTCCAGACCATGAGATCTCATGGAGGTCACTTGACCAGCTCAAATTTCATTTCCCAATACCAAAAAAACCATAAGAATCAAAGACATCGACAACCCAAAAATATCATGGTAACCCGATGTTCGGAACAAGCAAGGGTTCATGACGTCCTTCTCGTCCGTACGCCTCGAGTCCCAACAATCCTACTCCTTCTACCATGACAACCCCAAATAATAATGGGTGCTCTGAAAAACGATGTCTTCTTAGGAGACAACCTCCTCTGATACCATTTTGTCACGAACAAACCCGGGTCGACCCTGAACCGATCACACGAGCCGGTCTGTGACATGGCCAGAGAGGCGTTCCTGATCCTCCTGGGCTTGCGACAAGTGCCAGGGAATCAATAAATGAAAAATGGGAAGGATTTCACCTAGTGAAAATAAATAAAGCAGTGTAAAAAGTGTAATAACACAATTAAACATACAGCATGAAAAGAAAGAACGGACAACAACAACCAACTAACCTGCCCATGACCAAAACTCCTCATGACTCCGAGAGTCGCTCACCAAACCACAACCAAGTCTCTCCCATGGCGAACAAGCTCGAGTCAAACCTGCAACAAAACAAAAAACAAGAAAACACTATAGGCATGAGTATTAAAACTAAGTAGGTGTTCCTAACAGACGATTCCCAATGCACTACCTTTAAATTAAGAATTTACCAATTTTAGGTTTGAACTAAATTATATAAAATATCGGTTTTCACACACACTTTCATTTCTAAAACAAGTATCATTCCATTTATATTTTTAATTTAAAAACAATTTTAATGTTTGAAAGAAATAGTTATATCTCATTTTAAAACATTTTCGCGAACAATTTATAAAATTCAAGTTTCAGTTATTACCCATAATGAAAACAACACATAACACACAACACACACACACTAAGGGAAATGGAAAAGGTGGCACCCAGGGGCCAGCAACTGAACTAGACCTCTAATTCATCCACCACATACAAATAAACACTAAAGAAAACATGCATCGAACCTATCGTGAACAATCCAAAACATACTATACATGTGACTCATCCTGAAGGCATGATCTAACTCGATGACGTCATAATTCCATAACGCTCGGTATAGCCCTTCATGTCCTAAACAAGGGTCCCAATCTCCATAGCAGCAATAACTCATTATTCACCTATTATGGGTCCACTAGCCAGTGCATAATCTAAACTAGTGCAGCAATCATTCTCAAAAGATTCACTCACTATGCTATGTTCCCATGTCAACACGCATAATAAAAGGGAAAGGGGTGAGTCAAAAAACTCAATCAAGTAGCACAGATATCACACAAAAATCATGCAATCAACGTACACCAAATATCACCCCTGAGTCACCCCAAAGAGAGTTTTCCAAAATAATTTATTTTTATTAAAGTGCCAAACGGGCCTTCATCAATTTTAAAGAAAAACCTCATTTCTCAAGAAAACCCAAAACACTCATTCACGCTTTAGAAGAAATAATTTATCATTAAATCAAAACTACATTTTAAATTCCGTGAATTATGTTTAAAGTCCAAAAGGTAATTCTTTCACGACTGAGTGTCTGTTCATCAATAAAATATTTCAAGCGTCGTGTATAAAATAAACGGATCTTTTTACACCAAATAATCATTTAATAATTAATTATCTTATATCATTTACCATTTATTAAAATTAATAAAAAGAAAAATAAATTAATAAAATATAAATTTAAAGGTGAATGCAGTGGGGGACCTACCTCGACTGGAAAACCAATCGTGATGACGTGACACGCCTCGCGCAGGCGCACATGCACGTGAAAACTTACGACCGCAACATCACGAAAATTCCTTGACAAAGTGATGCAACCAAAAAGATAACCAAAATACATAAACATGGACTCAAAATGATCCAACTGAAACAATGATGCAAAATAACTATCTTGACATGTTTCAAAACATAGTTCTCATCGCCTGCATTATTAGTATATCACTTTAAGATTTATGAAGCAATATTAAAAAATTTACTCATATCTTTACACAAACAAAACTCAATTATTTTAGAATTAAATTTGATCCAATATAAATAAAAACAACACAGGCTAAAATTAATTATTTACTACTCGAACAAAAACAGCGCAAACCTCACTTTGGCACGGAGGCGCACTCAGTCAGCGGGGTGACACGACTATCGAAAAGGGGCGGCGAGAATTCCGGAAGATGGTGTGGTACAGTTGGGAGGTCGCAAGACCGAAGGACAAGATGCGCTTCGAGCCAGAGATTTGTGTGGTGGATGGAGGGAAGGCTATCGTCGATGGGCTGGTGTGTTGGCAGAGAAGGTCGGTCGGACTGCAGCTGCGAGGCGGGAAAAGGAATTCGGTCTGGTTGAGAAGGGATGTGGGTTGAAGTTCAGGAATGTCAGGATAAATCCTACTAGAGGGAGAGATTGGCAACTCGTGCGTATGACCTACTCGTGATGAAGGGGGATGGGGTCGCGACTGGGAAACAGGGTTACACGCTGGCTGCGCGCTGAGTAGGGGGAATGGGGGTGCGCACCGGGGGAGGCTGGTGCAGGGAACAGACAAGGGCGCTTTGGGGAAAACTAGGCTAGAGGCAGAGGGGTTGCAGGAGGAGAGCTAGCTGGAGGAGGAGCCGGAGGCAGCGACAGGAGAACAGGAAAGGGCGGGCTCACTCAACCGATGCAAGGTGGGCGCGGGAGGCCGATCACCAAGACAGGGAGGCGCGATGCTTCTGTACTGTAAGGTAGGAAACGTATGGAGGGCGTTGGGGCATGTAGTGCAGGATAGGAGGGAGGCGTCAGGGTGCTGTTGAGATGAAGGAAGAAGGAGGGGATACAGTGCAAGAGAGGCGAAGGGAAGAGGGAAAGGGATGCTGGGAAGAGGTAGAGCAGGCGGGATCTAGAACCGCGCTGTGTAGAGGGGAGCGGCTAGTTCTGCTGCACAGGGCTGGCTGTGAGGAGGCAGGAGGGGAGATGAGCCACGTCGACTGGGGAGGGGGAGATGCAGAAGGACCGAGCGGGGGTGCAGTGCGGCGAACGACGGGGCTGCTGTGTGCGGGAGCAGGAGAGGGCGACGGGTCACACGGGAGAAGAATAGGCGGTCGAGGGTGGATGGGGCACTGCAAGGCAGGAGGAGGGCACGGCTAGTGTTCTGCAGGGTGAGGGGAGTTCGAGAAAGGGATGGGGTGCAGGAGAGCCAGGGCGCCAGGGATGCTTCCGAGTTGCAGGTTGCAGGTAGGGTGGTGGGCTGAGGGAGGCGTGCTGCAATATGGGATAAGGGGGAAGGTGGAAATAGCTTGTGCAGCGCTAGGGGAAAAATGCGTGGAAAGAAAAAAATAGAGAAAAAAGAGAGAAGAAGAAAGATGATTAAAGAAAAAAAGTTAAAAGTAAACAAAGATAAAAAAATAATATAATAATAATATTGATAATAATCATAATAAATAATACTAAAATAATAATAATAATAACCATAATTATAATAATATTAATAAAAATAATAATAACCTTAATAATAAAATAATAATAATAAAATGAATTCATATCATTTTAATAATATTAAAATTAATGAAAAGGCCACGCAGTTGAATTGGTGAAGTTGTGGGACGTCACGCTCCACCCATGCATCCAATGACATCAAACCCAAAACACACACTTTTTATCGAAAACTCAAAAACATCATCATTGACTCACCCCGGACCCCAGAAAAAATATTTAAATGTAGAAAAATAATTATATAAATTAAACTCATAGGTCGGGGTGTGACAGAAATCATCTTGATGTAAACCCTAATCCTTTATAAAGATATTTTCAATTTGGGAAGTCACTCCTCCTATCCCAGGATGCATTGGTCCCTCTCTACAATCCTGGACATCCCACTCACCCTTATTTAGATAACTGCTACCCTCTAGTGAGGTAAACAATACCCTTCGGTGATATAAGTCTACAAAATAATGATATTGAACCAATCAATCCATCCCAAGAATGACATAAAATCAAGTCAAATCAAGAATGAATAGGTTCTATAAGAAAAGGTAATTGTCTACCTTAAGGGGACAATCTCTACATTTTCATATGCGCTCTAACCGCACTCCTAAAACTATATATAGGGTCATTACAGAAAAGTAATATTGTATCTTCAGTCTGAGACCTTCCATGAAATATATAGAGATAAAAGAGTTTAATCCACCTATATTAAATAAAGTATATACTATAGTAGATGCCACTAGAATAGTACCTTGTACAATATATAGTCCTACAACCTGATCCTCACGTATCAGATGTAGTGCATGCAACTGTCTTGATCTATGGCCTTGTGAAAAATTTGGACTATAATGATCATAACAACTCGGTTGGCACTGCTGGTGATCAGGGGTCTGGCTACCATGACCATGACCTCCTCCCTAGACAGTCTGGTTGATGCAATTCCAACTCCCCTCCTAACACAGTGCAAAATAACCCTCTCTTGAAGGTGGATGTGGTGTTAATCATTTTCTACTCAAAGTTGGTGGAAAGGTCTTACAAAATCTCTGAAGATTCCCCATTCAGCCACAAGACCAACACTCTAGTGGGTCTCTATCACATTGAGGCATCAGGTGTCCCCATCATCCACACAAGTGACACACCATGGAGTTATCAAAATAGGTACTCTCATTGTGACTACCATGACAAGAAACATCGAGGGAATTCTTATTACCATCGGGAGAACTACTAGAATACCATGGCACTAATCCTCTATACCTGGTAGTATTACCATCCCTCAGGTTGTGCTCAGTGATAAGATATTTTTTGACTATTTCATAAAAAGTAGGCAGGAAAAATACATTCACCTACGTATAGATGGTGTACACAAGCCCATCCTCTAAGTATCTAGCACAAGAAATATCATCACCAGCTAGAATTAGTGTAAATCTCTATAGATTTTTGAAACGTACTGAATATTTCAAAACTAACATAGAACCCTTCTCAAGATGGATGAACTCTCTGTCTTCAACAGCTCTCATTTTACAAGGAAAGAATTGATTATAAAAGGTAGTCCAAAAATCATCCCATAAAATACACTGAAAATGGCCAACCTATGTAATCATATCCCACTAATTCTAGGAGGAATACCGAAACATGTATGTGGAAATATTGACCCTCCTCTCAGGAGGTGTCCCAAAATTCTCAAATATAGATAGGGTGGCCTCTAGTGAAGACTCATCATCTTATAGACTTCCATCCCATAAGAATGTGGGAGGATGTTGTAGCTAGAACTCATGATTCAGAACAGTCATCATAGGTGCAGCTTAAAGAGCATCATGCATAGAATACATCAGAATTAGAAAACTATCACGTACTTGGGAATCAATGCAAGGATTAGGTATAGTAGTCAGTTCCTCAAGTGGAACTCCTATCGGTAAGACAGATGGATTAGGGCTCACCATGTATTGAGTATGGTCGTCGCCACCCTCCTAGAATATGATACGAGGATGTAATTGCATAATTGGTCTACAAATGTGAGTCACACTACTTATAAGAAGCTTTAAGCAGATAGATAAAGAAACTTATGAAATAAAAACAAGGAAAGGGTCATTACCCAAGGTATACTGCCCCAAATACCGGCTTAGATGACCAGGTACTGCTAAGTGCTCAAGTATAAGTTTCATTTCATTTTATATTTAATTACCAGTTTCACTCCTTTACCTTTCATAAACATGACAAGGTGGGATAATTATGTGAAACCATTTTATTTTAGAAGTCATGTTTCATTTTATAATGGATACTCATTACTATTCAATCAGTGCCCATACACCTTATCACTAAAAATGGAACCCGTTTATTTATAGAATAATGGATCGACTCCATAAATTACTCATCCCAAACCATGTGGGCTAATACACCTCATGAATTGAGATAGGAAATCACTCAATCACAAATGAGGAATATCACAAGCATAAGTTAACTACCACAACATCATTCAATAATCAAAGGCACATCAAGAAATGTAAGTAGTGAAATGAACCTGTATGGCATGAAAATATACATGACATGAAAATTCTAAGTGCCTATAATGATGCATGAACTATTCTCATTTCCCTCATATCATTAGGACAAGTATGGAATAAATATTCAATCAGAGTAGTAATAATAACCACAGTATAATATGTGCATCACCCAATGGTGAAATAATGTCAATTGTGATAGGAGAAATATAACAACAATTATATTTTTGGTAATTGGATTTTACACCTATCCTAGGTTCGCGACACCCAAGCATAGCTTATGACCAACTCCCATAGCATTCCTAATATAAAACATATTATCTCCAAATAGTAAAGTAAGAAAGGAACTACTCTAACACCACTTTGTGACATCCCAGACTCAGATGCCACTTAATAGGTCCCCTGAGCCCAGTGTTCCACATGGAATCAAGCACATCTCCCCAAATGCATGAGGTTTTCGAATAGTAGCGAGGGACTATGGTGTGTCTGTGGGGAGACTATTCCCTCCTTACCAGAGTGTAGCATACCAGATAAATATAAATAGAGGTAAATATAAGAAGCAATATAAGTCAATAGAATGCACAACGGAAATAGACAAGGATAAAAAAAATTGAATCAAGTGAATAACCAGAACAATTGATGATGATGTGTCATATAACTATTAATATAGACAATATGGTTACAAAGTACAAAGAATACATGAAAACCCATTTTAGAAAAAGAAAATACATAAACTCTCCAAAGAATCCTGAGATACATCTCGATCATCTACCACTAGCTCCATCCCAGCACTACAAGAAATCAACTGTTTGAAGAATTATGCTTTCCTTTATCGACATCAACATACATGTAATCTGAATAGGGTACCAAAAGGCGCATGGAGAAGGTGTGAGATAAATCTAAATGGGACACCACCAATGGTGTCTATAACATTCGTACCATGTAATGGAAATGTAACCATGTTCATGCATGCATATATAAAGTGATGCAGTACAATGTAACTAAATACCCAAGTACCTAATTCAGCCCTCGACTGATGTTTTAAAATGTAACTAGTTTATTATTAGATTGTCATCAGTTTATAAATAAGTCACACGTAAATAACAGTGAAGGTTCCAAGATGTAACAAGGTAACCTGTAAAGATATTTAATGTTGATGTTCCAAGGTAATAACAAAGGAAATGTATATCTCAAGAGTGACTAACTCAATAATTACTATAGCCTAGATAAGGATAAGAGTGTAATCCAAGCATCATAGTCCAAGGCATTCCATAATTAGATGCCTACTAAGTCTATGGAGTTCATCCAAGGTAAAAAATTGATAATCAATGACTAAGATTGAAGGTCTTTAATGAGGGAACCTACTTGTCAATGATGGATCCAAGGAGCATATCCAAGGTATCGTCTAATATTATTTAAGGGATCATGCGATGTCATCCTGGGCATCCAAGAAGAGACAAGGATCGGGTTTCAGGTGGATTTCAAAAAAATAAGGTTTCATACTTGAATCAAAATGGGGTTCCCAAATGATGAATTCATTCTCTAAGGAATACAAGGTGAGCTCAAGTCAGGACACTATTATTTGATAATGAATTCATATAATATTCCATTTGGTTAAAACCTTTCCATTAATTAGTGTGACAAGGCCAAGTTGCATTAAACCCTTTAATCAAGACATAATTAATCGATAAATCCATTTGGTTCAATCCTTTCCTTTCATTAGTGTGACAAGGCCAAGTAGCGTGGAACCATTTATTTAATCCATTTAAGGAATTTCAAAAAATAAAGGTTCACTCTACTACCTTCCATTAACAAGTTAAGGGGTTTTGTGGACATACAACCTATTATTCAATTACATTTAAAATTTTCAATTCATATACTTATTATACTTTCCAATTTCCATTTCACATTTAATTATCAAATTTAAGCACTTACCTTAGTCGGGTCAAGAGGTGAGTATACATGGTACTTTCGATTATTCAATTAACGATTTAAATCTATCCATTTAATATATAAAATTTTTCCCATTTAAAGATCTGGCCAAGGCACACCCGAATGGTGGCTCAAACGTGTTAAAACACTAAACAAAAATTATTGAAAAATAACCTACATGGGATGGAAGAAATTGTGGGTGTAACCACTAAAAACCCATCACATATTTGGAAATATCATAACTGTATGGTTCTAATGATTATAAACATAGAATATAAATTCAATAAAAACACCTGATGAAATCGGCAAGCCCTACACGACGATTCCAAAATCAATGATCTTGAGGGATGAGTTATAGACCACCCACCATAGTAATTTATGCCACTCTTCATCTAGTATTACCCTATAATTCATATTTTAATGGATTAGATCTGATAAAAATGTAAAAACACTCATCCCTCAATAACCAGGTTGAGATAAAAATAGACAAATAACAACTCAAACATACTCGAGTACTTATCGTTATACATCCAATGTGATGAACTAAAGCTCAAATAGATCCTAGATGATGGAGAAATATGGATTCCTATGTTAGGCCTTCAAAAAGATCCAAAATGGGAGAAATGGAGGCTAATCCCACTATAAATTGGATTAGGGAAGAAGGAGGGGAATAATTAGATCATTAAGGTGGAAAATATAAAATTACCCAAAAATTAGTTTGTGCACGGTTTCGTTGCACAATTATCAAAACCGTGTGAAAACCATGAAAGGGTACTTAGAGAAGAGGGGTATACCGCACGATTAGGCTGCATTGTTAGGGAAAACATGTGCCAACCATGTGAGATAGATCTGCCCAAAAATGAAAACCATCTGCATTGTTAGATCTAACTATGCGACCAACCGTCACATTTTCTTCTAACCGTGCGACAGGCCCACTTTTTCCCAAAGTATAAGTTCAAGGCTATGAAAAATCCTTGAACACCCTCAAGACCCTCTCTAACTCATTATTCCTTCATATTAGGTCCAAAATAAATAATTATACCTAAATTTAAAGGATCCATACCTTAGTAAAAACTGGGTTCTCACGAATCTTAAATGTAGATAATTGTGTATTAATGTTAATGTAGCAGTGAAATATTAAATAGAATTTTGCGGCAGTTTTGTGGTTGTTGTTTGGAGATGGTGGGATTCAGACTTTCTTGGATTGAGGTGGTAGTGGAATGTTGAGAGTGTGAGGTAGTGAACCCCTTGGATGATATGGTGTCTTATCTATTATAATAATTATATATTTATATTATTTTTACAAACGACAATGAAAATTGGGTTATGTGATTGATTCCCATATGAGGTTTTGGGTTTTTGGTGTTTTTTCATATATATAGAATGAAAGTGATATGGATGGTTTACTAGTCCCCCTTCCCCACTCATTCTTAAATACACAGTAAAATTTTTGGTTGTCTGAGTTTTTGGTATGTGATGATGAGGCTGGTATGTTGATACGTGGTTGAGATGTTCATTTGGAGGAGGGAACAATGTCTATATACTTCATGATGTATCTTGGTAAAAACTTGGTATATTGTTTTGGTATATTGTTCATGGAGATGATATGCATATGTGGATGTGGTTTTGAAATTGTGGTATAAGGTTATGAGATATATTTTGAGGATGGGGAACTAGTACATATGATATCTGAATAAGAGAGAAACAAGTTCAGTCAAGAAGTGTATGAGGGGTACCTTTCTCAATATATTTTCTGATTATTATATTACTCTATTTATATGTGGATATAAGAAATATCATTGGTAATCTAGAGTGGTAGTTGACCTTGTAGTTACTGAGTTGGTTTTTCTTTTAATTCTTGAAGGATTTTGTTTGATTCTTATATATTTTCATATGAGTTTAGTGTAAAATATAATGAATATACTTCTATTATTAACCCTATTATATATATACTATTTTTAGAGGTCTTCATGTAACATCCTTGCTTGGCGTACACTGAATTGGTACCCCAAGTTGGTTTGTTGTGTGGCCTCATGTGCACCTCCCCATACACCATAGTTCACTGACTAGCAATGAGGGTCCAATGAAATACATGGGGATACTATACTCACATTATCCGCGTAAAACAACTGAAGAAATAACAATGAACATTGACATGAAATAATAATCTATAACAAAAAATCACATAACCAACTCCCAAACAAGATAATTAAAACAACCCAATGTAATGATTATGTCATGCCATGAGATTCTAATGTGTCAAAAGAAAACCAAAATAAATACACCAAGGAAAATCCCCAAAATGGGTCCTGATAACAAGTCTATTCCTATCATCTATTCCCCACACCAAGTCAACCATATAACAAATTGACCATTACCTTATTTGAACATGTAAACATGAAGCTAGATTCGGTACCCAATGATGACCCAGATAGGTTTTGATTATAACTAACTAGACCAGCACCAATGGTCTCTAAAAAATTATATATTATAATAATAGTGTGAGTAAAATTATAGACAAGTAATAACCAAGATAGTGAACATAAATATGTTTTAATTGAATAATTATAAATTTCCCCCCACAGTCTCTCAGTTCCCACCATGGAACCAACCCATCAAAATGGATTCACCCATACCAGAAGTCTAGACCATATACTATAATGTTTCTAACACTTTACATCACATGGGCATTCAATTAAATCATTGTATTTTTAGAGAATTGGTCTAGGTATCCACATCATGTCTATACTAAAGGATCTTGGAGCATCAGTCCAAGACCCAAAACATACAACACATTGATGGAGCCAAAATCATCTATCTTGATCAAACCAAATATGTTGATACTTAGACCAACATACCAACCATTCCATCAATAAATCATTCCAAGGATCATCATTAGTGACCTTTTATCAATCTATAACAACAAGGGTACACCTTTTCATTTGACAACATTTAAATGGTTTGTTACTTCTAATACATTTATCTCAACGCAATACTATCCCATGTTACCTTTCATTCATAACCACAACCGTTAAATATACTTTCATACAATTTAAAAACATGGACATGCCCCCCTTTAACCATTTATCACTTTTTCCATTAATTTACGGAAAACCATTTAACCTTACAAGTTAATTCAAACAGCCCTTTATGACATTCTAACATGATAAACTTGATTAAAATTAGTTTAATCTCATAAATCCATTATCTCATAAATCAAAAAACTCAATTTACACATCTAAGGGAGTGGAAAACCCCATGGGTGACCTTAGGCCTAGTATACTCATCATCAACGGATCCAATAGGGCCCATGAATGGTCTAACACACCATTTAGAAATCCAATTTATCATTCCCCAAAAATGAATAGATTTCACAGAGAAAAAAACAGATAAAAACCACATAAAAATTAATAAAAATCAATACTAGGGGAAATAACTTATAGACCACCCATATCATGCTTGTAGAAAAACACTAGTCTAAACATGGTTCTTGATTTGATCTAAAATAACCTCTAGCAACCAAGATAAGAATTTTATTTTAAAAAATTGGCATATGGGATTTATAAAAAGATAAATTCACCAATCATTATTCAAACATAAAATAGATGAAAGAGGAACCATAGACACACCCATGTATTTCATTTGAAAAAAATAGCACTTCAATGACCCAAGATCAAAGGAGAAATGCACTTGACGAAGGAGGAAGATTCTGGTATGTACCCCTAATAGTTGGAGGAGGAATGGGCAAACTTGAGCAATAAAACTTTAATACTAAGAGGTAAAAATAGTAAAATCCTCAATTTTAAAGAGGTGAATAGTTTAGTCACATGATTTAAACCATATGGTTCTGTCAGTATAAGAGGAAACTATGTCACAAAGTTTTTCCATGCCACCCATATGGTTTGACAAACCGTGTGGTAGCTATGTGTTTTCCTCTATCCAAGAGGGGCATGATCCTCATGGTCCCCTAGTATATGATGCACTATTTGTAAATTGTGATCCTACCTCCACTAGGACACATGGTTATGAGAAATTGTTAGCACTAACTATTCACCAACCATGCCCCATGCACTAGTTGGAATCTTTTCCCCCATTTTCATGTCCCGAACCCCTAAGAAACTAATGAAACATTTCATAATCTAGTGATAAATCTCATTATCCTAAATTAAGGGGGTTAAACCAAAATTAAAACAAAAACCTACCGCATCAAGGATAAGGATCTTACAACCTCTCTACATCATAACATCTTATCCTTGAGTTAACCTCTCCAAAATTTGTAAGCCTCCAAGTTAAAAATATCGATCCATTGATCCCACATATCAAATTTTCTTTCCCATATATTCTCTAAAACACATCTATGCCACCACAACACTCAGACCAATGGAATTGTATTACCCTAAATATTTTTCTCACAGTGATCCAAAATATGAATCGGATTCACCTCAAAGGATGGATTAATATAAAGTACAATATCATCATCATCAATCACATGATAAGGGTAAGGGTTATACTATAAAAGATCTAACACAATAAAAACAATGTATATATCACTATAACAGTGTGGAAAATCCAATCATCATACTATCGATACAAACTTATCCACAATATAAAATGTCCCAAAAAACCAGGGCCTAACTTGCCCGGTTTCAAGATATAATAGTGACCAAATATTGATAACACCTGAAGGAATACACATTCAACCACTACGAAAACAAGAGGTTAAATAAATCGATATACTTATGACTTCTTCCAACTCTGTTCTATAACCATATTCTTCTTGCTCAACTGTGCCTAATATAATGTCTTCAATATGAGACTTGGCCCCAATAACTCTAATCCTCCTACTTCTATCCAAAATAATTGTGATCTATATGTCTTACCATAGAGATCCTCATTTGGTTACATCTGAATAGTATATTGATAATTATTGTTATAAGTGAACTCAAAAAACACTAAGTGATTCTCCCATAACCCACCAAAATCTAGGGAGCATGCTCTTAGTATGTCCTCTAACACCTAAATAGTACATTTTGGTTTACCATCCTTCTATGGGTGAAAATATGTACTCAAAAAAACCTGACTACCAAGAATATTATGTAACCCTTTCCAGAACCATCATGTAAAATAAGGGTCCCTATATAAAACAATTATTTAAGAAACCCCATTGAAAATGAACTATCTTCTGAACATACAACTATCTCAATTGATCAGTAGTAAAAGTCTCTTGTATTGTCATGAAATGGGATAATTTTTTCAACAGATCCACAATCACCCATATCATGTCAATATTTTGAGGATTCCACATAGATCTCACCAAAAAATCCATAGTAACATCATCCCACTTCCATTCAATAATGGTTAATGGCTATAACAGACCAGATGTACATTGCTTCTTAACCTTCACCTGCCAATAGGTGTAGCACCATGTCACGAAACATTAAATATCATTCTTTATTATCAACCTGAAATACTATCTCTAAAGTTTATGACACATTTTATTCAAACTAGTTTTCATTTCCCATTTCGTGGCATGAAACTCATGCATCAATTCCTCACACATACATGTATAAACAATCATGTGGCTACGAACATATATAATCTCATTTTCATTGATGGTCCAGTCATGAGGTATATTCCCACCATCAAAAATGTTATTCAATTCTATATAGTCTAAATCTTCATACTACCTTATCTTGATATGGATCAAAAAAAAGGTTTGATGGATGAAGACATAAGGCTCATTTTTTTCCTTTTCTCCTAGACATCGATATGCATATCATCAAACAAAGCTATCATTATTAACATAGAAATAAAGTACTAAACCATCTGAGTATGTTTCATCTTACTAAGGCATCAGCAGTATTGTTTCCATTTCCTAGTGTATAAGCTAGATCAAAATAAAAATATTTCATATATTCATCCCATGTCTAATTCCAAAGATTTAAATCATGCTGGGAAAAGATGTATTTAAGGATCTTGTGATCAATTTAAATAGAAAAAATTTTACTTAGAATATAATTCTTCCAAAAATTTAAGTAATATACTACAATAAACAACTCGTGTTCATGTGTAGGATAGTTCTTTTCATGTGGCCACAACTTTCATGATCCATACACCATGACTCAGTGTCCTTGCACCAACACCACCCCAAGATTAATTCCAAAAGCATCATAAAATGAATTATACTCTCCAAATAGATTGGTTAAGATAAAAAATAATGTCATTTTAGAATTCCTTTTCAACTCATGGAATTCATTATCCCAGGATCCAGAACATTAAAACCTTATAACATTCTTCATCAGACCCAAAAGCAGTGCTTCAAAGGGAGAAAAGTCTTTGATGACCTTTTTTAGTAACCATCCAAACCCAAAAAATCTTCATATATCAAAAACATTCTTAAGATTATTCCAAGAAACAACAACTTAAAACTTATCTAGGTTTAATAACCCACATAATTCTATGATGATGTGACCTAATAAATGTACCTTATCGACATAGAAATCACACTTAGATAGTTGTACATATATCCAATTCTCTCTCAATGTACTCAAGATGATGTCAAGATGTTTTTCATGATCTTCATGAGTATAGGAGTAATCTAATATGTCATCAATGAAAATAACCAAAAATTAGTTAATGTATGGGTGGAATATTTGGTTCACCAAATCCATAAAAATAGCCAGAGAATTCATTATTCCAAATGGAATCACAATGTACTCATACAACCCATAGCTACCCTGTAAAATTGTACATGGTATATCAGATGGTCACACTCTGAAATGATGGTATCTCAATGTCAAATCATTCATGGAGAATACACATTCACCCTTCAGCCGGTAAAAAAGATCATCAGTCCATGGGAGACAATACCAGATATTAGTCATCGTCCGGCTTAACTTCTGGTAATCAACACACAAACACAACATTTTCAGCCTTCTTGGAAAATAAATCTAGATATCCACAAGGTGACTTGCTTGACTAGATAAACCCTTTATCCTCCAAATAACAAAACTATTTCATAAACTCTTGAATCTATGCTAGTTCGAATCTATTTGGTAGAATATAAATTGGATCATCTCCTAGAACCAAATCAATCATGAACTCAACCTATATCTTGGTTGGAAGCCCTAAAAACTCCATAGGAAACACATCCTAGAGATGATTAACTATTGGAGTAATGATTATATGTTCTACCCCCCCCCCCCTATCAAGTATGATTCTTGTCACATGTTTTGTACTCTCACATAACTTTTTGCATACTAGCCCTTCACATCCCACCTAGATACTCCATTCTTCATGATGATGATAAACATCACCCTCAGGAGATTTGAAACTCGCCCTCATATGGTAAAAATCATTGTAAGCTAAGTACAAAATCATCCATTCTATTCATAGTATCAGGTCGAAACCTAATAGCTCAAGCATGAACATGTCCCAAAGGAGATGGTTCCTACCAACCATTAGGGAACACTTATTACATTATTGGATACCCTTTGATCTTACCCCTAATTGTGTGTTGATCGACATAAAACCATACATAAACTACGCTACCATACCCAAACCATTAAAAAACCCAAAAGATATAAAAGAGTGGTAATCCCTTGTATCAAACAAAGCATTTTCAATCATAGAATCTGTAAGAATTATACATCATTCTATCAATGGTCCAACCTCACTACTATCCTGAGTCTGAAAAATTTCATGTAGCTATCTTGTCTCCCTACTTAGGGATCCTATCTAAGTCTCATGAACTTCACTTACCTACTCAAACAGATGATATTTTTTTGATGTACCATATCGCCCACCCCAACTAGTTCGACCATTATAGCTTCAACTGTTATATTGATATAGGGTAGAAGATTCTCTTTCAGTGGTTTGTATAAGACTTGGTCCACCATCATAACCTATATATCAAGGGTTCTTGCATAAAATTTACACACTCCCCATCCTAATGCAATATTTTAACTCCAATGGTGGCCGAGGACACAAACTACACATGTGACTAGGTCTACCACACTAATTTATAAACACTTAATCACTACCTTGAGGGTCTAATCCTCGCCTTTTGTTACTATTTCCACCACCACCCTAGTGAAAGTTATCAAATTAGTTCTTCATACTATCCAAGGATTTAATAAATGATCTTATAACTAGAAATTTATATCCACATCTAGAATATCCTTCAATTTATCCTAAAAAATGAGAGTTTAGTTCACTGCCTTAGTAAAATTACTCAAATGGAAGATATTCACTTGGGAATTGATATATCCTCTAATTCCATCCTAAAAAAATATTTCCCATAGTTTCCTCATCTCCCATAATCATTGGAACAATAAAAAACAAATCGTTGAAGTGTCTACCATAATCCATCATTGACACAGTTCCCTACATCAACCTCATAAAATCTATAACTTGCCCTTATCTTAGTGTCTCCGGGTAAAAGAAAACTCAAGACTTATCTTGGAATTCCTTCCATGCCATACCCTCTGTCTGCACAACCTGTAACTATATATCCTTCCATATCTTCATTAGACCTCACAATATATATATATATATATCACCAACTAGACCCTTTTATCAATAGTGGTCTCTAAGTGATCCAATATCTTCTAGATGGAATCAATTCAGAACTCTTCTTTCACATGTCCACCCTCTCCGGAAAACATCAGAGGATGTTGTAGCTTGAATTTCCAAGTAAAGTAAAGCATACTCAGCATGGACCACCCTAGGTATATTTCCATA
This sequence comes from Viscum album, assembly GCA_963277665.1. NCBI lineage: Eukaryota > Viridiplantae > Streptophyta > Magnoliopsida > Santalales > Viscaceae > Viscum > Viscum album. Next base: position 387,101,250 of record OY728141.1, on the reverse strand, counting down.
AAATACATAAAATGAGAGAATTTATCATGGAACTAATCATCTTTCTTATCACCCGTAGTAAATGTGGGTTTTGGTCCCACTGCCAGATGTGCATTCTCGATTATGTCCTCTTATTACCCTATTAGTATACGTGTCCATGGTGGCATCTCTTGACAATTCTAAATGCATGTTTCCATGAATATAACATATTATTACATTGTTACTATAAGATGGGTCACTTCCATCCTTAACAGGACACTTCATATACACTATCTCAATGGTCATATTTGTAGTATTACCACAACACCCTACCATCCCTATCTGGGGCCATGGATAACTCTGGCAAAAAAAACATCCAAAGTTTACAAGCCTTACATTTTACACCATTTTAATATATTTAAAACTTCAAATTGTTATAGATCCCTAATTAGGCACTATTTTAACCACTTTAATTTTCATTTTTTTAATTTAACATAGTCATAATCTTTTTATTAGGAACCAAACCATTAAAGCCACAAAATAAACAGAAAAACACTCTATTTTCAATAACCCACATTATTTTTTGTGTGTTCCTAACATTATTAATGTCACATGAATCCATGAGTTCATAAAATTATTCACATATGTAAAATATTATTCCATGAAAAACCATGAGTAAAATATCATAGAAAAATAACACAATACAACAAGTGTATCACCCAAGATGAAATAACATCAAATTGTCACAATGAACATCATTAACAACAATCCCACCCTGGGAACATGGGTTTCCCCCCATACTTGGGTTAGTTACTCCCATTAATGATCTCATTACCTAGGCTCGACACATCCGAGTATCTTGTATCCCTTTCCAATATAGTAAAGAAACAAAAAATAAAATCATTTTATGCCACATTTAAATGCAACGACTTGATTTCTATTATATTTGTTCCCTAGGATGGTTTGTTACATGACCTCAAGTGTGCCTCCATATATTCCAGAGGATACCAACTAGTAGTGACGGTATAATGAAACACATGGGGAGAATATACCCTATTTAACTGATTAAATCAATATAATAAATAATAATAAACATATAATTTCTATAATAATCCACAACCAACCAAAATATGTAAGTACAACAATCAAATGTAATGAGTATGTCATGACAAGATAGTCTAAAGTTCCAAACAGAAGAAAAAACACCAATAAAAATCCCCACAACAGGTCCTGATAACATATTTGGTCCCCTCATCCATACTCAACACAATGTCAACCATATGACACAATGTAAGATCCTAGGTTTCTCAATGAAGTGTGGATCCCTTAATTTCTAGTTAAACTCATGTAACCTTCTCTTTTTGGATTAGACCCTAATGACTTTCCCATGGGTAGTTGGGTTGTTTTTTGAAAGGAATAGGCATGAGGGATATAGGATGGTTTTCGTCTAATTACATGACATGTATTTAATTTACACAATGTGTATTCAATACACAAATTGTAATGGCCTAGGTAAACTAATTCATGAAATGTAATGGGTTTTCATGATGGAGAAGAACATTAGCTTTACATGAATTGTAAATAATTAACATGTCATGTAAATAACTAGGATGGTTTTTAAAATAAGAGGTAGGGCCTTTATTTTTTATATAATTCTTCACACCCCTCCATTTTATCTCATGTTAGATCTCCATGTAATCTTAACCTAATGTTTCATGTTGTTTCACCCTATGGCCTCCAATTAAAGAGTTTTTCATCTCATTTGATCCACATCAAGTGATAATATTTTCTTCCATTTTCTCCTGGTCTAGACTAAATCAAATTTGTTTAGTGGATGATTGTTTTACCATGAGTATATGGAAGGTGGTTCATAAATTTTCCTCAATTTTTAGTTTTTTTATTCCTTTTTGTCATTATGACACATGTAAAACATTCAATCAATGTCCCTAAAACTAATTTAATGTATTGATATAATATTTTGGGACCTATTTAGGATGCCCACTAGTACTTTTCTGATGGTTAGATGTCTTTGACCCCAACCTAGTCCACCCATGGGGTGTTCCCTTGTATCTACCCAATGTTATACCACCCATATGGGTGTTATATAGATCACTTATTATAGTTGGAGTTGTAATAAATAAAATAAATGATTCAAATGGGGGTTATACCTCCTTTAAAATGTGATAAATGATGTTTAAATTGTTAATTTTTAAATAGGTTAGATAAAATCTTATTATATGAATGATAATGAAATGATAGGATCCATATTTATTATGGTAGTGGATTCCATGGACATTTCTACTCCTTGAATAATAATTCCATAATATTCCATAGACATCTCTACTCCAAGGATCCATATTGATTATGGTAGTGGATTATTCAGACATTTATACTCCAAGGACCCTAATTCCATAGAATTATAATGAATTTTCTACTCCTTGGATCCAACTATCATGGAATTCATAGGATGAGATCCTTATATTCCACCCAAGTCGTTACTAAGTTCAAATCGAGATGCTCCATAGACTCGATGAGGATGCCTTGGACATCTATACATTGGATCTAGACCTTTTAGGCCTGACACATGATTATACGGAATGGGTATTGAGGATTTTGTATGTTTTATAGATAGCCCTGGTAAGGGTATTTGATTATATTTTTTAAACCAGATGGTATCACACTTTTTTTTGTAATCTATATAGTTTCCACTGTTTATGGGAGCTTCACTATTATTCCTAGTGAGCCATGTTTTTTCAGACAAGATTAAATCTGTGTTTTATTCTTTACTTATATAACTATTATACATGTGATATACTGCACACTACTTTATTTTTTATACACAGACTTGACATGTTATAAACACCATTATTGGTGGCCTACTGATTGTTATCTTACAACCTTTCTGGGATGTCGTTGGGTAGTCAGATAGAATTTATGTATGCAGGTATGGAACTAGGAAAGAACCCTATGTATGATTCTTGATTTGATCATTACTTTTGAGTAGGGGGCATATTACTGATATACGCCCGTGATGCTAGATAGAGATAGTTCATTTTTTGGTTTTTTATATTTTGATATATGTATTGTACTAAATTCCTATTTCCATATATTTGCTGCCATTTTTTATAGAGACGATAAATGTTTATCATATTGTACATGACAGTACTTTAGGTTTTTTATTAATATTTTCATCTTGATGTTTATATTTTGTTCATTTATTTGGTATTATTCTGTTATTGATTGATTTAATTACACTGATTTGCTACACTCTAATTATAATGGTATAGCCTCCACACTGTAACAATTTAGAACCTCTCTTCTAGTCATTAGTCTCAAGAATACAGGGAGGTTATCTTGAGTCCATGTGACCCACTAGCTCGAGGCACTGTTTAGTGGCTCCCGAGCCTAAATATTACAAAGTGTTATTGAAGGAATTTTATGTTATATATTTACTATTTTAAGACAATAGAAAATATATTTGGAATGGTTTATAATTTATTAATGAGATGTTCCTGGGATTAACTGACCCACATATGGGGAAAATCCAAATTTCCTAGAATGAAACATCCTTTTCTAGATTTTCCCAATTACAGTTGATTTCATTCCACCATTGGGAGATGTAATTGTTGTTCAATTTTCCTTATGATTATGGATTTTAATGTTTCCCAATGAGATGAGGGTATGGCATCTCATGCATCATTTTAGTCCCATTAAAAGATTCACATGCTATGAACATTCCATGCCATATTGAAAGAATTTCATGACTGCATGATATCTATTATGTGTGACCTGGGATATAGAATTTTTATTGATTAACGTTCTTTTAATAAGTTTAGAAACATAAATTAACACATAGAGTGACTATAGTAACCTAAATAGTGTTTTATAGAATAGGATACAATAGAAACCCTAAGAATTTAATTATGGCACATTGAGTCATGAACCATTTTTTGTATGAACTGGAACGTTTTATATTTGGGATTTATTAGATTCCACACTAAAAATTATAACGTGTATGGGCCCTTATAGGTTGGAACTGTTGATCCAATTAGTTAAACTATTTAAAAAAATTAACATATAAGAATTGAAATAAAATTCAAATTCTAAAATGGAAAGGCCACTGATAAAAGGATTTTCAATTTCATTAGACATTCCATATACTGGGACCTATCCTATGAAATAGAGAACTTGACCCAGACCTAACCTTATATTGTCTTATAGGAAGCGTCTCTAGTTCTTTTTATGACTATTCCTTTTACCTAGTCTTATATTTAGGTGTAGGAAGAGGGTTTTGGATTTTTATATGAATTTTTTAAGATATCATATGATTTTATATCTATGTATTGGTGTCTAATCAATTCATTATGAGGCGTGTGTTTGGAATTGTAATACTAGCCACCATGATGACCAGTTGTGCACTAGGAGGGTGGAAACGACCATTCTATGAAGTTAGTGGGCATTGGGATACCAATAGAACCTCTTGTAGTGCAATTTTTAGGACCATTTTTTGCACTAAATAAAAGTGTTGATGCCTAATTCTGAGAGGGTTTTTATGATTTATGTGGACTTTTAAGGGAGCCTTGTATCTTACCTTATTTATGGAAGAGTATAAGTGTATATTATATCAGCATCATCTACCCATAATTTTGGGGGATGGCAGTTTACAGGTAGCTCAGTTATGGATTGATACTATTCTATAGATCTTATATCATCTACAAATAACTTCTGAGAGGATAGTGAAGCTCTCAGACTACATTATTTGGGGAGAATATAAGCATTATGGGATGTTTTAAACCATGATAAAATACTTCGATATATGGTTTGGAGGGATTTCCAATATTTTTTTATAATTAATAATTTCCTGAGATCCTGATAGCTAAAATGGATAGTTATTTTTTGCAACTGGATAAGGGAGTGATGGTCATCATTGAGTATTCAACATACTTCATAGTACTTTATCATTTTGTGCCAATTTATCTTGATGATGAGCCATTGAGGTGTATATTCTTTGGGGAAGGTCTCAAGAATTTCATTTGATCATAGGTTAATGGGTTTTGGTTGAATACAATTATAGAGATTGTAAATCAGGTGCTTATTACTGAAAAAAACCCTGAGGGAAGCTAGGGACACAAATGAGGGAAGCCCACAAATCTTGACCTAGGGGTTTACCAATATCTAGTCGGAAGTGTTGTTTTGAGGCTTCTCATGAGGGGAGTACTAGACAAGGAATTAGTTCTAGTATTTATTTCTTCTATCATTAGTGTGGTATATGGAGACATATTAGGATTCAATTAGATAGAGACCCAGATGAGTGCCAAGCATACGGTAGGATGGTCCACATAAAATGATTATACATGACCTTCCCTCCAGTAGTCAGTGGAAGGGTATTGACTCTAAATCCAAGTTCAAGAGTAGGATTCACAACTTCACATCAAGATGAGATCTAGAGTAGTACCAGTAATTTAGGATAAGGTGATGGTTTCTAGGCACTAGTTTTACCATGACAGTAGAGTGGGTATCCTATGAGTAGTGGGGTTATTTCATAGGGTTGTAGTTCATGCCATATTTATTGTGTACATCCTTTACCTAAGGAGTAGAGAAACGATACATCTATAGTTATAGGTATAATATTAGTAATCTCTACATTAGTATCCTATCCTTTAGATATAGGTAATTCTCATTGATTCATATTTGTGCCTATTGTGGATATCCTTAGGATCATTATTCATATTTCTGATGATGTCATGACTTTGGATACTATGTTGGGAATCATAATGGAGGGTCTACACAAGTGAAAAGAGTTTCCCCCTAAGATAGATGGGTTTCAATTCACATGGGATTGTTTTATCCATGAGATTATAGGTCTTGAAATCATACTTTAGATGGACTAGCTAGTTTTATATCATGCCCATGTTGACTATTATCACCAAAGGGTGACCTTCACATCACTATACGGGTGGTTTTATATTCATAGTGGTGAATGGTATGTTTAGGTAGGTAGATCCAGAACTGAGAATCATGAGCTAAGAGGGATTATAGCTCAGATTTCAAGCTTATATTTATATGATCAGAGAATAAATCAAATAGTTTTCCCTCTAGTTGTTGATCATTTTAGGGTTGTTTTCCCAGATGAATTTTCTGGGTTACCTCATGAGAGAGAGGTGGATTTCTCTATCTATCTAGTATCAGGAGTTGCACCAGTATCCATTTCTCCTTATAGGATGGCGGCTACAAAGTTTTAGGAGCACAAGAGGCAGCTTATGGACATCTAAGCAATGGGTATTATATGATCCAATACTTATCTATGAGGTTTATCAATACTTTTGACCAAAAAAAGGAATAAAAACCCATAAGATATGTGTGTATTATCAAAAATTGAACCATTTATGGTTAAGAATATATATCTATTGTTGTAGATAAATGATCTCTTTGACCCGGTCCAAGGAGCTCTGGTATCATCAAAGATTGAATTGAGGTCAGGTTATCATTAGGTATGTGTTCAACCTTCAGACATACTACATACAACTTTTCAAAATATGTATAGTCTATATGAGTATATGGGTATGTTTTTCGGTCTCATAAATGTTCCAATAGTTTTCCTATAATTGATGGACCATGTTTTCCATCCTTATCAAAATACATTTGTGGTTGTATTCATGGATGATATCTTGGTGTATTATATAAATCAAAATTACCATGAATACCATATTTAGATCATTTTGGATACCCTGACAGAGAATGAGTTATATTCTAATTTTAAAAATTTATACTTATTAATAGATAATATTCACTTCTGGGGTAATATTATCTCCGAGATAGGTGTATCAGTTGAACCAAATGGGGTGAGAGATGTAGTCTCCTAGGAGCATCCTAAGAATTTATTTGACATGCGAAGTTTATTAGGGATAGAGGGTTATTATAGGTGTTTTATATAGGACTTTTCATTCTTAGATGCACATCTTAGAGTATTGAATAATAAGGGTGTGAAGTTTTTGGGGAAAGATACCAATGAGATAGACTTTTAGGAGCTGAATGAGAGACTAACTTCATCATTGATCCTAATTCTGCCAAATATAGAAAGACACAATAATGTTTATTATGATGCATTAAGTATCGGTCCAAGAATAGTTATGATGTAAGAGGAACAAGTCATGGTGTAATGGCCTCATCATTTTAGGCCACATTATAGTAGATATTCGACGCCTAATCTTAAATTAGTCATGTTGATATATGTCTTTCAATATTGGAGGTACTATTTACTAGAATAGAATTTTATAGAGTATGTGGACCACAAAAGACTTAAGTATATATTTACATAGTTTAATTGAACCTTATAAAGTGAAGGTGTGTGGAATACCTTTATTCCTTCAATATTGATCTTTCCTGCACAGCAAAAAAGGACAATGAAATTGTTGATTCACTAAGAAAGAGGGATTAGATACATGTATTTTAAGAGGCCAGTAGCGAGTGTACGATTATGGTCTTATTTTCATAGATTTACTTGGAAGCGCAGGATGGTCAAGTGAAAAATTTAATCTCATCCTTATCTATGATATCTATACTTCTAGATACAGTTAGGATGAGGAAGATATCTAATGTTGAGGGCATATCCCTATAGGAGAGTGTCGTAGCACAAGACCCATCTCCTTATTGGATAATGGGTGATGATGAAATTATAGGTTTTCATCATTGCGTTTGGGTTCCATTAGACATAAGTGAGGAGCGTATGGAAGATTTTCATTCCTTAACTTGGGAAGTGCATCCCAATGTTACCAAGATATATCAGGATTTACACCACCTATATTGGTGGTCAGGTATGAAACAAGAGGTAGTAGGTTTTATCACGAGGTGTTCCACCTATTTGTAGGTGAAGTCAAAACACCAGTAACCTGATGGGATTTTATATAAATTACCCATTATCGACTGGAAATGGGAAGAAGTTGTGATGGATTTCATGATCAAATTTTTGAGGTCTCCTTGAGGTAGTGATCTTGTATGGGTTGTTGTGAATAGGTTCACAATGGTCATCCATTTCCTACCTATTAGGGATACCTTATTAGTAGATTAGCTTGGGAGACTCTACATCCAAGAGATTTTTCACCTTCATTGGGTTCTTTAGAACATGGAATCAAATAGGGATTCCATGTTTACATCTCAATTCTAGAAAATCATACAGAGGGAATTGAGTACAAAGGTGGTTATGAGCATGAAATACAAGCCTCGTATTGATGTCCAGTCATATCACACTATACTGGTTCTTTAGAACATTCGTAGATCATGCATCCTCAATTCTGGGGGCTCTTGGGATAGGCATATATGTAATGATGTGTTATCCTACAGTGATATTTATCTAGAGACTATATATATGAAACCTTGTGAGGCTTGGAATGGTAGGCCTTGTCGATCACCTCTATACTGGTTAGAGACTAGAGAGGTAGCACTACTCAAAACTCATCTCATGAAGGAGACTTTGAAGCATGTCCAATTGATTAGAAATCATATGGATATTGTATAGTCAAGATATAAATCCTATGTTGATAAACATCAATGACCTATGGAGTTTACAGTCAGGCATCAGGTCTTTTAATGAGTCTCATTGATTTTATGACACAGACATATTAGGAGATATGGTAATCTTTCACCATGATATTTTGGTCCATTTGAGATTCAATATAAAGTCGGGCCAGTAACCTATCGGTTGTAGTTACCTCAGAGGTACTAATCCATGATCAACATATTTCATGTATGTTATCTATATTATTATCACTCAATCACATCTCAAACTCTTCATATGGGTGAGGTTGAGCTATAGTTATATGTGTCCTATGAATAGAATCTCATACATATCTTTGATCGTACCATGAAGATTATCTAAGGCTGGTTAGTTCCTATATTATAGGTGTTAAGGTAGCATGTACATTTACAGGATAATACTTTGGAGTGGGAGGAGGACATACATGTTCATTGGCTGGAATAATTCTAAAATAATTATTGACCACCCATGGAAAGGAAATTCAAGGAAAATTTTCTTTAAGGGGAAATATTATAAGATATTGGGTTTTTTTAATGAGGTACAAATCCTTTTATTTCTAGTTATACTCTTAGACCCTGAAGCCAAGCTCGTGGACACTTTGGTTGTTTTTTGGAAAGGACGAGGTGGGAGGGTTATAGGTTGGTTGCAATCCAATTACACAAATTGTATTCAATACATGACTTATTAGGGCCTGGGAAATCCAATTCATGACATGTATAGGGTTTTTCCTATGGAGAATACCCTGAGATTTACATGTCGTGTAAATAATTTACACATCACACAAATGACAAGAGTTAGTTTTTAAAATAAGATACAGGGAATCTATTTTTTTATAGAAGACCTCACCCCCTTTCTTATCGCTCATGTAGGAGCTCCATGGAATCCTAACCTAGTCTTTAGTATTGCTTCACCGTTTGGCCTTCAATTCCAGAGTTTTTCATCTCATTAGGTTCATGTAGGTCATTTATCTATTATTCTATTTTCTTCTAATCTGGTCTAAATCAAAGGTAGATACTAGATGAGTGTTCCACCATGGGTATATGTTAGGTGTTATATAACTTTCTATGATGGTTTTGTGTTTAATATTTATTGTTTTCAATGTGTCATACGCCAGACTTTCCAGAAATTCCCATAAAATTAATTTAATTTATTGATATAACTATTTGGGGCCCATTTAGATTTCCCAATATTAGCTTTTTGATGTTTGGATTTCTTCAACCTCAACCTAGTCCACCCATATAGTGTTTCCTTTTATCTTTCGTATGTTATACCACCCCACTGGGTGTGTGAAAGATTGTATATTGTAGTCAGTGTTGTAATGAATGAAATGAATAGCTTGGATAGGGGTTATGCCTCCTTTGAAATGTGAAAAATAATGATTAAATGGTTAATAGTTAAATGGGTTGGATGAAATCCTGTTATATTAATGATAATGAAATGAGAGGATCTGTGCTGTTTAGGGTAGTGGATGTCGTGGACATTTTGACTCCTCATATCTTGATTCCATAGGATTCCATTGACATTTCTGATCCATGGATCTATAGTGATTATGTTATTAGATGATTGGGAAATTTTTACTCCTAGGATCCCAATTCCATAGTATTCTAAGGAATTTTCTACTCCTTCGATCTAGCTTTCTTGGAATTCCTTAGAAGATCTCCTTAGATTCCACCCAATTCTTTACCGAGTTTCCATCAAGATTCTCCATGGACTTGATAAGGATTACATCGAAATTTATACCTTGGATCCATCTCTTTCAGGCCTGAAATTTTATTACATGTTGTGATCATTATGGATATTTTTCTATAATTTACATATATCCATGGTTTGGGTATTTTATTATAGATGTTAGACTAGATGGTATCATGCCTGCTTATGTATGCTTTATAGTTTCCCTTATTTATGGGAGCTTGACTATTATTCACTGGGGTCCTTGTTTGGATGGATAGGATAACATCTTCATTTTATTCTTTATTTCAATTTCTATTATACTTCGGATATACTACACACTGCTTTATTGTTTATACACAGACTAGACATATTATAGAAATCGTTGGTGGCAGTGTATTAAGTGTTATCTCACACCCTATTCAGGCCATCATTGGGTACCTATACAAACTTTATGGATGAAAGTAGGGATTAGGGAAATATTTTAATTTATGATGCCTCGTTTTATCATTTATTAGTATTAGGGGAGTATAAGACCAAGATATGATCATGATGCTAACTGGAGATAGTTCATTTTTAGGCCTTTTTATAATTTGATACATGTATTGTTCTTGATACTTTTTTCCATGTATTACCTTCCATTTTGTATAGAGACATGAAATATTCATCATATTTTCTATGAAACTAATTTGGGATTTTTTTATTAGTAATATCATCTAGATGATTATGTTTTGTTCAGTTTCTGGATATGCTTTCATTGCTGATTGTTTTCATTACACCACTTTTCTACACTCTAATTATGAGGGTATAATCTCCCCACTATACCAATTTATACCTCTATATTAGTTAGGAGACTCTCGAATATGGGGAGGCATTATTGATTCCATGTGACCCACCATCTTGAGGCATCGTTCAGTGGCTCTGAGGTTGATACGTTACACAGACAGCCCTTTCCCTTATCAGAAGATAAAAACCAGAAGTATTCTCAAGTACCCACTGACTCTCTAATTAGGGTGTGACTACAACTTAGTAAGCCACCTCCAATAGTTTATATAACAATATCCAGTCTAATCTTATTGTATTAAGTAGTAAATATAATTAATAATTGAGACATTTAAAGTAAATAGACTTTTCATTGAACAATTATCAATTAGCCCCATGAGCTCTAAGTTCCCACTCTGGCACAAACCAACCAAACCTATTTCAACCATACTGGAAGTTGAGAATATATACTATAAGGGGTATAACACTTTATATCACATGGGTATTCATCAATAAATTAAATTAAATCATTTTACCTTTGATTATTAGTTCATGTATCCAAATCATGTCTATACCAGAGGAGATTAGAGCATCAGTCCAACACCAAAACCATACAATACATTAGAGGTCCATGGTGAATCATAATAGACCAAACCAAATATGAGGATCCTAAGTCCAATATCCCAACCATCCCATCTATCAATTTTTCCAATGATCATCATCAATGACCTTTTATCAATATATAACAACAAAGGTTCACATTTTAATTTCACAAAATTTCCATAGTTTGTTAATTCCAATACATTTATATCAACCCATAACTATACCATGTTACCTTTAATTAATAACCACATAAATTTAACATACTTCCATACCCTTTAAAAAATAAAAAATTCCCCCATTTGACCATTTATCATTTTCCCCTTAATTATGTCAAAACCATTTAACCTTCAAAGTTAAGTCGCACAACCCTTTATTCCATGATAATATGCTAAAAATGATTAAAATTAGTTTAATCACATAAATACATTAAAGAATTATTAAATAAATCAATTTCCTTCTTAAAGGGAGTGGAACACCCCATGTGTGACCTAAATCCTGGTCTACTCATCATCAATGGATCCAATGGGGTTAGTGAAGGGTCTAAAACACCATTTAGATATCTAATTTATCATTCCCTAACAAGTAATATATTTCACAACACAACAACACAGATGTATAAACCACATACACATGAATAAACATCAATATTTTGGGAAATAACTTGTATAACACATACCTCAATCTTGTAGATAAACTCTTACTCAACCTTATCCCATGATTCGAGCTAAAAACCCACTAAAACCCAAGATAATAATTTGTAGGAAAAAATTGGATTTTATGAGAATTATAAGAAGATAAAACCACCAACCATGGTTCTTATAGAAAATATAAGAAAGAGGAATCATATACTCACCTAGTTATTTGATTCATGATAAAAACACTTCAAATGACCCAAGATCGATGGATAATTTCCTTGAGGAAATAGGGAGCTTATGTTTCTATCCCCAAACCATTAGATGAAGAATGAAGAAGAAAATCATGCCAGAATATTTTTATACCAATATCTAAAATGGTAAAATCCTAAATTTTGAAGAGGTGAATAGTTTTTCTACATGGTTTTCCAAACTATGCATCATCCATGCAATTCACTTTGTCTAAGAGGAAATCACGCCACACGGTTTCTTTGCGCCACCCACATGGTTTGAAACCCCATTTAGTAGTCATGTTGTTGCCTCTATCCAAGAGTCTCTTAGGCCACACTCTCTCCTAGAACACCATACATTATTTTTTAACGATGCTTCTGGATCTTCTAGGAAAAATGGTTTTGGTGCAAGTTTAGCACTAACCATGCGTCAATCATGAACCATGCACTAGACGGAATCCTTCCATACAATTTTGTAAATCGAACCAATAGGAAACTCCAAATACCTTTCCTACTATGGGGAGGTATCTCATTAACCAAAATAAACAGAATTTAAAAAAAATTAAAAAAACATACCTTATCAATGATCATGATCATACGATGCATAAGGGATTTTTTGATCGGGATGTACATTAATATCTCATGTCGTGGAGTTAATGAAATTGGATTCACTATCAGAAAAGATTATTTTTGGTATTATCTTTTTTTTGGAGACCTTGTTTATGTATGGAAATACAATAATTTTTTAGATGATGGGTTTTATTTTATATTATCTGTTAGAGTTGATTCACGGTTTTATCTTATCATTCATTATATTATGTTGTTAATGTTTTCCAAAGGTGTGTTTTTTATACCCTTAGTGATAGTTTTCAACCAGTTTTCTTTTAGAGGATGAGTTTTACGGTCACATACATCTATTATATCATCTTAAGAGGTGTTCTAGATTGCCTGGGTCATGAAAAGGATGTATTATAGATTTTTTTGATAGTTAGGATATAGTTTTGAGCTAGGAATTTGTGAGGAATACATTGAGTTGGTAAGGAGATGGTATCAATTGAACTTAGTAAGTGATGTATTCATGGGAGACTGGATAGAAAACAATGATTAGATAACTATGATCTAATGAAAATAATTAAAGCTTACTAAGATTACTAAAATGAGATTATGTTGATTGTAGGATCAAAATCTATGTATGGTACAAGAATCATGATTGAATACACTTGTTATTGAATTGGTAAAATTTTAGGGAATTAAAATAAACCTAATTAAATGATATTAAATTAATTCTATATATTGGGAATATTTGTTCTTATTTTTTTGTATATATGGTTAATTATCTCCATCCCTATGCAGTTCAGAATGATGATGCATATTAAGATGTTCTATTAGATTTTAGGTGGATTGATTTCAAGGATAATATTTTTTGGAGTAAGGTGTTGTATGAGTTTTAGTATTAAAGAATTATGAAATATGAGGGGTCATTATCTGATTATAATTCCTATAGGTAGTGCAGGAGATTTATATTTATTTAAATAAGATATTGTCTAGGAAAGATAATTAAATTCTATTGGCTACAACTCTATTATGGGGTGTAGCCAGAAAGTGGTCAACTATTTTAATTAGTGTTCATACTATTTCAAATATGGTGTGGGAGAATCTTAACAATTAATTTTTTTGTTGGGTTTCTCCCTTACATGTTTAATAAATATAGGTGGTTTGAGTTGATACTTCTTTTAGGGGTGACTAAGTGTTTTGGGGCATAGAATTTGTTTCAAGTATTTCTTCATTATTCTATCGACATTATTCTTGATGAGGAGGCTAGAGCATGACTTTTCAATGATACATTAAATATCTATATACAAGGCCATGTTACATATCTTAAATTATTGAAAAAGGTCAAAGTAATCAAGGAGACATTATCACATACCATTTTATCTCATGAAGGGGGTTCTGAATCAGTTGGAAAGTCTAGGTTCCCATAGGTGGGTAGTCAGCCTCAATCTTCCCTCTACCATTTTTCTAGAGATAGAAATTATTTAACCTCTATAGGTAGTTTTAATGTGATATTATATCTCTTCATAGGATATGAGTATTGAAAGTTTCAATGTTCCATATCCCTTAGTGGACAACATGGTACTAGCAGCCCATTTCAGGTTCAGAATTTGTTGTAGTTTCTTTTCAGGACTCATCATCAATACCAGTAGATTCATTGGGGTTTTTGACCATAGATAATAGATTGAGTATGAAATGTATAACCTCGGTATATTCCCCATCCATAGGGACCTAGGGATAATTATGGGTGATGTAGAGATTATTGTTAGGGGTAGTGAGGTAGAAGATTTGGGTTCTTAGATACATGGAATAGACTTTCTATTGATAGACAGAACATACATTATCTGAGATACCATATGTTAACCTTAGACCTTCAATTATTATTTTCTGGACCTGAAATATTTTCACTCTTTATTTACACATTACTTAGTCTTAGTATAGATATTAAAGGTATATATACTTCTAGATCTCTTCTTATCAACAATTCCAATTGGAATCCAATTTATCTTATTTGAGGTGTGTTGGGGATGTGAGATATTAATGGGGACACATAAATAAATTATAAAGTTTTATTATTTTTAATAAAAATTTTGTTTTCATCATTGATATTAATTAGTTATAATTAGTGTGTGAGGATATGTTTTACTTAAAAAAGTATAATGGGTTTATCGAAATTTTAAAGTAGGCATGAAATATTTGTTAGAAAATAGGATAATCAGATAAATTGTAGGATCCTTGATCCTATTAACTCAAAAATATTATATATTATGTTGGGTTTAATAATATTTTAGGTATTATTGTTTCCAATACTCATATAGTATTTTTTAATAAGTTATTTCTAGAATTTTTGACAATACCCTCTCAATGTGATACTGAGTTCAGGATAGAATTTCAGCTCATGCTTCTCTAATTTCAATTTTTCCCTATAGTATGGATCATTTTGAGTTTATTGAGTAGATGATTTAGGTTTATATTATTTAAAAAATTCCATTATCTATCACAAAATCTTTGTGGGGTTCTCCAATGTTTTTCACATAATTTTGTATTTGTAAATTGATTTTCAATAATTGAATTAGGTGATGGTGAAAGGACTACTATCCCATATTGAGTATTGATTATTAATTTAATTTTTTGAAGGGATATAGATAATTTATGAAGATTTATTTGTGGTTTATATATAATCTAATGAGGGTGGATAATGAATATATCTATTAGTATATATTTATATGTTTATATGGGAACTACATGTTCTTAGTGATTCCTTTCACTATCAAACATATCCTAAAAATTTTCATGATCCTAATGAATTAAATAATCAATGATTTCATGGATTATTTAATGGTATTTTTCATTGACAATATCCTTATGTGATTGAGGTTAAAGGATGACTATACTAAGAATTTAAGTGCTATTTTGGAGGCCTTTATATGAAATTGGTTATATAGAGATCTATCTAATTGTAAATTTTGAGCACATGAAGTTTATTTCCTTGGGAATTTCATGTATTAGAAGGTGGTATTTATTGATTATTTTAATAATAAAGTCATTTTTTTCATAGGTATATATCAAATATTATTTAATATGTTTATACTTTTCTTGGTCTCGTGGAATATTATAGGCGGTTCGTGTTCAATTTCACTTAAATTATGGACCATTTACTATGTTGACTAGGAAAGATCAATAATTTGTGTAGATATACTAGTTTTAGGTCATGTTTCAGTTTCTAATGGAGAATATAATTCATTTTTATTATTCTTTTTCTTCCAAAGGAGGGATTCTTGTTTGAGATCTTTTTCTATGCAACTCATATTGTTCTATATTTGGTGTAGATGAATTAGAGGGTGGTAATATTCTATGGGTTTTTATGGTTGCATATTTATAAGAACAATTATGATACCTATAATATAGATCTTATAATAGTTTTATTTTTTAAAAATATTTTCAATATTAAACTATCAATGGATTCTTTGTGTTTTTCATAGATTATAAGAGGCTGAGATATATTTTCTCACAACATAATTTGAATTTTCATCTGTGGGGATGGATGGAGTTCTTTCATCATTACGCCTTCAACATCTCCTACAATCCAAGTAAAGTAAATTTTTTTCCAATGTATTGAGTAGGAAGTTGTGTAAAGATATTTCTTATAGTGATATATATGAGATAGAAAAATAAGGAATCTTAAAGATTGTTATTCTGATATAGAGGATGTTGGTAGTGGAGTATATCTATATTAGATGATAATGCGATATACGTTTCTATATTATGTATAGGAGGGTTATTTGGGAGGCTGTGAGGTATATTTTTAGTGATATTGTGTTGTATTTGATGATATTCTTAATATGTCATTGGAGGATGATCAATATATGGTATTGTTTCAGGGAGATCCATTTGTTCCCTCGGTTATGTGAGAGGTGGTTCTTCATGAGTTTCATATCCCAACCTTAGTAATTAATCCTAGTATTGACAAGATGTACCATTCCATTATGATTAAATTCTAGTGGTTTTGGATGAATAGTTCTATGACTGAGTTCATGTATCAGGGGGTAGTGTGTTAGTGGGTGAATTCCAAGAGTCATGTTCATGTAGGTTTATTGTAGTGCATGAATATTCCTTAGTAAAATTGGGAGGATATTTTATTATACTTTATCACTGAATTTCTTCAATATCACAAAGTATTTGATACCATATGGTTGATTATTGATTTGTTTATGAAGTCAGAACATTTCATAGTGATTAAGTAATCGAGTGAATTTGATAATTTGGTGAGGGTATATAGATAATATTTTCTTTCAGCTTCATCGGGATAATAGGATAATTATCTATGATTATGATCGTTGTTTTATGTCATGGGTTTGGAAGAGCCTTCAAAATGCCTTTGGTTCTTGTTTATAAAAACAACACTGCTTTTTATCCTCAGGTGGACAGTCAGATAGATCATACTATCTATATTCTAGGGGATATGTTGTGTGCATGTTTTCATGATTTTGAATGTTAATGGATAAATCACTTACTTTTGGCTGAATTTACCTAGAATAATAGTAATCAATCATCCAATTCTTTGGCTTCATTCGAGAATTTATATAGGTTACCTTGAATATCTATATTTTTTTAGACAGATGTTGGGGAGTCAATAATTCTTGGACTAAATTTGGTATAGAGTATCAAATAGATGGTATAAGTGATTCATGAAAGGGTGAGGGATACTTGGGATTTTTATAATTATATATTGATTATAATATGAGGACTATAATGTTCAAGGTCTATGACCATGTATTTTTTAAGGTTTCTCCTCATTGTGGGCATTAGAGGATTATATGAGGTAGTATGATTTCACTTTAATTTGGTTTTCCATTTGAGGTGATGGAGTGAGTTAGTTAGGTGGTTTACTAGTTAGATATTACCCCATATATGGATTGGATTCCTGAATTATTCAATGTATCACAACTTATATAGTATCATCATTATGAATCATATGTCATTGATTAGGGTGATTTGGATATTAAAGA
Organism: Viscum album; assembly: GCA_963277665.1. NCBI lineage: Eukaryota > Viridiplantae > Streptophyta > Magnoliopsida > Santalales > Viscaceae > Viscum > Viscum album. The sequence continues at coordinate 387,083,303 of OY728141.1, read as the reverse complement.
TGATATAAAGTTTGTAGAATTTTCTATTGAGATTCAAGATCATTATGAGAAGTTGTTGTGTCGGTCTTTCGTACCCTTGGTTCATATCGTATGGAATGACGGTGGTGTGGAAGAATGGAAATGGAATTTTGATTCAAATATATGAACTCAGTATCCCTATTTTTTTAATCCTATTTTTATTTAATATTTAGATTTATTTTATACTAATATCAATCTATTTTCCTTATATTTTATGCTATGTTCTCAATTTTATGATGACAATATTCTTATTAGGGATTTATCTTAGGGGGGAAATTAGTTTTATGGTTTCTTTATTCACTTCCTTAGATTATTTTTTGATTATTTAGGAATATAATTAATTAAGAGGTGTCTAATATAGATTCCTAGACAATCCTACCTATTTATATTCTGGTTGTGTTTGAGGAGTTGGAGTGGATCTCATATGTGATTTTTAGGTAGAGATGTTTTTTAGATTTTTAATGTTTAAAACAAAAAAGGTGTTTAACCACTATATTGGGGTAACCAATTAATTTTTATTTATTATTGAATTTAGGGTTAGAAATGACTATTTTGGGAAGTATTATGTTGTTGTTGTTGTTTATATCATGAAATTTATCATTTTGGAAGAATATTTGTATAAAATTAGAGAGGATGAAATTCTCATATCAAAGGGGGAGATTTGTTGTATAATATTCAAGAGAAATTTATGTTGTGGTCATTTGAGTTATAATGGATTTAGATTTAAATAGGGAGAGAGTGGTTACCCAGAATAAAATAGGATATCTTTTTAAAATTCCAATGTTCTAAAGGTGGTAGTGTAGCAGAGTTTTAGAAAATAAAAAAAATAAAAAAAAGTATGTGTCTTTGTATTTTTATTTTAAATTTCAATGATGGATGGAATTGGGTAAGGATGTGTGTAGTGTGGATAGAGATATATCCACAAATTTATTCCACAAAACATATTTATTGAGAGAGATGTATCTTGGGATATTGATTCAATTTTTATTTCATAAAGAGAGTTCATCAATACAACTATAAATGAAAGGGATGGATGAAGGGGGTTTCCACATTTGTGGTATCTTGCACAAAGAATTTTCTATGATGAATGAATTTATGTTGATGAAATAATTTGCAAACAACACTTCCATAAGATTATTTTTGTATCAAAAGTCTTCCTGATACTATGAGGGCTATAAAATATATCATGATTATGAGAAAATTGGGGGTATAACATCGATTGAGAGAAATTATTCATGTGTGAGTCATTGGAGACATTTAGTGTCTATGATATTATCTCTCTAATAAAAATTTATAATTTTTTACATGATAATAATATTAAAAAAATTGGGGGGTAGGCTTTAGATGAGCCATATTATTTTTAATAGTGGCACACATTCTTCCCCCCAAAACATGGTATCATATCTTCATGAATTCAATATGACATGATTGAGATGAATTGATTGAGTCATAAAAAATTATTTATCAAAGGTATATAGAGAATAAATCTATTTTGGGTGTGAAAATTCAATTCATTATTGATATTTAATATCAGATGATGATGATGACGGAGGTTTGTAGTAGGAAGATTTGATGGTGATGAATCTGATTATGGTATATCTGAGAAAAGTGTAATTGATAATCATGAAATAATATTATGGTGGAGATGTTGATGTAATAGAATTAAAATTTTAATTAAAGGTACATATTATTTTAATGGATTTAAATTTTAACTGGGAGAGAGTGGACACCCTGAATAATAAGTGATCTTCTAATGTGGGATTGATAGTTGTGCAGAAGTTTTCTTAAAATAAAAATAAAATAAAAGATATTTTTTAATTATATTACAAATTACAAAGAGGATACGACTTAGAGAAATATGTATGAAATGCGAATAAAAATATATCTATTAGTTTGTTTCTATATAGTAAAGTGATTGAGAGAAAATCATCTTCAAATATTTCCTCATGTTTTATCTGATGGGGGAAAATAAATAAAGGGAGTTTCTCAAGATTTAGATAAATAATAAAAGAGAGGGAAGGATTATTTTACCTTTAAAATAGCTTGTGTAAAGTATTGAATATGATGAAACCAGTGAAAATGGTGGAACATAGTGCATATAACATTACCATAAGAAAAGTTTTGTATTGAAAATATTGATGATACGGTGATGGTCAGGTGGTGTGTCCCAATTATGATAAATTCTTAGAATAAATATTCTGTGAGAGAATTACTTTGAGTGTGGGGTGTGATAGAATTTGAGTGTTTGATATACAATCACATAGAGAGAAATTTTTAATTTTTGACATGACAAAACTATTATAGATTTTATGGTGTTTTACGCATCAAATAAACTATGTTATTTTTTGTTTTTATGATTTCTAATACAATTATGAAATTTAATATCTAATAATTTAGTTGTTTGATTCATGGATAAGTGAAAAAAACAATAGATATTTTATTTATTCCATGATTATGGTCAAAGAAACATTTCTATAATGGAAGGATTGAGTGATTTAAGATAGGTGTAGCCATTTTTGTGTTTGTAAATCTTTGGTCTCCTTTATCCATGCATTGTTTTGTTATGGGATGGTCTTCACCACACCAAGGTGATACTATCTAAATTTTAGAATAAATTAAGTCATCCCTATTTCCTTTCTCAGTTATATCTTTATTTTTTCAACCCCTTCGTGACTATAGGTTTATTTTTCATTATTTTTTCATAAGTGGTGGATCCTATGATTTCTACTTTATTTTATTGATCCCTTTTGACCAAAGGGACCACTTTTTTTATTTATTTGTTATTTTTTATTATTTATTTATTTATGGTTATACATATATTTTTAGTATTGTTTTTTTTTCAATTTAGTAGAGGGATTTGTGGACAATTATGTGTGGTTTTTTTATTTTTATCATCATTTTTTCAATAATAATTTGAATATATTTTGCTTAATTTTTATGCTTTTGTGCATAAATATTTGATAATTAGAGTTCTGTATTATTTTTAGAATAAAAATTTAGTTTTTATATATTATAATCATAAAACCATTAAAACTAAATAATTATTGAAAATATACTTTTTAGAACTTTTTTTCATAAACTACTTCTTGAAATCTTATGTTTTGATGGAGAAATTGGGAAGATTTTCCTGATGAAAACATTTATCTATATTAAAGAAATAAATAGGGACTCAGGGATAAAATGGTGTTTAACCTCTAACTAGTCAACCAAATCTTGAGGACCTTTGTGAAGAGGTAGTATAACAAGATCCAAGGAGTAGGCATATGGTGAATAGTAGGATCCCATAAGAAATGGAAAGGTTTGTGGGTGCATAGTCGAAGCAAGGGCCCATTAGTGGATAAAAATTAAGGCACACATGGTGAAAAATATGTTGGTTCTACACTAGAAGGGGAAAAATCACACACGTATGAACAACTTAGTAGTTGTACAACAACACCTAAGCATATGAAGAAATCAACCATCCCATGTAAAAATTATATAGGAAGGTGAAAATTTCATGGAATCACTATACGCGCTTGTGATGACTATGAGATTTCCAAACCCCTGATCACTATCAAATCAAACACCTAATTATCTCATTTTTTCACCAAACTCAATTATATACTTCATTAACTATATATTTTCTTCTATAATTTAAATTTTACTCACTAAAAACACCAAATAAAAGATGAAATACCATTTTTATTATCTCATCTATAGATATTTGGGAGGTAAAGCAGTTTGATGGAGGGGTAGTGACATTCTACTCTCACTAACCAAGACCCCATTAAAATTCACTAAGTATAGAGGATGAAGAAAAGTTATTAAAATTAAGTTCTAACATGTCAATTGATAACATATTCTCTGCCTCTCTCAATAGAACCTTGACTAACAATATAATATTAATAATCTCCAATTACATCCTAAATGGAAATGTAATTTCAGGTTTTAACGAAATATCAAGATTCAATGACACCTCAACCATTTTCAACAAAATGTTTCATCTTAGTGGTATCTCAACCCCACTCTAATGGATAGTTGAGCTATAATGAATCCTCAATTCTCTTCAAATGGCATGCCGATCCCCAATATAACAATGACCTTCAACAATGACACCTAAAGAAATTTCTACATACAATTTCAATTATCATCTACCTAACAAAAAAATATAAACCTACTAATAATCATACCACAATAATTATAGTGGGACCATCGAGCTAAAATTTAAACCACTAAACATCTCTCCTTTACACATGGATCGGATGTATGAAGGAAAGATCTAGTGGTTATGCATGTCTTTACTGCATGGTTTAGAGAAGTATATTACAATCATGTAACCATCATTTAAAGTCATGAAAATCTATGAACTCAAGCTCCAAATGGTTTTTTAGGCTATTCAAGATCACTTGGTGGTTCTACTTCAACTCCCATTATAATACCTCACAACACAATGGTTTGTATTGTTTTGATTGGGATATGGTTTTGAATTGGGGTGAGTTCATCTTTCAGTGTGATTGATTGGATATTTTTTTCTCCTTATTATTTAAATTATTCATCCCATGAAGGTATCAAGAATAATCTGGTCTGGGATATCATCTCTTGTGAGTTTTTATTTGGTTTAACCATAGTGTAATTCTGATTTGGTGTGTTTCCATAGGTATTTTATTAGTTTTTTCTAATAGATTATAATTATTTGAGTATCTTTGGTTATGTGAGATTTGTTTTGGGATATTTTTTGAAGGTGAAAACCTTAGGTGTGTTTCTTGGGTGACTAGGACAAATGTTGAATAGGTCTGGTTTATGCACAAGTAGGTGTTAGTTCAATTTGGTCTGGTGACCCTTTTCTAGTACCTTTTTAATTTTAATCTTTCATCCCGGTTATTAAATGGCAGGGAGACCCATCTTGAGCCTCCATTTTATTGATATTCATTTATATGGTCAGGTGTATATGTAATTAGATATATATTTAAATTTTTTAGTTTAGATATTTTGATGTTTGATGGAATTAGGGATCATGACTTAATCAGGTGATCCATCTAAGATCCTTTGGTCGATGGCCCCAATCATGTTTAGTATTATTGAATGTATTATATTACTGAACCGTCGTGTTAGTTGAATATTTTAATTGTATGTAGACCTACTTGGTTATCATATTTATAGAACCTCCTTGAGATTATTGGGTGTAACCTATGGAGTTTAGATTCAAAATTTTGGGGGTGGTTCTGATTGATTTTGGATTTATTTGGAGGCTATAGTTTGAAGACTTTTCCTTTCCTTTGGGTCAATAGTATTCATATCTATTGGATAATTTTTAATTCAGTGAATTTTTTGGGAAATAAAGTGTTATGTTCGTTAAAATGTTTACACTCTCATTTTTATTTTCCTTATTAATTTATTTATTTATGATTTTATTCCTTGATCCTCAAGTTTTGAAATGAGTTTTCATGAAAATTTAAATTTTGTGATGGAAGTGTATGGTGAATGGTTTGCCTATATAGTTCATAGTAATTGTGAGACAATCATGTGACTAGGTATATAATATTAATAAATCCATATAGAATTATTAGTTCATGGTTTTTTCAACCATGCAGGCTTCGGGTACTCTTCAGTGGAGGGTGCACAGTTGTCACACAATTTAGTAAACTATGTGATCCAATATCTTAAATTTTCTAAGTTTTAAAATTTTAAATTTATAAACTATTATTAATGAATATAAAACCCTATTTCACCTCACCCTTATACCCTCTCAGTTGAACAACCCATGATACCATGAATCCCACCCACCCTTACATGTGACCTCAATCCTTCCACTTCCTTCATTCGTTGAATCATTAAATTATTTCATGTACCATATTCTCATGTTAGGTTTTCCTCACATTATCCTACTCTTTACTCTCCTATATTCTCTATTTTTATTTCCCCACTTTCAACAATGTACCCTAAGAAAAACCCTAGTTGTTTTTGGTTTTTTATTTTTTTAATTTCTTATAATGAAGGGTGTGTGGATTCCTCCAATGACATTATTATCTCCATATCTGAAGATTTTTCACCATATGTACATGTTTCAGGTAGGTTCTTCCTTCAATTTGGGTTAAATTATGGAAAATTTTTTGGTTGTGTTTTTAATTGGTCCTTTAGATACCTAATAATAGTATTTTTTATTAAAAAGGATTATATTAAAGAAAAATAATGTTTCACTTGATTTTCATCTCAATGCAGGGGATTTTCTCAATTTAGAAATATCATAAAAACCTAATTTGGGTTAATTGAAGACACCAACTATTTCATAAAATGTTTGAATATCCATTATAGATATATTATGATGCTTTAAAAGTAGGGTTTGGATTCCAATGTAAATTCCCATATCACTTAGGTTTTACTTATTATTTCAAGTAATTACATAAAATTCCAAGTATTGATAAACTATTTCAAAATTAGTTTTTAATTAATGTGTGAGTTTTTAAAATCCCCTTATAAGTGGTTGATGGTTTTACACATATAAATACATGCATATATATATATATCTATATATATATATATTCGCATGTACAAATTCACATGAGAATATGTGAATTCATGCAATATGATAAATATGCATATGTGTGCGTGTTTGATTATGTAGTTGTATGTGGGAATAATGGGACGGAAACCATGGTAACATAATTGTGGTTCATAAAGTGGTCTTTAAGTGGGTTTTGGATGAATTTATAAAATATATTATAAAATACTAGTTTTCATGTTTTTACATGGATTTTTTTTATTTATAAAAAGTGATTTTATTTATTAAATTCATGTGATGATAGTTTTGGATTATATAGTTTGTATTCTATGTTTTTTATTAAACAATTCCATTTTGTGGATGAGAAAAATGTTTAAAGGTTCATGTTTTATTTTTTTAACTTGATTTTTTTTAAATGGGAACAAAATTTGGGAACCCTTAGTACCTAGGTAGGATGATTAGGATAAGTACACTAGGAAAATTTCATCCCTCTATAGCTTTTAGACTATGATACAACACTAAATAAACTATATAATGACATGGAATGGTTTCCTTTGGGACTTTAGCTTCATCATCCCCATTGGATTAAGCATAAGATAGATTATGTGTGGTTTGATCACCATGAGTATGAGGTTCCTTTGATGAGACCTAATTCTATAATCCTAGGGCCTCCCATGGTTATTTATTTATTTAATTACCTTTATTTCCTTTCATTTTCCTTAATATATTAATCTTATAAGTTCCTTGAATTGGAATGTTTTCTTAATAAAAATATTTATATCTATTTATATCCTTGAAAGGATTTATTTTTTTGAAATTCATAAACCATTATGTTAGAAAATAAATATTTCATTTAAAGGATAATATCTTATGATCAGATTTTAACAATAAATAAAGAAAACTAATTTATATTTTTAATTAAAACTATAGTAAATTGGATATTTAATTTAAATAAAGTGTATGGGGTTTACTTTCTCTTCTGGATTTCTATTGTGCTCTGAATATCACGCATATATTATAATTTTAGTTATGGGTTATGGTTTGACCTTGGTTTCTCATGGATAAAGTTTGGTTATGGTTGGATGGTGAACTATGGTCACATGGTGGTATGTTGGTTGATTTAATTTCACATAATTTCCTTTATCACATCATCCAAGAAGGAATTTTATTTATTTTGTTCATGGTTATTAGTGTTGCATTATATATTTGGAGGTTACAGTGGGACTTAGAGTTGGCTACAGGTGAAGGAATTAGAGGGTGAGATGAGGGAATTTATTTTCTTTTCCATGTTTAAATTGTTTTACTACTTTTATATTAATATTTATTCTTTCCTTTTGGCTCATGGACCTATAGAGTATGGGGTTTTTATTCCCATTTTTATATTTTTTCTTGACTTTTTTTATGGGTGAAATCAGCCCAAATGATTTTATTGATGATAAAGAAACTTTTCATGATCCTGGATAGATTATTGATTCCCCTAAGGTATTTTATGAGCCAAATTAGGAATCCAATGAAGGGATAAATCGGGTTGTTTTATGACACAAAACACTTATATATACACTCATTGACTCCATACATAGAACCACACCCATAAATTTCACTTCATCAATTATAGATTATTCTATTTATAATCTACCATTATATCTCATTCATCTACCATAACAAATGATAGAGACTACCAAGGTGGTGAGCGTTCCATGCACATCCCTAGGGAATCTTATATTTCTATCTACTTTCATTATATTAGTATGATAGGCTATGAATTTTTTAGAGGAATTAATGGGATGCTATTTTTTATTTTATTATAGCTTAGTGGGAATTAGATATATATTATTCATGTGTTTGACCATAATTATCTTAACTATTTATTCGTAATTTAGGTAAAATGATAGTAAGGGTGATATAATGACAATTAACGCCCAAACCTGGAATTAATTTCCTGAAAATTGCTACTTAATGGATGAGAGTTTCATGGGTGTCGTCACTACCCAATCATATATTAAGAACTAAAATCATTACTTCCCAAGTAAAAGAGAAAACTTACATACACTCTTAACTTGGGTAATACGTCATTGACTGTGTCAAAAGGGAATACTATCTATTCAGTGATTTTTTTAAAGAATTTATTTTAAATAATTCAATTTTCATGTATAACTTGACTAATCACTAGCCTAAATCCTCCAATCATCTAAAATAGAATCAATTCACTAAGGTTCTTTTTTGTTACCTCCAACTATCTATAATCACACACTCACACATAAATACTAAAATACAAAAAACACATTCAAATGTTTGTCTATGAAACACTCATAGAACCACCAATATATTTTATTTTTCAATTCTTTATATATAGGTGAATTATTAGACTATACACATCATCCCTAGAGAAAATGACTTGGTTACTCACCAATATAAATTATTTTTTCTTATATTTACTACAATCTTAAATAGACACTATTATCAGGGGTAGGATTTGGTTTATTACCTATTTTACATGTATTTTGAAGATTAAAAATTAAAAAGTAATAAAAATTCACTCAAAACAAGAACTCGCAACTTATTTAAAATTTAAAATAGATTCATAATCTTGATCTTAAATTGATGGAATTATTGTTCAGGTATATTTTAAGTGATTTGATAATATAATTTCATCAATTCCCCCCCTAAAATATGGAATTGAAAGCACACGTCAAGTGATATTTTTCTAATATATTCAATGCATGGATCAAGTAACATAGTTTGAAATTTTTTCAGAATATATGATTGGATGACAACCATTCAATATGACCATGTATAATTTGATTCATCATTAACAAAAGAAGATAAAATAAGAAATAACTCACGTAAGAGGAAATGAGGTATACATCATATCGCGAACTAAGCCAGGTTACCATCCAACCAGACACCTAACCCAGCTCGAGACAAGGAATTAGAGGCATTCCTGATCCTCCCAATCTTGCAACTAGCACCATGCATCAAATATAATCCAATGGGGTGATTTCTTCCCAAATATCCAGGATCGAATAACCAATATCTGAACATGAAACAAAAACCAACAAATTAAACATCAATAAATATACAAACTAATCCAGATACAACAAAAACTAAATAAAGCTGAAACTACAAAATAAAACTCAAACCAAACTGAAGACCACTTGATCTCTATATGACCTCTTGTCACCACTAACCAGAAGAACAACCTTCTCCAAAGGCATAACCAAACCAGAAACCCAAACCTACAAAAAAACCTGGGTTTATTGATGTCGACTAGCATAAGTATTGTGTGATCATAAAATAGCACAGTAGATGCTCACCACAAAACTCATTCATTTCCTTTCCCAAAATATTCTATAAGCACTGGTTTGAAATATATTTAGAAAATAGTCTTTTAATCACTTTAAAGAACCAAAAACAGATTCCCAAAATTTTCCTTTTTAAAATAACACACACACAAATTTCCTTTTTAAAATAGATTTACATTTCCAAAACATATTCCAAGACCCAAAACCCAATTGAAAATCAAACCAAAAGATAAAAAGGTCTATGTTAAAAGTAAAGGAAACAAGTTAATTAGGAATAAACTAGTAGTTTTAATATCCAAGATGAATCCAAAGTAAATAAAACACATAGATATAAATAATTGGAATTTACTAAACATTTCTAGAAGAAATTCATAGACATACTCAATTTAGAATCACTTGCTGGCATACAATGCGGCTCCATAGTCAATAACCAACTAGACAATCTAGTGGCATGACACAAGAGACCTCATTTAATCCAGAGGTACCAACCCTTCTCATCAGGTTCGAAAAGTAACCATCACTCAACCCTCTAGATGATGACCAGGAATCCTATGATCATAATACACATGGAATGGGGAGTTCCTCACACAAGTGGATCAAAACAAAACACAAATCCACCATGTTTTCCTAAACCAAACACTAACATAACCTATGCATTGAGCCTCACATTGGAAGTTCTTTCATGGAGGATCCTATCTCACATCAATCCATTCACAAATTACCAACTGATCCTTCACATCATATAATATTTTAAACTATTTTCCAAAACATTATGAATTACCAACCAAGACGATACAACAAGTTACTTTAAACCACTTTCTAAAACATCATAAAATACCAATTAAGACTTTTTCACTTAAATCCAAATCCATTTAACAAACCGTTTCCATACCATATTCCCAAACAAATTTAAAACACACCACATTCTCATAAAGTTCTGAACAGGCCTCTACGTCATCTAATTACCAAAACTCATTTCAAATACTCAAAATGAGCCAAAAAATCAGAAACACATTTGATAAACCACACTTAAAATCATTTAAAAACAAAAGAAACCATTTAGAACACCTAGGGGTTTTATAAATTCCATTCGGGAAGAGAAGGGTTAAGGAGGAGGAGGAGGATAAAAAGGGTTTTCCTTGAAATCTAGATTTTCAAGGTGAACGTAATTTTTTTCACCGATATCTTTTGTGTTACCATCCATATGTTCACATTGTGCAGACATGGGAGTACCCACATCCAATGTTACACTTTAAGCATCTATTTTTGACTAGGGGAACACCCAAAAACCATTTTTTAAGAACATACACTAGCTTTATCACTAATCACAACAAACCACATATATACAACAAATCAAAAGAATCACCATAGCTCACATAAAAGGTTCTTATCATAATCAACCCAAATCACCAAAACAAAACCAAAGATAATCACACTCTCAGAATACCCAAATTCATTTAAAAAGGATAATTAACATTTCAAAAAACACTTTGCATAAATTAATATACAGACATAATTTAAGAAACCCTTTTTAAAACCATTTCCACCAAGTTTTACAACATTAAAATATGAAAATAAATCAAACAACCATATCAAAAGCATAAGAAACACTTTTAGAAATTATTTAGAAATGATCAAGAATCGAATATCATTCCTTAGAAAGGAAGTGGAAGGAAACACCTACCTCAATGACATAATAACCCAATGTAACCTTCAGAGAAAAAATAACTATGCCTAAGGAATGATTCAGACACCCTAATATCAAATAAACACAAGAAAACATATCAACCATATACTATAGGATTTATCCAAGAGATAAAACACAAAAGAAAACCAAGAAACCAAGAGAGGGAGGGTAGAATAGGAAGTAATTGAAAAAACCCCATAATAACTCACCCTATACTTAAAGGAAAAGAACCAACAAGGGGAGAGGAACCAAGGGAAGGAAACCTGGGAGCACCTTTGTGTGAAAAAAATGATCCTAAGGGTTGGAAATCCAAAAATTGGGTAAAAAATAAGAGGTAAAACATGGAATTTCATGTTTTGATAAATTTGTGTAACTCTCATGGTTAGGCCGCATGGTTTGACAAACCATGCGCCAATAGTGCACACCCTTCTAGAGAATAGGGGAACCACACACTGTTTGGACACAAGGTTTGGGAAAATATATTCCAACTGTGGAAAATGGTTCAACCAAATTGAATATACTATCTACACGCTTGCCACATGGTTTTTCCGAACTGTGCACAAGTTGTGCACCATGCCCTAAACATCAACCCCTAAGACACATAGTTTCTCTTAATCCTTTCATGGTTTTTCCGAAACCATGATCAAGTTTTTCAAGGATAAACATGAAAAAAATTAATTGAAAACACTCTTGGCCTTAATAGATCACATGGTTAACCCTAAATAGTGCACTCAAACTGTGAACATGACAAAAAATCACCAGAAAACTCTAAAACTCAAAAATTTAAATAGGAAAATCAATATAAACCACAACCAATAGAACCAAGGCCAGGATAAGAATAAAATAAAGGAAAATAAAAGGGTGTGGTGTGAAAGTTATCCCCACCATAAACACTTTCTTCCCCTAGAAAGTCACCTAACAGATTGAGAACAAAAATTCAAACCCAAAATGAAACGAAGCCAAATAGAAACACACACCTCAGGACAACATTTTAATATAAAAGTCACACCCAAAAAACTTTAATAAACCCCATAATTAAAATAACCATATAAATGGAGGAGTTTTATCCCCACCATAAGAACCTAGATTGCTTGTCCATCACCAAAAATCCTAACAAAACCCAATACTAGAATTCCCAACAACGCCACCATGGGTTAACCAATGCTAGAATTCCTAATGTGATCCAAAAACCTTCAACACAAAAAGAATAAAATCATGGAACATATCCAAACCAAACAATTAATTAAACCATAATTCACCACTTCAACTAACCTCAAACATTTCTTAAATGAGAATAGCTAGAAACCAAAATCAATTCAAAAAGGACTAATCATTCTGTAAAGTCCTGATTCTAGGTGTCACCCAAAGGTTCCCTATACCCGGTTGGTCACATAGCCTTAAGCACATTTACCCAAATGCTAGAGGTTGCTGACTAGTAGTGAGATCCATGGGTGTGATAGTGGGGAAACTATGCCCTCATTGGCAGAGTAACAAAGTGGAAGAAAACTTAAAACAGTAGTGGAAATAGTAATGCAATACAATAAGTGAACAGCAGAAGACTGGAAGTGAATAAAAAACCACAGCTTATAAATGTAAATAATGATGTATGTCACAAGTATCTAGGAAAACAGCCAAACAAGTCACAATGCTGGAATACCATATTAAACCAAAGTACAAATAAAAACAAGTAAACTCCAACATCATCACAAGCCTTAATTTGGTTCTATTCTCCCTATCTCCACAATAATCAAGTATCTAAAGTAGAAGGACACTTGCCCTTATCTATAACAGCAAAAATATATTATGTTTGAGCCCAAAATCATGACCCAAATAAGGGGTGAGACGAATCCCAATAGGAAACCACCCAAAGATTTGTGTCTAACTGTCAGTGAATATATATAACAGGAAAATATGAAAAATTAACTAATAAAGATCTAAGTAATCAAAAGTAAGCAGTCCTACAGTTTCAATTACATTCATTGGAATTTATTAATTATTAAACCAATCATTCACAAGTAACCCTCTGGAAATATTTTCACAGCCTAACCACTCTGGTTCAACTTAGCATTTAATAATAAAGATATAACGACCCCCTAGGATAGCTCACACAATCTAACCCCTTTGGTCTCACGCAAACTAAGACTCTCTGAGAAAGCACTCATCGTAAATTCCCCCTATAGAATTTTAACGATAAACTGCAGAATCTCTAAGGAATCACACAACGTCAATTCCCTTTTTGGTATCATAATGATAACTATAGACACTTTTAGGGAGAACTCAATGTTAATCCCCACTATGACCTCCCAATGTGAAAAGTATAACAAACACTCTGGGGAGGCCGTCAATTTCAATTCCCCCTATGGTCTCACTATACCAGGTTCCCACCACCCTATGTAATGAAATAGTGCAAAAAAGATATTCAGAAGCCAAATTAAATCAAAAATACTACTTGGATAAATGGATAAAAAGCATAACACAAGCATGTCAGATAATATAACTCCATCATAATAGCACTAGGCATGGAAAACAGAGCATCCTAACAGAAAATTATAGACCCAACGGCCAATATCAAATCAAACATGAGAAAACAAAACCATATAAAGGTAAATAACCCAATTTTGAATCAAAAACCCATACTCAAGAAAACAAGTCATGGTAGGAATTAATAGGGTTAAATCCCTTAAACATGCAATACCCTAAACTAGGGTATTGGTCACTTTTTGCATATATAATTCAAATACAAACTACAGAAAGGCACAAACCACCTACCTCAATGTTGTACAATTTATATAGTTGAACTTAATTCTATGGATTTACCTATAACACCATAGATCTACAACATCTAAAACATTCAACCATGGATATCTCATGAAAGAAGAGGAATCAAGATGTGAGGCTCTAGAAAAACGAATAACTCACAGATGTGATTCCAACGCAACCTATGGAGTTTGATTCAGAGTGCAGATGGTGGTTCGGGGGCTCATAGAAGAATCGGCAATCTTCGGTCGCTCCTGGATGAGAAAGATACAAAATAACATGTTTATTTAAATGATACGTGACCCCGGTCCACTAGAACAATGATAAATAAAAATACACAGTGTGTTCCCTAAGGATACACGGCATGTATAGGCCTTTACCATGTCAGCCTTAAGCAACCCTGCCATGTCATCACACAGTCGTGTATGCGGCCGTGACATGGATAAACATGGCCTGGACTTGGTTCTAGAGTACACGGTGTGTACAAGGAAGTACATGGCGTGTACCCCTAAAATTTTCCTTCTTCCCTTTTTCCTCAAAAGAAACATGAAAACAAGATCCATACCTGAAAATAAGATCCAGGTTCTTAAAAACTTTCCCCATTAAATAAATTCATCCCCAAAATTCCCAAAAAAAGGTGGCAAAGAAGAAGAAACCTCAAACAGATCTATCCACTATAATCGTATATTGGTCTCCCTCTCCCAAGTCTCGTCATGTACTCGCCTTTGATTCCATAGAACATGTACTAGAGGAACAGACTGGCCATGAACAACCGTCACGATGCGATCAACAATCCGGATAGGATGCTCCTTGAACAATGTGTCCACCTCCAACTAAACCTGCTTAGGTTGAAAAATATGAGACGGTTTTGAGAAGTAATGACGTAGCTGAGAAACATGGAAGACTTCGTGCATAGCCTGATACCTCTAAGGTAACTAAAACCGATAGTAAATCATACTGACTCCCTCCAAAACCTCAAATGGCCCGACATATCTCATTGAAAATGTACTATGTCTCTTTATCTTCCTATTTCCCATCCTCAGTGAGACGCGTAGAAAAACCTGATCTCTGACCTCAAACTTCAGTGGTCATCTCTGTCGATTAGTATAAGACTTTTGTCATGACTCTACAGTATCCATCTGCTTCCAAATAAACTTTATCTACAACGTGGTCACCTGGACAAGATGAGGTCCTAGCATAGCTACCTCTCCTACCTCCATCCAACATAGGGGTGATCGACATGGCCTACCATAAAAATACTCATAATATTTCATCTAAATAGTTTCTTGAAAACTATTATTGTAGGTAAACTCCACCAGAGTTATATGCTTCTCCCAAGAACCTCCAAAATCTTGGATGCATGCTCGAAGCATTTCCTCTAACACCTATATAGTATGCTTGGACTGGCCATCGGTCTGGAGATGGAAATATGTAATCAAAAATACTTGTGTACCTAAAGCCATTTGTAATCCCTTCCAGACCTGAAAAGTAAAATGGGTATCCCTATTTGAAATAATAGAGTTTGGAACCCCATGTAAGTGTAGAATCTCCCATACATACAACCTTCCCAACTCTCCAACACTGAAGGTTTCCTTGAATGTTAAGAAGTGTGCAACCTTTCTGATCCTATAGATAACCACACAAACCGCGTCATTCCCTCAAGACAACCTTGGAAAACCTATCATGAAGTCCATCGTGACATCATTTGACTTCTAATCAGAAATGGGAAACTACTACAAAATCCATGATGGTAACTGATGCTCCGTCTTCACCTACAGATAGGTGGAACATCTCATGATAAAACCTACAACATATCTCTTCATATCGGGCCACCAATACTGATGGTTTAGTTCTCGATACATCCTGGTGACACCAGGATGAACTACCCAAACTGAAGAATAGAAATCACATATCATCTCTTTGCATATGTCTGTTGACACCCATATGCATCCATGGAAGCACAAGATCTCACCCTCACCCATGGTTTATCTAGGAATTGGGTCCTCTCATGACACACTCTCTCATAGTACTAGGCCTTCATAATCTAATAGATTCCTCATTCACACTCACTAAAGAAGAGTAGAGGTAACATCTATAAAAGAAAGAAACGTTTGTCCCTGTCTGTCATGCACCTCCAAATGCATCTCAAAGAATGGAGCCATAAGATGCCACTCACTGCTGGCCTCCTGAACAACCTATATCTGAGTCCTCTTTATCAATGCATCATCCACTTTTTTGCCTTTCCTTGGAATGTAGTCAAGCTCAAAATAAAAGGACTGAAGTTACTCAACCCACCTTCGATGTCTCAAATTCAGATCACATTGAGTGAAGATATACTTGAGACTTTTGTGGTCTATGAAAACCATTAAATGCTCTCCCAAAAGATAATGTATTCAACAGCATAAAGTATTAACAACTGCATCCAACTCAATATCATGTGTCGGGTAATTCTTCTCATGTGGCGTCAACTGACAAGACTCGTACGCAATGACTCCTTCCCCCTGTATATGCACTATTCCCAATCTGATGCCTGATGCATCACAGTAAACTATATAACTCTTTCCCAACTCTGAAAAAACGTGTATTAGTGCTGAAGTCAAACTCTCTTTCAACTCCTGAAAGTCTAAATCGAAATAATCTGTCCATAGGTACTTCACACCCTTCTTAGTTATGCCTATAAGTGGTGCTTCTAAGCATGAAAAGTTCTGTGTAAAACGTATATAGTAACCATCCATCCCTAGAAAACTTCAAACCTCAAAGAAGTTATTCAGTTGTTCTTACTAAACTACTAAAATCAATTTCTATGGGTCTACTAATACTTCTGTCTCTGAGATAACATGACCCAATAAGTGAATCTGGTCCATCCACAAGTGTAATTTTGAGAGCTCAGAATATAACTAATTCTCTCTCAGTGTACTCAAAATTATCTCAAGATGGGTAGCATGGTTGTGTCCAATGTGAGTGTACATAGAGATATATTCTAAAAATACTACCAAGAAAGAATCCAAGTATGGATGGAACACTCAGTTCATCAGTGCCATAAAAACTACAAGCATGTTCGTGAGACCAAATGACATAACCACATACTTGTATAGACCATAACTTCTCTAAAAGGATGTAAGAGGTATATCTGATGGTCTAACATGTATCTGATGATAACTAGATCTCAATTCAACCTTCGATAACACTCAGGCTCCTTGAAGGTGACCATAGTGATCATAAATCCTCGAAAAGGGATATCTGTTCTTAACCGTCAACTGTTTTAGCTTCCGATAATCCACACAAAGTCTGCGAGTACCATTTTCCTTCTTCGCAAACAAGAAAGGTGAACCCTAAAGAGAATTATTGGGTCAGATGAAACCATTTTCCAGTAACTCATCTAACATCTTCTTGACCTCATGTAACTCTGGTGAAGCCATCCTATAATAAGCAATGGACACTGGTGTCGCTCCTAGAACAAGCTCAATGGAAAATTAAACCTCTCACTCCTGAGGAAAAATTAAAAAATACTCTAGAAATACATTCCTAAAATGATACACTACTAGAGGAAAGTCCACCTGTGAATTCTCTTAGTCATCCAGGTATAGACTAGAAATCTGGGCTATAACTCCTCTCAACCCATGATGCTCAGGCCCTACTCTGCTTGCCTATACACCCCATTTTCCCTTATGTATAAACAAACCACCCTCTGGTGATGTGAAACTCACCCTACGATGATAGAAGTGGACAAAATCCAGGTAGGGAACCAACAAGTTCATTCTAAGAATGACATCATAGCCTGTAATCTCTAATACATAAAGGTCCCATAATAAGTGACACCCACCAACCTCAAGAGGGAACTCCTTGTACTGACGTACAATAGATATTATAGTCCCCAAGAGAATGTACATCATCAATATATCAGTAGAGGTAAAGATACAGAGCCTAAGGCTCTCCATAACAGCAACATATATAAAGCTATGGTAAGACCCTATGTCAAAAAGTGAAGAAAAAAACCTGAGGTAACCAAAATTTTACCTCTAACTATAGAGGGTTTGGGATCCTAATCCTGATGGGTCTAATACACTTCGATATTCTGACCTATATCACAGCCTTGCGACCCTGCCTGACCACCCTAAGCTGATCCACCCTCTTATCGTTGAAATCTTAGAAACTGGCTACCATGGCCATGACCTCCACCTCAGCCTGAACGACTGGAGAAACTCTAGTTCCCAAACTAATGAGAAACTTTTGGTCCTGGTCTAGAATGAGGAGTCATAAATGAACCTCTATCAGTAACTGATGGTGAGAAAAACTGATAGAAACGCTGAAGATGACCCGTCTTTCTGCAATATCGGCACTCAACTACGTCTCTCGGGCAATGTGGCCCTATATGTCAGCCCTTCCCACACTGGTAGCATACCACCTGGATACCTGAAGTTGTATCTCTCCTACTTGAATATCTATGTGTAGACTCCCCGCGGTGCTTCCTGAAATCATCCAGAGAAATACTAACTCCAGATGCGGAGCTTCCTAGGATAACAGCTCTAGAATCCCTCAGGTTGTTCTCAGTGATCAGCGCCTCGTTGATTATGAAAAATATGGTCCTTAATATGAATATGTTTACTTTAGATTTGATGTCATTCCCGATACCATCCTCAAGCTTACTTTCTAGTAATAACTCATCACCCCTTAGAATGGGTTTGAAGCGCTGCATCTCTGTAAAGAGAAAAGAATAGTCCATGATCGAGAGATTACCCTACTCGAAAATCATGAACTCTCAGGCTTGATCGGACCTTAAAGTATTTGGGTACAAGTATTCATAGAAGGTACGCTAGAACTCATCTCAATCCATAACCTTATGGCATTCCGCCAGTGATAACACATCCCACCATCTCTTAGCGGAATCTTGAAGAATTTAAGTAGCGAGCTTCACCCTCCTTTATGGAGGCATCTCCAGATGTTCAAAGATATATAGCTTGGATTCTAACAAAGACACTACAGCCTAAGGTCCTCCATCCTCTGAGAAGGTGGGAGGATGATTTTGTTGAAAAACCCACGTCAATTTTTCCATAGACAGGGCAGGAGGTGGTGCTCCTTGGAAGGTTTGCATAAACCTCATGAATCCTTCTCAAAATTGTGCATTGGCACCTGTATTCGGAATGATAGTTGGTGCCAAGGAAGGCATGATGGGAGGATCTACTGGTATTCCTTGATCTACCATGTCTGGTGTCTGATCATTTCCATGTATTTGACGTACAGCAGGAGGACGTCTTGGTGTCATGACTCTTCAAGGTCAATCGCACAACTCGGTTTAAGATTATCAAGGATTGAAACTTAGAAGTTCGAGGAAAGGAATAGGAGAAAGAAAACAGTCAAGTTTTTTTTCAAAACAAGGATACACAGCATGTATGACCCCTACACGGTGTGTTCCCTAAATCCTTTTCATGGGCGTGTACCTCTTCCAACACTGGTCGTGTAAAACCCATACACATGGTGTCTTCCACCAAAGCACATGGCGTGTAGTTGAATCATTTTCTTCCTTCATGAGTTCCCCTACACAGCTATACACATGGCCCTACCTGGGTAACTCTACACGGAATGTGCTCCTTGTACACGGCATGTGTCCCTTATGTTATAACCATCAGTGTCATTAGTCACATGGTTACTGACACAGTCGACTATACACAGCGTTAAAGAAGATAACACGGTGTTTAAAATCTGAGTTTCATCCACTCATATCACTGGTCATGCAGCTGGGTACACGGATCTTAGAACACGGTGTGTACTCCAAGTAAATGGCATGTGTCACCAAATATTTCCCAACCCCATGTCTCTTCCCACACAGCTAGTCACATTGTTTAGGACTACACGACGTGTACATACGGTACATAGTGTGTACTTAAGAAAAGTTTTTCCCTCCCGAAAAGAAGGATACATGACATGTATTCATGAATACACACCATGTATTCAAGGTTTTTCTTAACAGTAATCCTTAGAAACTACTCTGGAACCCCATAAAAACACTGAAAAGAACATTAATGTTCCAAATTCCGATTATTGGGGGCCCATACTCACCGAGAATAAAATTTTTGCATCGTATTTATGTATATCACAAGGTATAATAGTGAAAACAATAAATGATCCACCAAATTCCAATCCATGAGGGCCCATAACCCCTCAGGGACCAAAGTTTCACACTAATTCAAATGAAACCTTACACAATAAGAAATACCCTATAAAATAGAAGGTATTCTATCAAGTATTCTATCACAATAGCATGCATATCTAGAAAACATCTGTCACAACAACATGAAATTGATAATGCACCATAAATTGCATGACAAGAATGTATGACATGTGATCTCTAGAAAGTGCCAATATGATGCATGATATAGAATACCCTCATATCATCGGGTTTCAATAGAAATATAACCTCAATAATATCAACAATATCAACAAAAAACATGTAAATCACCCAACAGTGAAATCAAATCAACTGTAATAATTGAAAAACGAGAACAAATTGCAATATTTGAGGCATATTGGCTTTTCCCTATACACAACTTAGCTACTCCTGGGAATATCTTATTACCAACTTCCTATTCCTTCTTACCCCTGTCTATAGGATCCAAATAGTAAGTCAAGAAGAAAAGAACCTCCTTTTATACCACTTTGTAACATCCTGATTCTGGGTTCCACCCAAACATTTCCCATACCCAGTTGGTCACATGGCCTCAAGCGCATTTCCCTGAATGCCAGATGCTACCGACTAGCAGCGAGGGCCTTGGGTATCATGGTGGGGAAAATATTCCCTCATTGGTAGAGTAGTACAATATAAAAAAACGTATAACAATAGCGGAAATAGTAATTTCATATAATAAGTGAACAGTGGAAGACTGAATGTAAATAAACAACTACAGCTTATATATGTAAATAATGATGCATGTCACAACTATCTAGGAAAATATCCAAACAAGTCACAATAATGGAATATAGTACTAAAACAAACTACAATGAAAAACAAGTAAACATCAATAGCATCGCAAGCCTCAGCTTGGTTTCATGCTCCCCAACTCCACAGTAATCAAGTATCTAAAGTATAAGGAAGTATTCCCTTATCTATAATTGTAACAATATAATCTGTTTGGGCCTAAAAGAATGACCCAAATAGGGTGTGAAATGAATCCCAGTAGGAAACAACCCAAATATTTGTTCCTAACTATCAGTGAATATATATAATAGGAAAATATGAAAAATAAATTATTAAACAAGGAAGTACTCAAAAGTAAATAGTCCTACAGTTTCAACTACTTTCATTGGCATTTATTAAGTATTCAACCAATCATTCATAAGTAACCCTTTGGGAAAGTTCTCATAGCCCAACCCCTACAGTTCAACTTACCATTTAATAATAAAGATTTAAGGACCCCATGTGATAGCTCACACATTATAATGCCTTTGGTCTCATGAAAACTATGACTCTATGAGGAAGCATTTAATATCAATTCCCCCAATATTCTTTTAATGATAAACTAAAGACTCTCTAAGGAAGTACTCAATTTGAATTCCCCCTGTGGTCTTGTAACAATAACTATAGACGCACTAAGGGAGCACTTAACGGCAATCCCCCCTATGGGCTTGCAACGTGAAAAGTACAACAGACGCTCTAGAGAAGCCCTCAACATCAATTCCCCCTATGGTATCACTACACCAGGTTCTCACCGCCCTGTGTAAAGAAATCGTGAACAAACGATATTCATCATCCAAATTAAATCATAAATACTACTTTGATAAATGGCTACAAAGCATAACACAATCATGTCAGATAATATCACTTCGTCCTAACAGCACTAGGAATAGAAAATTGAGAAGCCTAACAGGAAATTCTAGACCCAATGGCCAATATTATATCAAACACGGTAAACCACATCCATAGCTAGTTAAATAACTCTATTTCCAATCAAAAACACATACTCAAATAAATAAGGTATGTTAGGCATTAATAGGGTTAAATCCCCTAAACACGCAATACCCTAAACTAGGGTATTGGGCACTTTTTCACATATAATTCAAAGAAAAACTATAGAAAGGCACAAACCACCTACCTCGACGTTGTATGATTGATATAGTTGAACCTAATCCTCTGGATCGACTGAGAACTCTGTAGATCTAAAAAACTTCTAAAACATTCAACCATGGATATCTCTCAAAATAAGAGGAATCAATAGATGAAGCTATAGAAGAAGGAAGAAATCACCGATGTGATTCAAACGCAATCAATGAAGTTTGATTCGGAGCACGGACAGTGGTTCAAAGCTCAGAGAAGAATTGGAAATCTGTAGTCGCTCCTGGATGATACAGAGCCAAAAGAAGATGTTTTTGTAAACATGACACAACCCTAGTCTGATATAAAAATTAAAAATAAAAATACACGGCGTGTTCCCTAAGGATACATGGTGTGTATAGTCCTTTAACAGGCGCTCTTTAATTAACCCTACCATGTCATCACATGATCGTGTATGCGGATATGACATGGCCAAACACAGCCTAGACTCAGTGCTAGAGTACACAGTGTGTACAAGGAAGTATACAGCGTATACTCCTAAAAATTTTATTCGTCCATTTTTCCTCAAAAGCAACATGAAAATAAGATTCATACTTAAAAAGAAGATTTGAGTTCCTACACATTCAAATATCCACTTTCATGAAACAAAACAAAATATTTACTAATAAAATGAAACCACCAAACCTATCTTACAATGAGGAGAAACTGGAAACAAAAAGGAACAGCAGAACAGAGAAACTTCAACTATTCCCACTAAAATATTAGGGAAAAATATGGTATATGAACACCCCCATATTAAAAAAAATATTGACTAGGTGAGGATATTATCTAATGGTCCTATGGATGGAGACTTGATGTCTTGAAGAATATATTTTCCCAAAAATCATGCGCTAAGACCCTCTGATCAAGGCTTCTTCCTTAGAAAATTCTTCTTACAAAACTTCTCTAGATGACCCAAAAAGCTACAACAATGACACACCTTAATAGGATTGCAAAAATATGGATTTGAATTCCGAAAATGACCAAATAAAATCACACAAGTGAATAGGATGAAGAGTGAGAATCCAAAACAAATGGAATGGGATTTTTATAAATATGATCCTCTGACACACCTTTCACTAGGAGAGGAACATTCACGGGTTCCAATAGCCACTGATTGCACCCTAGGAACCAATTCAGATAAGAACACCTCATCCACTAACTTCTTGAAAGATAATTCACTAGATGAGAGGTTTCACTCCATTATCTCTAGATGAAGACCCCAAATAAATAGTGGAGCTTTCAAGTATTCATCTGACACTATATCCAGAGAGAATAAAATGAACACCTTAAACTAGTTGAAATAGACCTTCATCATATGTCGGCATTAGTAAACACCCAATAGTTCTTCCAATTTCTTATCATTTACCTCCTATAGTGTAAAACATCAGAAGAAATTGGTCTTAAACACCTCCCATGTCATCCCAACTTCCAATAATGATGGGACAATCACCTTCCACTGATCCAAACATAGACCATCAAAGGATCTCAGAATAGCATGCACTCTCAAAGATTTAGGAGTTCCCAATGACCTAAATAATATATCAACTTCCTCAAGCCATTTCATAGACTCTAACTGACCATGGTCACCATAGAATATTGGAAAAAAACATAAAGGGCTCGACTCATCCACTCTATTAGGATTATGGGTAGAATGAAAAGCTGGACGAGACTCCCTAGAAACATTGGGGATCTTTCTGGAAGGAATACTCTAAAAAACTTCAAAAAAACAAAAAATCAACATCTAATAAAACCTTATCTGGAAAGAACACCCTATAC
Organism: Viscum album; assembly: GCA_963277665.1. Taxonomy (NCBI): domain Eukaryota; kingdom Viridiplantae; phylum Streptophyta; class Magnoliopsida; order Santalales; family Viscaceae; genus Viscum; species Viscum album. Next base: position 387,059,196 of record OY728141.1, on the reverse strand, counting down.
CAAAACAACTGGCTCACGGAACAAATATCACAAAAAGAACCAAAATCCTCTTTTTAAAACCCGCTAGTTCATTCTAATTTCCAAAATCTTCTTCTTCTAAGAGAACTATTTAAATACAAAAATCCTCTTTCAAATTGAATGTTTAAAGACTAATGCATTCTTTTCAAACAGACCAAACCATGAAACCATTTTTCTTTTTAAAAAATCTTTTTTATAAAAACCATTTTTCATTTCAAAATTGACCTGCACCAATCAAATCCAAACCAACACCAACTCACATGAAAACACCTGAAATAGGGAACGAGTGAGTATGAAAAACTCTTCCACATGGTTAAGTGGAATATTTCCCAAGAAATAACCAATAACTAGGAGTATCAGGAATCATAAACTCAAGATCTACATGGGTCTCTACTCTACATAAGTCCACCATAAAACATTGTTCCACTTAAATTGTTCTTCCCTATCAACTCACCCAAAACTAAAAGAAAAACTCAAAACTTAAAATACCCCTGGAAACTCAAGGACCAGAACAAGAAAGGGTTCATGAATTCCATTTTGTACCTACCTATCATTTCATAATAGTCCTAATCTCTGACCTAATTAACACACCAAATAACAAGGTTCAACTCTGATACTGTTTTTTATAAACAAAGTCAGGTTGTCATCCAAAAAGACACCTGACCCAGCCAGAGATAAGGCCTGAGAGGCATTCCTGATCCTCCCAGGCTGGAAACTAATTCCAAAAATAAAAGATAATCTAAATGGAAACTATTTCTACCCAAATAACCAGGATCAAATATCCAAAAACTAAACATGAGACAAAAACCAAAAATTGAACATTAATAAATATACAAACTAATACAGATACAATTGCAAATGAACAAAGATGAAACCATAAAATGAAACTGAAACCAAACTAAAGAAAAAACAATATCCACATGACCTCTATATCACCACTAACCACAATACCAACCTACTCAAAAGGAACAATCAAACCAAAATCCTCAACCTACAAAACATATCGGCACTACTGACACTGAGTGGCACAAGTAGGGTGTGAGAATACAAATTCTCAATAGAAACTCACCATGGATCCATGAATTTACTTTCTAGAAATAGTCCATAAACATTAGTTTGAAATACATTTAAAAAAATAAGATTTTTATCAATTTAAATAACCAAACACAATCTCCCAAAAATTCCCTTTTTAAAACAACACTCACACAACTTTTCTTTTTAAAACGGTTTTACATTTCCAAAACCTAGTCCAAAACCCAATACCCAATTAAAAATCCATAACAAAGGATCAAAAGGGATATGATAAAATTAAATAAAACAAATCAAGAAGGCATAAAATATAGGGATAATATCAAACAAGAAGAAAAAGTATCCAAAACATACATATAGTCAATCATGGGAATTTCTTAAACTTCTCTAGAAGAAATCCCTAAATGTACTTAATTCAGAATAGCCTTCCAGTGTATGGTGAAGCTCCATAGTTAATAACCAACTGGATACTCTAAACTATATAATCTAATGGAACATCCCACCTAGCCTCATCTAATCTAGGGGTACCAACCTATCTAATCAGGACCGACAATTAATCATCACTCGACCTTCTAGATGACACCTAAGAATCCCATGATAGTAATACATGGTGAATGGGGAGGCCATCACATATGTGTCTCAAATAGAAACTCACAACCACCATATTTTCCTAGCACAAACATTGACACTTCTTATGAATGAGGCTCACCTCTAAGGATCCACAATAGAGGTTAATGTCTCACATCAATCCATTCAAAAATTTATAATCGGGCCTTCACGTCACATGAGCTTTCAAACCAATTTTAAAACCATTATGAATTACTAACTGGTCCTATAGAACACATCACTTGAAACCAAATTTCCCAAACATCAAAAAATACCATCCAGTCCTTTTTCATTTAAATCCCAAAACATTTAATAAACCTTTTCCAAAATATCTTCCAAAACCAAGGTAAAACATGTCACATGCTCATAAAGTTCTAAATGGGACCTTATGTCATATAATTAACAAAACCCATTTCCAATATGCCAAAATAGCCAAATGTTCATAAACACATTTGAGAAACCACGCTTGAGATAATTTGAAAACCAAATATACCATTTAGAACACCTAGGGGTTTTAGAAGTTCCATTTTAGATGAGAAGGGTTAAGGAATATAGGGAGGATAAAAATTGTTTTCATTTAAATTTAGAGTTTCTAGGTGAACAATATTTTTGGATGCCATTATCATTTGTGTTCCCATCCATATGTTTACTCTAAGAACGCATGGGTGTTCCCATATCCAATGGAACAAATTAAGCATCTATTTTTGACCAGGGGAATACCCAAAAACCATTTTTTAAGAACCACCACTTGCTTAATCAACAATCACAAAAAACCACATGCATACACCAAATCATAAGAGTCACCAAAACTGGAAAAAAATGTTCGTATCATAATCAAACCAAACAACCAAAACAAAAACAACCCCAATCACACTATCAAAATACTCAAATTCATGTAAAAACAAAAAAATTGGAAACACCTATTTCAATTACATGATAACACAATGAAACCTTCTGAGATGGAATAACTAATCCTGAGGAATGATCTGCACACCCTAACATCAATGAAACATAATCCAACATACCAACCCTAGCCTCCAAGGTTCTTCTAAGATAGAACCCACCATTGAACACTAAGAAACCAATAGAGGATGGAGATAGAAGGAATAAATTGACCAAAAATCACAAGAAATCACCTTAGGCTCGAAAGAGAAGCCCAAAATGAGGTAGTAATAAAGTAAAGGGATCTTGGGAGCCCCTTCATGCACAAAAAAATGATCAAAATGGGAGGAAATCCTAATATAAGGTTAAAACATAAGCGGGAAACTTAGAATTTCTAGTTTTGAGAAATCAGAAAAACTTTCATGGTTAGGTCATATGGTTCGTCAAACATTATGCCAACCATGCTCACCCTACTAGATAAGAGGGGAACCCCACATGGTTTGGCCACACGGTTTGTGAAACCATATTAAAACCATTAAAAATGTTTCTTCCAAATTATAAAATCTTCTCATATGCTTGCCGCATGGTTTTTCAGAACCATGCACAATCCATATACCATTCACAATCCATGTACCATGCCCCAAACATCAACCCCCAAACTGCATGATTTCTCCTAGAATTTACACAGATTTTCCCAAACCATTATCATGTTTTTAAATTAAAATATTAAAAAAATGAATTGAAAACACCCTCAATATCATAATTACATATTATTAAAACTCAAACCATTCACTTAAACCATGAATAGACCAAAAACTCACCTAAAAACTCCCAAAATCAAAAATTAAAACTGGGAAATTGATTTGAACCTCTACCAAAATAACCAAGGCCAAGAAAATTATAAAATGAAGTAAAATCAAAGTTTTAGGTGTGATATATCATGATATCAAAAATTTAAAGTGGTTATGAGTTAAATAACATATAAATGGAACATCTTCCATATTTTAATAGTGTTTAGAGATAAGATACCTATATTTTAATAGAAGTATTTATTTTAATAGTGAACATATTTCCTCCCAAGGGATTTATAGAGTGTGATTTTAATTTTCAGTGCACTTCCTATTTCTTGATGGGAGCCAATATTTGGTTACTCAAAGGGGACACTTTTGAAACATGGGTAGATTTAAATTATTTTTTAAGAAACAAAAATATAATTCATAATACCAAGGAATTAAGAAGCTTGACCATCAACCATATTCACTATATTTCAACCATGAGTTTGTGGGTTGTATTTTTTTACAACAATTATTAGTAGTGATGATAATAGACTAAGGTTGACATTAGAAGATATGGATGTTTTGGAATTTATACAGAGAGACAAGATAAAGAAGGTCAGAATGATATTTATGAAAATAATGGGGAGGACTGAAGATCTGCAAGTAGCCTTCCAAAAGTTAGTGAGAATACATACATCAAATCAAATTATTTATAAGTAAAAGAAGAAAAATTTTAAATTTTTTTCTACATGAAGATGGTCTAGAATAAAAAAACTATTTTGGAATTATACTTAATGATATTGAGTTATTAAAAATGAAGTCTAAATGAAGTTAACATTGGCTATTTCTGTATTTATAAGAATAAATCATGGCATGAACAAAATTATCACACTGTGATTGAAGTTTACATATCATTTTAAAAAGTATTGTATAATCTACATAGTGATACGTAAAACCTCTAGGAGTAATGTAAGATAGTTGAGTGAATAATTACTAGATAAGGTTTTATGATTCATCATGAATCATGGTACGAAGGTAATGATCACACTATGTGAAGGATGTTTCAAAAAATTTAAAAAATATAGTACATTATGTTTCTATATTTTCATAAAAAATATTATTCATGATCCAGACTTAAAATATATCAATGGAAAGAACATTACATGTATATGTAATAATAAGTTATAAAAAGGCATAGAAATGCGATGGTGAAAAAATATTTTCCATTTATATGTAATAGTAAAATATAAAATAGATAATAAAATGAGGAAAAGTTCTAGTGATTCCTCGATCTATACACATAAAAGTAATCAACTTTGAATAGTCTAAAATATAGATAATTATTATATTTAAAGGTCATTATTACAATAAGTAAGGTTCATCTCTATGACTCACCAGATTCCTAAAAGTAATCCAAATATAGAAATCCATAAAATTGTTGAGTGGTATTATAATATATAAAGGTAACCAAGAATTTCCTTATGATATATAAAGGTAATAATTTCATACATAAGGATCATAAATTAATTGTTTCAATATAACCAGTGATTAAGTAGTGAGAAATCTATAAAAGTCACAAACATACATAGTGATAAGTAAATTTCATCAAGTTGATACATAAAAGTAATCTAGACTAGATAATTGAAATGTATGAATAGGGGATCATGTGTAAGAGTAACTTTTCTAATAAAGGATAATGTTTAAGAGTAAATTATCTATTGTAAAATATAAATGATAATATATCTAACCATATTTTATGATATATAACATATTTTAGAATATATTTAATAATTATAACTTTGTAACAATAATATTCACACCATGATGTGTCTTAGAAATTTTTTACCAACTTTTCTTATTTAAATGTTCACATACAATGAAGGAATTTTATACTAAAACTTATTTAAAGAGTGGAAGAGAGTAAGATAATAATATTAAAATCTTTAAAGAAATTTTTAAATGAGATTACACAAGATTTTATACAAATGGTATTTGAATAATCATCACACTATAATATGAAATTTTACATATTTATCATGATGATGAAGAAGAAGATAAATTCATAGTGAAGAAGTCATTTCATGACTATGTTATTTATAGAAGATAAATGCAAATTCAATTGGAATTTAAAATTAAGAGATGGAATGGGATAGCAAGAGGATTTCTCTATTTCATCTGATTATTATGGACACATTAAAATATATGGTGCACCTAGAAAGATCTTAGAAAAAGAGAGGAATGAGAATTGAACCCAAACTTATGATCAAAAAATTGAATGTATAGAAGATCTATATAACCTCTTATAGTAGTGTTTTAAGAGAGAGAGATAATATTTTATATACCTAATTTTTAAAAGGATATAAAAATAATTATTGGAATTTTATTGATATATCTGGTTTAATCAAGAGATAAGGGTCAAGGAATGAAGGAGGAGTTTCACTGATAAACCTTGATAAATAAAAGGACAAAGTGAAACAAGATAAATTTAGAATATATTTATCAACATCTGGTAAGGAATTACTACTAATTATATTGTCTTAGATATAGATTCAATCCCCAAAATGGTGGTGTTATCCCATTAAGCCTTGGAGTAAAGGAAGAGATACAAATGTGAATTTCAAATAAGAATAAAATCTATAGTTATGATGAAATTATACTCACATGATTAACTTTGAGAGACCCTTATGTATATGAATTTAATGTTTCATTCACTGAAGTAGTGTGCAGAGTAGAATAAGAGGGAGTGTACAATATATTGATGATGTGTCATTCTAGAACCTCGTTAGGGTAGTATTCCTTTTAATATAGTGATCGTGACCTTAAAACAATCACCTTCCAAATGTCGGTATTGTAGATTCATGTACATCAGTACATCATAATGTGTATGATCCTTGGATTAGCCCTTAGTCTTCAACCAAGTAAAATCCCCATGTCTCATGTGTTCTTAATTTTTAGTATTTATAATTATTATTTGGTGTAGTTAGCGGTGAGAAGATAAGATATTTAATGGAATCCTTCCAATAAGGTGAAGAGATATTTATAACCTTAGATACTAATGAAGATAAAATTTTAAATTGGTAAGCACCCTGATTCACCCCTCTCTTAGGGTGTTTATAGGTTACTTGGTTCCATTAAGTGGAATCATTGCTAAAATTTTCTGACTTGAGGTTCACTCTATAAATCTATTTTGGATTTATTTTTCAAATGAATTATATACTGAAGCGTCTATTTTTTAGAGTAAATAACATTTATGCTTGGAAAAATGAGGTTCTTATATTCCTATAGTATTGTTATTTGAAGATCATGGAGTATGTTTTTATAAGATATTTATTTTAATAATAATAGTGAATGGGTTGGTGATGAAAGTACATAGAAGATCTTAACCAAATCCTTTTCCAATGAAGTGTGAAATAAAACCAAACATTATGTTACTACCTTTGAGATATGGAAGACAAATGAAGTAAGTTATGGGAATATATAGAACTAAGGGAGATATAGGAACCTTTCTTAAAACCTAATGAAGACTACCTCATGAAAATAAGAAATAAGAAAAGAATAAATAAAAAATATTTCTAAATATATAAACTCGATAATCGATTTGATAGATTCAAAATTTAAAAATAAATATAAATCGACATTTCTTTAGACTATACATAAAAATATATAATTTTATATTACGCCTTGTTTGTAGAGAGAATTTTAATATATGGGATGATATAATAATGATTTTTATTCTTCAATGTATAGAATGTTCATGCAGTGATCAATATAAAATATAATCCCTATATGAGAAGGTAAATCAAAAAAATCATTCATAAAGTATACCATTCATTTATAAAAGATATATATATAGTGAATAAAATATTAAATAGAGTATGGGGGTCCTTAAATTCAGAAATAAGGAATATTGGTGAAAAACTAAAGGGTCAAAGATATTTTCTTGAACAATTTTCACATGAGATATGAAAAAAAAATATCCATAGAGAAAGGGATGAAATCACGTGTTATCCCTCTCAAAAACAAAACTTGAAGACATGATACAATATGAAATAGAAGATGACTCAAGTATGAAAGAAATAAATTCCTAATTAAAGTAGAAATACATGATGATCAAGGATCTTTAATGAAAATTAAAGTCCTTGAAAAGAAAAGGGGAAGGTAGGAACTCCTCTCATGGGTACATCAACAAGTTGAGTATGTGAGACTCTAAATTTGGAATTAGTGTGTAAGTGGAAGATTTTTTCCAAATATAGAATATATGAACCTACAATTAAGGTATCTATAAAGTTATACTATTATATAAGAATTAAACACACCATGAGTGTGTGCCCAGAATCCCAAGGGCTAATAGAGTAAGAGGTTATAGTGCATTAATATCTCAATAGATAAATGACTACATGAGGTATGATTCTATAGTGGATGATTTATCTTTCTTAACCGTGAACATATGTATATAAATTGAATATATAAAGGATTTAAAAGTTTTATAAGGAATTCCTCTATTCATATGAAAAATGTAAAGAAATTTTTCATTAAAATAATTTTTTTATGATGGAAAATAGATTTAATATTTCAATGGAAAATTATAGAGTACAATGAATAGTAAACCAATCACCAATTATGATACACTCACAAAAACCCACATGGAAAGAACAGATACAAATTTTGAAGAATAATAAGGAATGTGATCTAATTGTTACAAAGGTGGATAAACATTTCATGAAATAATCACAATGTAAAAATTATTCTGAAGTGATTATAATGTCTATTTATGGTGACATATATAGATAATACCTTAGTTTTTTAATAAATTATACCACAATTTAATAAGTATGTACCGGTGGTAGATCCCTCCTATGGATAAAGAAACATGATGAAGGATTCCCCAAAAAAATACAACAATGGAAGAAACTTTCGAAAGTGAGTTTATATCACAATGAAGGTAAATACTAAGCCAATAAAGTAAATAAACAAAGAAAAATCTATAATGAATGCTCTAAAAGTTTTATTGTATGGAAAATTACTAAAAATCAAGGAAGTAAGTGGGAATCAAAATTTTGGTTCACTAAGACCAACCACGTTCCTTAAGTTTAGGATGCCCAAGAATCACCCCTCTCCCTATGTGTTTAAATATTTTAACTATTATTTTAAGTGATGTAGATTTAAAAGGGATATATGACCCATGTGATATGATTCTATTAAAATGAGATATATAAAATAATTAGGTCTAAAGTTATTATAATTCTTAATTGGTATTTAGATTAAAAAAAATCAAAAATAGCGTCAATGCCAATATCTAACTCTACAAGTGGTTTAAAATAAACACTTTTCATTTATAAGTTGAATATAATGTTTCATCATGTGATGGAGAATACCAAAGTATGTAAATGTTGATATATAATTAAAGAAGTCTAAAATCCTTATCTGAAATATCATACATTGTTAAGAAAACTTTAGTGATCAACACAAGATATCAAACCATATTTTAAGTGGCATTAGAACACTAAAAGTAGGAGAAGATGCCACAAGATAAAAACAACAATGTTTATGTAATTCATGTTAATTAATGTTCTAGAAATTTGGTATTAATTTATTTTACTTCAAGATAATATAAAGATGATGTAAATATAGTTTTATAACTAATAATTGGATTCCCCATGATGATGATTGAAATACTCTAGACTTGAAATCCTAGGTCTGTTGTTAAAAAACATTCTTTAATCACTATCTATAATACCAAGTGATATTTATCAAGATAAATATACACATATTTCACATTATTTTCATTATTTAGACATTACATATCATAAATAGTCACACAACCCTAATAACCAAATGTTTAGTGTATTTTTATATTAGCAACCTGAAAAACTTAATTCACATAATCGATTCAATTTATCGCACAATATCTCTAAATAACACATCCGTGTACATATAATATAGCATGTAATTACCTTTGAAATGATTGAAAATAATGGGTGTGTTCAAACACTCAATGATATAAAATCTTATTAATGAGTTTTAAAGGGGTTAGATATTAATCATATGGGATAACATGAACATGGTTGAAATATAGAACCACAAAATTTTTCCATAAGGAATTATTGAAGGACATATAACCTCAAATGATAAAATATATATCATGGAATAAGGGTGTGTAAACATGAGATAATAAACATGAGACATGGATTATCACATAAGAATATGACATATAAATGTGGAACAAGTATAGGAAATCATAACATTGGAAACATTTATAAGTAAAATTAATTTCATGCATAAATTTATAGACATGAAATAAGGTCCATACATATAATTGTGAATGTGTCCAAATGAAAACAGGTCTACATATGATATCAGTATCTCATGAGATATAAAAAACTTAAAAATTTTGATGGCTATATAGGACCTCATCCATAAAATGATGATAATTCATACACATGTGTGCTATGTAAAATAAATCATATATCTTACTATTAATAAACCATGGAATTAAAATGGGTTTTGTAACTTTTTAATGTAGTGTCACATGAAATGACCTCGTGGTTTTGATTGTTTGAGACAAAAAATCATTCAATCAAAAAGATTGTTTAATAATGGAATTGAGAGATTAATTATAGAAATATAACCCAATAAAAGATACATATTTTATAGATAAATGGTAAAATTAAATCAAAATATTAAAAAATTGTTCTTAGAAAAAAAATTCTCACAATTTTTATAAAAAGATGACAATATAAGTCACTTCTAAATAGATCTTTTTTTTGAGAAGTTGGCATGAATACTTCTTCAAGAATTATTTATAAATAAATACTAATAATTGATCCTTGAAAATATATAAAATTTTATCCACAATAAATGTGGAGGGGAATATAAAATATATGAATTTGAAAAGAAAAAACCTTATTAATATTTTTGAAAATTCCTTTATTAAAACTCACAGTGTTAGAAGGTTAATAAAAATCCCTTTTGAAAAGGATTAAGGATAAATATTAATATCACAAGATATAATAGATTTTTATATTTCAAAATAACCATGTAAAACATTTTTTGAAATAAATAATATGGACATGGAGGGAAAAGAGATTTTATAGAAGATGGTTTTTATTCTTAACAACATTTCATTTTTCTTGATGTAAGAAATCAATCAAAGAAGAAAAAATAAATCAAGAATATAATTTTAAATGTAGATAAAGTTAATGTACTATAAAATAAAATATTAGGTTGGAATAAACCAAACATATAAGAAACAAGTTCAATAACAAATAATAAAACTCAAAGAAATAAGATTTGAGTTAACAAGATCCCTTACTTATACTATATAATTCCATGAAATTGATTTATCCTCTTGGATAATAAACACAATAATATTAATGAATAATTTTATAACATAATTAATATCAATTAAATTCTTTGAATATAGAACAGTGGGAGAGCACACCCCTTGGAGATCAGTAGAAAAATCCAAACTCAGATCATACGACCATTGCGGATGCCATTGTGGGGAGTGAAAAAAACATTGAATGTTCACAGAGATTCACAATCCTCGACACCGATTAATCTGAATAAATTTCAACACAAGGGAATCTATAAAATTTCATTTTTAAAGGATTAGTTTAGTATCTTTTCTTCTGATTTACACTTTTTTCTTGTGGGAATGTTTTTTAAGCGTAGGCCTTCATTATTATTCCTAAGAAAAACCTTGGAAGGTCTTGGTTTTGTGAACCTTCATGTTGTCCTTTTAAATTCGCACATGTGGTTTGTCATTTATTGTCAAAAAATGACTATTATTGTCCTGGGATGAGAGGATCATGGTTCTTCTATGGTTTTTCCATGAAGGTTTTGAAATGGTCCCCTAATTTCTGTATTGATTTTGAGCCTCTTGTCTTCCCTATTTGGTTAGGGTTTCCTTGTCTTCCTCTTTACTTATTTAAGAAATAAGATCTTTTTTTTATTTCTAGTCTTCTTGGGCAACCCCTAAAGGTATATTCCACTACTATAAGCCCCTATCATCCATATTTCACTCGAATCAGTACAGAAATTGAAATTTTGTAAACCCTTCCACCCCACATATGAATAAAAAATGCTGATAATGTATTCCTCTAAGTGGTTGTCCTTGAAAACCTTTCTGACTATTGCACTATTTTCCTTAAAATTGGACATTCCCCCCAAAATATTGTGGAATTAAATGTTTTAATACATTCCTCCTCACAAGACTCAACTCAATATGGGTTGAAAAAGAATATCACAGGGGGTTGAAAAATGATACTACTGCAAATTATGGAGATTCTGCTAATAAGGATGTTGATTATAACATGTTTGAACCCTCTAATCCTCATACCCCTACTAATTCTATAGTAGTAGATGCTTCTCCAAATACACAGCCTCTTGGTGATGATAAGATTGAGAAACCCACTATCATAGATGCCTCAAAATCCTTGCATGAGGAGGATAGGAACGATCACTCTCACAATAGTGAATCCATGCAAGATGATTATGAGAAATCTTGTATGGTGGAGGAAGATTATTTAGATTTGGGTATAAGGAAAGGTATAAAACCAATATTTTATTATTATAGATACACTACTCTGAGCAATAAAAGGACTCATAGGCATAATGACTACTCTAACATCAAGAGAAAAATTGTCACTAGATCCCTAGAAGCCTATCCGAAATAAAAACTCATGATCCCACCAAAATAGGGGGTTACTGAACATCCAATGACATCTCCTGATGAAGGAAGTATAAACAACACCATAATTATTTATGATAATGACCCTACGGTGTGAGATGCATATCATCATAATGAGGATATAAGTGAAGAATTGGAAGCTTGGATGGACGATCAAGATGAAATAGTTTTTAACAGATACATGAGAAGTGAAGTCTCTATGGATACTTATCTACAAATCAGAATGTGTATATACATGAAGGTGTTGGAGGAATATAAACAACATCTGTATTTTAACTTCATGGACTTACCATGGAAATGATTTTCCCTTAAGATGTCTATTTTATTTATGGACTCTCTTAATGAGATGGATCAAACTTGAAGTAGTCTGGTTTTTGTCCTAAGGCTATGCTCGGGTGTGTAGGGGACTTCCCTAGTTCATTCTGGTTATTTATTTATTTTATGTTTGATGTGGCCTTGTACATTTAATGTTTTCAAAAGTTACTAGTTCGGTAATTTTTTGGTATTTTTGGTAAAATCTTATTTATTTTCAGTGGTATAATCTTTCTGGTTATTTTTTATATATGTGTGTATGTCCTATATGACGAGTTTCATTATTTTGGACTGTATAAACTATTGATGATGGTTGTTACTATTTTTTTAATTATCTTCCACTACCTTTGAGAGGGAAAAAGGCCTCTTATAATGATACAATCTGTTGTTTACTTATATTGGACCTTTGGCATTTCATCTCTAACATTGACATAGACCTTTGATCCACCTTTGGTTGATTATCCTCCTTTGATTGTGATTGAGTTTTATTTTACATCTTGTCCAGATGATCTAAACCTGCTCTTGATTACTCCTTTTCATGTCTCATAAAGAATGTAGATCTTGAGGCCTTGGAGATTGCTCGGAGTTACCACATTTGTAATTAGGTAATTTCTTACTTGAAGGCATGATGTTTCAGGCAGTCTGATACTTTGTGAACTTTTGTTCAAGATTTATTACTTTATAATCATGTATCTCTCTCATTTATGTGTTTGTATAAACTCATTACATCTTGATCATGTATTGTAACACTTTTGATTTAATAAATTTTTTAGGGGAATGAATTGGGTGATCAATTCATGTCTCCACTTATCAAAAATAAATAAATTCTACACTCTTTAATTATAATAATTAATTATACATTTTATAATTAGTTTATGTTTATTTTCATCATCGAATGTTATTAAACTTTATTAGTTCATAAAATATTTCTATTTGAGAAATAGATCCCCATTATTTGATACCATATTTATAATTATAAAATTATTTAAGTAACTGTAATATGGGTTCTTTAATTATTTATAAAAATTTAATTTAATTCCATTATAGTTTTAGTTATGATTTGTGAATATGAAATTAACAATGAGCTTGTTTTTGTAATTTTAATCAAATAAAAGATGGTATATTATTAATGGTTTTAAATATAAATATTAACTTTACAAAATATTCATCATTTCATAGGTATAATTATTATTCATAAAATAATTTATTATAACTATATATTTAATGTGGTGATGAAAACTGGAATATTTCATTCATAGAGGTGGTAGTCCACACATAACATGGGAAACGTTTTCATTTTTAAATGGAATGGAGGGAGATAGATAATTGATATTCCACAAATATAAAGACATTTCATTATACTAACTATACTGTTGTAATTAAATTAGTATGGTTATAATAAGTTTAGAAGATAATTATAGAGAATAAAAGGTTATGGAGTGGATTGTACTCACATTTATGACATGATTCTTCACTTAGAGTAAATCATTGAAATAGATAATTTGAGGATTTTTATTGGGACCATGAGTTTCAAAAAATGGAATAGGGGTATATGGAATTAAAAATGGGTAGTTTTTCACGGATATTTTTAATAAGAATATTGGTTTTATGTTGGTGTGAGTGGGTTCTCTTAATAAGTGAAAGAGATGGTCATTTCTTTGGAAACTAATGTTAGGCAAGGGTAAAGCTGGAATCGCATGGTAGATAGGTGAGTTAAGAGAGGTAGTATTGGTCAAACATATGGTATTGAATTTCATACATAAAAAAATTCTTCTAGAGGTTCTTAGTTTCAATTTTATTTAGTAAAACTTTATGAATGTTATGTTACCTTGTTTCCCCTTATTAACCTATATTAAATATTTACAATGTTAATAATTTTTTTACTAAAAATTTAATGTGGCATGTCCTCCAAAATTTCAATGTGATGAATTTTAATTTGGACACCACATAATCTAATTCAATTTATAAATAAAATTAACTTATAAATTGAAACATAATATATATAAAAAATTATTTTATACTTTAAAGGATTTTATTCTTATTTCATATCAATTACATTTTAAATGAGTGTTAATATATTTCTCATATAAACAATATATTTTATTAAAATAACCAAAAAAAATTAGTTTCTTAAATTAAAAATTCACAGCCTATAAAGGGTAAATTTTTAGTATAATACATCTTTATGTATAAAAGTTATTTTATTAGTTATTTAGTTTCATTAATTTTTATCAATACAATAATATTAAAAATAACTTTTCATTTCCTCTAAAAGTAGAAATTTGAATTGTATAAAACTAAAAAATTAATATATATATATATATATATATATATATATAATTTAATAAAATTATAATTATTGGTTTATATCATCCAAACATCTACTTACAAAACTCCTAAAGATCTTCATGTAAGACCTAAGAATAAGATAATGAGTAGTGGTTTTCAAGGGTGGTGACTCAGTTAGAATGGATCTCATTGTGATTTCCACAATATTGAACTTCTCAAACAAATTACTTTTTTTAAGCCGCACTTGTTGGAGTTCTTCTTGGTCTTGGTATAGAGAAAACACTAGGGAAGCTATAACCCTTATAATCTTGGACAAGTGTGATTCATATGTAAGGCTTCTAGAATATGATGTTATTTATTCTAATTTCCATACTGATTTCATAATGTGGTTACATTTATTTATTCTAATTAAATCAATGGGTATATTACAAAAATCATATTTTAATTATAACGTGGTATATTTTTTTCAATATTTCATGAAAAACAAAATTTCATAACTTTATAATTTTTATAGTGTTTCATTATATCTCCATTAATATAATTCTCCCTAGAAATATTTTTACTATGAATAAAAAATGAGTGTATCATCATCTCATTACATATTTAGGTTCCTACATAGATTCCACAAAATTTTGGTTTCATCAAATAACTTTGACTTGTTGGGTATTATTATTCTAAAAAACTATATCTCATCAATTTAAGTTCTTCATAGGTTGTTCTTCATAAGAGAGATCATTCCCTAACTTAACAGCTTATATATTCATTAAATGTGACAGATCTGGTATGTACTTACTCAAATGAAATACGTGAAACACATCATGAACCTATGATAGTTTTATAGGGTTTTCTAAGTGATAATATATAAAACCAAAAAGATCAAGAATCTATAAGGGACCGATATATCTAGGGCCTAACATCCCTTTCTACCCCAATATTATAACCAGATTCTAATGAGATATCTAAAGGAATACCTTTACACCAATTTCAAACTCTAGATATCATCAAAGGATATCATCATATCTCTACTTCCATATTTGTGCCACTTTTAAATGTAAAAAATGGTTTGAACCTTTTCCAACATTTCTAATAAAAGAACACATCCTAAAAGTTTACTTTCTCCAGATTTATCCCAACATGCTAGTGTACTATATCTTTTCCAACATATGCCATCATATGGTTCCATATAGATTCTATAGTGGACACTTTTATTATATGTGAACTCTATAAAAGGAAGATATTTATACCAACTTCATTTAAAATCCATCAAGAAGGATGTTAGCATATCATTCAATCTTTTAATGATCATTTTATATTGACCATCAATTTGAGGATTATAAGATGTGATAAATACTAGTTACTTATTCAATTCCTATTGATGACTGCTCCGTAAAATTTATATGAACCTTGATCAGATACAATTAAAAGTGGTATTCTTGTAACTTCCTTTATATATAACTTAAAAAGTTGACCGACTGAGTAGTATTTTAATATGGAACTATTTCAATTAATTTTTTCACATCTTACTTGATGGTTTAATTGGATTTCCAAGGATAAATTGTGTTATAATGGAGGATTTTTTAATATTGATTGTTCTCTTGAAAATAATTTAATTTATTTAATATAATTATAAATATAAATATTTTTTGTATATTCATTTTGATGTGTTATTTCATTTGGATATAATTATTCTATATTCCATTGTATTCAATTTTTATTAATTGTAGGAATATAATTTGAAATGGAAATTCTTATTGAATTATATTTCAAGTATTGTTCTCTGTTTTTTATCATTTTTCACTTTTTTAATGAAATGTATTTATAGGATTATATTTATATAGTTGAATATCTATATATCTTAATTTTAGTAGGCCACATGCCCAAATGGTTGATTTAGATAAATTTCTAAAGGATAGCTATGTGGATAAATTCACATATCTGATGTTTCTATGTAGCCAAATTCACAAAGACTAAATCTTTATGTAATTGAATCCATAAAGAAAAGATTTCATATATCCATAATCTATATACTTTATTGGAGATGTTACAAATGTGGACGATAATCATGTAGTCAAATTTTCTAATTGAAATTGGATTTGCAGGCGATTTCCCAAGATTCCCAGTCTCATTGCTAATTTATATATCCAAATTTCTATGTATGAAAATATTCACTTTTCCTAATCTCTCATATCACTTTCTCATGTGTAGGGGATAAAGATTAACTAATCTGGGGATATTTAATGATGTTTATGGAGTCTGATGGTGAAGGATAATAAGGAATGAATAGTTTAGAATATCATAACTACATTCATCCTTCTCAATAACAAAGTGAGGCATAGTAGAGGCTATTACTATTCTATTGTAGGAGTTTTTATTGATTCACATTTAGGTGAGGATGAATAGTTAAGGTGTTCCAAGTGGTGACTTAGGATATGAGTTTGGACAAAATGAATGTGAGATATTTAATGATAAAGAAAACACACATAGATACTGTTACTCTAGTACACAAATAGGTGAAAATTGATTAAGGAGAAGTGGAGGACTAAAATATCATCAAGAGAATCTAGTGTGGAACCTTTTTTTACATAATTTGATGAGTATGAAGAGTGAAGTATTCTATAATACCTTAATCATGATATTATATATCCTTTTTTTCCAAATTTTTGTAATAGAATGGTGAATTATTTCTAAGCTTTTTATTTCATCAATTTTATAATGTAATTCTATCCAGAATAATGAACATTGAATTTCTATTGATTTTTAGTGTTTTTTTAGTTTATATTTCATTTAATCATAATTATTCCATTCTATAACCAATATTTATCTGATTATATTGTGTGAATCATAGGATATGGATTTTTAATCTAGTTTGATTAAGATTTTGAAAATTATTATCTCTGTTTAAATTTTAAAATTCTAAATCTAGGTTTGAGAGTATAGTGAGTGGTCATTAGTGTCTTTTTTCTTGACATTTTTTGAGTACATTGATTGACTGATATTGAAAGGAAATAACTAGAGGAGATATTAGTTATTGATTTCAATATTTTGAGGAGGAAAAGATTCATGATTTTTTATCATAAATCATGTATCAATAGACTTACAAGTTTGATAATATTTTCATGTGATTAAGAATGAATAATCCATGAGATTCATTGGATTTGACCACTTTTCTCATTATACTCTTCCAACCTCTCTCATTTATTTAGTTTAAATATTTTTGTTTTATTTATTTATTATTATAATTGAAAATATAATCATTTAATTTCAGTATTGAATTTCCCGAAAAATATAGAATGCTTTATACAAAAAAACATGATAGTAAAAAGATTTTTAAAGGAAGTCTCCTTGGAGACAACCTTAGGTACTACTTTACTACAATATTTAGTGTAAATAACATAAAGGTTAAAATGGATATAAAACCCCACTTTTCATTTGGTTCTATTTCCGAGGAGGTTACTAAAGATTAAGAAAAGTAAAAAATACTAAAAATTGAAGAAAAAAATGTTTAAAAAAATTAAAATAATAAAAAAACTCTTATATGTCAAATAGTAACCTTGTAAATAAAAAAAGTTTAAAAATCATATATATTGAAAAAAATAGTTTAAAAATAGAAAAAAATCATTGAAATTGAAAAAACTAATTTATCTAAAATAGAACACCCAATATCACAAAAACTTATTTAATAAAAACTGAAAACTTGTTAAACTTTGAAAAACTTGGTGGATAAATAAACTTGAAGGGGCAGGTTTTTATTGATTTTAAAAACCAAAAAAATTATGTTCTAAAATATCCCACGGACTTGAGTTAATATCAGGCCTTATACACCATGTAGAAAAATTTCATGGGTTTTCTATTGAAGAACACCAAAAACATCATTAATAATTTCACATGGTGCGTATAATAATTAAACCTTAGGGAGTAAGTGAGGACCAAATAAAAATGATACTATTACCTTTTCATTATATGTTATAGCTATGGAGTGGTTTTACTACTACAAATCTACATTTATAGAGAGTTTTTATTAACTCAAAATATTTTCTTAATGAAATTTTTCTCAGATTCTTGGACTAACTCTCCTATGAAAGACATTTTTTTCATTATAATTATTGGAGGGGAGAGTCTACATGAGTACTATGAGATATTTAATGATATTTTCTCTAGATATCATCATCACAAAATTTATGATCATATTTTTATCCAATAATTTTATGACTTTTTAGTATTAATGGATAGAAGTATGATAGATGAAGCTACTAGAGGATATTTAGTTGATAATAATACTATTTATGCTATAAATGTCGTAGAAAATATTACCCAAAATTCACAATAGAATGGAAATAGAGGTTTAATACATGAAAATCCAACTATGGAATTATTTACTTCCGTATTCTAAAAATGAATAAATTGATAGTTAGTTGAGTGATCTCACCAACAAATGAGGCATAAGTTATCTAACTTTATCCCGTTACAAGCTCAAATTGAACCAAATTTTCAAATCTAGCTATACTTTAGAATTTTTTATTCTTATGATCATTTCATTGATCAATGTAGTCTATTTAAATAACTTCATGAATCTTTTAATTGTATATTCCATAATAATCATTTTTAAAACAACCCAAACTATTAATTTCCCAACCAGAATACATAATCTAGGCCCTTTCAACCTAATAAGAATTTCAAAAAAGCCTGTAATTATAAACAGAAAAATTGGTTTTGGAAACATGATAAACCAAATGGTATTTTAAACCACAAATCACAAACCAATATACTAGATATTATTAAGATCAATTTTATAATAAAGTAGGAAGTAATTTCATATCCTTTCATAATCATGATAACAGATATAAAAAAATAGTAAAATAAATGATTCACACTTTGAGGATATGGTTGATAAATATAAATAAAGTTCTCAAAAATAACAATTATTATTGAATATTATGGTAAAACAAGTGGGTCAAATGTAAACTAAAATGAGTGATTTGAAAAATCAAGCCAGTGGTAATCTACCATCACAATCTCAAGTAAACCATATACAAAGAGATAATGTCAGTGTCATAATTATAATAATTAGAGTTAAAATTAAAAAACCATAGGCTTAACTCAATGAACAAGAACCTAAAAATTAAATTTTCACTTTTGATGAAAATGAGAGACCATATGAATAAGTCACAAAACCATTTGTTGAAAAAGTTCTTGAACCTGATGAAAATAAACATGTTGTCCACAAGAAAGTATGGTAGGAAAATCAAAATAATAAGAATGAAATAATTATTTCATTATCTTATAGAGTTTTTGAAAATTTTATGAGACCTTATAAAGGTAAGAAAAAAAGTTAATATTGACTTGAAAATGTATAGAGTGCCACTGACCTACAGTTAAGGTAGTCGCCCCACTAAGAACAATGTGAAAACTGAAATGGATAAAGAATTTATAAAAACAATTCGGGAAGTACAAATTAAAATACCATTATTATATTTTTTGAAAAAAATCCAATGATATGTCAAATTTCTTAAGTAAATGTGTACTCAGGAAAGGAAGTTCAAAAGAGGTGAGAAATTGAACATAGGGATGAATGTTTCTTTCATGATTCAAAATTTTCTCCTAATTAAATTCAAGGATCCATTTAAGTTTTTTTTCCTTTTGTTATTAGAGAACATCAATTTGATGATGAAATGATATATTTGGGAGCCTCTATAAATATTATTCCATATTTTTTATTTTCTTTGATATAGGTTAGTGAGCTCAATATTTCTTTCATAGTTATCCAAATAGCTAAGATAAGTATAGCTAATCCAACTGGATCTATAAAAGACATTTTTGTAAGGGTAAAGGATCTTGTTTTACCTATTGAAATTTATGTGTTAGACATGGAGGACAGAATATTTAAAACACAGTTACCTATAATTATTAGAAGAACATTTTTTAAAAATACTATGGATATAATAAATGAACATGAAGGAAATGTTTTTTAGATTTTAGAGATAAAATGGTTAATTTTTCATATCTATGAATCAATGAAACATTTTTTAGAAGACCATTACACCCAAAAAGTTAACATGATTGATTATTTTTTATATATTTGTTTTCTGATTTTATTAAAAATAACTAACCTATAAAGTCTTTGTAAAATGAACTCTTTTTTGATAATGAATATTTTGGAACTAAAAATCTTAAATTTCTATAATGATTTTGTAACCAAATCTATTTTTAAGGGAACTAAACTCTATTTTTATATTTATAAATATGTAAATTTGAAGCCTCTAATGATTTTCTTAAAAATTATATTGATTTAAATGAGGATTTTCATGAAGTTTTTGAATCATCTATTATTATGGATGTTTTTTATTTTATTTTTTTATTTTTTTCAAAAAATGAACATGGAACGGCTAAAACAAATTTATGACTTGCTACACTTGAAGTTTTTAGAAATATTCAAATTTTCCATGAAACTTTCATGTGAAACAAAATCAGAAACATTTATTGATTCAAGTGAATCCCCAGTTTTGAACATGAAAATTAGGTAGAATGATTTTGAAGGGCCATATCAAGATAGATAACTTGAATCTAATATCCCTTTTGAGGTGAAACATATTCTGTATTTTAGAATGATTTCATATATGGTTTAGATCTTTGTAAAACTACTATAATGTATAATGATATAGAGTATAAAAAAGATATAAAATAACAAAAAAACCTATTTTTTTCAAAAGAAGAAATTCCAACTATACTTGTACTATATTCTTTGCATAAAAATTTTAAATATTACTACATTATGTAGAAATAGAAATTTCTTATCATTGTTTCTATTAGGTTGATCGGTGAACAAGTGAACCAACATTTAGAAGTACATAGAAAGAATGGGATTGCCAAACTATGGTATTTATATGACATGCCATGGACTCCTCCATTAGTTTTTATGCATGGAATTATACCAGAGGTAAACTCAAAACCTATTAGATAATTAAAAAAGATATTTAATCCAACCCTTCTTGAGGTTTTAAAAAAATAGGTGACTACATTATTAGTTTTTGTTATAATTTTACCTCATTTTAGATAGCCAATGGGTAATTCCAATCCATATTGTTCCTAAAAATAGTGGGTTCACAATTTTCGAGAATGAATTTAGAGGATTAGTATCTTCTAGGTTTCCCAATAAGTATAGGGAATGCATTGATTATAGGAATCTGAACTTAGCTACTCGAAAGGACCACTTTCCTTTTCCTTTTCATGACCAAATTTTTTAGAGGATAGTTGGTCAATCACATTATTATTTCTTGAATGATTTTTAAGATACTTTAAAATTCATATTACCCCAGAAGAGTAGGATAAACCAGCTTTCATATGTCCTTTTCGTACTTTTTCTTATATGATAATTCCTTTTGTACAATGTAATTCCCCTACCTCCGTCTAAAGATGCAGTCTTAGTATTTTTTTTATATATATGGGGAAAAGTATAGAGGTTTTTGTGGAGGATTTTATAGTGTATTTTCCCTATTTTAAGAGATGGTTTAGAATATTATGGGTTTTTATTAGAGTGTTTATTGAAAAGAAACTTTCTCAAAACGTTGAGAAACTTTATTTTATGGTTGAGAGTGGAATTTTTCCCAGTCATGAAGTATCTATAAATATAATTCAGGTGATAAAAATCCAAATTTGATATTATATCTTCATTTCCTTTTCCAAATACTATGAATGATATTAAATATTTTCTTAGCTATGCTGGACTCGATAAAAAGTTCATAAAAATTTTAATCAGTTTTTCCTTTGAAAAGTTTCCAATAAAAATATTATCGTTTTTCTTTAATATAAATTTTAAGGAACATTTTAATGAACTCAAATTGAATTTGGGTCCCCAAAAATAGTTCAAGTACCTAATTGGGACTTCCCTTTTTAATTGATTATTGGTGCTTCATAATTATCTTTAGAGGATGTTCTTGGGGAAATATTATAAAGTAATTAATATTTCATTACTTATTCTTATAGGACCGTTGATACTGCCCAGTCAAATTAAGCAACCTAAAATAAATAATTTCAATCCATTTTATTTTCAATTAACAAGTTTAGATGTTTTATTATGGGTTATAAGGTAGTGTTTCTCATTGAAGATTCAGTTATTGGATATATTAAGAAGAATAAAGAATCAAAAATAGTACTGGTTAGGTGGGTATTATTTATCCAATAATATGATATAGATATCTATGATAATAATGGAATTTAGAACATTCTGGGTGATTAGTTGAGTAGAATACCTCTTGAGTTATATATATGATATTAAAATTTTGAACCCATTAAAGATTTTCTAACAAGGGAGATATTATATTCTACAACTATTTATAAGAGTCCCTAGATATTTTGAATTACTTAACTTCTAAATTTGTTCCTCACTAGTTTTAAAATTAGCAGTTTTTTAAATTTATTAGTGAGTAAAACAGATATACAGACGGTTATCCTCACTTGTGGAAATAGGGAAGTTCTATAATTATTAGAATATGTATACCAAAATTTTAAATTTAGTCAATACTAAAATTGTTCCATAGTTTTATATGTAGAGTCCACTTTATTCCCCATAGAATGGTTATGAAGGTGTTAGATTCAGGGTTATTTTATCCAACCTTATTTAAAGTTTCTCATGTGTTATATCGGATTTGTAATCTTATCAATTACATGGAAACATTTCCATAATACATGATATGACACAATGACCTTTATTATTTTGTAATGTATTTTATGTTTGGGGGATGGATTTTATGGGACCTTATTCTAATTCTTTTGTATATTCCTATATTCTTCTTTTTTGTAGAATATGTTTCAAATTAGATTGAATCTATATCTATAAGGAATGACGATGATAGAGTGGTGTCTCAATTTGTCAAGAGAAATATTTTTTACAGATTTAGGATGACTAGATTTATTATTATATTACAATGCACTCATTTATATAATATCACATTATAAGATTTAATAAAGACGTATGTGGTTGGTCATAAAGTTTATACACCTTATCATTCTCAAAAAAATGGTACAAATGATGTTTCAAATAGAGAGAACAAAAATATTCTTATAAATGGTTAACCCTACTAAGGAATATTGGAATTTAATCCTTGAGGATTCTTTGTGGGTGTATAAGATATCCTATAATGTTCAAAATGGTGACTCCATTCTATATGATAGTCTTTGGAAGATCCTATCATATACCTATAGTGTTAGAACATAGAGCTTCTTGTCCAGTTAAATCATGAAATATAAATTTCTTTGAAGCTAAAAAATAAGTAAAAGTTTTTTTTAATAATTAAAAAAAATGAATAATTCTTATTAAAATACAAGGAATTTTAAAGTGAAAACAAAGCCTATTCAAGAAATAATTATTTTGAAAAAAAAATTCTAGATTGGAGATAATGTTTGGTTATGCAAGTTTATGATTAAGGTTTTCCCATGTAAATTTCATTC
Source organism: Viscum album (assembly GCA_963277665.1). Taxonomy (NCBI): domain Eukaryota; kingdom Viridiplantae; phylum Streptophyta; class Magnoliopsida; order Santalales; family Viscaceae; genus Viscum; species Viscum album. The sequence continues at coordinate 387,035,148 of OY728141.1, read as the reverse complement.
CAAATGGGATGGTACTTTTATTATCACTCATGTTTTCCCTTTTGGTTATCTATATTTTAGAGATCCATAGAAGTATTTTCTATTAATATTCAATGGATATAAACTTTAGATGTTTGGAGAATAAATTAAGGAACCTCAAGTAGAAGAGATATTTCTTGTACAAGTTGAACAAAACTAAATTTTTCAGTTTATATCTACATTTACTGATTTTTATTGTATAAAATAAATGTTTGGATGGGGGGTAACCACTTTAAGTGTTAGGTTTTTCTTTTTTTATACGTTATTTTAATTTATAGGGAATAAATTGATCTTAAAATAAGGTTTTTCATCCTATTGATTCACCCAAAGGAATCAACTTGGGGTTTCTCTCCACTTCATCCTCTTATTGTAGTAAAAGAATTATGATCGAAAATTATCCGGGAAAGATACATACTATATAAGCATAAAACAAACCCCCATAACTTTTAAAAACTGGTTATATATTATGTGAATTAGTATTTATGAAACATAGTGTTTGTTTGTTTTCATTTTTAGAAGCTTGAAGTTGACCAACCCAAAAGGCTTACTTAAAGATAATAATGATAATATTTTAGTATATTCAAAGGAAAATAAAACTTCAAAATCAATGAAGTTGTTAGTTTTTATTCTTCTCATTTTTCATGTTTAAAAATTGTTTTTTTATGTTCTCCCTCTATAATACCATTAGATTTAAACTTGTTTACTATAAAATCAGTACAAAATATGTGACCTAACATGAGATTATTTGAAAAAAAATTAATTTTAATTAAGATAAAGAATATACCTTTAATAAAAAATTTAAAAATCATTATTTATTTATGAAAAAAAAATTACATCTTTTGTGGCCCATTTTAAAATTATTTTGGAACTTCTAAATTATTGAATCTATTTTTCACTTTAAAGAGTATTTACATATTTTATCCACATTGAATTAAAAATTGGGAAAAAATATAAGTATTAAGTGTGGGGGAGGGGTTTAAGATGTTCTCAATTGAATATCAATGTTAAAACCATCAAAAAGACCTTAAATTTTTTAAAATTAGGAGTTTTTAATCATTACTTATAATTCATAAGTGGTGAAATGTTTTCTAAAAATTAAATATTCTAATTCCACTTTGGGGAGGTTAATGTCAATTAGCCCTTGGAAATTTATTGAAATTTTATTTTTCATTCTTTCTTGAAAAGACATGGTTTGGTTAAAAAATTTGGGTAATTTTATATAATCATCATTGGCCTTTAACTTTTTAATATGAATTTAACTCGTAAGATATATATCTAGATGAACAATGAAAGGCAAATACTAATCTAGGTGGAACTCCTTATTCTTTATTTCTTTTATATTTATTAATTGACTATTAGATGAGTCATTTATTCCACCAATAAATTTTCACTATATATCATATAATAGTGTGTGTGTTTATTACATGCTATTAAATTCTATGATTCAGTTATCTTAGAGTTAAAGAGATGTTTGGACTTTCAATAAGATGTAAATTTAAGTGTGTTAAATTTTATTTAAAATTATAAATTTTAATCAATTTTTTTAAATTGTATCTAAATTTTTATTGAAATAATTTAATTTCTTCAGAGTATTAAATTTTTAACTTAAGGGATTAAATTGGGGGGAATTTGTGAAAATCAATTCATAGTGGAATTTCAATTTTTTATACTTGGGATATATTTTCTTCCACTAAATTTGAGTAATTGGTTGCTTGAGGATAAGAAAAATCTCAGTGTAGGTTTATTTGGTGTGGCTAGATTTCATTTAATGTTTCAAAATCTTACTTAATGGTTTAATTTTATTTATAAAGATAAATTATTCTTATAATAGAGGATTCTTGAATGTTTATTATTTTATTGGAAAAATGTAATTTTCTGAATATTCTAATAAAGATTGTTATTTTTAGTGTTTGAAGTTTAGTTGTTCTTGTATTAGGATATAATTATTTCATATTCTATGGTTTTCCATTTTTATTAAATATTTGGATTTAAATTGAAATGGGAATTCTTTTTGATTTTTTTGAAGTATTTTTCAAAAAAAAGATCATTTTTTCAATTTTTTCTTTAAATTTGTTTGCTATAGTATATCTACATGGATGAATGTCTATATACCTAATTTCAATAGGATACATACCTGAATGGTAAATGTAGAAAATTTATAAAGGAGATCTATATATCCAAATTAACATATATTATGTTGATATGTAGCCAAATTCACCGACCTAATACCTTTATATAACAAATCCACAAATTCAAAATTCGGCATAGCGGAAACCTACGTATTCAATTTTCTATGTATCAAAATTTAGATGATGATCATTTAGCTATATTTTCAATTTTTATGTGGATAAGTATGCGACTTCCTAAGATTCCCAGTCATGAAACCAATTTATATAGACAAATTTTTATGTAAGTAATCATTCACATAGACATATATCACAGAGCCTTAGCTTTTACATAAGGGGTCGAACTCACATGAGTTGAGGAGATGCTATAAAGATTATAGAATATACTAGAGAAGGATGATGAAGAATTAATCATTTATAAGATCATGGCTAGACTCATCCTGTTTAATATCTAAGAAAGGTACATATGAGGCTATTAGTATTCTGTTATAGGAGTTTATCTTGAGCCACATTTAGGGGAGTATAAATAGTGAATGTTTTCTATGTGGTGACTCAAGAGATGAGTTAAAACAAGATGACTATAAGGTGGATCTTGGGAATTATTTCACAAAAAATTAAAAGTTATTTACTTCAATACAAAAATTCACACCATGAAAGATAAACTAATACATAGAGATAAGTTAACATAATATAGAGAAGTAGAGGACTGGATAATATTTTGGAGAATATAGGGAGGAACATTTTCTGATACCTTCTTCAATTAATATAGATATTGGAGTCTTCTCATATACCTTAATCATGATTAGATATCTATTTTTGGCCAAATATAGTGTAATAGAATATGTATTTCTTATCCAGGATGAGTAGGAGATTGAAGATCATTCTCTCTTTTTAACTTTATCAATTCTAAATCAAGGGGTGTGAGTAAAGATAGGGGCCATCCATGTCTCTGTGCTCAATGATTGTTGATTACATTAATCAAATCATATTGAAATAAAATCCGTAACTAATATTTTAATTGTTGAATTCAATATTTTAAACCTAATAACATGAACTATTTTTATCATGAATTTTGTTTCGAGAGATTTATTTGTGAAAAAAATATCTTCAAGTAATGAATAAAGAATGATCCATGAGATTCACTAGATTTCACCATTTTTTCATTCTTTTGTTTCCACTCCTCTCATTCCTTTAGTTTTAATAATATCTTTTTATTTCTTGCTTATTATCCTTGAAAATATAATAGTATAATTTTAGTATTGAATTTTTCCAAAAATGTAGAAACTTTTCCAAAAATAAGCATGACTGAAAAAATATTTAAGGGAAGTTTTTTTAGAGAAATCCTTAGGTATTTTTGTAATGAAACATTTATGTGGAAACATTGATGTAGGGTTAAAACACCTATAAAACCCTACTCTTCAAATTATAGAAAATAAAATAAGTGTACGTACTCTATAATTATATCCAACCCTACCTAATTTAATCCTTCAAAAGTATTAGTAAGACTAGTGTGTAAATCCATAGAGATTTTATCCCATTTACATACTGGTATAGGTAATTATTGTATAATCCCTTTAAATTTAGGATATTTAGTATTCACTTTATAGAATTCAAAACATAAAAATACATATTCTTTCATATCCCTCTTTATATTTTCCCATAATAGGTTCTACTTAATATCTCTATACATCTTTTTAAATACTAAATAAATAGAGAAGGATGAGTTATGTGCATCATCCAAAAGTTATTTTTATTATTATAGTATGAATGGGACACATATCCAAGATTGAAATCATATAAATCTATATCTTTCAAAATTCAACACTAGAACATTTCATATCTTCTTCTATTTATCCATATCATCTTTTTAGTCCTCCTTAATCTTTATATTGATGGATAATTGGGAAATCACTTAGGAAAGGTTGGATTTCAACCACCCCAACCCCCACCCCTTGTGATCAACATATCCATACTATGAATATATATGAATATATATAAATATTATATCTCTTTATATCCTCATCAATGATATTGTAACATGATCCTTTCTTCTTAGAGCATCTACCCCCATGTTTTTCTTCCTATGGTGGTAATGTGTGAAGAAATAATAGTCTATGATCATATTTATCCATCTCCTTTGGTACATTTTCAACTAATCATATGTTAAAATATACCTTAATCACTTATGATTTTTATAGATATCACACTTTTACCCATAGATATAATACTATCAATTTTATATACATAGATTATTGTCTCCATCTTCAGGTCATATGTCAGTTTGTTTCTCATGAGTCCTTAATTGAGATGAAGAATAATCTATTACCATTTCATTTTTCATAAGAAAATATACCAAAACCCTTAATGAATGATTACTATATACTTCAAACCCCTATCTTTTATAGAGTAATATAATCCCAGGTTTAATGAATAATATCTTATTAAGATTCTCAGAGCTTTCATCACATTCTTTTTTATAAAGGAACTCCACTCCCTTCTATGTTAACTTGGTTATAGGACTGTACAATCAAAATAAATTTTACACAAAATTTCAGTAGTATCTTATTGATCCAAGAAAACATAGGATCTCTGTAGCAGTGGTCAGTCTTGAAAATTATTCAATCACCTCAGTCTTTGACGATTCCACGGGTATACCCTCACTTATGATTACATGACCAAACAAGGACACCTTTTGTATTAAAAATTAATACATTATAAAATTGGAATATAATTTATCTTTTCATAGGGACTTTATTATAATACTCAAATTCTCTTCGTATTCTATCATAATCTTAAAATATATTATAATATTATTAGTATAGGATTCCATGAATTTTTTAAGGTAATTTATAAATATTTTATTCATCAAATCCATAAATATAGCAAGATAATGTTTCATACCAAATGGAATCACTCTGATTTCATAGTTTCTATACCTTGTGCAGAAAAAGGTTTTGGGTATATATATTCTCTTTAACCTTAGTTTATGGTATCTAGATTGATGATCCACCTTCAATAAGTATTGTTCTCCACTAATTTTATCAAAGAAATCATAAATGTGTGGAAGAGGATACTTATTATTGATCATGATCTTGTGAAGCTTAGGATAATCTATGAAAAGAAACATATATCCATACTTATTTGTGTAAAAGAGGATTTGTGCACCTCAGGGCGAAGACCTAGGATATATTAATACATTTTCTAGATTCTCCTAAAGTTTCTTCTTTAATTACTCCAATTCATCAATATTCATTCTATATGTACTCTTCGATACTGGAATAGATCTAGGTATGAGTTCAATTGAAAACTCAACCTCTTGTTTTAGAGGAAGGATAGATAATTAATCTGTTAATATATCATTATACACTTATATAATTGACATGTATTTTATATTGAGTTCTTCCCTAATTGTCTGATCCAAGTATCCCTCATTATTGGAAACAAATACCAAAATTAAAAAAAAATTATTTCATAGGGATTTAATAATCATCCTTCAATTGATATTTGATAATATGATGATTAAGTATGTAAAATTATATTTCCTTACCCTGATAATTGATATGTTCTATATGAAGATATAGTTAATTATTTCCCAGTATCCCATTGAATTCTATTAATTGAATTATAACTATAACTTTAGGATGTATGTTCCCAAAAACCTCTGTCAAAATATATTTATATACCTTGGATACAATCAATGTGCCACTAGGTTTTTTCACTAAAAATTCAATATTAAAAGTTTGAGTAGTGAATTAATATTCTTTCCAAACTCGCATGATATGAAAGAATAAAAAATAAGCATAATCAAATAAGAAATTTTTAGATCTAGTGGGAAGAATAAGTGCGCCTTTTACAACTTAATTATCATAATATACTTTAGTGGAAGTTGTTTCATACTATCTTTCTTTTTTCCATGGTTTTTGAGGTTTAAGATGTTTCTAATCATCATTAAACGTAGGGTGGGGAAATTTATTTACATAATTCCCAAACTCTTTTCATTTTTGGAATTGAAGTATGGGTGGTGCATTGATTGAGAGCTTATTCTTCTCTATTTCATTAACATTCCTATTTGTATCTTACCAAAAACTATGAGCTTATTATATATTCATTCTACACTTCAAACATATTATTGTTCCTTTAAAAAATATTAAAGGTTGTTTTTCCCACATTTTTGGCTTGTAAGATAATGGAACTTTTCTTCCCCATCTAACTTAACATTCATGTTTCTATAAAACTCAACTTTTCTATTCTTCTCTCCATAATAATGAGATTCCTAAATTTTTATTTTTTCTTTATTTATACATTAAAGAATTTACTCATAGTTAAAAAAATTTATTGCATCTATTTACTTTATAACACTTGGTCTTAGGCTACTAAAGAATCATTAGATCTTATTTTTTAGTGTAAGTAAAAAAACTATAGGTTTTATTTTTTTGTATCGTGATTTTTTATTCATATATAACAATGGATTCATTCTCATTTTGTTTCAAGTATAGGAATTATCTCTCTATTTTTGTGTAAATAATTTAGGTAATGTATTTATTGAAGAATAATTTATTAAACTCATCTCATTATATAGATTCATCGTCTTCCTTCTTCACCATATTCATACTCAGATACCACCATTGTTCAGCCTTACCCTCTAAATGCTAAATAGTTAACTATCTTCTCATGTGCCAATAATTGAAGGAAAAAATATATTTTCACTATTAAATTGATCAATGGATCAATAATAAGTCGGTAGGAATACCCACTAAAAGATGGTGTATATTAGTGTATAAATAAATCAATACATGTTTTCTCTTTCCTGGGTTAATTCAAGAGATCAACATGGTTTGAATTATTATTCAGATCTTGTGATAGTTGAGTGAGAATCACCGTGAGAATTTGTGCACTAACCCTTATCTCAGTAGGTTTCTTTTTGTGGAAATATTCACATTATCCATCATGCCCATTATTAACTTGGTTCCTCTAAGATCCAATAATTACATTAAAAACAAAAATTAAACAATGAGAATATTTAAATTAAAAAATATATAAAGTAAAACAACAAAATTATAAGAATTAGATCATATAAAATGTATATACCATAACTTATGAATATCTTGATTTCAATATAGGTTATACATGGTTATTTCCTTATTATATTCTTTAACCTAACTACTTATCATCAAATTCCAATATAATTAAATCCTTCATAATGGTTCGTAAAGAAAACATGAATCAACAAAAACATATCCCCTAGGAGTTTCAATCCAAGTTTGTAGTTATGCCCATTAATTGTGCACTAAATGAAACTTTATTTACTACACAACCAATATTTTAAGGATTATTACCCTTGGAAATATGAGGAAGATATGATGTCCACTTGTTTGTATCCGTATATGGATTTCATTTTTAGGAAACTTAATTCCCTATACTTTAATAGAATTTTAGTATGTCCTCTTATATTTAGATTTATTCCTATGGTTTTTCACTAATTGTTTTTATAATAATTCCAAAAAATAATTAAATACCACTCTAATATTGTGTGAGAGGATTCAACCCCAAAATCTTAAGTTTGGGCATAAAAAGATATTTTTTATACACTAGCTTCTATACAAATTGAGATGATCCAAGATAAAATTGTATATATATTTCATTATTTTCAGTATTTGAATAATCAATCTCACAAATAATAAAATTAACCAAAGAACTCAAGTATTAGAGTCTTAAGATATTATATATATATATAATATTATTTAACATAACCACTTTGATATCTCTAAAAAAATCTCTACATAATACTTCCATCTATATATAATCATACTTGTAATTCCAAATGTAATGGAAACAAAAGAAGGGGTGATCTAAAATGTTTATTATGGTAAAATAATATTAATGAGTCATCAGGGATTAAAACATAAGAATATGATATAACATGAATATGGGATAAATTTGAAAGAATAAAAATTTTCTATAAGTTTTGATAGAAGGATTTATAACCTATAATGATCAAACAAATATCATGACATAAGAGTATGGAAACAAGAGGCAATAAACATTAGTCCTAGAGAATTAAATAAAAATATAACATAGAAAAGTGAAAAAAGTATAGGAAATAATAACATTTTGAGTATTTCAAAATACAAATAATTCCATGCATAAATTTATGGACATAAAATCAGGTATACACATATAATTGTGAACATAATCAAAAAACAAAGAGGTCCACACAAAACATCATTATCTCGGGATATATAAAACATTATCCAATTATTTTGTGGGATATATAAGATCCCAACCATCATATAATGATATATAATATATATATATGTGTCACATAAAATCAATTATATATCATAACATAAAGAAACCATGAAAAGAAAATGGGTTTTATAACATTTACAGTGGTATCACTGAAAAAGACATCAAGAGTCGGAACGATTGATACAAAAAATTCAATCACCCAAAAAGATAATTTCCTAAGGTAATTAGGATGGAGGTTCCTAAAACATAACTCCATGTAATATATATCTTTTTTATATAAATAAGAAAATGGAATCAAAACATAAAAAGAGTTCTTAAAAACATCTCTTATAGGTGTGGTAAAAAGAATAAGTTATGAGGAACTTTCAAAGATAAAATTTTTTGAGAAGTTAATATCATGAAATTATTATAATTTTTTTTAAAATAAATACCATTAATATATCATTGTAAATACATTAATATTATCCATAATTGATATATATTGGAAAATAAAATATAAGAATGTAAAAGAAAAAATTCCATTTTAATAATTTTAAAATACCTTTATTGAAACCCAGGTCCTGAGAAGGTTAATATAGTATCATTTTGAAAATTTATATAGATAAATTTGAATATAACATTTTATAACACATATTTGAATTTAAAAACAATAAATTAACAAAAATAGAAAATAAATAATATGGACACATAGGAAAAATAGATTTTAGAGAGGATGAGAACTATTCATAACAACATTGCATTTTTTATGAAGTAAGATATACATAAAAGAAGAATAATTAAATTGATAATGTAATATTAACCATATAAAATTTAAAAAAATACATAGGTTGGATGAAATAAAAAATACAATAAATAATTTAAATAATAAACATTATAACTAAAAGAAATTAGATTTAACAAAATCCCTTACCTCTACTCTTGACTTCCAAGAAAGTGTTTTAAGCTTATGTATAATAAAAATAATAATTTTCATGATGGAATTATGAATATTATTAATATATATGACCTTTTAAATCTTTTATTATAACAATTCATTGTACATTTAATATTTAGTTACTATGTTTTCATCATCGGATGTTAGTGACCTTGATTGTTTTGTATAAGCTTTATAATAGTGATGTTGATGCCCATTTTTAATACCAAGTTAAAAATTACTATATTATTAAATTTATTTTATTAGAAGTTCCCTAATTATTTATAAAGTTATAATTTAATTTTTTAGAGTTTTATCTAAAATTCATGAATATTATATCAGTGATGAGCTTATTTTATTAAATTTTAATGAAAAAAAGGTGGTATACTAATAACATGTTTAAATATTAATAAAAGATTTTAAAAATATTAATCATTTCATAAATATTATTTTTACTCATTAAATATATTCTTAGACCCATATATTCAAGTAGGTAATAAAAAATGGAATACATCATTCATTGAGGAGGTAGTCAGCACATAACATGGGAAACATTTTCATTTTCCAATGGATGGGAGTGAGATAGATAATGGTTTTTCCATCAACATAATAACAATTCAATATAATAATGAAACTAATTTAGTTATATTAATTTTTTAGAATCTATTTATAGGATAAATATAGAGAATAAAAAGTTAGGGATTTGATGTTTCTCACACTGAGGAGTAGATTCTTCACTTAGTGGAATTCTAGAAAATATCAGATTTGGGGGTTATTATTAGGGCTTAAAGTTTACAAAAATGGATCATCGGTTAAGGGTTAAAAATAGAAAGAGTTTAGAAGTAAATTAAAATTAAAAATGTTTCTTTGAGTTGGTTGGTGTGAGATCCTTTAATAACTAAAAAGGGGGCATTTTTTGGAAAATAATATTGGGTGAGGGTAAAGATGGAATCACATGGAAGTTAAGTATAAAGAACCAAGATTAACATAAATAGATATTAAATCATTTATTCCATAATATTTCATAAATTTCACAAAAACACACCCAAATACCATATTAGTTTAGTGACCTTGGAAACATGAGAACATAAAAAACTAGTTCAGAATACATATTTACCTTCTCCCGCCTATTTCATCATAACTAAAACCCTTTATGACATATCATACTTAATAACTTTTTTCATATCTTAGGGAAGAGAAAAATAATAATGGGTGAGAACATATACTCATTAATGGTATATAAGGGAGATACGTAAGTATAATATGAACATAAGGTAATGAGAACATAAAGGTACGAGAACACAAGTATAACATTTCAAGATCAAACCCTGCATATCAAAGATCATATACATGATTCGTAGAATAAATTTTGGAATATAATAAGACAAGAATCATAAGGGAGTCAAAATCATAAACCATGAAATCATAAAAAATAAATAAGACATTTAATTTTGGAGACACATTAGTGAATAAAATGATTTCCATAGTAGTTAAGTATTACTTCCAAGGTCATCTTAGTAGAATGGGTTCACTCCCCAAACCATCATAGTGGTCAAGAATCACTCCCAAGGCCATATTAGTAGTCAAGGTTCACTTCCAAGACATTTTTAGCAGACAAAGTCCTTTAATTAGTCAGGTCTACTCCTAATTTTACTCTTCTATATCTAATGAGATATAAATCATTACCCAATGAATTGGAAGGAGATATAGGTCCCACCCATTAAATAATTAAAAATATAAATATGTGTTTCATAAGAAAATAAATCATTCATCATAAAAATAAACCAAAAATAAAAATAATAAGTACAATATACATGAATCATAAATACTGTAAATAATAAGTAACATCAAATAATTTTATCTTATATGGAAAATGGTTTTGAAATATCATTTGAAATAATTCATGAGGAAAATAACCTTTCCATTTTTGAAATCAAACTTTTTTAAATCATAATATATTTCGAAAACCTTATTTGAAAATAAAATATAATACATTTAAAGAAGTTTTTTAAATCCTTTTTAAATTCATTAAACATATTTTAAATACTTTTCCTTAAAAATTCATGAAAAATCATTTAAAATCATTTTTTAAACATTTTTAGAAAAATATTTTTTTAACAAAACAATTTTCTAACGGAATAAGGAATAATGTTACATGAAGATTAAAATATCATTAAATTATATTCATGATAATAAATGTAAAAGTAAATTATATACAACTCACAAAGCATAACATAATATGTGACTCAAAGAAGTAAAATTGAAACAAAATTACCTTACCAATTTGGTAACATTTGAACCGTAAACCCTATAAAAGGGAAATCATCAAATGGATATGTAAATACACATAAATTTAAGGTTATGTGTCATATAGTACATTAATGGGTATTATATACACCATAAAAAAATTTGGTGAATATAGAATAAGTCTCATAGAAATAAAAGTAATTCTAGAAGTCATTTTACCTTAAGTCTTGAATTCCTTCGTATACGTTAAAACCTCCTATTCTTAGTGTATCTTCTTTTAATTTTCCCAAAAGGACTTAATTGGTTTGATTTATTCCCAATTAATGGATTATATGATGAAGGGATGGATGTTTCAAGAATACTTGTATAGGTTTGGGAAGAACCAAAAAGAATTTTTTGTGAAAATAAAAGATAATAATATGTACTCATTTATAAGAGACGGGAGGGGAACTCTTGGAATTTATCAAAAGTTTAATTTTTAAAACATTCAATATCATTAAAAATACCTCCAAAAAAATTATTATATTATAAGATATTATAAGGTTTTAATATCATTAGAAAATATATTTAATCAAAGTTTTGGTGTTATTTTAAACCTTATAATTTTGATTAATCTTTAACCCATTTTAATTTTAAAGAGGATGTAATTTATACCTATAAAGAGTAAATTGGGAAATAAATTTAAATTAATGATATCTTAGACCATATATCATCCCATTTTTGTAATTTAATATTTTTCAGGATATCTAAATAATTTAATAAAGTATTATTTTCATAAAATATCATTAGTGTAAATTTTAAAACTATTCATTACTTTTACTTTAAGAAACATAATACAACAAAATAACATTGAAAAATATAATTTAATACACCCCTAATATGTCATATTCACCTATAAAATTCATGAAGTACCTAAATTAATTCAAAATATATTTATTTTAATATTTCTAATATCATTTAATTAATTTATTTCATTAATTGAATAATTACTACACTGTTATTGTGTAATTATTTATGATAATTATTTTTTCACTAGAAATTAAAAATAAATTTCAAATATATATATAAATATTTCATATTTCATAATAATATTTTTATTCTATAATATCTTCTAATTAATCCCATGTTAAAAATATTATACGTATTAAAAGTAAGAGTGTAACATTTTTTCACTCTCTTTTATTTTAATAATATCTAAGTCATTTTCATAAAACCGTGTCCATTAAATAATTATATTTCAAACATTAGTTGTCAAGGGTAAAATTAATTTCATCCAATAAAATTTTTGAAAGTTTTAGTGTAATTTTATAATATTTATAATATTATTTTTACCCTTAATTTCTAGATTTATGCTTAACTGTGGTAATAACATTTCTAAGTTTACCATTCATATTGTCTAAAAATAAAATGAATATATTTAAAAAATTTAAAACTTTTGATTCCAAATATTTAATCCATTTTTTAAAATTTATAAAACACAAGTGGCTACTATTAATTTAAAATCAATCTTATATATAGGGTGAGAAATCGGGTTTCCAAAGTGAAATTGTTCAAAAGTTTACTACATTGTTATATCTAAATTCAATATAAAAGTTACGCCAATTAACTAAATTGTAATAATTGATGTATAATTGAACTATTTTTACTTTAAAACCAACTTAAAACATAATTTTACATTATAAATTAATTATACAAAAAGACTATTTTAAATTAAAATTCAGTATTTTCACTATTCATTAAAAGATGAAACTTTTAAAAAACACAAAAATTCACACTAAGATAATTTTTACATACCAATTTTAAAAAAGAAGTTTATTTTATCAAATAAATTTATAAAAGTTTAAAATTTTACTTTTAAAATAATTCTTCCTTTAAATGGCACCAAAACTACCTTTTAGACAAATACCACTTTTTAAAATTAAAAATAAATTTGTTATTATTTTATGCCTATAAAACATATTGGATGAATTGAAAAAAAAATTAATAGAATATATAACATATAAATTTCATTATGATTATTTACTAAAATTTATCAATTTAATTTCATAATATAAAACTCTTTGGGGGGAATAAAAATAGTTTTTCATAAAAACAAATCTCATATTTTCAATTGGTTTTTATCTTGATTTCTAATTAATTGGTCAAAAAAGATATATATTTATAAACATTTGTAAATCATATTTTCATAATTTAGTTAATCATATTAATCCCCATAATTCTAAAAACTAGGTAAAAATTATCATAATAAATAGTATATTTTTTTTGGTAAAACTTAGCCATGTTTGTAACATAAGCTATCGAAGGAACTCATTGTTTTGTGTTAAAAATGAAAAAATTAATATTTTGTGTACCGTAATCCAAACTTTGTGTTTCATTTAGAACAATATTTTTTATAAATCAAGGTTGAATTTGGTGTAGTTTCAAAAAAATCTATCAATTAATGTTAATTTATTTGAAAAAATAATAATTCATAAAAACTCAGGGTGTTACATTCAACCCCCCTTAAAATGAATTTCACCCGATAAACTTATTTCTATTATAAAAAAAAATAAGGATACTTCTTCCTCATCATAACATAAATTTCCCACATATATTATTCAAAAATATGGTTTATCCAAAAAAACAATAACCAAGTGAGTAGTCTTGTTTTATAGAATATTATATATACTGGTCCATAATTTCTACCAGTTTCTCTTCATAAGAAATTTCTTTCTCCAATGGTATGAATTATGAGTTTAGTACATGTTAATGATCAGTTATGTACTTAATTAGAATAGATAAATGGAATACATCATTAACTTGAGGGATATTTAGTGGAAGCACTGATCGATTATCTACCATTCTGATTTGATCAAGAATTTAAAAAGGAAATTGCATCCTTGAAATTTGAAATTGCACTTCAAAAATCAAAGATAGATGTTTGATAATTTCTTTGTGGGAATCTCACATTTTAAAAAGGTTCAAATAAAAATTCCTTTTAAAAATAAGTAAATTAAAAGGTTAATATCACCATATAACTAGGATTTCGATTAGGATAACATTAGCAAAAAGTGAAAACATGGACATGGAAGAGAATTCCAAATATCATATTCTAATAGAGAGTGATAGGTAACATTATCATTATAAAGTTAACCACCACATAATGATAAATCTATGACGGTATAAGGGACCATTTGATTCATCAAAAATGAAGGTACATGGATAATATTGTTTTCAATATACTTTTCCTAAAGTTGAATAATTTTCATCAGAAGACATACATACTTGATTTAATTCCATTTTGTAAGATTAATATCATACATCAGTTATTTCCTTGATCAATTTACACTTTATCTCTTACTCCAAGATATGAGTTTAAAATTATAATTCATAAATAACTAGTGGATCAAAAGATCTATAATAGAATGAAAATTCATTCCTTTTATCTCTATTTTTCATCATGAAAACATCGTTAGTACATTTTATCCAATACACATAAATATTTATATGGTCAAGTAATACATTAATATCTAAATATTTGTCCATAATTATACATAAACAATTAAATAAATTGTAACCCTTATGAACCTTCCAAAATATTAAAATCCAAAAATTTATAAATAAGGTTACTAAATTTCCAAAATCAACTTATTATTAATACACCAAAAAACTTGATGTAGATCTTAATTATCAAACACCAAGAATGTGAATAGCATCCACTTGTATTCTCTTCAAACATGATAATAACCTAAATTATCAAAAACCCCATAGAGAAAATATGCATGATTCCAAAAATTAACTCTTTCCTAATACCTTAAATCTGAAAATTATATAAACCCAATCCATGATATCATAAACCACCTTGTCTTCAGTTATTAGGTTATCAATATTATTCCATTTATTTTATTATAATCAAAAATATTTTTATGTCTTAATTATCCCAACATCATACATATATTAGCATTTAACTTTCCCTTAATCTTGTGCTCTCAAAAAATATAATCTTACCACGTTAATCACTTTTCATGGTTAGTGGTATCATTCAATATATGATTTCAAATACTTAATGAAAAACTATATTAGACCAATCCTTATATTTTTAATTATACCATAATACAATAAATTTAATTCTACAACATTATTCTTGAATTCCAATACATAAAACAGCAGTCGTTCCACCACTTAATTGTTGTACGCAACATCTCCAATAGTGATATCATGAGATTTATATTTTTATTTATCTTTAAGAGGTTGTTTAAATCCGTCATCATCATTAACATTTTTATTTCGTCACCAATTATCATAATTACCATTTTCCTTACACTTGAATAATTAAATTGTGGGGATGAATTGTGTGAAACCTTCTCTCTATTCGTATCACTAGATAAATTTTTCCCATCGATTTGAAATTAAAATATCTAATGGACTTATATACTATACTAAAAACATTTACTAGTCCGCTTATGATATTTTCCTCTATGTTTCTTTCCACACTTTAAACATAAAAGAAAACTCATCTTCTTATCTCCATGGTTCCAAGAATTTCCTTTGAATTCCATTTTTCTTTTATTTTCAAAACCATGGGATTGATGTAAAACTCCAATATATATATCTGCTTTAATATCACATCAAAAAAATTATTTATAGCTACCAAATTATCTTATTCCTAACACCCTTAAGAGACTTGATTTTAAGCCACTGAAGAATTGGTCAACTTAACTTTTAGGTTGGATGATAATATCAGAAGCATACATGGAAATTCATGTAAAATTTTCTGTCTAAGTAACAACTGATTCATAATACATTTCTATATCATGATATATAAAAGATTACCCAATGAATTAAAGGAGTTAATTACCCACCCATAACATAATGAAAACCATATATATGTGTGCCATAAGAATATAAATCACTCAACATAAACAAAAACCAACAATAGAAAGAATAAGGATAGTATAATTGAATCATAACCCTAGTAAAGAATAATTAGAAAAAAATAATGTTATCTTTGATAGAAAATTGTTTTTAGAAAAAAATTTAAATAATTCTTGAGGAAAACATCCTTTCCATTTTTTAAATCAAATGATTTTTAAATCAAAACATATGTAAAAAACTTCTTCTAGGAAAAAACATTAAAAACTTAAACATAAGGTTTTTAAAACCAATCTAAACACATAAAACATCATTGAAATCATTTTAATTTAAAATTATTAAATTATAATTTAATAGTATTTTTTAAAAATTATTAAAAAACTTGTTTTTTAATAAAATAAATTTCTTACCGAAGAGATAATAATGTTACATGAATCTTACAAAATCATTAAAGAAAGGATATTTATGATACAACATTTAGAACGGAATTATATATAAATTGTAAAATAATATAGGTGTATACAATAATATGTGTCCCTAAAAAGGAAAATTAAGAGAAATTACTTTACTGATTTGGTAACTTTTGAACAGTAAACCACATAAAAGAGAAATCATCAAATAGATATGTAAATACCCATAAATTTAAGGATAATGATCATATATTACATTTATGAGAAATATATACACCAAAGAAATTAGTTTTGAATATGGAATATGTCACAAAGAAATAAACGTGAGACTAGAAATCCCCTTACCTTGACCGTTGACTTCCTTAGCACATGTTAAAACCTCATATTCTTTGGTTAACTCCTTTTATTTATACTAAAGGAATTCCTTGGTTAGATATCTATCCAAATTAAGGATTCTAGGATGAATAGAGATAATTTGGGAGTATATTTGGTTAGGGGTTCTCTTAACAAATAGGTTTTTAAGTGTAAATAAAATAGAAGAATATGTGACCTTTTATAAGTGAGGGTATGGTAACTCTTGGAATTTCTCAAAAATATTAATGTATTATAAGTTTAATCTCAATCAAAATACCTAAAAAAGGAAATTTATTCAAAGATAAGTTATTATAAGGTTGTAATATCCTTAACCAATAGATTTTATTCATGTTTTAGTGTTATTTTGAACCTTATCATTTTGATTAACCCTTATATAACTCATTTTAATTTTAACTATGAAAAAAAATCAATATTAAGTGGATGTAATTTTTACCTATAAATTGTAAATTGGACCATAAATGTCCTATTTATGATATTTTGGACCATATATCACCCTATTTGTCATAATTGAATATTTTTATTATTTATAAATAATTTAATAAAATATAATTTTCATAAAATATCCTTAGTTTCAATTTTGACACTATTCATTACATTAACTTTAAAAAAATAAATACAATAAGATAACTTCAAAAAAATTAATTTAATACACCCATAATATGTTATATTCACCTATAAAATTTATGTATTGTCTTAATTAATTCAAATTATATTTATTTTAATATTTATAATATTATTTAACATATTTTTTCATTAATTGAATAATTATTGCATCAAATTTGTGTAATTATTTATGATAATTATTTCTTCACTAAAAATTAAAAAAAATACATTGTGTATATAAATGTTTTATATTTTATAATAATTTTTATAGTTGAGCTTATCTTCAATTTTATACGATGTTAAAAATATTATACTTATTAAAATTAAGAGTGACATTTTTTCACTCTCTTTATTTTTAATAATATCTAAGTCATTTTCATGGAAAAGAGTCGATTAAATAATAATATTTCAAACCTTGTGTTTTAAGGGTTAAATTAAATTCATCCAATAAAATTTGGGAAACTTTTAGGCTAATTTTATAATATTTATAATATTATTTTTACCCTTAAATGAATATTTTATCCTTAATCAAGGTAATAAAATTTCTAGGTTTACTATTCATATTCTCCAACAATAAAAGTTTCATATTTACTAAATTTATAAATTTTGATTACAAATAGTAAATACATTTTTAAAAATTCAATTTACATTAGCCGAAATATTTGGGCATATCCCTTCTTATTAAAAAAGGAAAACAAAAAACAGCATGAAGGATGACTGAGTCATACAAGCACACATGCCCTCGTACCTAAGGAGAATCAAAGAGAAGAAATCAAAAGTCAAAGTCACATTGATAGGAAGTATCATCGTCTCCATACCAGTTAGACTCGTAGTCCAATGGGCCATGCGACCTGGTAACCATGGTTGGCTTCAATTAAGAGTTATCCCTCCTCGGTCTCACTTTCCTAGAAGGAGCAGGCTGAGATCCTTCAACTTCCACCACAATATTTTTCCCTTTGGACAAAACCTGATTGTATGTTGGTTTTTTTGGGGAATCATCTTCAACTTCATCCCATCTTCCCTTAATGTCCTGTGTTTCCTTTAGTTTGAGAATTTCCATGCGAGTACTTGAAATCCTCTCACCTTGATCCTCAAGAATGGGGTCTGCTATTTCCTTCTCCTTTCCCAAAAACACTTCCGACGTCACGTCACCTTCACCCCCCCAAGGGAACTCCTCTGTTTGATGTGCCAGAGATGCATCCTTATCCACTTGAGGCTCATGGGTAGTCTCTTGGGGAGCATCATCCACCGCTCGTGGTGCATTACCCTGCATTGATTTTTTCTTCACCTTCTTCTTACAAGAAGTCTCATGATGCCCTTTTAATTTACAAAAGGCGCAAGAAAAATTTTTGAAACACCTCTCTTTAGCATGTCTAATAACTTGAAAATCGTGATAGAAATCAGGAAATCTCTCATACTCCACCTTGAGAGATATATCATCATCCAATTTAGATAATACTATATTACGAATTTGACAAGTACTTAAAATAACTTCCACCAGAACTCTAGCATAATGGCCAAATTTTGCAGCCTCGGTAGTCCAGTCCATTTTAATTGGAATTCCAACCATAGAGGCAATATCAAATAGAATCTTAGGATGCCATAAGATCCAGTGAAGGCCAATAGTTTTGATCCAGACCTGAGCTCTAGTATTTTTAAAAGATAAAGGATTAAAATAGAAATCCCATTCTTGAAAGAAAACCAGACCTGGATTTAAAGTTGTTGACCCGAACCTCCAAGCTCTCTGCTTAATATTTTCTGATGAAATAAAATAATATGAAAGAATCCACGTCCCATAGGTATGCATCTCCAATCAAAGAACCCCCATATAGAGGTATGTTTTTGAACCAAATCATCAATTCTACATGTTTTACCTCCACTGGGAAGAACAATTTTGGTTATAATTGAATGCTCACAGATCTTGAATCTATCAAGAATAGCCTCCCTACTAGTGACAACATGGGCAGTGTCTCCCTTTCGAACAATTTGCTCAGAAATACCATCATGCACAGATGTAAAGTGACTTTGTTCAGATTCACCTGTAATTCCTGCAATTCCTAAGGGGGATTTACTAGATTTACCTGCATCGGTTAATTTATTAGATGAAATTATCATCTTCACAATGACCCACTCCACACTATAGAAGTAACTCGTTATTATGTGTTATACAAACCAAAATTAGTATTGCATGCACCGAAAACCAAACTATGTGTTTCATGTAGTACAATAATGTGTATAAATCTTGCTTTACTTGGTGTGGAATGCAAAGAAAGCCATCAAAAAATGTTAATTTTTTGAAAAAAATAATTCATAAAGACTCGGGGTGTTAAATTAGGTGTGTTCAATGAGGAAGTATTAGTGAGACATTTTAGATTTAATTTCTCACCTAAAAAAGGATTTATAAAATGCCTATGTGCAACTTGTAAAAAATTTATCCACATTAGTTTACCTCATTTTACCCTTGTTAACCTTGACTAAATATTTAAAATTTTAATTATTATTTTTAATAAAAAAAATAAGTTGACCTATCCAAAAAGAATTCATGTGATGAATCCAAATTTTGAGTCTATTTAATTTAATTCAACTTATAAATAAAATTAATTTTTAAGTTAAAACATAAGATATAGAAAAAACTAATATTTGTATAAAAATTTCTTTTTATACATTTAGTGTTTTGATTATTATTTCCTATATATTAAATGGGTGTTAATATATTATTAATATAAAAAATATATTTTATTACCATCACCATATATTTTTTGTTTCTTAAATTAAAAATTCATAGTTTATAAAAAGTGAATTTTTAGTAAAATATACTTTTAACCATAAAAAAAATTTATTAGTTATTTATATATATTAATTTTTATCAATACATTGGTATTAAAAATAAAATTTATTTTCCTTTAGAAGTATAAATTATAAATTAATAAAAATAGACATGATATATATATTTATATATTTATAATTATATGGTTACATCATCATAACTTCTACTTTCATGACACCTCATGATCTCATCATATGACCTAAGGATAAGATAAGTAGTGGTAGTTATTGTGGGTGGTGATTTTTCTAGTATATATCTTTTAGATATTTATATGAGCTTAAAATTATTTCGTAGACAATTTTTTCTAATAATAACTTTTAGAGTTTGGAATGGGCTCAGTCTTGGGAAAACCCAAGAGAAGATACATCCTATCCAAGCTTAGAAAAATGAACTTCATTTACAAGGATAATACTACTTAATTGAATTTCTTATAATTTATATATTAATTTAATATTATGGTTAATTCAAATTATTTTAACTAATTCAATGAAAATTTTATGAAATCCATATTTAAATGGTAACATTGTTCATTTTCATTCAGTGTTGCATCTTAAACAATTTATCATAACATTATAATTTTTGGTGTGTTACAAATATTATCTAAATACTTTGATTCATGAACAAAAGTAATATTGTGGTAGTTATTGATGAGAATTTATAGTCTATTTATCCTAATCTAGAGAAAATTGATTCCTTATAAATAAAGGAAGGATAAATATATCAAGTGGTGTCACAAGTTTATCAGAAAAAAGTTGTATTAGTAGGTTCACTAATTTTTATGAATCACACACTTTTTTATTTATTATTTATTCATTTATAGTCTTTATGTTTTTTTGATTGAGATTATTGTTTGTATTGAAGAACATAAAACAGATAAAGTTTCACATTTTTATAGAAGTAGGTCAATTACATGGGAAACAATGATTTTGTTGACTTAAAATATTTTCTCTAGAATCACGTTCCAAGTTAGTAATATTTGATGATTTTGAAACTTAATACGAAGTGTTAAATTAACTTGATAAAAATATATGATTAAAAATGTAGTTGGGGAGTTGAAACAACTCAAATCTTAAAAAATGAGAAAATTGAATTATCTTTTCAATAAGTAGTATTAAGTATGAACTTTGATATTTGGAGTTCTACCAATGGAAAAAAGACAAAACGAGAAAATCAACAATTAGTTGTGTGAGCCTAAAGGATGAAGATGGTAAATGGAGAAAAATATTTCAAGAAATAAGTTTTATTTTTAAGTGGTTAAAATAACCCAATTTTTTTGGATAAAAATTTCAAATGGTTGAAAAATAAAAAATATTTTGATTTCAATTGGTGATACCAAATGGTTTGTGTAATGATTTTATTAAAAAGTGGGATAAAAAACTCTCTAAATCTAGAATTCTTTTTGAGTAGGATCATCATGTCCCAAAAAGGATCTAATAGAGTTCATTGAAAATTAAGAACATTTATTATATAGATAAAGGGTGATTAGAACCGAAAAAGTACCCATTTAGTGTTCAGAGATATAGGGGAGAACTTAAAGAAAATATAGAGAAACTAAAAAGGATGATAGAATGAATAACTAGATATAGAATAGAATAATGTTTTCATTATATAAACTAATTGGGAGTGAGTAAAATGATAGTGAATATAATGGAACATAAATTCATATACTATTTTGAATAATTTAGAGTTAAAATGTGAATCAGGATTTATGGATGTATTTCCAAAAAAATTGAAAGGGGGAGAATTTTTCAATGAAGTGGTTGTGGATTGGATTATTTAAAAATAACTATTACAAGTGTTGACACTGGACTAGGGTAGAAATTATAATGTATAAAAGGTCTAGATATCATCCTAGGAGAAGAGATGAAGAATGTCTTAAAGTTATTCATAAAGACAACAGAGAAGTCTAAAGATCCAAATGCATCTTTCTGGATGTTTTTCATAATGCATACCTGGAATTGTATCATTTAAGAATTAAAGGTAGTAATGTTCCATAATTTTTTCTTTTCAAAAATGGTTTTAAAGTAAATAAATCTATTCTATAAGAAAAATAGAAGCAGTGGTGTTCTGAAAAATTATGTCTAGAATATGTGTATGTTGGTTATACCACTTATTATAGGAATAAACCATGGAATGAATGAAAGTATTGTTCCATGATTTCAATTCATAGAGAATTTGGAAGTTATAACAAATCACAACATAAATATAAGGATCACACTATATGTGTGAAGTTGTAAGAATTTGAAAAATTCTAGTATGTGATGTTTTTATAGTTTGAAATGTAAGAGTATTCTTGATTCGTACTTGAAATATAAAAATGGGAAAAACATTCCTTGTATATATAAAAGTATGTTCAAGAAGAGGCAGAGAAATTTGGTAGTGGAAAAATAGTTTCCCTGTATATGTTAGAGTATTTTCTTGAAGAGGTAGTAAAATGTGACAAATTTTTGGAGAAGAATTACCCTATATAAATAAAAGTAACCAGTTTTGTAGAGACCCGTATCTTGACGTACATTGACATTACATTACTTTTGCGGAATACTTAGTAAATTACAAAAACACACACACAAGGACCGTAATAGTTTAGTGTCTTTGGAAACTCGGACTATAATCTTCTAATCGTGGTGAAAGATCTTCAAAATCTCCCATAAAGATCTTCCTTTTTTTTACCTAAAACCTTTCTTTATATCCTGGGGAAAAGAAAACATAAAAGGGTGAGATCAAATGCTCAGTAAGGGTAAACAAAATAAATATCAATCACATCATATTCATAAGAACATAACATTTTTGGAAATCATAACCTGCAAAAGAGAGCATAATTTCATAATCATGGGATAAATCATGGCAGTGAAAAAGTAATCCCAATAATCATAACTTAAAACATGAAACTTTGTGGAATACACACATAATCATAGAGAATCATTTCTTGTTAGTCAAGACTAATTGCCAAGACTATCTTAGTGGACAAAGTCCCTTCTGAATCGAGTAACCCTCGTTTCAGTCCTGTTTCACTGAACCGGTATAACCTACCGTTCCAGCCCTGTCTATCTCATGAGATATAAAATCTTTACCCAATGCATTGGAGGGAGATATAGGTCCCACCCATCTCATAATGATACCATTCTTATGTGTGCCACAAAATCATAAACCATACATCATTGCATAACCCATGTAATAAAAATGGGAATCTTAAACATCATGACATCATAAAACAATTCATATATGATAAAGGAATTCATAAAAATAATTCCATCAAAACATAATCAAATCAATGTAACAATAGGGATAAAAACAGAACCCTTTATTGTCTTAGATGGAAAATAATTTTGATAAAACACTTGAACTACATTCTTGAGGAAAATATCCTTTTTACTTCAAAAACATTTTTCCTTTCATAACATGTCATACGACATTAAAATAAAATAAGATGATTAAAAATAAACTTGAAAACTTGTAAAGTAATCTTCTTGGAAATAATGTTTTAAAAATCCATTCATGCCGTATAAGTTAAAAAAAACATTCTTCGTACTTTTGTCGGAAAAGTCAAAAAGTACCTCGTACGGAAAAACGACAAAAGATTCCTTTCATATTCTTTACTAAAAACTCACCTAAGGGTAAAATTGGATTTAAACTATTGTAAGTGGATGGAAACAATATTACATATTGAGGGAACATGGATGTGGATGATAAAATACACCCCAGTAAATACTTACGAATAAACAATCTCGGATAAAAATGAGATTGTGATATTTCCCTTACCTTAGGTCCGATTTGCTTTGTACGTGTCCGAAGCTCCTGTATAATGGTTTAAATAATGTCATTGACTTATTACAGAATCATATTCATTGTTATGATATCATATATGGTTCACTTATGATATTATATTACCCGTTCTTTTGTAAATTCCATGTTAAAGAAGCGTTTTGGGTAAAATCGTTTCTTTTATCGTAGGTGTTTTGACTTGTTGTTCTTGACATTATTATTACTTATATAATTTACTTACTTCCAGAATATAAAATATGATTTATATATCATATATATTCAGTATATATATATATATAATAGATAGATAAATGAAATGAAAAACACCGTTCATGGAGACGGTAGTCCGTACGTACGCATGAACGCTGTTTTCCTTTCCCTATTGTCTTGAATGGAAGTAAGTAGATGACATACATATATATATATACATAAATCTAGTAGCTTTATAATGTCATATATTTCATTATTATTTCTTATATATACTTTATAATCATTCTTAAATGGTTAACATGGAGAATGAATCTCATCGCGTCGTGGAGACGGTAGTCCGTACATACGCACGAGCGATGATATCATTTCCATAAATATTGAATTGAATTGGAGTGGATTATACAATATATAAGAATCAATATTATGTTTTAATAACAATGTATAGTTATTATTTACACCATTATACCCATCCATGTAAGGTGGTGGTGGAAAATAGACTACACCACGGCGTGGAGACGGTATTCCGTACGTACGCACGCACGGTGATTTCTTTTTCCGTAGGATAGATAGATGGTGAAATAGGGTTGTTTCATAATTATAATAACATATCAGTATATGAGTGATACTGATGTTATTAATTCATAATGAAACAACCTAAGAAGAAGAAGTGGAAGAAGAAATAAAGATGAAAGAATTGGTAACGGTAATTACCTCTTCTTTGAAGCGCCTTTTGGAGACCTCCTCTTAGGGAACTAAAATTGGTCTTTGAGGAAGACCAGAACCTCTAAGATGTTGCTAGGGAAGTGGAGAAGAGATTTTGGCAGGGGTTGGCCGAGCTTGAGTTCTCAAATTGGTGTGAGGAGGAGGGGGAGGAGGTGCCCTTTTATAAGGGAGGAGAGGGGCACCTTAGGAATATCTCAAAATATTATTTTATATTAAAGTAAAAATTGGTTTATAATGGTTCCAAAGGGTCTTATTTCGAAGCTAAAGTGGGGATGGGTCGAAATCATATCAACCAATAGGATTTAGACAAGTTTAGGTTCTTATTTTAACCTTATCAATTAGATTTAACTCTAAGTTAATAATTTAACTTTTACCGTGTCTTTTTGTTTTCTTTCACTATATGGTTAATACACTTACTATAACATGCCAAACGAACCCCAAATTGTTTATTATTAATATATATATCATTATATAAGTCATTTGGCCGAACCTTAGATTTTTAGGAATAAAATAACAATTAATAATATAATATTTGATTTAAAAACTATTTTGTGTCAATTTTGACACTATTTGATATATGATTTTTGTGAAAGTCATAACAGAATTATATGTTCGAACAAAGTTCATTAAATCAACACTAATATATCATAGTAACCTATAAAATTAGTGGAATTCATAAAAAGTCTCAAATTATATTTAGTTTGGTGTTTATAACATCAATTATGTCAATATTTCCTTAAAAGGGTAATTACTGCATCATCGTTGTGTCATAAATAAATTAATTTATTTAAAGTCTAAAAATTATAAATAAAATATCATTATTTAGGAAATCTGTTTAGCTTTCTAATTAATATTTATAGTCGAATTTATCTTATGTATAACCCCATATTAAAAAATGTTTAGTGAATAAACTTTGATTTTAACTCTTTTAACTCTTCTTTGAATTAAATAATAATAAATGTCCTAATCTAATCAAAGTGGGCCTAAATGATAATATTTTACACTTAAGGTTGTTTTTGGTCGAGATACACTTTTCCAATAGAATTAGGACATGTGTTAGGGTAATATTAATATCATTCTTACCCTTAATTACCCTATTTACTTTTAACTGTGGTAAATAAAAGTAAAAAGTTACTATTCACCAAAAATTATTTTCATCTCATTGAACCACATTTTACTTACTGAAATCAACCGTGTCTCTCGGATTTTTGAAATTCCATTCACAGAAGCGGTAAAATTAAGTTTTATGCAAAATTCAGTTTTTAACCTACCACTTAGTGGTTTCACTATTCATCAAAAATTGAAGTTTTTCAGAAAAATGCCAAAATTTCACCCTAAGCTATAATTGATATTCCGAATTCAAAAATGATTTCTATTTTAAAAAATTCCCAACATATAAGTTGCATTAATTAATTTTATAATTAAATCCCGCTGTTAAAACAAATAGCGTGTTTTTAAGAAACAAAATCTATCAAAAGATTGACATTTGATTATGTCTGGTTTAAATGTGAAATTACAACCAATGACCAACATTGTATTAAATTGTAAAAATATATTCTAAATATACTTTAAAACCACTCAAATTAATAATTTATCAATATTAATTATTTCGATTAAAAAAGTTGTTTTTAATTAAAATTTAGTAATTTTCACTATTCATCAGAATTTGAAAGTTATCCGAAATGTACCAAAATTTCACCTTAGGCTAAATTCGATATTCCGAATCCAAAAATGAAGTTCATTTTGAAAAATAAGATTTACAGAATTTTAAAAAGTGGTTATTACTATTCATACCGGCTAGTTTTAATAATATTTTAATAGCATATCGTTGTTTTGTGAAACTCGGTATTGCGTATTACACACGCTATCGAGGAAGGTCACGATTGCGTGTAATGCAAGGCAAGTCAAGGATGCGTGTTGTGCAAGCTCCTTTTGGTGTAGCATACAACACAAGACATTAATAAAATTAAAAAGAATATTTTTTTATAAAATCTTGGGCTGTTACATTCTACCCCCCTTAAAATGAATTTCGCCCTCGAAATTCGTCAGGGTTATAAATGGTTTACTATTCGAAAGTTTCTTTAATAGAAACCCACATCGTAAAAAGGAATATCAAAACTAATCTTTAAAAACAAAAGTATGAAACGTAACGGTTACCCAAATAAACAAATCATTGGGTTTCCACATAGGTGAAAATATGGATATGGAAGAGAAATCTAACCATCATGTTCTGATGGAGAGTGGTAGAGAACATGGCTATGGAAAAGACAATAATCACAAATCCATAAATTTGTGATGATATAAGGTACCATCTGATTCATCAGGTATAAGATCACTAGGACAACATTTTTGGTTTTCAAGATCATTTCCCTAAAGTTGAAAATTTGATTTAGAATAAATACTTACTTTATTTTGGTACAATCTCACTATTGTTCGTGCCTTGAACAATTTCCACTTCATCTCTTAAATAAATGAAGTTGAATTTGTTATTCGTGAAGTGTTAGCAGATCATGTGATAGAATGACGAGTCATTCCATCTGTCTCAAACAAAAGGTTAGTAAAAATTATATACATAAGTCGATCTATAGTGAGATTAATCACATATGGTTTCTAAAATAGACTTATACTTCATATATCATACTGCTTAATATAATAAAACTAGTTTCTACTAAACAGGGACTTCCTGTAGGTCAGTGGTAGGCGATAAAGGCCAGTCGCACTTCGGTTGTGGGTTCGATTCCTACAGCCTTGTCCGAAGCGATGGGCTGTCGCCCGTCCTGCAGGTTGTCCTTTTTCTAAAACTACGTTACTATAACATCCCATCAATAATATCGAAAATCTTCTATCCTTAAACAATACTAACTTATGTCCAACATAATCCAGTCTAATCTTTAGGCTTATACATAATACTGCAGTCCACTCTCATAATATAGTAACAACGATTACCAGAGATTTAATATTGTCGTTGATCCCCACATATCACAAGATATGTCTTGTTGGTCACATTCCAAACATTCAAAGTCCTTAATCGTGTATTCTCTTGAATACCTTAGTGAAAACATGAGTGTAGTTAAAAGTTAACACTTTCCACATACCAAAATCCTCAAAATTCTATATACTCAAACCATGATATCACTTAGTCCTTATATCAATCATGAGCTCATGAATACTATTAAACATTTCATTTTCTCGTCTTCATTATGCGCATATCATCTTATTTCCAAAAAAATATCTCAATCACTTTGAATACCACATCAATAAATATTGCAATACTCAATGATACAACATTATTTTGGAATCCCATTACATAAACACTTAATCATTCCACCACATCGTTGTCATATTCAACATTGCCAATAGTGATCGCATGTGATTTCCCTTTGTCCTTTGCCTTCAGTGGTTGCTCATGTTGATCATCACTAACCCTTGGATTAGGGCAATTATTAGCATAATGCCCCATTTCCTTGCACTTGAAGCATTGAAGTGTTGGCGGTGCGTTCTCTGCAATGTTTGCTTTATTCACATCATTAGAAAACCTTTTTCCATTACTTCGACACTCAGCTGCTCGATGACCTTCTTTTCCACACTTAAAACATTTTCTAGTCCCTTTAAGACAATCTCCACCATGCTTCTTTCCACACTTTGTGCATAAGGAAACATTCATCTTCTTTTCACCATTATTCTGAGATTTCTCCTTGAACTCCATCTTTCGTTTCTTGTCAAAACCATGAGATGGATATGTAACACCAACTTCCATTTCTACCTTGATAGCACAACGCACAATTTCTTCATAGCTACTGAAGTCTCTTATAGCTAATGCCCTTCGAAGACTTGGTTTTAAGCCACTGAAAAATCGATCAACTTTACTTTCAGGTTGGATGATAATGCCAGATGCATACCTTGCAAGTCTTGTAAAATTCGCTTCGTATATACCAACAGATTCATCATCCTTTTGCTTTAGTTCAAGAAACTCCTTCTCCATCTTTGTTCGAAGAATACGAGGGAAGTACTTATTGAAAAATAAGTTCTTGAACTCGTCCCATTCCATGGACTCAATTTCATCTCTTTGCCTTGTATTCTTGATAAGATTCCACCATTGATCAGCTTCACCTTCCAAACGATATACTGCTAAGATGACTTTATCATGTTCAGAACATTGAAGAACTGAAAATATCTTTTCAGTGGTACTGATCCATTGTTCAGCAACAAGTGGATCAGAAGACCCACTGAATGAAGGTGGACGTTGCCTCATGAAGGACTCAATAGAATATTGTTCCCTTCTCTGCTCATTTGGAAGTCCAGAATGATTCATAGCTTGTGTAAGTATAGCAATAAGATTTTGCACTCCATCTCCCATAACATTTGTTTGTTCAGGAGGACAATCATTGCATTGTCCATTGAATTGATCAACACGGTTCCTTCGGGTTCCAGCCATCGTCTAAAACCCAAAAAGAATAGTGTGAGAGGCAAAAATCATGCTAGGGAAAACAACATAATAAAGGGGGAGTACCTTCAATATCTAACATCTTAGGTTTAATTCTATGATCGTTATCGTAGTTCTAGTACTATAACCTATACGTATACTTAACCTTAGGGACATCCCTAGACATACCTTATAAATTTCTCTAGGGATCTCACTAATGTTTTCGCATCCTAGTTTCCAAAGGTTGACTAAACCTTTCCTCTGATACCAACTGTAGAGACCCGTATCTTGACGTACATTGACATTACATTACTTTTGCGGAATACTTAGTACATTACAAAAACACACACACAAGGACCGTAATAGTTTAGTGTCTTTGGAAACTCGGACTATAATCTTCTAATCGTGGTGAAAGATCTTCAAAATCTCCCATAAAGATCTTCCTTTTTTTTTACCTAAAACCTTTCTTTATATCCTGGGGAAAAGAAAACATAAAAGGGTGAGATCAAATGCTCAGTAAGGGTAAACAAAATAAATATCAATCACATCATATTCATAAGAACATAACATTTTTGGAAATCATAACCTGCAAAAGAGAGCATAATTTCATAATCATGGGATAAATCATGGCAGTGAAAAAGTAATCCCAATAATCATAACTTAAAACATGAAACTTTGTGGAATACACACATAATCATAGAGAATCATTTCTTGTTAGTCAAGACTAATTGCCAAGACTATCTTAGTGGACAAAGTCCCTTCTGAATCGAGTAACCCTCGTTTCAGTCCTGTTTCACTGAACCGGTATAACCTACCGTTCCAGCCCTGTCTATCTCATGAGATATAAAATCTTTACCCAATGCATTGGAGGGAGATATAGGTCCCACCCATCTCATAATGATACCATTCTTATGTGTGCCACAAAATCATAAACCATACATCATTGCATAACCCATGTAATAAAAATGGGAATCTTAAACATCATGACATCATAAAACAATTCATATATGATAAAGGAATTCATAAAAATAATTCCATCAAAACATAATCAAATCAATGTAACAATAGGGATAAAAACAGAACCCTTTATTATCTTAGATGGAAAATAATTTTGATAAAACACTTGAACTACATTCTTGAGGAAAATATCCTTTTTACTTCAAAAATATTTTTCCTTTCATAACATGTCATACGACTTTAAAATAAAATAAGATGATTAAAAATAAACTTGAAAACTTGTAAAGTAATCTTCTTGGAAATAATGTTTTAAAAATCCATTCATGTCGTATAAGTTAAAAAAAACATTCTTCGTACTTTTGTCGGAAAAGTCAAAAAGTACCTCGTACGGAAGAACGACAAAAGATTCCTTTCATATTCTTTACTAAAAACTCACCTAAGGGTAAAATTGGATTTAAACTATTGTAAGTGGATGGAAACAATATTACATATTGAGGGAACATGGATGTGGATGATAAAATACACCCCAGTAAATACTTACGAATAAACAATCTCGGATAAAAATGAGATTGTGATATTTCCCTTACCTTAGGTCCGATTTGCTTTGTACGTGTCCAAAGCTCCTGTATAATGGTTTAAATAATGTCATTGACTTATTACAGAATCATATTCATTGTTATGATATCATATATGGTTCACTTATGACATTATATTACCCGTTCTTTTGTAAATTCCATGTTAAAGAAGCGTTTTGGGTAAAATCGTTTCTTTTATCGTAGGTGTTTTGACTTGTTGTTCTTGACATTATTATTACTTATATAATTTACTTACTTCCAGAATATAAAATATGATTTATATATCATATATATTCAGTATATATATATATATAATAGATAGATAAATGAAATGAAAAACACCGTTCATGGAGACGGTAGTCCGTACGTACGCATGAACGCTGTTTTCCTTTCCCTATTGTCTTGAATGGAAGTAAGTAGATGACATACATATATATATATACATAAATCTAGTAGCTTTATAATGTCATATATTTCATTATTATTTCTTATATATACTTTATAATCATTCTTAAATGGTTAACATGGAGAATGAATCTCATCGCGTCGTGGAGACGGTAGTCCGTACATACGCACGAGCGATGATATCATTTCCATAAATATTGAATTTAATTGGAGTGGATTATACAATATATAAGAATCAATATTATGTTTTAATAACAATGTATAGTTATTATTTACACCATTATACCCATCCATGTAAGGTGGTGGTGGAAAATAGACTACACCACGGCGTGGAGACGGTATTCCGTACGTACGCACGCACGGTGATTTCTTTTTCCGTAGGATAGATAGATGGTGAAATAGGGTTGTTTCATAATTATAATAACATATCAGTATATGAGTGATACTGATGTTATTACTTCATAATGAAACAACCTAAGAAGAAGAAGTGTAATAAGAAATAAAGATGAAAGAATTGGTAACGGTAATTACCTCTTCTTTGAAGCGCCTTTTGGAGACCTCCTCTTAGGGAACTAAAATTGGTCTTTGAGGAAGACCAGAACCTCTAAGATGTTGCTAGGGAAGTGGAGAAGAGATTTTGGCAGGGTTTGGCCGAGCTTGAGTTCTCAAATTGGTGTGAGGAGGAGGGGGAGGAGGTGCCCTTTTATAAGGGAGGAGAGGGGCACCTTAGGAATATCTCAAAATATTATTTTATATTAAAGTAAAAATCGGTTTATAATGGTTCCAAAGGGTCTTATTTCGAAGCTAAAGTGGGGATGGGTCGAAATCATATCAACCAATAGGATTTAGACAAGTTTAGGTTCTTATTTTAACCTTATCAATTAGATTTAACTCTAAGTTAAATAATTTAACTTTTACCGTGTCTTTTTGTTTTCTTTCACTATATGGTTAATACACTTACTATAACATGCCAAACGAACCCCAAATTGTTTATTATTAATATATATATCCTTATCTAAGTCATTTGGCCGAACCTTAGATTTTTAGGAATAAAATAACAATTAATAATATAATATTTTATTTAAAAACTATTTTGTGTCAATTTTGACACTATTTGATATATGATTTTTGTGAAAGTCATAACAGAATTATATGTTCGAACCAAGTTCATTAAATCAACACTAATAAATCATAGTAACCTAGAAAATTAGTGTAATTCATAAAAAGTCTCAAATTATATTTAGTTTGGTGTTTATAACATCAATTATGTCAATATTTCCTTAAAAGGGTAATTATTGCATCATCGTTGTGTCATAAATAAATTAATTTATTTAAAGTCTAAAAATTATAAATAAAATATCATTATATAGGAAATCTGTTTAGCTTTCTAATTAATATTTATAGTCGAATTTATCTTATGTATAACCCCATATTAAAAATGTTTTAGTGAATAAACTTTGATTTTAACTCTTTTAACTCTTCTTTGAATTAAATAATAATAAATGTCCTAATCTAATCCAAGTGGGCCTAAATGATAATATTTTACACTTAAGGTTGTTTTTGGTCGAGATAAACTTGTCCAATAGAATTAGGACATGTGTTAGGGTAATATTAATATCCTTCTTACCCTTAATTACCCTATTTACTTTTAACCGTGGTAAATAAAAGTAAAAAGTTACTATTCACCAAAAATTATTTTCATCTCATTGAACCAAATTTTACTTACTGACATCAACCGTGTCTCTCGGATTTTTGAAATTCCATTCACAGAAGCGGTAAAATTAAGTTTTATGCAAAATTCAGTTTTTAACCTACCACTTAGTGGTTTCACTATTCATCAAAAATTGAAGTTTTTCAGAAAAATGCCAAAATTTCACCCTAAGCTATAATTGATATTCCGAATTCAAAAATTATTTCTATTTTACAAAATTCCTAACATATAAGTTGCATTAATTAATTTTATAATTAAATCCCGCTGTTAAAACAAATAGCGTGTTTTTAAGAAAACAAAATCTATCAAAAGATTGACATTTGATTATGTCTGGTTTAAATGTGAAATTACAACCAATGACCAACATTGTATTAAATTGTAAAAATATATTCTAAATATAATTTAAAACCACTCAAATTAATAATTTATCAATATTAATTATTTCGATTAAAAAGGTTGTTTTTAATTAAAATTTAGTAATTTTCACTATTCATCAGAATTTGAAAGTTATCCGAAATGTACCAAAACTTCACCTTAGGCTAAATTCGATATTCCGAATCCAAAAATGAAGTTCATTTTGAAAAATAAGATTTACAGAATTTTAAAAAGTGGTTATTACTATTCATACCGGCTAGTTTTAATAATATTTTAATAGCATATCGTTGTTTTGTGAAACTCGGTATTGCGTATTACACACGCTATCGAGGAAGGTCACGATTGCGTGTAATGCAAGGCAAGTCAAGGATGCGTGTTGTGCAAGCTCCTTTTGGTGTAGCGTACAACACAAGACATTAATAAAATTAAAAAGAATATTTTTTTATAAAATCTTGGGCTGTTACAAGTTTTGAGTGGTTTGAAATGTGAAAAATTCCTATACATAAAGGTCCCTACTAGAATATGTAAGGTTAATCTCTTAAAATCATATAATACATAAAATTAATCAAAAATTTTATTTGTGTAAAAGTGTTGATTAGTACTAGAATACATAATAGTAAATGGTAATTTCCTTACGATACAAAAAGGTAACAAGTCTATACACTAAGGTTATCAATTTTTTATATAAAGTAAACATGTGCTGATTAGAGAGATATCTGGAAATTTCATGAACATTCATAGTGATTCATAAAGGACTTAAATTAAATATGTAAAAGTAATATAGATTTTAAAATATAAATTTATACATAGGTGAGTATACGTAAGAGTCATTAGGTTGATAAAAGATGATGTGTCAGAGTAAATTATCAATCATAAAATATGATTGCTAATCTGTACATCCATAGTTTATGATATAAAACATATTGTATGATATATTTAATAATTATCATGGCTTGAGAAGAATATACATGTCATGATTAATCTTAGTATAATTTTAGAGACACTACTTATTTAACGGTTCCCATGTCGTGGGGTAATTTTAGGTTGTAATAGGTTTAAATAATTAAAGAGAGCCAGAGAATAACATCGTGATATTTATATTAATTTTTAATTAATATTCCACTAGATTATATGGATATGGTATTGGAATAATCATCATAATGTAAATTATAATATCATGAGTTAATCATGATGGATAAGAAGGTCAACTCATAGTGTGGAATTCATGTCTTAAATTAGCTATTTCTAGTA
Source organism: Viscum album (assembly GCA_963277665.1). Classification (NCBI taxonomy): domain Eukaryota; kingdom Viridiplantae; phylum Streptophyta; class Magnoliopsida; order Santalales; family Viscaceae; genus Viscum; species Viscum album. The sequence goes on along the minus strand of OY728141.1, from coordinate 387,000,137 downwards.
GTTAAATACATATTCAGTTAAAATTCAAAAAAAAATATGATGGGAGATATTATGAGGTTGTCTTGGTTTAATGGGGATATAATTACCCCATAAAAATGTGTGTTACACCTGAAATAGTCTCACAAAATAATAAGAATAATAATAGTCCCAAACCTTCATACTAAAGGGTTAGATTATTGGAAGATATATATAACTATTTATAGTAGTTCTAGAAGAGAGAGAGAGAGAGAGAGAGAATATTTGGTATATCAGGTTTATATAAGGGGATAAAATGCATTAAATGAATTATATTTGTATATTTGGTTCAATCAATAGAGAATTATTTTGGGAATAATGAGCAATTTCATTGCCATATATGGATGAAGAATATGATATAGTACAACAAGACTACACTAATGTGAAATTATCTTCAATTAGAGAAGAAGTGATACTACAAATACTATCTAAGCCATACAGAAAATCATCACACTGAAGGGATCATATCATCAGGTCTTGTAGTATTGGAAGAGTATTAAATTTGAACTTCAAATATCTATTAAATCTAAAGTTATGATGTAAGAAACTTAAAATGTTGAATGTGTATATACCCACACATGTATAAATTGATTGTTTCCTTCACTAAAATACTACATAGAAAAGAATAAGAGGTTTTATCCATTGGGTTGATAGTGTGTCCTTCCATAACCTAGTAAGGGAGGTGAATCTTATAACGAAGTAAATGTGACTTGAAATCATTTATCCATTTAAATTTTGTGTGGTAGATTATGTTACACTGACACATCATTGTGGGTATTCTATTTCGGTTTTCCATTAGGGGTAAATGAAGTAAAATATATGTTCCCCATTTTATTTAATTTCTATATATATAATTATTATTTGGGGTAATTAGTTGTGAGAGGAAGATATATTGAATTATTTCCTTCCAATTATGGAAAAATATTTGTATAACCTAAGGAAATAAAAGGAGAGAAATTTTTTAATCAGTGTGTACTCTCTCCAACCCCCCCCCCCCACTCCCATGGTGCTTATAGATAACTTATTCAAAACAAAAGGTGGAAAGGTTAAACAAAATAAATAATGGTACATGTATCAAGGGTATTATAAATAATACCAAACCCACTAACTCCCACCCCAATTTCTCAAACAATATTTTTAAGATGGTCTAATATTTGATGGATAATATTTTTTTTTTGAAATATTTGTAGGAGGATACATTGAAAACAAAGGTTCTATGTAGTTAAAAAAACATTTTTAATATATTTTACCATTAATTTTCATGAGAAATAATTGATATAAATAAAATATATGATTCATGAATCCATTAAAACTAAAAAATTTCTTTTTTAGATTAATCAACTTTAAGAACAATTGTGTGAGTTCATTTTAAAAACCCAAGAGATTGAGGAAGAGCTTTATTTTTGTTGAGAGATAAGACATAACTAAATATAGTGCATAAATTTTGGAATTATAATAGATCATTAACTCTAAAAAATAGAATACCAAAAATATTATAAGCATTAGAATTAAAAACATTAATAAATGACACTCAATCCAAATTTATCTAGTATAGAAGGGTGATTCAAAATTATATTTTAAGGTTAAATTCTAATTCCAGTTGACTACAATTTCTCAATATTTTGAAAAATAGCTGATAAATACTCATCATTTCTAAAATATTTTCTATAAAATATAAATTAAAAAACATAAATAATTATTAGGATATAAATATGGCTTTAATCAAGCTAAAAACCCTAAAATTCATAAGTAAAGAAGTATATTATAGAAATAAAAACCTATTTACAATTCCTCATTTATATAACAAAGGAACCCAATATAATGGAACCAAATTGACTTATCTTTTATTAATTAAATTAGATTTATTAAAACTAAAGTTTTTGGAATAAATCGTTAATTTTAGAATTTATTTAAAGGAATTTTTTATAAGAAACAATCAACTAAAACTGAGATAGACCAAGGAATTGAGATTAGTTTAGAACATCTTAAAATTATTCAAGATAAACTCTCAAGAAGTGAGAAAAAATTAGAGATATTAATTGGAACAAATTAAGAGAACATCAAGGAAACACAATTCATTTTATCACGGTTAGAGACATAGATTGAGTAGAATTTACAGAACACTTTTCTCTATAACATTGAATCTCAATTAGAGATATTGGCATAACCAAACAATGAAAAAAGGATAAATGTTAATATAATCATAAATTCATCCAATATAATGTATCATAGAAATAAAATTTTTAAATAATTGTAATATAAAAGTGATAAATTCCTAATAAGGTTTTTATGAACTATATATGGAGGAAAAACATACTAAAATGTCAAGAATTAAGTAGAATACTACTAAAGAGGACTTTAAGTAAGGTAACCCACTTAAATATGTGTATGAGTTGTTAAATGAGAAAAAATATAAAGAAATTATAAATTTAGAGAGATAAGTAACTGAAAGAGAAAATGAGAATAATCACTAAAATAACATATTTGGATATCCAATCTAAAATTCCAAAATATCCCATGAACAAAGGTGAGAGAGGCTTGAATGAGATGTAATTATTTAAAAATGTGCAAGAAATTTTTTTCCCATTTTTCCAAAACTTAAAACTTTGTATGGAAGTTTTTTTAGGAGAACCCATTGTCCTTGGAATATTGTATCCATCTTTAAAAAATTCCCAAACTAATGTGAAAATTAGTAATTAATGACTTGTAAAGAGGAAGGGAATGGGGAGTCACATGTCCATTCAGAAGTTAAGAAGACAATGTTAACTAAACACCATTTCAAGTCTGAAATGACATATCATACCTAGATAAAATGTGAAAATTTATTTAAAATATTGTTATCTAGTGAATAAATTTAAGTTGAATATGGGAATAATAATGTGCAGGGGCACATCCTTGAAGTATAATTACATGAACACTAATTTTAAATGAAAAATACAGATCTATAAACACTATGAATCCAAAAAATATATTTTTTTAGGAACCACCAAGGTTATTAGTAATAAAGTGTCATTTTCCATGTCATCATGATTGAGATATATGGAAGTAAAAATTCAAGATAAAGACCTAAAAACAATCTCTTCTTTGAAAGAAACACATGCATAATATTTTTTTCTATTATTTTATTTAGCTTTGTTTCTTGTTTTTTAATAAATTCTAATCCACCACACTAGGTATGCTTGATTTTTGTAGAAATTGTTTTATTAAAGAAGCTAAAATACATTTTTGAGGAATGGGACACACACACTACAAAGAATAGGAAATTAAATTCATGGGGAGTGTTCTATTATCCTTTACTTTAATATATATCATATTCAAATCATTGATTAAATTCGGAATTTTATATTTTTTCTTGTACATTCATTGATTATATATTCAAAAGAATATGGTATGGGGAATTTTGTGGTGTGTTGTGATTAAAATTTTATATGTTTGAGTAAAACCTATCCAACAAATCTAAAAGAGACAAATTTACCTTTAAAATATTGAAACTCTTATTTATAGTATTTAAGAATTAGAGGTTAGTAAGATAATACTTACATGTATAAAACTTGTCATGATTAGATAGGATTGATTAACATAATATTAAAGGAATTATATTTTCTAAACATGCATAACACATTAATGGTTCACCCTAAAAAACTAAAAAAATAGTTTGAATTATATTATTTTGAGAAACTAAAATCCAAACTGAATTCTCTTGAAATAGATTAGAAAAAGTGTGTGTATATGAAAAACAAAATCCATAAATAAGTGTAAAGGGAAATATGAAAGATTATTTCTTAACCTTTCTTCCATGTTCTAACTATTCAAATAAGTATATATGGATTCTTGTTGCTTGGTATTTCTTATCTCTATATTAGTTATATTCAATCCTTGAATAACTGAATTACAAATCTCAAGGATATTTATAAAAATTTATGAAAAATATCAAATGTTTTCTAAAGGGTTTAAGGGAATGGTGGATGTTAAACTCATGTTAGTAATATTAAAATAATTTTATCTATTAAAACCATATTAATGATTCATTAATTAGATGAAATTGTTAAGTGGGGTAATGAAAAATATTGAGGGGGATTTGAAAAGATTCTTTATATCAACATTGGGATTAAAATAAGTCCTTGTTAATTAATATTTATTGAATTGGTGGATCAAGAATTAGTGGATATGAATTCATGGTGGGATCCCTTGTTAAGAGTAATTACATGGGGAAAAGTAATTTCATGTTTGATGGAATGTGTATTTTTTTATTTTTTAGAAAAATGATTATATTTCTAGATTTTTTTCATACATACATTATAATTAGAGTTTTTAGTATTACTTAACTAATAATTAATTATAAATATATTATACTATTAAAACCATAAAAAATTTATTATTATTGAAACTTTACTTTTGTGAACCGTTTTTTAGGTAGTGATTTTTAAAATTTTGTGTTGTGAAAATTAAAAATAAGATAATTATATGTTAGAAATATTAATGTTCATAACATAAATTTAGTAGGGATTTAGTGGGAAAAATAAGATTGAACCCATAACTATTCAACCTAGATCATGGGAACCCCTGGGAAAGGGAAGAATATAATAAGAGAGAGACTAGGCTTGGGGAAGGTAGAGGAGTCCAAGAGGTAATGGAAGAGCTTTTAGGGGAATAATAAAAGCAAAGTCACATGATCAGTCGGGCTAAAAGACAAACATAGTGACACATAGGTTGATAATACACTAGAAATAATAAATATTAAACCCATAGAAAAATTTTGTTAGTTGAGTGGGAGTACCTAATCTTATGAATAACTCCCATCTCCCATTAAAAATATAATGTGGTATAGGGAAAATTTATAGGAGGATTTGTGCATGAAAGGGGAGACCATAAATCTCCAGGGCCCAAAATCACCATTGGATCACACACATAACAATTCCATCCACCAACCAAACTTTATAGACTGAAGGGTTTCTTATAAATTTTGAATTTTTATCGCTCCCAACACTAATTTCTGAATAAACTAACATTTCTCTAAAACCCATCTATGGAGCATGGGAAGTTGAATCAACTTAATGAAGGGGCATCAACATGCCATTATCACTTCTCATGATCCCATTGAGATTAACCTATTTTGGAGGATAATATGAGTTGATCAAACAAAATTCCATCATTCCTACATTCATTGGATTCTCAACCTATCCTAATTACACCTTCACTTCCAATGTAATGTCAAGAATATCCAATGAAATCTTATATACTAGAAAAATCTCAAGATTGAATGAAATCTCAACTACTAACAACATATCACCCACTATTAATAGAATCTCGCATCTCAATGGTATCTCAATCCCAATCTAACAAACACTTGAGATGCAATGAATTCATAACTCTCTTCGAGTGTCATGTTAGGCCCCAAAAACCCCAACATTCACCAATGTAACCTAAAACCCTTTCCACTTATACTAGTAATTCTCAACTACCCAAAATGGTTAATAGTTATACCCTAAAAGTATAATATCAAAATAATTTTTTGTAGGAACATAGAGATAAAATTCAATCCATCAAACCATTTTACATTACAAGTATATAACATTAATGAAGGAAATATATTTTTAAAAAATGATTTTATCCCAAATTAGGTAAAAAATTGGGGAATTACTCATGGAATTTGGTCCTTAGGTGTGAAGATGATATGGACTCACACTAGTCCACCTCTCAATGTGTGATAAACTATGAAAATTCTATAGACTTTTTGATACTAAAATGATATTTCCACATTGAGAAATTTTATTAAAAAAATTTAGGGAAGCTAAAAATTTACCCAATTATAGAGGTAGAATTAGGTAATTTATTTCACACTACCACACCCATCCATACAACCCCCACTCACTTTTATTTTCCATTATCCATATTCTAATCTCTATATATATACACTCATTTTCTATATACATTGAATGTAACACCCTGAACCTATATTATGATAGTGTGATTATATTTTTGTACTTATTATTATTATTTTTATGAAAATTAGTGTTATTAAATTTAAATACACTGAATAAAATTAGAAATATTGTATTTAATAAACCACTGATATATCACATTATTATAAGACTTAAGTCCTCAACTGACCTAGAAAAATTATTTCAATCCTGAGTAACACCATTAGAAGACCTCCCAACAACACAATAAGATCTAGTGTGTATCCTTCATCCCTTTGATCTATCGTAATAAAAAATGATATAACTAGAAGAATAGAAATAATGTTGAGAGTAAAAGGATTTTACAAAACCATCCTTGAAGTAGGTGAATAGACACCGGTGTTTTGTGTCTTTGATACCCATAAAAATGGGAACTTATAGAACCCTTAATTTTATTGTTGAAAAAAATCCATTGGGATTTAATTTTAAGTGAACATTAATGTTTTTATAACCGTTAAAATTTTAAATCCATTAATTATTTTAAGTGTTAAATGTTTTAAACTGTTATTTTTTTCAAATAATAATATGGTTTTAATTGAAGATAATTTTTAATATTTAGATTTTAAAATTATAACATGTGTATTTACATGTTTTAAGTAACCGATGGTGTTTTAACATTTGAATGTTTTAAAAAAACTAAAATGAATTTAAATTTATATTTGTGATTAATGAAGTTAACATTTAATGTTTTGTTTTTTAATAATATAAATGGAAAATTAATTGTTATGTTTTAAAAATATATACATATAATAAATTATATATTTATTGAATTTTTTAATATATATATATATGAATGATTTTAATTTGAAGTGTTATTTTTTATCATGATTAATAAATTATTTACCAAAAAAATTCTAATTACCCACAACTGAGGGCATCCTTATAGGCCAATACCAAAAGGTATGGTGGGAACTTTGAAAAAGTCCACTCGAGTAGCTCAAGGAGTGAACCTTGCATAGTCTAGTCTAGGTCACGAATAGACCCATGTGTAGGTTCTGGGTTGAGTTCATGCAAAGGTAAGGACAAGGCCCACTCTGGGGTCCCATGTGTAAGGACCCCATGGTGTGTGTGTTTATGTCATCAAACTAAGGCAACGCACATCGAGCCTTACAAGGTGGTCCTGAAACCTAAATTTTTTTATGTTGGACTTGGTTTTTTATGTAAGTGATTAAATCTTGACAACAAAATAAAACTGCACGCAATCTCATCAGTCCTCTACATTACCCCATTCGAACCTTCTCCGTCTCAGTTTAATGATGGGATTAATTCCATCTGTGTGATTTGAGATGGATGATCTAGATCGTCCCCTTTAATCCAGAATGGACCCCCCCTCCTCTTCTAAAAATTCTAGGGTTAATCTCAACCCTTAGATCGTACCTCGTCTGGTTCGGGATGTCCGTCCAAAATTTCCCCCTTCTTACTTATTGAGTCACTTCTTAATCAGTCCAGGACACACCAGGTCGCACCGGACAGTGGGTCATCCAGTGGACTCCTTTATTTTTCCTTAGATGTTCTTCTTCTACCCTACGAGTCAGTAGTAATAGACCTGTGATGCCTTTCATCTCCATCCATGGCCCTATTCTCTCAACTTTTTTCACAAATATGATATAGTCGATTTTATTTTAATCTGAACCCCAATGGATTCCCAAACATTTTTCGTTTATATATGAATATTGTGACCATAAACCCAATTGATTATCATTTTGTACTAATTATCTTATTTGTTTCATTTTGATTTGGTCAATTTCATATTTCATAAAGTGTATTTTACAATTGAAGTTTAGGGTATAACATATCTATATAAACACCCCTATTTTCAAACCCAAACTTACCCAACCCTCATCCTCAAAGTTTCCAATTTTTTTATACTCATTTCTAGTAAGCAAACTTCTTATTTTTACCTAAGTAAGGGTTCATTTTATTTTGTGTTTAAAATTGCAATGCATATATATACATATGTGTATATACTAATATATACAAATATATATCTTTTTTGGTTTAGTTGAAGAAAGATAATTGTTTTAAATTCATATTTTAAGGGATTCAATTTTTTTATGATTGATTTCATCAATAAACACACACACACAGACACAAAAACATAGAGATATATATATATATATATATATATGTATACATATATAAATGTATACACAATTGTATATATATACCTATTTCACTTAATAATTGTTGATGATAAATATATATTTTTAATTTATGTTTTATGGAATTATTAATAATTCCATCATTCGTAAGGATTTATGTAAGGATTTAATTAATTTATAAAATAAAAATTAGTTTTATTTAAAAAAGGAGTACATATATGTGTGTGTGTGTGTGTGTGTATAATTACCTATTTTCAAAAAATAAATGTTAAGGGTTTTGATTTAAGTTTTAATTCTAATTATATTGCTTGAATGAATTTAGACTTATTATTGGTAAAATCAATTTGTGTTGATTATAATGATATATAGATATATATGTGCCTATATATATATATATGTAACTATATTTATATCTTTCAAATTTTAGTAAATCAAGGTTTGGTTTTAAATTTTGTTTCTAAGCTAATATGACTATTTAACAAAGGGTTTGCTTACATTTTCAAAAACATCATTTTATTTGTATGGTATATATATATATATTCACATATATGTATATCAATTTTATTTAATTTTTAGGGTTAATATTTATTTTCAAAATCTCTATACAAAGTTAGATTACTTTTTATTTATCGATTTATGGTTTATGCTTATGTGTAGCATTTTTCTAAATGATAATAGATATCATTTTATGTGTAAAACCTAAAAACCTATTATTTTATATGTGCAAGCTATCATTTCATGTGTAAAACTGCATTCTCACCTCTCAGTATGTCATGCATAGTTATTTATGGCCACCATCTAATTTATATATGATACATTGTGAATTTTAGAGAGCATGTGTGTATTTATTTCATTATCCTTTTTGTTTGTGCATTCCAAATAAAGAATTTTATTTACATGTCATATATATATATATATATATGTTTCTTATGTTTAACCCCATTACTATGGGGAATGAATTAGACTTATTATGTGATGGGTGAGGCCCGCTATAGGCTCTTGGTGCATTGGTAGGTCTCGTGAGACAAAACATAATTGGGTTTTGGTCGAGGCCTTACCCTAGTATTTTCAGACATCATGGATGAGGCCTTAAATATATATTTCAGATGTCAAACATTATACATTCTTTCAAGGATTTCATTGGACTTAGAAAGTCACAAGCGGGGCTCTCTATAGCCCTTTGATGCATTAGAAGGTCTCATGGATCAAACTAGTGTCTTGGCACAAGGCCTTGATGGTATGGTTATGTATGGTCTTGGCATGAGGCATTGACGGTGTAGTTAGGATGCCCCGCATTATATATTCCCTCATTCTTAATTTTTTACTTGACCTTCCATGTCATTATTCAACTATTATAATATCCATGGTTAAGAATAATTCTTTATTAATATTTTTATGGCCTTATTTAATCAGTTTTTATTCCTACTATGTTATTATCAACATTATATTTTACAAATATACAATTTATAATGATTTATATTTATGGATATACTTATATGTATAACAATTAATTTATAAAGAGAAATTAATATTTAGTTTCCAATCTATAAAAAAATATTAGAAATTTATTTATCATTTCATGGTTTACATTTGTGTGATAATTGATATTGTTTAATTTTCAATTCTAAATAAGTAATACTTCATGTAAAAAAAATTTGTGCACCTTGTATGTCATGGATAATTAAATGTGACCATTATCTAACTTATAAGTGTCATGCATTTTTATTCAAGTGTGTGCATATTTTATTATTCATTTTATTTGTAACTTTTAAAAAAGTATAGAAATTTTTTATCATGGGATTTTCCTAAAATTGATTTTAGTAACGCTCAATAAATGATGATGACATGTTACGTAAAAGATTAATTTAATTTTAATTAAATTATTTAAATTATGTATTTTAATTCAAGGAAATGTTTTTTTAAAATAATTTGTTAATTTTTTTTTAAAACCCATTACTAGGCATTCTAAATGTTCACCCTATATATTAAATTCAATTTTATAGTTTTAGTAGATCTAGCAGTGACGTACTTTACATTGTGGAGGTAGCACACTGATGTTTATTTTCATTTAGTTTTGAGAAAATGTAATAATTGTATCTAATTATATAAAACATAGATAAGTAAATATCCTCTATTTTGTAATGTGGTGTGTAATTTTTGAGTTCCTTTGATTAAAAAATTTACACAACATATTTCAACACCGGCTCTGGGAAACTGGGGTTGGGGAATTAAATTGAACCACTCCATTCTATTTCACTTCATTCATTCCAGATTCTTCCATAAAAATTATGCCACTATATTTCATCCATTCATCACTTATAGTGAAGTATTATTATAAGTATAGGATAATTATGAGTAAATCCATGGTAGATATATTCTATTTCTCTCTTTTTATTAATTATATCACCATGATAGGTTAGTAATTTTATCAAGGAATAAAAGGGGTGTGATTTTTTCTTATTTTGTATTCCTTATGGAACATAGATATCTATTATTTTTGGATTTGATCTTAATTATCTTAACTATTATTACACCATTTAAGTGAAATTTAGTGAGGGTGTTATAATGATAATTTAATACCAAACCATGCACTAATTTCATAAACATTTTAACCTAATGGAAGATAGTTCTAAGGATGTGGTGAAAAATTAATCACATTTTAAAAATTAAAATCATTATTTCCCAAGGATATGTGAAACCTTATGGGGAATATTGACTTGGTTATTAAGTCCTTGTATATCTCTATTTGGATGTCTCTAGAGTTTATGATGTTTCTCATGCAATTATATTGGTTAATTAACATTTTCATCCATCACTTGACTTGTCACTACCCTAAATCGCCGACTCATCTCAATTTGAATAAATTATCTAAGGTCCATTGTTTTTACTTCACTCTAATTATACTAATAAAATCACACATAAATAATAAAATTCCAAAAATAAATTTAAAATAATTCTATGTTACACACATAAAACCTAAAATATATTTGAGATTTCCTTTCTTTACATTAACAAGAATTAGTAGACCAACCACCCAATCCTTGAGGAAACTAACTAGGTTACTCATCGATGAAAATTCATTTGCGATCATAATTATTATATCCAATTTTTTCTATGTTATTGGATGTTTCATTTGTGATCAAGGATTGTTGATTTTTGGAACCTCCTTCTTTATTAGTGCTCTATTTATTAAAGCTTCTATCCTGATAGGTGGTTAAAAATTTCCAATTTTTATTATTGTTTTGATGTAGAAGTATTATGATATTGTTTTCTTTAGGTAGATATTAGGAATTGTAAAAATGAAGATAATAATCCAAACTTGAATAAAATTAATGGGAAATTTCAGAAAGCGTGTTTTTATTTATTTACTAATTATTATTGATTCATTTATTGATTAATACTTGTACTAATGTGATTATGTATTTTTTTTTTTTTATATATATTATGGAATGATGAAATTGGTTAAATAATTAAAATATATTAAACTAATGAAGAGGTGAATAGAATATTGAATTTATATATAATTAGTAAATTAAAAAGTATGATATGATAATTAAGTGTTGAAACATGTTTTTATCACTACAGTATATTTTATTATACTTGTTTCTATGTTTATTATGTTGTTCTGAAAGTTACATTATTAGTATGGTTCTATTGATAAGGTGTATAAATGGGATATGATATGTTTTTTATGTTTTTGGTATGATGTAGATGATGTGTTATAGTGTGGTTATTGATATAGAAGAGGTAGGGGTGATTTTGTAAATTATTGGTGTGGTCATTTATATAGTGGTGTTATGAGATTATTAGGGTTATCATCTTGTATTTTCCATAATATTTTCAATTGATTAATAATTAAATGATCTGAAAAGTGAAAAAGGAATGGGTTGTGATGATAAATTGAAGTGTTGATATAAATTAAAGATGAGTTGATGCTACTGTTTAATAATTTAAATGAAGTGGTTGGTTAATATGTAGTAATTAAAATAAGTGATATGAAGTGGCAATGTTTATATAAATATGGTAAATATATTAATTAATATTAAATGTGTTCAATGATGGATCAATGTGACAGTAAGTGTGAATTATGAAATAGAATATTATAGAGTCTGTGTGGTAATGATGGGCTTGAAACATGGTGTGGATAGAGGTGGTAGCATATGGTTATTACTGAGAGGTGGTGATTATATTAACGGATTTGGTTATAGTGGTTTTCAAATAGTTAATTTACCCTTCGGATGAGATTGTTTGTTATCTGTTATGATCATTTTGGTTTTATGTTATCTCTTAGTTGGGAAAAATGACCAATTCCAATAGGATTTTATGGGTTTAGTATGTTTTCATAGAATCTAGGATGTAGATGATATATATAGTTGATGAATCAACATTCCTTTATATATCTTATAAATGTAATATTGGTTGTGGTGTCTGGATCATGTGGAAAGTGATGATGAAAATTCTATATGAATATGTGATTGGGACACTTATTGGGGGGACGGAAGAAGGTTGATTTCCTTCATAATGCATCTCGGTCACAACTTGTAATGTGGGTATGGTATATGGATGTGATGTGAATATGTGGTATGGTTTGTGATTGTGATACATAGTTATGAGATATAGTTATCAAAACATATAATGTATTATAGTACCTATTGTTTGGGAATTAGGGAGACTAAATCAGTGGGAAAGTTGATTCAATGTACCTTTCTTGATAAAATTTAATTTTTTTATAATATTTTTTTATGTGGATTTGGGTGATATAATTGGAAAGTATTGTTGTTAGTTAACCTCAAAGGTGACAAGTTGATTATTATTTTTAATCATATAGGATTTATTATTATTATGTCACAATTTCACAAGAGATTCTAGGGATGAACCAATTAAGAATACATGTATTCTCACCCCTACTATATATATACACTAATTTATAGGTCTGTAGAAGGGATTTGGTTATTTATGACATTAATTATATTTTTTAGGAATATGTGTTTTATTTTAAATTAATTATTGGGGTTTATTGGTAATACAACAATATATTTCCTTTTATTATTAGGGTAATTCATTCCATATTTCTGTTTTATGACCATATTACTAATCACCAACCAACTTCACATTGAAGATAGTCTTTGAGGGTCACACTCAACTTCGCACTATCCAGGTAGGTTTACTAATAGGGGTTATTCATGACACCGCCTTCCTAGGTTTTATCTAATAAGGTGATTAAAAAAATATGATATTCATAGATCAAATACACATGAGTATTCTTTAACTATGACCTAATAGTGATTTCATAACAAAGAATGAAGATATTATAAAGGATTTAGACTTGAGTAGCTGGTATAGATTCATACCAAACATGTATAGTTTACTTATTTTATGAAATTATTTACATCAATTATTGAAAATACATATATGAAACAGGAAATAATTTATAAGCATTACGTCTCTTATCCAATCATTATATCAATAAAATTCATGACTTAAACCCTTTTGGTTTCTTGATGAATGTTATCTCTAAAACATTCATACACTCATGTGTATCATAGTTTGAGACATAACATTCAATTATAAACTTAATACATTATATCTTATGTGGGGAGATTGAGAAACCAAAACTATAAATGTAGTGTCATATATAGCCCTGTTAATTCCCATCCAAAGAATAATAATCTTTGAAACTGTACCCAAACTCATTTTGATATATCTCTATATTTTATACATTATTAGATTTTGGAAAAATATTTTACATATTATCAAAACCTTATTAACATAAACTTATTTGTTGTATGTGGACCTTTGAAGTTTTTAAAATGATTATAAATTCTTTATTCATACTCATAAGTGAAGAGTGGTATTTAGTAACATGTTAGTGATTCTAGAGATAAAAAGTGTAATGGTTTGATCGACATCAACCACATTTATATCAACATATTAAAATTTAAATACATATAATACCTTTTTTCATAAAATCAAGTATAAACATGATATATGGAGCATTTCAATGTCATATATACTAACTCATCCATCATTGATTTTATGAATCATGAATTTTCATAAGAAAATATATATGTGTGTGTGTGTGTGTTGTATGAACCACCAATCCAAAATATAAAACAAAAACTTTTATTGATTTATAATAATAGAATAAAATAAAAAGTATAAATTCATCATTATTTCTAAAAGAATATGGGAAGTGCATACAAATTACCATTGGGATTCACATAAACTTAAATATTATTTTCTAAATCAATATTGAGAAATATTTTTATGAAATATTCAAGAAATGTTTTTTAATAATTAAAATCAGGTCATTACACTAAACATGATGTTAATTTTTAATAACAAGAAATTAGGTCATAATTATGAAAATGTTGTTAAAATAAATTCTTTTACATTACTGTAAGATCATTTAAATAATATTATAAACAAAAATATGCACTAAATTTAGAATACAATTTATAAACCATTTTATTAAAACATAACCTTGGCATGGAATCCTGGAAACACAATAAAAAACCATGGTGTATAAAAAATATAAAATTAAATTTTAAAAATAATTTCTAAACACACTTTTTTTAGGAATCCATGAATCTAAACCATGTTGTTAGGATAAATATATAATTATAATGTTATGTTTTCTAGAAACAATTTCCATGATTATAAAATGAAACCATAATGTGATAATAAATAATTTAATATAAACAAAAACATAAAACACATATCATGTATTGATATTAATGATGTATTTGTTGGTGAATTTTAAAAAGTCTAAATTAAATGTGAAACATAGAACCCAAACACCAATATCTATCTGGGATATTTTAAAGATAAATAAAATCTAAATTAAAAGTATACATAATTTCTTATTTATAGAATATTTCACATTTATTATACTTGATGAAGATCCCAAAGAAAAAAAATACTCTAGCATCCACAAGTATTCTACCAAATGTATAAATAATTTTTTAAATATATAAAACCTACCTTTCTTCATGATATATTTGAAGGAGATATTCCCTAAATCCATATTTATATATGATATATTTATTGGTTGTAGTTCATTTTGAATGAAAATTATGATTTTCATAAATTGTGTATATTATTTCATGTGTATTGGAAACTTGAACCATTCACCCTTGTAATATATAATTAAATAAAATCATTTCATATTTAGATGATATATTTGAGAGTAAATGAATAAAATGTATTCATTTTGACCTCGTAATTTTTTTCATGTGTTTTAATGCATGAATAAAAGATAAATCCCAAGGAACGTCGTGTGGGATTATAAATTATAAATCTATATGATGGTTATAGTGTTGGTGATGCATCAAGATTATCCAAAACTCCCTAATACCCATAGCACTCTTTATATTCCTTATTTTAATATAGAGTTACTAGCATAACATGGATAGAATATGGATCCCATCCAAACAAAAAATGATTATGTGCAACCAGTGGACACCTAAGGTGGTGTGATGCTTTTGTTTTCCACTTTTTGATCTCTATAAAACCTATATAAAGTTGAAAAAGATTGAGTAAATGTATCTTTTGTGTAAGTTATTCCAGTTTTTCCGTATTCTTCATTTTTGTTTATACATAGTCTCATATTATATTTCATGAAGATCCCTGAAGAAGGGGGTTTTATTACTTCCAGTGTTTTTAATGATTGTTATTAGAATCTAAAAACCCATTAAATGGTATCAGAGTAGGTACATGGTTTAGATATAAGAAATATTATGATGAAATGAATAAAAAAACAAAAAAATAATCATTTTAGTTTTTGGAAAAAAAAATAAAAATATTTTACCCTTATATAGCAAGGCTACACAAAGGTAACTGAGGTGTCACCTTTATACATATTGGTTTTGTAAAGGTAACCAGGTCATTATCCTTACATAGAACAATTTTTTAAGGATAACCGGTGTGATACTTAAATTTTAATGGTCATATAAAGGTACCATGTAGATTACCTTTACATGAAAAGGTTCATATAAGGGTAGTCATGGTTTTCTTAAGGCTTTATAAAGGTACATATCAACATACACTTACATGGAATTATAGTTGTGTAAAAGTATCCAATGTATTTACCATATGTAAGATATTTCGTAAAGGTAATTTTGGATTTAAAAGGGTTGTCTAAAGGTTATACACTTTCATGACCTTACTATATAAAGGTAATACCCTTACACAGCAATGCCAAAACATAAATGTAAAGGTAGATTTGTAATTAACCTTACATGAAGATTCCACATAAAGTTAATACCTTATATACATCTACACTATATATGTCATGTAAGGTTCATAGACATCTAACCTTACACAAGGTCTGCAACAATATATTACCCTTACATAGAGTGTTTGTTTAAGGGTGAAGGAAGGGTACCATTATGTAGTAATGGGTTCCTATATAAGGGTAAACAAAAAAGATTTGATTTTAAAAAAAATGAAATGTTTTTAATGGTTTATAAAATTTTTATAAATCATTATATAATTTATTTTGGAATATTTTAATTTAGAATAGTTTTATAAATTATTTAATTATCATTTGTTTATAATTAAATTTTTATGAAAAAAAAATTCCCAAATATTAAATGATAATATTTGAAATAAATTTTAAAAATTTATATGGAAATTCTTATATTATAGAAATAAATTTGAATTTTTGAAAATCATAATAAATAATTTATAAAGCTTTATAAATTATGAAATAAGTCCAAAATTATAAAAATTTTATATTTAAATTTTGAATTGTTCAAAATTAACTATTTTGAATTGTTTGAAATTAAAGGTTCCCTATTTGGATATTATTTAATCCATATCAAAAAATTTATATTCATAATTATGGAATGTCCATAATGATAAATAAAAGATTATAAAATATTTAAAACAAGATTTTATTTATGAATTATTTGTAAATGTTTACTCATGTTTAAATATTTGAATTTTTCATTTATTTAAAATTTTATTCCTTAAAATTATTCATTTTAGTAAATTTTATAATAAATTTGAATATTGTGTATGATTTATTTTAATTGTTAAACTACTTCTAGCTAGAGACTTTCATTACGTGATAAGATTGACTCTATAATGAATTTAGTTTTTCAGCTACCTTGAAGTCAGTTTGTAAATGAGGTTATTATATTACAATTAGTTATTGAATATAGTTTGTATATATTTAGTGTTAAAGTTATGTTGAATTTGATTCTCTCTTGAGTAAAGTGTCCTTGGATAGTGGGACTTTGGGTCAGACTACCAACCTACCTGGAGGTTTATTCCTTATCTAAACTAGTGAATGGGGTTGGGTATCTGTCCCTCTTGGATTACTCATGTGGATACCTCTATACATTTATATAAAGTGTTCGTGAACCTTATGCCTATGATTCTTTTGGATATGTTTGAATATATTTTACTTCTTATTTTGGGGGGTAGGTAACACAAACTTGTGGGATGTGTAAAGAGTTACACATCAATATGGTTAGAACATATTGATTAGGTGAAGAGGATAGGATTCCAAACAAAATTTCTATAATATGCATATATAAAAGGGAATAACATGCGATAAGATAGTGAGATTAAATTTTCCTTCAAATACTATGTTTGATATTCTTTCCAAAGAGACACTTTTCAAGACCTTGATTATCTAAATAGAAAGTT
The DNA here is from genome assembly GCA_963277665.1 of Viscum album. Taxonomy (NCBI): domain Eukaryota; kingdom Viridiplantae; phylum Streptophyta; class Magnoliopsida; order Santalales; family Viscaceae; genus Viscum; species Viscum album. Next base: position 386,982,403 of record OY728141.1, on the reverse strand, counting down.
TCATGCCAAATTTGGGTGCCTGTAGATTATCTTGTGTAAGGAAAGCAATTAATAAGTGACTCTGGATTGTCTGGTTGGGATGTTTTGTGCCAAATTTGGGTGCCCCTAGATTGTTCTTGTTTAGATTATTTTTTAGTGTTTGTTTTGGGTAACACTTAGTAGGGAATCCCTAATAGTTAATATACCATATGAATATATATGGGTTTATCCCTATGATGGATTGAAAAAAGTTTTTTCACTAACTTATCTAAGAAACATATATGATATGATTGGGATGATGCTCTATGTCACACCTCAACCCAGGAGCCACTAAACTGATTCCCCAAGCTAGAGCGCTACATGACCTCAAGTTCTCCTCCTTGTATATATGAGGATTCCAACTAGAAGTGAGGGTATAATTTGAAATGGGGGGATATTATACAATCTTTATCATAGTAATCCACAATAGATAGAATAAGAAATAAAGAAACTAATATAACCAATAAACATGCATCACAAATCCATTTCCCAAAACTGGGTATATTCCCACAACTAAAAAGTAAATATTCCTAGTCATGTCCTACAATTATAAGTGTAAAAGAAAAACCCAAAATGAAGTAAAGCTGAAAAATACCCAAAAGGGGTCCCAACTCCAAGTCCGGTTCCCTCATCCATGCATGTCCCTAAAACCCAATCAACCCTCTAGCATAGGGACCTTTCCCTTGTCTTGGACTACATCCATGAAATATTATCAGGTACCCAATGGTGTCCTGAGCAGGGTGTGCGTACAACTCAGTAGGCCACCACTAATGAAGTATACAAAATATCTGATCTAAATAGTGTATCCATAAGTATAGTAAACAATGATATAAATAAAAGACAACCAAGGTTATATAATTTAACAAGTTTTACATTTTCCACTTTCATCATCAATACCATTTGTTGCCCATAATCATCAAATATGTTTTTTACTATATCGGTTAACAAAAAAACATGAAAGGGAGCCAAGTTACCTATATAATAGGGTCATTTATTTCATAAAACAATATATAAATCAACATTCCTAAAATCCTCAGTATAGTAGTTCACATAATGTGCAATCATTAATGGAATAGAGACTCAGTTCGACCCCCTTAACCCTGAAATACATTAGTGGGGCCTCCATCATCAGTCTATCATGACCTATGGGAGTAGAGAATATGTCTAACACACCACTAAATAACTCATAGGGGCCTATAGTATTGGTCTATCTGAACTCATGGGTGTAGAGCATCATTCTAACAATCCACTCATACCACTTATTCAAATGATAATACTTATTTGATCATTTAATCCATTTACCATTTTACTCAATTATGTCATAACCCATTTAACATTTTCCACAATCATGTCATAACCCATTTAACACATTCAAGTTAGGAAAAAATTCCTCTTATACCATTAAAAAATATATCAAAATTATCATTGGTTTCATTCCATAAACCCATGTGACATGCTAATAGAATTGTCTAGGGTTATACCTCTTTAACCATTCAATTTAACACTTAGAAACTCTATTCTATGTTCAAGGAAGTGGAACACCCCATGGGTTTCCGTAGACTCGTTCTACTCATCTCTAATGGATTACATGGGGATCATGTGGGATTAAATTCATCATTCAATTAACACAATCATCATATCCTACTAAGGAAACCAAATTTAAAGCAGGTTGGTACCACAACATAACCTCATACATATAAATTAGATTTCCAAGACCATGGGATATGACTTTTAGACCACCTACCTAAAGTTTGTAGATGAATTATCACTTAACCATAGCCTTTGATTTGAACTCAAAAAACCGCCAAATACTCAACCTAGAATCTACTAGAAAAAACAGGGTTTTATAGATTCAAAAGTATAGGATCAATTACAAAAATTGGATTCTATAAAACTAAGGAAATGAGAGTGTTAGACTCACCCAGATCTTCAATTCACTTCCAACCACACTTCAAATGGACCAGAATCAAATGAAAAGTGTCCCTTGGAATCTTCGAAGGAAAGGTTCCAACATCTAGGATGCTAGAAGAATAATGGGGAAGAAATTAGGGTCAAAACCCTTAAATACCATGGGGAAAATGGAAAATCCCCCCTCTTTAATGTGAAGGATGGTTTGGTTGCACAATTTTCCAAACTGTGTTCCAATCATGTCCCACCCTCTATCCAAGAGGAGGTCGGAACGCAATATCTCCTGGTAAGCACACACAATTTGAAAAACCGTGTGGTGGACATGTAGAATGGACCTTTCTAAGCCTGTATATTTTTAGTCCTCTCCCTTGCATGGTTTCTTAACTATGCACCAACCTCTTAAACTGCATGGTTATGGTGTACATTTTTTACTAACTATGCCCTAACTATGTAACATGCACTGGATGGGCCTTCCTTCCCCCTTTTCATGCCTCAAACCCCTAGAACACCCCTGAGATTTCTCATGCCCTAATAACCATTTCATTAACCAATTTCTTTTTGACAAAAACATTAACAGGAATAAACCTTAGAAGAAGTACAAGATCTTAAAACCTGCCCACCTTATAATGGCTTATCCTCAAGCTACACTCCCAAGAATTACTGAGCCTCCAAGGTAAAAATATCGGGAAAATGGGCTTGCATATCAACTTCCCTCTCCCAAGCTTCTTCTTAAATGTCACCATGATTCCACAACACTCAGACTAATGACAAAGCCTTACCTTTTAATACTTTCTCACTATGATCCACTATACAATATGCATGATCCTTAAAGTATCCATCATCCTAAAGATCATAATCATCAACATTAATCACATGAGAAGGTTTAGGGTGATAATTTGGAAGTTTTGAAACATGAAAAATATTATGCATGCCACTATACCATTGTAGAAGAGTTAATCGGTATTGCACCAGTCTAATCCTCTCCACAATATCAAACGACACCACATACCTAGGAACTAACATTCCCTCTTTCTGAACCCAATGGTGACCCACCATTACTAATATCCGAAGGTAAAAATGATCACCCATTAAAAACTCAATAAGTCAATGAAATTGATTAGTATACGCATTTTCCTACTCTGAGTTGTATCCATACATTTCTGAATCAACTAACCTTTCCCCAATGTATCCTTTATGAGACTTGACCCCAACAACTCGGATTCCCCATCATCTATCCAAAATAATAGAGATCTACACAGCCTACCATAGAGAACTTTATATGGTACCTTCTAAAAAGTCTCAGTGTAACCATTTTTGTAGGTGAACTCAAAAAGCGCCAAGTGTTTCTCCCAAGATCCTCCAACATCTATGACACATGACCTCAACATGTCATCTAGTACATGTATATTACATTCTGATTACCCATGTTTCTGTGGGTGCAAATCCATACTCAGAAACACCTAGGTACCCAGTGCCTTTTATAACCCTTTTTGGAAGTATGAATTAAAACTCAAATCACAATTTAAAAATATACTCTCATGTACCCCATGAAAATTTACAATCTCTAAACCATACATATCACCCAACCAATTTATGGTAAAAGTATCCTGAGTCGATAAGAATTGTGCTACCTTGTTAAACCAATCCACAATTACCTGTTTCATGTTATTCTTATGAGGCATCCTAAGAATACCTACCACAAAATCCATGGTGACATCATCCTAGTTCCATTCTGGAATGTGTAATGACTATAGTAAAACAGAATATTGCTAATGTTCAGCCTTCAGCTGCTAATGGGTGTAGCACTACATCACGAGATCTAAAACCTCTTTATTTATCCCTAGAAATAAATACTATCTATGAACATCATGATACATTTTGGTTAAACTAGGATGCACCACCCACTTCAGGGAATGAAACTCATACATAATCTTTTATTGTATACATGTAGTCGTAATAACATGTCCCCAGACATAGATGATCTCATCATCATCGATAGTATAGTCAGAAGGTGTCTCCCCACATTCAAGGATTTCACTCCAGGAAAAACACTTCGGATCCTTATACTTCCTCTCCTTGATCTAGTTCAAAAATTTGGAATCAACTAAAAATTTTTAAGGTTAATATTCCCATGTCCCTCCTAAACCTCTATGTGCAACTCAGTAAACAAATCCACAATGTTCCACTCAGAACTAGTCCCCTGGACTTCTTGAGTCTGTATCTTTCAACTCGATGCATCTATAACATTGTTTCCCTTCCCTAACATGTAAGATAATTTGAAATAAAAAGACTTCATGTTCTCGACCCATCTCTGGTATCAAATATTCAAATAATACTAGGAGAATATTTATTTATGTATTTTATAATCTATTTACACAAAAAAAAATTCACCCAAAAGATGATGTCGTAAATATTTTAGGGCATAAACCATTATGAACAATTAGAGATCATGAATAGGGTAATTCTAATCATATGGACTCTAATTTCATGAATCATACACCACAACTTAATCCCCCTACATTAACACTTCCCTAATTCCAATCCTAGATGAATCAAAAAACAAGGTATACTCCTTTCCCAGCTTGGGTAGGATCAAAATTGGTGCCATATTCAAATACATATTCAACTCAAAAAAATCATTCTCACATGATCCATACCACTCAAACATGAAACCCTTGTTTGTTAATCCTGAAAGTGGTGTTTCCGAATGAGAAAGGTCCTTGATGAACCTTATGTAATAGCCCTCTAAACCCAAAAATCTTCATATATCAAAAACATTAATGGGATGCTCCCAAGATACTACTTCTTGAAAATTTTTCAGGTCTACCAATGCACCTTCCTCTTAGATGATGTGACCCATGAAATGTACCTTGTTGATTGAGAACTAGCACTTAGATATCTTGGAATATAGCATATTATCTCTTAGTGTATTCACGATGATCTTAAGGTGTTTCTAATTATCAGGAATTACACCAATAATTCATCTATAAAACAACCACAAAATGATCCATATACGAGTGGAAGATTCAATTAATTATATACATAAACATATAATGTGATTTTTGCAACCCAAAAGTTATCACAATTAACTCTTATAACACATACCCAATATTGATAGCAATCAAAAGTATATCAGAAGTTATAAATCTCAAATGATGAAACCCTGACCTCAAATCAATTTTGGATAACATAGAATCACCCTTAAACTATTCAAAAATAACATATATACGTGGAATAGGATATTAGTTCTTAACTATCATTTCATTAAAATTGCAATAATCAACACAAAAACACAATGTCTCGTCATGCTTCTTAGAAAAAAACTAGAGATCCCCAAGGTGATGTACTTGGGAGAATAAACCCTTGACTATATAATTCCTCAAACTGTGTATTATGTTCTTGAACTTCATCTAGATTCATTCTATATTGAGGAATAGAAATCAGCTCAACTCCAAGAATCAGTTCAATTGTAAACTCCAACTATCTCTCAGGTGTCAGCCTAGATAAATCCTCAGGAAACACATCCTGAAACCAATCCACCATAGGAGGAAATACATAATTCTCTGCTCCCCTATCTTTATGTACAAGACATGCTACTTGGGCTATGATCTCACCTAACTTCTAGCAAATTGGTCCTGAAGTTCCAACCTAGATATCTAATTCCCCACGGTGAACATAAGTGTCACCCTCAAAGGGAATGAACTTTACCGTTTGATGGTAATAGTCGATATAGTATTTCTATGAAACCAACCAATTCATCCCCAATATTGGGTAAAAACCAAACATCTTGAGCACTAACAAGTCCTAAAATAAGAGGCATCCACCAACCTCAAAAGCACACTCCTTACATTGTTGGATGTTTTCTACACGTACTCCTAACGGTGTGTCAATTAACATAACCCCACACATACATTCCACATCTAGACCCAACACATTCACAAACTAAGTATATATAAAATAATGAAAGGCCCATATATCAAATAAAGCACTATAAATCATGGAATATCTAAAAATCATACCTTGAACTATCAATGGTCCATCATCATCACTGCCAAGTATAGGATGAACTGTATGAAGATGACATGCCCCTCTACCCTAGGATCCAGTATGACCTCCTTCTACTACAATATTATTTTGATATAGATTTCCTTTTATTAAAGTACCAAATCCACCACCCTAACTGTTATGGATAGTTTAAATCTAACTCCCTTCCTAGTTTGGGGTAGAATACCCCCTACCTACACTCTGCATCGGTCTTGACCTTCCATCATTGCCCACCTATCAAGGGTTCTTGCAAAATATTTGTACATGTCCCATCCCTCCACACTCTCAAAACACCATTAAAGATTGGGGACACTGGATATGCATGTGTCTCGGTCTACCGCACTGATAATAAAACACCAGGTCATCACCTTGAGAGATCAAACTGATTCCTTTGATACCCTATCTACCACCTCCCTAGAAAAAACTATCAAAATGTAGCTTTCTACTATCAAAAACTGTACCACTAGACTGCCTAACTAAAACAACATGCCCACCGCCAGAAGAATCCTTTTGGTTCCCTTCTGAAATGAGAGCATAATCCACCACCTTAGAAAACTTATTTAAATGGATGATATTTACATGGGGATAGATCTCATATCTAAGACCATTTGGAAAACTTATCTTGGTAACATCCTCATCCCCTAACAACGTTGGAACAAAGTGTAGAAAACCAGTGAAGTGGCCATCATAATCCATCACAGACATAGCCCTCTGAGTCAACCTCATAAACTCTATAATTGTATTCTATCTCAGTGTCTCATGATATAAGTGTTCCAAAAACTTTTCCTAGAAATATTTTCACTACCTACTATCTTCCTGCTTAGTTTGAACCAAAATATCCCACCAACGCTTCACTAGTCCTTGCAACATATAAGTTTACAAATTGAATATCTTATCAATTGGATTCTATAAGTGGTCCATAATTTTATGGATGGACTCTATCCATAACATTCCTAACTTAGGTCCACTCTCTCTCGAAAACGTTCAAGAGTACTACAACTGAAACTCTCTAGTCAGTTCAAATATACTCAACACATCCCTCCCTATATCTCTCTCTAAGAAGAGTATAGAATGATAAAAAATTTAATGCAACTGATCTTGCACTATATCACTTTTAATTTATGGGGTTTTATTCCCTACTATTGGAGGATCATTCTCAATGATGTCCTCATGTCACCCAACCTGTAAGATCAGAGACTCCTAGTGAGGTATGTCCTTGTTTAAAATTTTGGTATAAATAACCTATTTAGAGTTAATTAAATATTTACCAGTTGTATGAGGAGTTTAGGGGGTGTTATGGGGGTTCGAGATACATAATAAAGGGAAGAATAGTCATCTAGTGCATGCTTCATGGTTGGTTCATGGTTACGAGTAACTATGCCCCCAAACTGTATTATCCCGGAGTATTGGTACAGGAATAAGTTAACCATGCAAGGGGGGCCAAACCATGTGGGCTTGGGCAAATACATTACAAACAGTTGGCACACAGTTCTTTAAACTATGAGGGTTCCCCAGGTAACTATGCGAACTGGCCCCTCTTGGGAAAAGTCTAGTGAATGATTGGTGCACGGTTTAAAAAACTGTGGGGTCAAACTACACGCCTCATTAAAAGTTGAAATTTTACCTTTTTTACCTTCAATATTTATTTTTTCTGCCTAATTTTTCTCCTAATTTCTTCTAAATCAACCCTAGTTATGGAAAAAAATCCCAAGCCTTCCCAATGATCAATATCCTTCGTTTTTAGGACAATTGGAGTGTCGTTGGGTGCGGATTGATGCTCTGGGAGGGTATAACACTCATATTACTTATATTTTTTATATTAGGGCCTGTGTAGTTTTCCTTCTTCTCCCAAATCCATAAAACCCTCTTTTTACAGTGTATCTTAGGTTCGGGATTCAAAGGGTGTTCAAATCCAACTCAAGGGCAAAGGTTACGAAGTGTTCATCTTCATAATCGAGGTATGTGGTTTATAAGTTATATCATATAGTCTTGATGTTTTTTTATTTGTATGTTTTTGTTCTAAGGTATTTTCTTGATGTGAATTTTATAATTTAGTAATATTTGGTAAATTGTTTAGCTAAGGGATGGATTGAAACAATCACAGTCCCCATGGGATGTGTGGAGATTGATTATACATATTATAGTGCCACCCATAGGGTGTTCAATTACCTGAACATGGAAAATGGTAATGTTAACCATTGAATTAATTTTTAATGAATTAGATCCCTTGGTAAATGTGTTTTCATATTGGTTGGGGGTATGATATGAAATAAAGGAATATTTTTCTAGTTGTTAACATAGAAAAGGGGTTGTTTGGAATATTAGGAATACATTAAATGAATTAAAGTGAATGTGTTAAATGTCTTATGGGTTATAATGGAAACATGTAAGTGAGTTAAGGTATACAAACAAGAATGTTTAAATGGGATGATTCATAATGGTGGTTATTTTTTAATGAATTGTGAATTGTGAATGATATGTGTATTTTCCTAATTATGGATTATTTGAATGGTTTATGTAATGAATGGTTATTAAAGAATGTGCACATGTATTGGTGGTATGTGGGGTATTGGATTGATGATCATCCCATAGGTAATATTGGATTGAGCCACTAAACACCACCTCTAGAATTCATGGGTTAGGGAGTCGAATATAGTCTCTAGGCCCCTAACGGTTTCATTGGGTGAGACTACCTAGAATGAGGCAACAAGGTAAGTGTGGTGTGAATGATTATGAAATGGTTTCCTTAGTGATATAGGGAACTTTAATTATCCCATTATGTATAGTAGTTGATCAGCATAGGTCGTTATGTTATAAATTATTTTTCTAACCCATGAAATAAATGATGAAAATGGTTTAAGTGAATATTGTTAATTTATTGAACCCAATTTATCTTTTGTTCACTTAATTATTCTTTTTTTACATAAATACACAATTTTTTTAGACTTTATGTTTTCCAGACACCATTGGGGATATCCTACTGTGATGTACTCAAACCCTTCTCAGGCTTCCATTGGGTACCTGAGCAGATTTTAGGGTTACAGGTCTGGAAAAGGGAAAAGGCTTGGTGCTAGAGGGTTGATTTGGGAATGGGTTATGTAGGGATGAGGGATCCATACTTGAAGTTGGGACGCATTTTTGGGATTCTTTAGTTTTTATTTATTTTAGGATTTCCCTACACTTGACATTACATGGAATTTTTAATTTTGGTTGTGGGATTGTACCCTATTTTGGGAAATTTTGGTAATTCATGTTTATTATTTATTGGTGGATTCTTCCTTTATTTATTGTTTATATACTATGGATTACTCTAGAAAAGTAGTTATAGTCTTCCAATGTGATTTATTAGACCCTTTTTGTTAGTTATCATCCTCTAGAATAGAGGGAGGCGCGCCTGAGGTCTTGTGGAGACTCAACTTGGGGCATCAGTTTAGTATCCTATAGGATGGGAATGTTACAAAGTGGTATCTGAGGCAGGTTGTTTTCTATTGTATTACTTTTAGGGATGTTTTATATGATATTAGGGTGTTTCAGAGTCTTTTTAATGAGCTCATTCTTGGGATTATCTAACCCTTGTATGGGGAAAACCCAAGTTCCCAGTGAAGGGATTGTTGTTCATGATGGTAGTTGTTACAGTTGAATGATATTTCACCATTGGGTGGTTCACTCATTGTGTTATATGACTATGTTGTGATCTATTTCTCATGTATGGAAGGTTATGAGGTTTTGAATTCATGCATCATTTTAGTAACTTAAGTATATAGGTGATGTGCATCATGGTAGCCACACACGGGGAAGATGTGTGAGACACAAGGTATAAAATTCATTTCATTTTCTGGAAAATTTTGAAAGAAGAAGTGTTTAATACATATAATTGTAATTTATTAAATAGAAAGAATATAAAATAATGGTTAAATAATAATTTATTTTTAAAGTTTTAAATTTTTTGAAATTTGGTTGTGGTGACTTGTGAAGAGGGTAAGGTGCCTAAGTGAGAAAATTGTATGTTGTGATGGTAAAATGGTTCAAAATGGTGTCTCATAAAAGTAGTGTGATTGTGTTAGTTGGTTTACCCATGTTGACTATCACCCATGGTAGGGATGAATAAAGGTAGTTAAGTAGGAGGGATTATATCCTTTTAGAGAGTGTATGTGGAATGGGTTGTTTATGGATTTTGGAGAGCATTCTTTTGTGAAATTGTGGATTCTTTGTGTTATGTGTTTTGAGATGTGTGATTTACATTGTAGGAAGATGCCTCCATAACATCATTTGTTGTTTTTTAGATAAGATTATGTCACCAATAATTATTCTCCAAAAATAGAGAAACAAAACCCAATGAACTAGGGTAACAGGGGAGAGGATCAGTTCTATGAGAACTTTGATTGTTTTATGCAAATGATGGAATGGGACCCAGGGTAGGTTGTGCCAAGTATGTTTGATCTAAATAGGTAGTTTCAACTGAAAAACCCTATAACTTTTTTGGAGAGGGTGAACCTGATGTATTCGAGTTTGGATAGAGTATATTCATAAAATTCTTGTTCACTTAGAGACACCTCCTAAGAAGAGAGTCAAGTTGGCAGACTACATGCTATGAGGTTAGGCAAAGCGTTGATGGGATGTTCTGGTTCAGACCTATAAGGCTGATGGTATGATATAGAAATATTTCTAAGAAAATTTTATAGAACATTTCTATCTAGAAACCTTGAGGTAAGAGAATGTTGTAGAGTTTATGAGTTTGACCCAGGGGTCTATGTCAGTGATTGATTATGTTGTCTTGTTCAATAACTTGAAACTCTTCATTCCAACATTGGTTGGGGATGAGGAAGCTATGGTGAGATATTTATAATATGGACTTATACATGAAATTATGTCCAAGGTGAATATATTCCATTTGAATAGGGTTACTAAAGTTATAGATCAGGAGTTTATTTCCGAAGGGAATCTCAATGAGGCTTCTGGTGGTGGACAAGCAGTTCCAGTTGGGTGACCAGGTGGTGCAGATTCCAATAGTAGGAAGCACCGCTTTTAGAGTTTATACATGGGAGTTGGTGGATAGAGTAGTCAAAAAATGGAACCAGCCTCATAGGGTAGTGTTTGATTTTTCTATTATCAGTACAGCAGGCTAGAACATATGTGTGGGTAGTGTAACCAACCACAAGTTGAGTACTGAGGGTACGGAAGGTTCGGTTATGTGTATAGGTTATATTGAAGCCATTGAAATATGGTTATTGATGGATGTTTGAGGCCAATATAGAGTATAGATGGGGGTTAGTTACCACATACCAAGAAGGTAGTTGGATCTATATCAATCGTACCATTCAGGGTAATGGATGATAAACTCCTGGAAGAAAGCATCCATATCAGCATGGTAGTGAAATTCTAGGAACTCATACCAGAGCCTAGGGTAGAGTAATGGGCTAGATTCATGAAGTTAAGCCTACACCTGGAGGTGGTGAGGTTGATCCATCAATAGTTTGAGATATGATTCATATAGCTTTCATGTTTTCTAGTTCTTTATTTGATATAGTTTCTTTTCACTATTTTATCTATTCTTAGTTTTTGAGTCTTTTAGGGATAGTGGTGGAATGTATTTTTAGTTTTATGTCAATTGATACACCATTATGGGTGTGAGAAGAAAATATAGAGCAATTGAAGGGGAGTGGTGTTGAGGTTAGTGGGTACCAACTTTTATGGGAGTTTTTTTTTGGTTGAGATGCCTTGTTTTGATGTAATTCTTGGCATGGATTGGATGGTGTTGTACTAGGACCATATCAATTTCTAACGTCATAGGTTATCCTTCACATCTCCAGAAGGGGATACATATGTTCACCATAGAGAGTGAGAAATCTAAGCAGACCATACAGGGATAGTTGATTGGTAGTTGGGTGAACTCATAGACTAAGTGTCTTATCTTATGCTTGATTATGGGGAGGTAGAACAACTCATCTCCCCTCCTATGGTGATCAGTTTCAAGATGTTTTTTATTAGTACTTCCTGAGGCTATCATATGAGTGAGCTGTTTAGTTTACAATTGCACTGCTTTCGATAGATGAACCACTTTCTATTCTATCATATAGGATGGCACTAGAAAAACTTCATGAGATTCTAACTCAGTAGGAGGAACTAGAGAACAAGGAATTTTTTCATCTGAGTATGTCACCTTGGGGATCTTCAGTGTTATATTCCAAGAAGGTTGATAGATCCTTATTGCTATGTGTCAATTATAGGAAGATTAATTAGATGAAAGTTAATACTTTATACCCTCATCCTCAAGTCAATGATATTTTTGACTAGCTTAGAGGTCCTTGAATGTTCTCTAAAATTGATTTTAGATTGGGGTATCATCAGTTGAGGGTGTGACCTTATAAAATACAATGGACTAACTTCAATAGAACGTATGGGTTGTATGAGTTTGTTGTGATGACGTCTAGGTTGACTAATTTTTCAGCAGTATTTATGGCTCTACTGAAATGAATCTTTCACCTATACCTATACCATTTTTTAGTTGTCTTTGTGGATTACAAATTAGTGTACTTTAAAACTCATGATGATCATATAAAACATATTTACATCATATTAATTACACTGTGATAGAATAGGATATATGCCAATATATCCAAATGAAATTTATGGATTGAAATGGTTCACATTTTAGGTCACGACATCTCTGAATTAGGTGTATCAGTGGACCCAGTGAAAGTGAATACCATTATATCTTTGGAACATCCTAAGAATTTTTCGGATATCTAAATTTTTCTAGGTTTAGCGGGTTATTACCAAAGGTTCATCAATGATTTATCCCATTTGTAAGCACCAATTTATGGTTTAACCAAAAAGGGAATCTGGTGTGAGTGTTTTGTAGCATGTGAGAGTGCCTTCCAGAAGTTAAAGAAGAAGTTAAGTAATGCACTAATCATAATCTTACATGAGCTTGGTAAGGAGTACACCCTATTTTTTATTCATCTAGTGTTGGGATTAGGGTAGGGTTGATGAAGAATGTCTAGGTTGTGGAGTATGGGTCCCAATAGTTGAGTCATCATGAAAAACATTACCCTACACATGGTCTTGAATTGGCCGCAGTGGTTAATGACTTAAAGTGTTGGAAGCATTACTTATTGGGAGAGAGGTTTTTTTGTATCACGGCCATAAGATACATAAGTAAATTTTCTACCAATGTGATTTGAATATTCAGCAGTGGATATGGGTTAATAAATTCAATCCTTTTACTTTGAGCTATTTTACACATCGAGAAAGGGAAATAGTGTTTCATATGCCTTGAGTTATAAGACTCAAAATCAGGCTGTTCGTGAATCCAGTTTCGAGTGGATAATGATGGAGTTGTTTACTGAGATGCATCCATAGGTACAAGATGGGCATGGTTAGACAAACTTTTAATCCTTGGAATTTGGGTCTATACTTATAAGTTAGATTAAGGAGAGGTGTATGAGGATCCTGAGTGTTTGAATTTGAGGGAAAGTCTTGAAGGTGGGGAGTCACCTTTTGGTTGGACTGTTAATGATGATGAGGTCATTTATGTTCATGGTCGTGTTGTCATGCCTATATGTATGTGGGAAGAGATTATGTGTGAGTTACACACCTTGAAATGGTTGGTGCATCCTGGATTGACCAAAATGTTTCGTTATTTTCATAGATAGTATTGGTGTCCAAGGATGAAGAAGGAAGTTTTAGGTTTCATGGCATGATGCTAAACATTTCAGTAGGTAAAAGTACAGAATCAGTTACTGTGTGATTTTTTACAATCATTTACTATTCCATAATGGAAATGGGATGATGTGATAATGGATTTGGTGTTGGGTCTCCCAAGGATTCCTTGAAAAATGATGCAATATGGGTAGTTTTAGATCATTTGACCAAATTGAAACATTTATTATTGATTCAAGAGACCTTTAGTGTTTACTAGTTGGGTAAGTTGTATGTTCAGTAGATAGTGTGGTTTCATGGGGTTCCGTATACTATATTTTTTATCATGATCTGCATTTTACTTCATGATTTTGGTGGATGTTATAAAAGGAACTTAGTACCCAAATTTGTTTGAGTATGGACTTACACCTAGATACAGAAAGGAAATCTGAGCGTACTATTCAAGTGAAAGAGGGCATGTTGAGGGATTGTTTCCTAGTTTTTTGTGGATCTTGGGAGAATAAATTGGTTCTCATTGAGTTTTCTTATAACAATAGTTACCATGAAACAAATCAGATGGCACCGTATGAGGTGCTCTATGGTTAGTCATGCAGATCACCATTGTGTTGGATAGAGACTTGAGAATAAGAGTTATTGGGACCAATTCTTGTATAGGAGACATCATAATAGGTTTAGTTTATTCAAAAATGGATGGTTATGTCTTAGAGTAGGTAGAAGTCGTATGTGGATTTTCATCATAGACCTCTTGCATTTATGGTGGGTGTTTCCAAGGTTAGGTCACCATCAGATTATAAAATAAGGTAATTTGGTACCTAGATATATGGGGTCATTTGATATTATGAATAAGATCAGACCGGTTGTGTACCAATTGGATATTCCAAAGTGGCATAGTGTTATGTATGATTATTTTCATATATCATAGCTTTAGCAGTATCACCTAGACCCATATCAAATGATTGATGTGGATGATGTTGAGCTTTAGGTGGATTCATCCTTTGAGGAGCACACTATTCGTATTGTGGATCAGAGTGGGAAAGTATTACAGGGAAAGACTATGCCATTGGTTCTAGTGTTATTGAACCATTGTAATTTTTATGAAGAACCTTGGGAGAGGGATATGGAGATAAAGACCCAGTGGCTCAACCTCTTTACTTTGGAAGCTCAGTGACACATGGGAGGAGCAGATTAAGGATGATATGTTATAAGAAGGGAAGTTATAAGATCCCAAGCTCATAATGAGGTAATTACTTATTTAAAATTCTGGTTTAAATATAGTATTTATGGTTAATAAAATTTTTATCAGGTGTGTGAGGAGGTTTGGGAGGTTCTTCTAGGGTTTGGAGTATGTAAGAAAATGAAATCTAGTCATCCAGTTCATGATGCATGGTTGGCGCATGGTTAAGTGTAACCATGTTCCCAAACCATGCTAGTCAATAAGAGGTGTTCACAGTTAAGTAAACTGTGCATTGGGGGAGGCCAAACCATGCGGTCTTAGATAGATCCATTCTACATGGTTAGTTTATAGTTTATTAAACCATGCGGGTTCCCTAGTTAACTATGCGACCTAGCCCCTCTTGGGTAGAGGATGGTGCACTGTTTGGAACATGGTTTGGAAAATCGTGTGGTCAAACCATGTACCTCATTAAAAGTGGTATTTCACCCTTTTCCCCCTTTGTGATTTATGTGTTCTACCTGATTTTTCTCCTCATTTATTCTCTATAAAACTTAGTGACAAACCAAATCACTCAAGGCTTCCCAAGGATCGATCTCCTTCATTTATAGATCATTTAGAGTGTCATTGGGTGTGGATCAATGCTTCGGGTGAGTCGAAAAATCCTCTTTCTTATCATTAAAAAATTAGGTTTTGTGCAGTTTTCCTTCTTCTTCTAAATCCCTAAAACCCTTTTTTTCCATTGTATCTTAGGTTGTGGCTTTAAAGGGTGTTTGGATCCAACTTAAAAGATAAGGTTAAGAGAGAGTTCATATTCAAAATCAAGGTTGGTGGTATAAAATTTATATCATGTAGTCTTTATGTTTGGTTTATGTATATGTGGTTATGCATGGGTATTTTCTTATTATTCATTTGATGTTTTAGTAATATTTGGTAAATTAGTTGTCTAAGGGGTGGATTGAAACCTGCATAGTCCCTGTGGAATGTGTGGAGATTTATTAGACCCATTATAGTTCCACACATGGGGTGTTCCATTACCTGAACATGGAAAATGGTAATGTTAAGCATAAAATTTATTTGTAATTAATTTGAGCCCTTGATAAATGTGTTGACATGTTGGTTGGGGTTATGAGATGGAAAAAAAATGTGTCTAGTAGTTAACATATCATAATGGTTTTCTGGAATCTTGTGAATGGGTTAAATGAATTGAATTGAATATGTTAAATGACTTATGGGTTGTAATGAAAACTTGTAAGTGAGTTAAGGAATACAAACAAAAATGTTCAAATGGGATCAGGTGTAGTGGTGGTTATGTATTGAATAAACTATGAAATGTAAATTATATGTTTATTTTCCTGATTATGGTTTTTTGTAATGGTTTATGTAATGAATGGTTATTAAAACAAGTTCACGTGGCTTGGTGGTATATGGGGTATTGGACTAAGGCTCCTCGGACGGGTCAGGTTGGCATGAGTCTCTAAACCCCACCCCAAGAATACATGGGTTAGAGATTCAGATTCAAGCTTTAGGCCCCTGACAATTGCATTGGGTGAGACAACCTGGACCGACGCTCTATGGTAAGTTTGATTTGAATGATTGTGAAATGGTTTCCTTAGTGAGATAGGGAACTTATATTATCCCATTATGCATAGTAGTTGACTGGCATAAGACTTTATATTATAAATGAGTTTCCTAACCCATGGAACAAATGGTGAAAATGGTGTAAGTGAATATTATTAATTTATGAAACCTGGTTTATCTTTTTTCACCTTGTTATTCTTTTAGTACATTCATACACTATTTGTTTAGGTTGTATGTTTTGTAGACATTGTTGGTGGTGGCCTACTAAGTTTTACTCACACCATTCTCAGCCTTCCATTGGGTACTCAAGAAAATTTAAAGGTTACAGGTCAAGACAATGGAAAAGGCCTAGTGTTAGAGGGTTCGTTTGGGAATGTGATGTGCATGGATGAGGGATCTGAACTTGGATTCAGAACCCATTTGGGGGATTCCTCAATTTGTCTTTATTTTGGTCTCTCCTTACACTTGCATGGCTTGTTTACTTTTGGTTGTGGACTTGTACCTAGTTTTTGGAAATGCTGGTAATGAACTTTCATTTTTTATTAGTGGTTTCTTCCTTTATTAAGTGTTTATCTAATGTGGATTACACTGACAAAGTGGGTATAGTCTCACCACATGATCTATTAGACCTTCACTGATATTCAACAACCTCTAGCATACGGGTATGTGAACCTGAGGTCATGTGGTGACTCGAATCAGGGCACCATTTTAGTGGCCTATGGGTTGAGTATGTTACACAATTGGTAGGTTTCATCATGGTTGAATCTCTCTACCATTCCAAACACACATCTCAAAACACATAAGAGGAAGTTTCCACAATTTAAAGAAATCAAATACCACTACCATATATAAAAACCCACTCTATATACACTATCCAAATGGACATGATCACATATCTATCACTACTCTCAACAATCCCTATAACGGGTTGTGGCTAACATAAGGAAACCAAATTTCAAATTCAATTCACATTAAACACAATTCAAATCTCTTTTAATTAACATCCTTCAATTCTTTAAATAGTTACAACTTTCTTGTTAATCACTATTTTAACCATTTAAAAATGTCTTTCAATTCTTTATACAGTTATAAAATCTTTATTAAGAACTTTTAATTAGAATCACAAAAGAATCAAAATGCAGTTCTAAATCCCATAAGTGACCATAACATGTTTTACCATGTGTTCCTAACATGATGTATGTCACATATATCCCTAAGTTCCTAAAATGATTAATGCATGCACAACCATATTTTATTTATGCCCAAGATAAAAATCCCATGAAACAATATCATCACACATCAATTGCATCACCTAATTGTGAAATAACAGCCAGTTATAATAAGAAACATCAAGAACAATAATCCCACTCTAGGTACTTAGTTTTTCCACTGTACATGGGTTAGATACTCCCATTCATGAGATTATTTCCAATTCCTGACACTTCAAAATATCATGTCTTCATTAGAAAAATAAAATAAATAAATGAAAAGAACCACCCTGATACCACTTTTTCACAACCTAACTCTGGATCCACTAAATTGGTGCCTCGAGATAGAGTAAGACATGACCTCATGTGTTCCTCCTTGTACACTAGAGGTTATCGACTAGCAATGAGGGTCTAAAGTGACATGTGGGGAGACTATACCCTCTTTATCAGAGTTAGAAACAATAGATAGGATAAAAAATAAATGAAACATTATAAAAAATAAACCCTCATTACAAATCACTTTCCAAAAACTAGGTACATACCCATAACCAAATAGTAAATATGACATGTCATGTCTTATAGTTCCACATGTAATGTAAAAACCCAAAATGAAGACAATATGAAAAGTCCCCAAAATGAGTCCCAACACCAAGTCTAGTTCTCTCATCCATCAACATCCCTAAGCCCCAATCAACTCTCTACCATTAATCCATTTCCCTTATCATGTCCTGCAATTATGAAATCTGCTCAGGTACCCAATGGAGGTCCGAGAAGGGTGTGATTATAACTCAGTAGTCCACCACTAATTGTGTCTATGAAATATACAGTCTATGAATCATTTTTATAAGTATGGTAAAAAATGTGATAAAAAAATAATTCAAGTTCTATGATTTAACAATTTTTACATTTTCCAGTTTCATCATTATTTCAATATGTTACCCATAGTCATAAAACAAGATTTTTCCTATGTCTTTCAATAAGAAAAATGAAATGGATTCAAGTTCCTTACATCAAAAGCTCATTTATTTCACAAAAAAATACATAAATCAACTTTCCCTAGACCCTTATTCCATGCATTCACATCTTGTGCATTCGGTAGGTTCATATAACCACATTCCGACCATCTAACCCATGAAATACCTAAGTTGGGGCTAGTGAATCGGTCTATCCAAACCAATGGGAGTAGAGACTTAGTCTAACACCCCACTCAATACCTCATAGGGGCCTAGAGAATTGTTCTATCCTAACCCATGGGAGTAGAGCCTCGGTCTAACACCTCACTCATACCAATTATTCACATGAGAATGTGTCTATAACAATTTAACCCATTTACCATTTTCTACTATTATTTTAAATCTCATTAACCATTTTCTACAATCACGTCATAACCAATTTAACACATTCAAGTTAGGATAGACACCCCCTTATACCATTCCACAAGATATCTCAATTATCATTAGTTACATCCCATAAACCCATGTGAAATGATAATAGAGTTATCTAGGGTTTTATATCTTAAAAACATCAATTTAACACTTAGAAGCACAATTCCATGTTCAAGGAAAAGTCACACCCTATGGGTGTCCTTAGAAATAGTATACTCATCCCCAACAGATCCCACAGAGATCATGAGAGGTAAATTCATCATTAAATTAACCCAATAATTATTTCATACCAAGGAAACCAAATGGACAGCAAGTATCTACCATAACATAACCACATACACATAAATTTGGGCATCAAGACTATGGTACATAACTTTTATACCACCTACCTCTAGTTTGTAGATGAACACTCACTTAACAATATCTTTTATTAGAACACATAAAACCTTAAAATTACCAACATATAATCTTATAAAAAAGATGATTTTAGGGATTTAGAATGATTGGATCAATTACATAAGGCCATTTCTAAAAAAACTAAGGAAATAGGAGTTTTATACTCACTTGGATCATTGATTTGCACCCAATCAGACTCTTAATGGTCAAGAATCAAAGAAGAAATCTCCCTTGGAAGATTGGTAGTGAATTTTCAATGACCTAGGATTGGAATAATAATGTGGAAGAAATTCATGTTATAACCCTTAAATACCAAAGGGGAAAAATGGGAAATTACCCCTATTTAATGAGGTGTATGGTTTGGCTTCACAATTGGCCAAACCATGTGCCAACCATGTTCCACCCTCTATCCAAGTGGAGTATAGGTCATTTTGTATCATATAAATCTTAAATAGTTTGAAAAAATATATGGTTTCTATTCATAATGGATTTATCCAAGCCCACTTACTTTTAGTCCTCCCCCTTGCATAGTTTCTTAACCGTGCACCTGACTCCTTGGCCCATATGGTGACAGTGCACAGTTGCTAATAATTGTTCTATAACTATGAAACATGAACTGGATGGACCTTAATTCTCCATTTTCATGCCCCAAACCCCTAATACACCCCTAACACTCTCCATGCCCCCAAGAACCATTTCATTAAATAAAACAAAGGTATTTTACCAAAAAATTAAACAAGAACATACGTTAGAGGAAGTTTGGGATATTACACTCTGCCTAAATAAGTATGTAGTGATATGAATTCTAAAGAATACAAATTTCTTAGTGAAATGTGGATCTTTTCATACTAATATATATGATGAAAAAAGGGGGTCATCTTTTTAGTGTGATCTCATTTAATAAAAGTACTTATTAATTGGTTAATAATACATCATACTCATCTAATAAAATATTTTTTGTAGATAAAGGTCATCATTATCAATCTTAACCTTAATATTAGTCCTTAAAAAGGAAAAAATTAATGTAAGTTACTCCTAAGATTGGTAACTTAAGAAAAGTTCTTACGAAAGGTTGGTAATTTAAAAAAAAAGTTATTAAGTAAAATTAGATGTATCAGAACAATTAGTTCCTCAATAACCAAGTGTCGAAATTGTTTGACAAGTAAATCAAGATGAGTATGAAAGAATAGAGTTATTAATTTCATGTTTTAAAGGAATTGGATATAAAATTATAAAAGGAATATTAGTCTGAACTCATGTACTCAATATTATTGGATATGTCATTAATTTATAGAATTTTAATCTCATATACTCAATATGATTGGGTATGTCAAAATATATTCAATATAATTGAATATGTTGATGGATTAATGATATTAAAGGTTTCATTAAAACCTTATTTATTATTGAAATAAATTCTATTGTTTTTTATAGATATATGGTATCAACTGCATGTTTTACAAAGTGTTGTAGACATAAAGAAGCTCAGAAGATGAAAATAATTCAATATTGAATTTTTCTTTCAAGTAATGGGGAAAATGTATTTCTACATTGATAAATTGGATACTTCAATATTAAATAAACTAACCAAAATATGTGTATTTTATATCATTTTTCCATTTTTAAGTACATGAAAATAGTTATTGTTTAATAAAATGAGATGAGGTGTTTTTGATACACATATCTATGATTTTTTTAGATAAATTACATTCTTTAATGGAAAATAAAAATGGATTGTTTTGGTTAGGGAATTTATCCTATTATCATCTATGGAATTTTTCTGAAAATATGATATAATCCAAAAAAACTACATGATATTTTCAAAGTGTCACTTCAAAAAAAATATTCTCATAGCAGCGGTTTAAATTGTCTCTATATGATTCTATGATGGTTTCATAAAACCTCCACTAAACTGGTTGTCAGCATCCAACATGTGGAAGTTTCTTTAATTTAGCAGTATTTTTTGGAAAGTTTCGTAGTAAGAATATTTAGTGGCGGTTTTGGTGGTTTTAGCTGCAGTTTCATGTGAAAACAATTGTGGCGTATTTAGCGACGGTTTAAACCGTCGTTTATTTTTTCCATTTTTTACATTTAAACTAATACTAAACCACCATAACCACTACCAAATAATAATGTGCATTATTTTAGCGGTGTTTTTATCTGCCACCGATAAAATAATATCAAACTATATCAGCAATTTAAACCACCGTGAAATATGGTCCATTTTGTCAGTGGTTGTTTAAACTGCCGAAAAATGTAGATTTACATATATAAAAATGAAATAGATTCTATAGCCCCAGTACTAGTACGCTGAAAAAAACCATGTGCAAAGAACATATAATAGAATAATCCAAACCATATAAAATTGTTTAGTATTCAAAAATCTAATAATTTTTTATAAAAAAACTATATGCAGATAACATATAACATAATAATCTAAACCATATCATCCCAACCATCTAACAACATTTCATAGATCTAAGTATAAGACATTAAATTGTATATAACTAATGTTTGAGCTATAAGCCTTCAAACTACATATCACGGACTTATAAGATGTATCCCTGAGCCATCCTAATAAGGATGATTTATCCCAGTGCTCAGGATAACATTGTAAAAATAATTAGGTCTGATAACGCTACTGATTAGTTTTAGTTTGTATTTTATGTTTGATATAGATGAAGTGATTAAACATGACTCAGTAAGATCATCACACATGCATCTACAAGAAAACCAATATTATAACACTTGTAAGAGGATGGTGTTTTTTCAATTATGGATGATGATTAATATATGTGTGTTATCCTATTTTGGGAACCACATTTAGTAGTGGGTGAATCATGTTCCATTGAAAGTTTTTTATTTCAATAAAATGTTGCCCAGGAAATTCCTAAGGCGGGGAGAATGATGAGTATTATGGAAACGGTTTCCTTTCATGTAGAGGGAAACAACTATAATGGACTAATTGGAAATTATCATAATGACTTCTTGAATTCAATGGGTTGGTATATTCAATATTCCATATCTGGAACATGACGATGACTTTTAAAACATAGTTTTGAGTTTAAACTAATTCTGAATTATAAATTCATTCTCGATATAAATAAGTGATCCATGAGTTTTATTGGTCAGTATTATGTCTATGAATTCCTGCAAACACGATGGAAAGGTGGCTGGTCGATTACCAAACCATTGATGAATAATTAGATTCATTGTTGGAAGTTTTTGGTTATGCATGAAATAACATTGTATCATTGGGGTCTAAGGTTTTGTGACCAATACCTTAATTAAAACACCAGCTATTAAGATGGGAATCTCTTAAACAAGTATGTATAGAGTATATTTATTGATGATTTGGTGATCAATTTTTCAAGGGGATTTGAGCCTTCCATCTATAAATCATGTTAAATATGATGTAAAAATTTTGGGGTGTATCCCTTTAAAGATATACCATATAAGTACAATGAGGGTTTTAGGGTGTTCTGGGGTGGTTGACCCATTATTGGACCAAGTCGCCTGTCATTGAGAGACATGGAATCAAGGGTTTGTTCAAGGAAAGTATAAAATGTTTTGATGAAGCATGTATCAGAAGATCTAAACAGGCCCATCAATATAATTTTTCAAAATGTTAGTATATTTTTATTTTTGGACCAGGACTGGGTAATGTTTAGTAACTTGGTGTACTCCTATTCTAGATTCAGTCATTCCCAATATATTTATAGCATCCTAAGTATGTTTGGAGAGTGTTTATATACCAAGACAAATAATTAAAACCAATTTCTTTTTGTTTGGATGGATGGAATCCATGGGAGTTTTACATAAGGATTGATTTATAGAAGGACTTAAAATATGGATTATAAATGTCAAAAATTGGAGGGTAACACTCATGTGAGTGTTGGACTGGTCGTTGGATGGTTGTTTTAGTTTTTCAGTTTCTTGATAACTGTAACTAGGTACTACTGTATTCCATAGTGAATACCAGGTAATGGTTCAAATACATACTTGGTAGAAGCTCGATTCTAGGTATTAGTATTGGGATACCTTTTGATTATCGAGGTGTGTTGGGTTAGAAATGAACTAGAATGTTTTTTTAATGGTGACATAAATGAGTATGATTTGGTAAGATCAAAAGACATCACTGGAAGTTGGTTACAAGTAGTGGTGAGCATGATCAAAGTAATATTGGGGTACCTTGGATAAAAGGTGTCAAAATATGGCTTTAGAGATGTCCACTATTAAAGTTGAGTGTTATAAAAAAATACCCAACCAAAATCAGTTCCATATGAGTAATTTCTAGAAGAAGTTTGTGGTCAGTGAGGAACCACTTAAGGCACATGGTGGGTTGAGAAAGGTGCATTTTAATGGTTTTTGATAGCTTCTAATGGAAAATATAGTGTGGATGGTATGATCTTGGTTAATTAGATTTCAACTATTTCAAACAAATTGAGGACCTAGGGTAATATCCTCCTAAGTAACATATTAAATGTGTTGGGAGTGCTGTTAAGACATTGACATCTTGCATAAATAGGAAATTGTTATAGTGGGAGTACCACAACTCAGAATTGACCATTAAAATTAAAATTTATTGTGTATATATCTATATTCAAGTTGATAATAGGATTATTACATGATCATCTCTCTTATATATAGGCTCACTCAATGTGCTCAAGCACATAGTGGTGTAGCTCCCAATTAAATCGTCATCATCCTCCAAAGTATTATTCTCCCCTATACTGATGGCACATGACCAAAATAGGCTTGCCTACAACATAGATTACATCATACTCCACCAAATTAATTATTCAAAAATTCTAGACTCACAACCTCACTAAATCATCAAGCCATATCAAATTTCAATGCCTTTATCAAACATGGGGAATCATGAAAATGTTAGGCCATGAAAATATTAGGTAACTTCTCTATGCCCCACATGATACATGATACATGATACATGAATAAACCCTTTGTTTCTATATCTGTCCAACATATCAACAAGACCAATAATCACTGTCTAATGATGAACACTACTTGTCACCCTCTCCACATCCATCTCTACTTCTTGTTACCGGCACCTGTAAGACAATTATATTGAAAATTAAATAATTTTTTATATTTATATTTAAACTAAAAACCAATAAATGTTTTCAAACTAAATTATTTTGAAGTTTTTTGATTGACCTGCTCACCATCCATCATCGATGCAATATCACCCGGGACAGATCTGGTCGTCTTCTGATATAAATTGACCAACACTTTCTACAAAGTGGATATTTGATCCCTCTGTTCCTGAATTATGTTTTTCATAGAAACATAATCTCTCTGAGCATATCAAATAAAACCATGAGAAGATGTATCTCCAATACCCAATGTCCTACTAAATACCTCAGATGGTAAGGTTCCCAAACCCATCATGTGCACTCGACCAGGATGTTCCTTCCCAAGCACTTTACCAACTAGGTCATCCTAGGAGACTATGTAGGACTACATGGGATTGGCATCCCATAGTTCTTTAATTTTTACCTATAAATAAAATATCAGTCATATTAGAAGAAATATATATTAATGTAGTGAAAAATAATAATAAGTTATTATAATGAAAAATGAATTCCCAAATTCTTTGTCAGGCTTATTAAAAAAACTCCCATCAGATTTTTTATGAACATCAAACCACACTTCTGTTCGAGATATTTGGTTCCCTAAACTTTGTGACTTCATTAAACAAATACAAATAAATAATTTAATATATTAAATAGATAATATTATCTTATAAATATTTAAACTAATGAAAATATTACCAGAGTCGATCAGCTTCTAGAAAAACTCTTTGACCTCACAGTGTGATGGATGATTTTCTTAGCCCGGATCAATGCATTCTACCTTCAAAGATCCTGAAATGAATAAAATGTAATTTAATAGTAATGTATGAAATGTCAAATCTTTTTCATATACATGTATAAATGTAAAATTATAATAATATAATAATATATATTTAAATACCATGTGTATCTCATCATGATGTATGTCAATAAAAAATTTCCATTGCTCTCTAGGCACCCCGTTAGGTACCTTTTCATGCATTTTTTTGGGTGATAAATGAAGTATCATTGACATATCCTCATAATATCCATTTAAATTCTATCAATTTATTGCCCAAATTTTTCAATATCCACTTTCGTTCTAGCACATCAGCAACCGTAAAGTGGAAAAATATCTGTACACAAAAATTCATTTGAAAAATATTAGAATTTAATAACAAAATGAAATTTAGTTACACCATAACGTATTAAAATTAACTTCATTTTTGAATCAAAAACTTCGCCCTTCCAGGATAAAGGCATATGCCTATAATCATCATATGTAATCAGAAGGGAAATCAGATCTACGACCATCGGACCTAGAATCTGGCCAATTAATCATGTGGAATCATCTATAGGGAACCCATAGGAATCAAATGGGACAATTATCTTTTGTCCAGTCAGATTCCATAAATCTAAACTTTTCATATTTTTCTCCATAGTTGCATTTTTTCCATATTTTATGAAAAACAGTTAGCATAAAAATGTACAATAAATTTATTCATATTAAAATTTGTACCTATAATAGTAACTCTCCAGTATCCACATGAAGAACTAGGAGTGTCACCCTATTACCACACTACTGAGGTTGTTCAATGGGAAGGCATCAACTAAGCTACTGATGGGACACTCACGGAGGGTATGAGAGATGGTACAAGGGGAAAACATATGGTGTCTGAGATGCTGTAGGGAGGGAGACAGATAGATCATCATATATTGGTGTGGTCGATGGAATAATATAGCACTTCCTCCTTAGCATTCCTAACATTTAATCAAATAAAATTAAATTCAGAAAATATAATTTAAAAAATTCAACTTGTGAGATATTTTTGATATTGAGATTTGGTCTTTAAATATCATGTTATATCTGATGGATTTTCTATATGATTAGCACTAGATATTGTAATGACCTTCCCTTATGATTTTCATATGGTTAGTATTGGATATTGAAATTTCTATTCTCAGATGGAACTCTAATTACCTGTGGCTACAATAGTTGTATCACTAGAATTGATCAAAATAGGTGAGGTTAAGTGTTGGGGTAACCTATTTAGTACCTGATGACCCATATGGATTCTAGTAGAAAAGTTTCAAGATGAAACATATAAGATAATTCCCAAATGTTTCATATGATATTCATAACAAAATAAAGGTTATACATGTGAAATTTAAAAAAATGAAACCTAAGGTAATCACAATGAAATCAATTAATGATATAGAAACATAAATTTTTTCGTATTTAAACACTAAACATTCTCTACATCATAACCATATACATGCTTCATATCAAAATAATAAACATGCCCTGTATTAAATGATTTTACTTATTTAATATCAAAAAAAATATTATTATAATTTATTCATATAAAAAAATCTCCAGAGGAAAACATAATGCACCTTCATCAAGTGAAATATAATTTATTCTATCATCCATTTATTTCCATACCCAATAAACTTAATACATGTGAAGTTAATTTAATTTGAGAATGAGACTTTTCAATCAATATATAACTACTAGGAAACAACCAATCCAATACAAAATCCCATAAATAATTAACATACCAACTTCATGAACCTACATCACAGATCATCACCAGAACCATAATCATCACACAACTATATCACACATCATGCAACGTCACATCTCATTCCAACCAACCATTTTTTTCATTGAACAACATGCTCTAACTCAAACCTAATTACCATAACTAATGGTAAAATCCCAACAGGTACCACATCTAGAACCAAAAATGAATCAATCACATAATCATATAAATGATATTTCATTATGCACAATATCAAATTTCAAAGGGGCCTACTATGTGGGTAGATAAGAGTGGGATTAAGGGAGAAAGGGGGGAAAGGATTAAGATGGGGTCCCCAATTTCACTCTTAGGATACCCAAGACTCTTACAAGTCCAACAATAACTATTTAACTCCCACCAGGTACCCGATGTCACCTGTAATAGTAAAATATATGTGGAAACTTGTTGTCTGTACCCTAAAAACCAATTCACACACCATACAACAAACCTCATTACAAAATAACTTATAATGTTAACTCAATAACCTAAATCAATTTTTAATTCATTATCAAAAAAATACCCCACAAATAGAATCAAAAATTAAAACTATCGAATGTTTTTTCAATTCAAATTTCCAACATAAGACCTTAATGACACCATAATCAAGGTAATAAGGTAAAAACATTGTATCCTCCAAAAAATATCACTTTTAAATATAGATAAGTTTCAATAAACATATATCTAAAGTCTCATTTCCTCTATATTGGAAAAAAATGAACTCTGGAATCTATTATATAAATAATAATAATATTTGAAACTCACCTCAAATCCAAAAAACTAACCATCTCCAGAACCCAAAAAACTAAAAACATATCTTATAACTTATACATAATTTTAAATACACCTATAACCATATACCAATACATCCATCCCATGTCTAAGTCATAGATCCAAAATCTAACCCAAATCATTAAAAACACCAACACTTCAACATCCAAAACTATCACACTAATAAATATCCCTAATTTTAAAATACACTTCTACTGAATGAATCCAAAATCCAAAAAATACCTAACCATAAAGAGACATCAATATTATACTGGCAATGAGGCTCGAGAACGGTGACAAGGCGTAGTGAGGCGCGGTGAGGGGCGACAACGCTTGGGACCACCGGTGAGGCATGACGAGGGTAGGGCTTCGGGGGTTCTAGGGGTTGGTGGGTCATGGAGGTTGGTGGAGTGGGTGGTTGAGGGAGAATTTTCTTACTTTTGAAAAAAAAAGTTTTAGTGGCGGTTTTTCATAAACTTCTACAAAACTACTTAAAAAAAATAGTGGCGGTTTACTAAACCACCGCTAAAAAACTACCGCTAAACATTGATTTTTGGTGTAGTGTATTGAGAAATCATGAATTGGGAATATGTGGGAATGTGTTCACATCACCTATCAATGATATATTTTAATAAAATAATATTTTCAAAAAGGATATGTTATAATCATATATAATACCATATATGATATGGGAAAAATAGTTTATTTGTTTAATATTCCTAATGAAAAGAAATAAATTTTATTTCCTAAAAAAAATTGTTTTGTATTTATTAAGAATATATTATTTAAATAATATATTTTCTAAGTGGATCATGGGACTTTGGAATTACAGAAGTTTAAAATTAACAAATAATGGATAACATCAATCTAAAGTTAAATTGTTTTCTACTTTATATTCTAAAATGTTTTGAATATGTGATGATAAATAAAAATGTAAGTTTTTATATTTAGTTACCATTTAAAAGTAGATATTACTATTTCTTGAAATATTATACAAGTTAAAAAAAATTGAATTACAATTTATATCAAAAAATATTTTAGGGTATGATGGTAAAGATAAATGTAAATAGTTACATAAGTTACCCTAACAAAGTAGTTTTCACTTTATCCTAAAATAGAATAGGAGGACCGATAAACAATAATATAAGTCATTACATTATTTCAAAGAAAATTTTTGATGGAATAAGGTTCCAAGGATGATTATGTTTAAAATAGATAGAGTTCTAAGTAAACAACAATAGTTAACATCATAAAATTTGATGTTGTGAAGATGAACAGTTTGAATATATTCAAGAAGCTAAATAGTTAGGATTCTGATTCAAAAGTCTCCACATTATTCAAAAAATATTACTTCATAGTTTTTATCACTAAAGAGTTTCATGGGATAGATTTATCAAATGGTAACATAGATAAGTGACATTGATTACATATTATGAAATGTGTTAGCAAAACCTCAAAAGTGTTGAAAACATAGGGCTGAACTGGCAGTTTAGCATATATGATATGATAAACCATTGATTATATTAGTTTTGATAAATATTATTAATGAGTTTAAGAATATAAAATGTATCATATTAAAAGGAATCATCCATTTTATCATTCTTTCACATTGGATACATAAATGTAAATATAGATATAAATTTCATGAAGTGTAATAATAATTGACCTCTCAAAGTATGACTTTGAGTTTATCTCTAACTAATGTTCATCATGGAGTGTTATAGGTTTTTGAGAAATGTTAAGGTTAACAAGAGTAGTATTATTATATAGAGATACAGAATATGCTCATGAGGCACAAAATAAAGAATAGGATGCTTTGTGTGTCCTAGATGACCAACAAAGTATACCACATGGAGTGTCATACTGATATTTAATTGGTATTATAGGGGTGTATGGATCAAATTTTAGTCCCCACTACCTGATGTTAGTGAGATACCTATCATGATAACATGCATATCTTGATACCTTACTTACATAAGTCTACATGTTGACTTAGATATTATGAGGGTGGTAGTGTATGTTGTTGATCATGTAATCAGTTTGAGCTTAACCAAGATGGGATTTTTCCTCTCATGTGATGTGTATGACATCAGGTCCTTCAATTTAGATATATTTTGGTAGTGTTTAGTCGCACCTAGATATTTTATATCTATTTGTTTAATGTACATGTGATTTGATTACTTGGAAAGATTAATGATATGATGTATTCCTCAATCAGTTTAGTCTACACTTTGAGAATCGATAATAGATGAGTTTACTATATGAGATTAACATGTTTTATGTCCCATGGTCACTCTATGTCTTATAAAAAGGTAAATACGAGAATTCACATTTTAATATGATGGAGATAGGTGGACACGGGTATAGAAATACATGTGTTTGATGGAGATCATACCAGATCCATTTATATATACCTTGAGTAGAATTGATTCTTTTATAGATACCTCTCTTTAATTACATATATAAATATAGTGATTCATATTTGTTCTCAATGTTGTAAAATACCATGAGGTCATACTTTATAGTTTAATTAATGGGGATTGAGTTTTTAATTAGAGAGAAACTCTAAAATTATTTATAGTTAGTCCCGAAGTGTTTTGGATGGGTATTACCAAGGTATTTCATATGATATGATACAAGGAAAAGTTAATGATAACTTTCCAAAAGTGTTTTTGAAGATATAAAAAAGGAGTTTTATATATGATTTCAAAAAATTTTGTATATGATACAATGTAAGATAAAATGTCACAAAGCCTATTAGAATTTAGTTAAATTAGAATATTTAAGGAGGTATTCCCTAAATACATATTTATATATGATATTTTTATGGGTTGTATATTATCATCCATGATAATTTGGATTTTCATGCATTATGTATATTTTTTTTACAAGAAACCTAAATTATTCAACCATATGATCTATCATTAAATAAAATTGTTTCATATTTAGATAAACTTTTTTGGAATTAAATGAATACAATGCATTCATTTTGGCAATGGTATTTATTCATGAATTTTAATGCATGAATAAATGAGACAATCCAATGAGCATCCTTCAAGATTATAAATTATATTAGCTATATGATGGATGAAGTGTGTATTATTTCCTCATGCTTAGTTAAAACTCCCTGATACCCATAGCACTTTTCATCTTCTATATTTTCATATTAAGTTACTTGAATACCCTGGAGAGAATATGGATCCCATCTAAATTTATGGTGATTATGTTCAACCTATAGATACCTACAGTGGTGGGATGACTTATTTCCACTTTTCAATCTCTCTAAAAATCATCCAAATGTGATCAAGATTGATGTAGTGGCTATTTAGTGTAATATACGCCATTTTTACAGTATTCTTCATTTATGTTTATATGTAGTTGCATATTATCTTACATGTATATCCTTGGAAACGGGGTTTTTTATTGCTTCCACTGCTTCTTATATTTTTTATTAGACTCCAAAAACCCCTTCCTTGTTATCACTCTATTTTAAAAGAATAAATTAAGAATAGGTGATGTTTTCCAAGGAATATTTCACTTTGATGACTATCGCTCTAAGAATGAATCCTTTTTATAGGATTCATGCATCAAATATAGAATTCTCTAGGAATTATCATGGTTAGAAAATTTCATAAAATATTCCCAATAAATCATGGTTGGTTAAAACTTCTTTGAAATATATTATAATTTGATTCATTCTCCTAAATTATTTTTTAATATTAAAAAATCAATGTAATAAGTTATTACTCCACATATACATCATCACATATTGAGTTAACTAAATTTCTATAATACTTTACATGGATATATGAGATGGAAGTGGTATGAGATATCAAATATCACATGATACAATATATTATACCACATTACCCAATAATTATATCACTCCAAGATATATAGCCAATTCACATAATACTTTTATGTTACATAAATAAATAATCCCTTTATCAAAAAATGTGATATAGGCTTTAGAGAGTATTTCCTATAAATATACCAATTGCACTAAAGACTCTAAAAAAATAAAAAAAAAATCACAATATGTTATATCATATGTAACTACTAACGAAACCATACTCAAAACACCTTTGGATATCTTTAAAACTATTTTGAATAACCTATCATATAAACTCACCTATTTTAGGAAAAATTATTTTTCTACCAAAATTAAATCCTTACTCAAAAAAACCTTTATACATGACCATATGGGTATTTTAAGTATTAAAAATGATTATTAATTCCTAATTTAAAACCAAAATTAATGTTTGACCACCAAAAAATCATTTATATATAATCTATAAAAGGGATACGACATGATCGAAATTGAACACACACATATCTATAAAATTTTTCATCATATGTATACATAATTTATAATCATAAAATGTCTTTATATAAGATATTGAGTATTGCAATAAGGTATGGAACATGTCAATCTCATACAGGTCAAATAATACATTCTCAATTCTCTAAGTAAATAGTGTTTAAGATGAGTGAATGCATCACATGTCATTAATTTAATAGATAATCACATAACCTATAACTCATCTTAGTATAAATATGCACTTTCTTATTCTTACTCTATCAAAGGATTATATTACTTACCCATCGTATCATATGAAAAGTTTCTTCTTGGTTAAGAAAACCCCATTGAATTTTCAATAACATACCCATCCTCCCCTTAGTTGAGTCCATGGATGATGTATGATATGCATAAAATTATAATGGTTTCCATATATAGTACCTTGTTAAGCACGTTTAATGGGAATTACTATAAAACATGAACCAAAAGTATAAAAATGAAATTATATCGGTATTCCCTATGGTATACTCAAGTGAGTCAATCTAAGTAATAAGTTACACTTATGCTACAACAGTAAACTTTATATCTCAAAATGATCCCTTAATCAAATTAATCCTAACATATCTCAATAAACCATGTCTTTACATGAAAAAACTT
This sequence comes from Viscum album, assembly GCA_963277665.1. Taxonomy (NCBI): domain Eukaryota; kingdom Viridiplantae; phylum Streptophyta; class Magnoliopsida; order Santalales; family Viscaceae; genus Viscum; species Viscum album. Next base: position 386,949,645 of record OY728141.1, on the reverse strand, counting down.
GATCCAGGATAACTTAAATATTTACCTCTTGGGGTTTAATTATTATTCAACTCTCATAATATAAATGCAGCAAACATGAATTAAAGATAAAATTTTAATTTCCTTAAATGTACTTAAATGATGCATTTTTATATTACAATGCTTCGTTCATATGAATAAATTTAGAATATAAATAGAAAAACATAAAAATAAGGTTTAATATGACCATATTCTTATACATAAGGACCTTAAATGATCCCATTTTTTACTTCTTTTGGAATTCTTATCAAAAATATGTTTTATCAACATGTAATACTTACATCGACGTGAAAATTATACTATATCATCATTCATCAAACTGTAAAATCAATACATGAACTCTTCAACTAATCTATTTATTTAGTAAATGTCCCTACAAAAAAATTATATAATATTGACATCAGGATTCTTAATAGTTATATTTGAAATTTTTACTCAAACCATTTTCCTAATAACATATAATGTTTTGATGTATTGTGCATCTATTGTCTTAAACAATACTTACATAAATATTTCCTACACTCCAAAATTAACTTTTTACATTTGGAACATTCCAATTCAATAATATTATGAAAAATAAAAACATTAATGAGATTGAATAATTTTAATAACTAACATTAATGTAACTTTTATAATGAGATTTTATTTTCCAAAAAACTCAAGTATATATCCTAATTTATTATTAAGTATTTAAGGATACACTTGTTAATAATCTAGTGAATTTAAATATAATATTATTATTATTTTAATCAATGCATAAAGGGATTTAAATTAAGTATAACATGGAATACATGAAACATTATAATACCCATACCACACAACCCTTTCCTAGATATATTTTCATAGATCTTCTTTACTTTTTTCAAGAATCAATCACCTTAACTTATGTTATATGAGAAGTATGAAATGAATTACTAGAAAAAAAATTATTATATCCACATTAACTTGGTTATTTATAAAATATTTTTTGTAACATGAACCAATTTTATATTCAAAAAACTTTATGAAACTTATTAATCCTCTATCTTAAAAACATTTTATATTAATTGGTTATGGAATTAACCATGTTTAAATTTTACTAACTCCATATTCTCCAAAAATAAATTACTTAAAAAAATATAATATGATGAATCACAAATATTTTTTGTATTGATATATTATTAAAATAATCTATCAATTCTTTAGGATAATTAAAAAATAAATTATTTTCAGATTTATGTTGTACATTTATTGTTATATGATTACTTCATAAACCTAAATATTTATAAATACAAAAAAAGATACAAAACCATTACCTTATATGGAATATTTTACATTTACTTATATGGAATGTGTTTTAGTGTAAAATAATCCAAAAATAATAGGATCTAAATATATAATATATGAAAAAATATATATAATTTATTTATGATCAATTTACTCTAGGCTTAATTATTCCTCACCTGAATCTTATCAAAGTATCTCAATTATCTAACCAAGTTTGATTCTATAAATTGTTTTGAAAATAAAAATTTAAAATTTTCAAAAGTTTCAACAACTAATTTCATGTGTTCTAATATATACATCAAATATAATGGGATTAATAACATATAATACATTCTTCATTTTCACTAAAAATAATTTTTTTATAAACAATAATTGAAAATATAAAATGATTCTGATTGAATAATCCCTATAATCAATCTTCTTGAATTTTACTAATTTATGGAAAATATGACTTCATCTATAAGTAAATCATTTGAGAATCAATAAACTTGATCTTTTAATTTTTTATGTCACATATAAAACTATCTAGATCAATAGTATAAATTGTAAACTGTATTTGGTAACCTTTATTCATGAATATAGAACAATTTTATTATTAATCATGATGAAAAACCCTTCATGTACTACAATAAAAAATAAAATTTCTATTCATAGAACAATAAAAAATCTAAAATTGTAAAATAAATTCATTAGAAAAATGTAAATTGTATTTTCCCACTGTGATTTAGCAACACTTTATTTCATTACACAATATAAATATAAATTTCATTAAGTATTTTTTATATAAGTCTATATACACCCAAATTTAAATATAATTTAAAATAAATATCCCATAACATTAAGTAAAATAAGAAATATTGAATTATATAAAATTTATTTATTTTATGTGCCTATTTATATAATTAATAATACTTAAAATTTTAAAATTCCAATCTTGTAAACTATTTACATTAGCTTATCCATATTAAGGATTAATATTATAGTCAAATTAATTATGAGTTTAAATAATTATATACCATTAATAAATTTTTCAAGTTAGTATAATGTTTTATAGGTATTTAATAAGGTATATTATTCAACATGATCCCACTAAAATAATTATCTCATTTTATATAAATCTCTTAGTGAGACAAGATCCAAATTTCATTATTCTATAGTTCAGATTTGGTATTTCTTCCATCACATAGCTATTTAGGTATAAGATCATGAAATTTATGTCATATATAAATATAGGAATTTATACATTTTATCCAATAAGTTATCCAAACACAACCATTTAAGGAACCTAATTGTTTGGGATGCAAAAGAAATTTTTATCCCAAAGCTCACATTAGGTATAGAAAGATAACTTTTAGGTTCACATATATTTTTCTCAATGTAACACCCTTCAATTTTTAGGTGTGTTACTGGTTTAGTTTTTATCCTGGACACATGTAACTTGTCTTTTTTGACTTATTAAGGTTCCAGGGTGGGTCAAAACCACATTCAAGAAGACTAAGAGAGCATGTAACTCACCGAGTGATGCTGGAATGCTTTCATGGTGTGGAAAATAGTGTCACACTATAAAATATCATTTTCAATCTCCAATGTTAAAAATTAAATTTTTGAAATATAATTAACATTCAAGGGTATATTTAGATTAGAGTTTTAGAGAATTATGACAAGATCTTACAAGGAAAACCAGTACATTACAAGTGGATACTTTTACTTAGTATCCATTTTCCCCATCAAACAAAACATTCTAAAATCAAACATGGTTTTTTTACATGATATAACATAATAATTTTAATCTTTTCCTTAAACTTTTCTCTAATCGTCCTTTAACCTTTTTAAAAAACATTTAAAAACATTGGATGATCACAAAAATCTCAGTAAGGGACATAAAAAGAAAGGAAACCATTAGTCCATTGAAAAAACATGAAAAGATATTTAAGGTTATTTGAGTGAATGAAACAAAACATCTCCACATGAAAACACACATATTTTACTCAAAGAAAACCTTTAAAATCCATATCAGTCAATTTAAAACTTATTTAAATGACTTAGATAATAATTTACATAAAACCCCTTTTAAAACCCATTCAATTAGAATAATCATACAACTGACTTATAATAATATTATTAACCAATACATTGGAGATCTATAATGGGAATAACCCTTCGTATAATCTATATCTAGATCACCAATGAGATAAAATGGAGCTCAACCCTTTGTATAATCTATATTAGTCTCACATGTTTCTCATGAGCCATAATGGGACTCAACTCTTCATATAAGCTATATCGGGCTCACCTGTGAGCTATAATGGGGCTCAACCCTTCGTATAAGCGGTATCGAACTCACATATTTCATTTAATTATAAATTACCATTTCATGAATAAAATAATTTCATCATAAAACCCTTTTAAAAACTCTTTTAATCCCATATTAAAAACACTTTTGTATAAAAATACCATTTTCTTTTAAAAACCTATTTTCAATTTCAAAAACACCAGTTTATTTGAAAGCCCATTTTCAATTCCAAAATACCTAAAAAATGGACAGAAGGATTTTAATTTAATAAAAAATATAATGTTTCAAAGTAATATAGGAATTAAATAATATTCATAGTTGTAAAAAATTCATCGTCACTATGTGTGTTAAGAATAAAACATTTCTTTTTTCATTTTTCAAAACGTTCTATATAACTTATGTAAAAAAGATTCCTTTTGAGAAACATTAAATGAAAATAAAAAATAGAAATAAAATTTCCTATATAATCCTTTTTATATTCATATAAATGATCATATAAAATAATATCAATAATATTTACATGGATTAAAAGATTTTGAAATTGAATCTTTAAACATTTAAAAAGAGATTTTTTAGATCAAAGTGTATCATGCTACATTGAAATATTTATATCATAAGCCCTATAAAGGAATTTATAAAAATATTAAATATAATGAGAATAAATAAATTCAAAATATAATATTTCAAAATGGTTTGTATATAAACCTCATAAAATAAGGTGGGTGTATAACATCAAAATATGCCTCAATGAAAGAAGATTGATATAAAGTCCCGTAAAAATATTATATCAATGAAGTGGAAATTAATAAAATGAATAGAATATGTGTATCCAATTTAAATCCACATAAAAATGTGTAAATAAAAAATAATATTAAAAAATCATTTCACACATAATTTTAGCATGACGTAATCAATGAAGTTGAAGTTTAACCCAATGAATGGAAACTGAGTTATGAATCCTCTTACACTTTGTAATCAGTCGAATCGTATGCACCATAAAAGTAATAATTATAAAATAAAGAATTTAACACCATTAATAAAATAATGATAATGATATTTTCTATAAAATGGTAGTGTATACACCACATAGAATAAATTATTAGTGAATAAGACATATATAATAGAAGTAAAAAAAGTGAGATGAGAAGCCCTTACCTCTTGCTTCTCTTTAGTTTTTCATACTTTAACCTCATGTATAATAGTTTAAATAATTTTATTAACTAATTAAATAAATATATTAATATTTATAATACCTTATGTGATGATTTTATAACATATAATTTCCCATTCATTAATAATATTTTATTATTTTCACGGTTTTGGGTTCATTCATTTCATGGTTTCATAATCGGTTCATTTGTATAAAATTATGGATGTTCTTGTAAAATTGGATTAAAATAAAAAATTAGAATTAAATAGTATTAATTAATTCCATAATTATAAATAGTCCCATATATCATTTTTATTTCTTGTATGATTATGATTCATTTGATAGAATGTTGATGGTAAATGTTTAGTTTATTTTGGCGATTTTTTCAAACATCATGAACAAGTTTCATTTTATTTAATATTATGAGTATATATTAATTAAAGAACATGAAATAATTTATAATATATATTTTATAATATTATTTAAACAGAATTATTATTTTATTACCATAAATGATGTCGTTAATGGAAAACAAACAAAATCAGTATTCTTGGAGATAGTAAACCGCCATAATTTGGAAAATGGATTCATTTCTTTGAATTAAAGGATGTGAGAAATGATATAGATATAATATATTATATTATAAACATAAAACACTAGTATATACATAATTATGGATTTATTATTCCTTTATGGATGATGTTGGTGAGCAGAAAGTATAAGAATAAAATAAACTAATAGAGGCACTTTGAGAAAATTACCTCTTGAATATCACCACCTTGAAGGATCCCTTAAATACCTTATAAATGTTATTTGGGTGATAATAGAAGCACTAATACCTGTAAATATATGGTAAGAGGGTTTTTTTAGATATTTTAGGATACTCAAAGATTTTTAATAGAAATGGGGTGGTTAGGGGTGGTACTTATTCTGGAGGAGGAGTGATTTAAAGTGATTAAGTAATGATTATTTTATAATTAAAGACAATCACATTGAGGTGGAATTAATTAAAATGAATTTGTATGATAATAAATTTTATAAATTATTTTTATGGTTGATAAATACCATAAAAACCATTAAATTTTTTATTTTGTAGGTATTTCAAGCCTTTCCCTTTTAAATTTAACCCTTTTCATCATTTTATATATACCAGAGTAAATTTTTTTTACCCTGGTAAATTTATTTTATACCTAAAAAAATAAATTTACCAAAAAACATAATTTTAACAATATAATTCCAAATATGGAATCCATTTTACCAAATTAAATTTACATAAATGTAAAAATTAGATTTAAAATTAATCTCGCATACATAATGAAATAGCGGGTTTTTAATATGAAGAGTTCAAAAGTTTGAAATATTTTTATATCCAATTTAAATATAAAATTGATTATAATGACCTAAATTGGTTATATTTATTATTAATTAGACTAATTATACTTTATAAACAATTTAAAATATAATTATCTATATAAATAAATTATAGGAAGACCTGATTTTCAATTAAAATTCAGTATTTTTCACTGTTCATCAAAAAATAAAACTTCTCTGAAAAATACCAAAATTTCACCCTAAGATAATTTTGTTATTATAATTTCAAAAAATAAGTTTATTTTTTAAAATATAATTTATAAAAGTTTCAAATTTTATTTTTGAAATAGGTGTGCCATTAAATGATGGAAAATTTTCTTTTTAGGAAAATATAACTTTTTATGCTTAAAATTAGATTTATTCTTATCTTAAGTCTGTAAAACTTATTGGATGAATTTAAAAATAATTATTTAATATATAAAATATAAATTTATTTAATATACTTTAATAACAGTAATTAATTTAATTTATAAAGATCAAACTCTTTTTTGGGCATAAAAATAGTTTTTTCATAAAAATATATCATTTATATTCAATCAGTTTTTATTTTTATTTATAATTAATTTGTGACCAATTAATTCATTATATAAACATTTTTAAATTTAATTTTCATAATTTAGTTTATCATTTTCATAACTTCAATTCTAACAGATATTCTATAATGGTAACATTTAAATAATAATATGTTGTTGTTTATTTAAGCTCGATGTGGTGTATCATGTATGTTATCAAAAATAGTGTTTCCTTATTAAAATATAAGGATGTTACATTCCTTCCCCACTCCTCCCTTTAATAAATTGTAACCTCACAATTTGAACTTAGGCTTGGTATCCAGGGTTTGAATATTCAAAATACGTTTATTGAAATCCCACATCAAAAAAAGGATTGAAAAAACATTCACTTTAAAGGAATGAAAGGGAAGTATGTGGGTCACCTAAGATAACACATACTATGGTTCCATATAGGAAAGCATGGACATGGAAGAAAAAAACTAACTATCAAGTTCTAGTGGAGGTTTATAGATAACATGGTCATGAGAGATTGAACCATCACAAAACCGTAAATCTTGGATGGGTTAAAATTCTATTTATTTCCTACTAAGAAAAGTAAATGAATAACATTTTTTGTTAAAATTAATTTTCCTAGAGTTGATAAATTTTATTATGACATAAAATAATAACATATGGAAACATTTTTACTTAGAAAGTAGAGTTTCATCCTTTTAGATCATTTTTTAACCTCAAATGTTATCTTTTACATTTTATTTTTCATCCCAACCTATAACTACCACAACTTATTAATTCACAAAGTCTTTTATATCTTGACATTTGTCATTTCATATCCTAATTATTTAAATAAAATTGTTCCAATATGAATTAAATTCATGCCTTGATCATGGTTTCCACCTGATTTCATTATCATTTTTTTCACATATATAGAAGGTCCAAACATTGAGATAATTATTTATAGATTCTTCAATGTCCCTTTCTTACTTCATCCAAATTCACCTTGAAAATCGTGGTTTGTATGGGTGTTAGTAGATAAATTTTTTTGTAAAAAAATTATGAAATATACTTTCAAAACATATAATCAAAACTTTATTTTTATGAAACATTTGGACTGAGTTTGTTTTGAAACATTCAATCAAGGTTTCTTTTAAAATACCCTAAGTATGACCCGTAAGACTATAATTTAAAACCATATATAAATAGGCTTAATGAGAGTAACCATCATTGGTAGATGAATTACAATCAAAATGTGATTTAAAGTCCTATGATAAAGTAAAATATTTCACAATTCCTTGATAATATTTACATTTTTGGAAAAAATGAGAAAATTAGGGAAATCATATTTGATTAAAAACAATCCATGAACCATGGTAGTATCGAGGTATAGAGAAGGTGCTTTATATTTCATACAAATTTTTTTATGAGAGTTTTATGTTAGAAAAAGTTTCAGAATCATAAGGACATGAATTCAAAAAAAATATAATAAAAATTCATTAGGAAGAGATGGAAATTTTGTTTGAGATACTCCTCCTTCCATTTGTAACTGGATTTCCTTGATATGAAAAAGTTATAGAACAAGAATTTTATTAAAATAATATATATATATATATTAACTTAACCTATATTTAACCAAAATTATTAATCCCTAAAGTTTTATAAACCTTCATTTGAGACAAATTGTAAATTTCTAGGCTTAAGAATTACATTTTATAGTGTTTTTGATTTATAATTAAAATTAGAGGATCTTTTTAGTTTATAGTTTTAGATAATTATGAAAAACTATTACAAAGAAAACACATACATTATAAGTGGACACTTTTACTCAGTATCCATTTTCCCCACCAAACAAAACATTATAAAATATAAAATAGTTTATTTCTATGATATAACATAAAAATTTTCATCTTGTACTTATCATTTTCCCTCCTCATCCTTTGACCCTATGAAAAATATTTTAAAACTTGTAATGAGCATAAAAAGATCAGTAAGGGACATAAAAATAAATAAAACCATCATTTCAGTGAAAATACATTAAAACAAATTAAATTTTATTTGAGTGAATGAAAAAAAACATTTTCACATGAAAAAAACACACATTTTTTCTCTAAGAAAGAATTTAAAACCCATAGTAATCAATTTAAAAATCCTTTAGGAGACTTAGAGCATAATTTAAATAAAACCCCTTTCAAACCCCTTTTAATTGGAATAACAATATGACCGACTTCCAATATTATTATTACCCAATGAATTAAATATCTATAATGGGGATCACCCTTTGTATAAGCTATATCAGGCTCACTTGTGAGGTATAATGGGGCTCAACCCTTCATATAAGCTATATTGGTCTCACTGGTTTCTTATGAGATATAATGGGACTCAACCCTTTGTATAATCTATATCGGGCTCACCTGTGAGCTATAATGGGTCTCAATCCTCTGTACAAGATGTATTATGCTCACCAGATTCATATAATGATCGAGAACCATTTTATAATTAAAATACTATAATCATAAAACCCTTTAAAATTATTTTAATCCCATATTAAAAATACTTTACTATAAAAATACCATTTTCTTTTAAAACCCCATTTTCAATACCAAAACAACATTTTCTTTGAAAACCAATTTTCAATTCCAAAATACCCAAAAAGGGGAAATAGGGATTTCCATTTAAGAAAACATGTAATCTTTCAAAGGAAGATAGAAATTAAATAATAATCATAGTGGTAGAAAAAAAATCGTTTTGTGTTTTAAGAATGGAATATTCCTTTCATCGTTTGTCATAACATTCCATATAAAAAATGTAAAAATATTCCTCTTGTATTTATTTGAATGAAATTAAAAATAGGCATAAAATTTCCTATATAATCCTTTTATATTTAGATAAATTAACATATAAAATAATATCAAGAATATTGACATAGAGTAAAATATTTTGAAATTAAATTTTTAAACATTTTAAAAGAGATTTTTAAATCAAATAGTACCATACAACTTTAAAATATTTGAATCATAATCCCTGTGAAGGAATAATATATATAAAAACACTAAATAACATGATAATAAATAAATTCATGATATTATATGTTAAATGGTTTGTATATACACCACATAAAAGAAGGTGGGTGTATAACATCAAAATATGCCTCAATGAAAGGAGATTGAGACAATGCCCCTTATAAATATTATATCGTGGATGTAAGAATTAGTCAAATGGATAAAATATGTGTATACACTATATATACACATAAAACAAGTGAAAATACAAAATAATATAAACAAAATTCATTTCAGACATAATTTTAGCATGACATAATCAGTGAATTTTAAGTTTAACCCAATGAATGGAAATTGAGTTATGAAATCCACTTACACTTTCTACTCGGTTGAATTGTATGAACCATAAAAGTAATAATTATAAAATGAGGTGTTTAATACCATTAATATAATTATAATCATGATATCATATATCAAAGGGTAGTATAAACACCACACCAAAGAATTTAGTGTTGAATAAGGAATATATCTCATAGAAATAAAAAGTTAGATAAGAAACCCTTACCTATTTCTTCCCTTTAGTTTTTCATACTTTAACCTCTTATATAATGGTTTAAATAATGTTATTAAATTAGTATATAAAAATATTAATATTTATAATATCGTATGTGTGTAGGATTGAAAAAATGATTTAGGTGATAAATTACAAGATGGGGTGAATTATAAATTTAAAAACTTTTGTTTTTAACCTTAAGGAAAACAACTATGTTTAACAAAGTTAAATAATATAAATTCACAAGGATTATTTTAGTTATATGGAACAAACTTTATAGGTTATAGAAATATGGTTTATAAAATTAAACTTAATGAAATTTTATAGGGAAAAGATTCTACCTTAAAGCATATATAATATTACTTATCAGAGTATAAAAAAGTAAAATAAAGTATAAGAAAGTTATACTTTCTTTCTTTATCAAAATGCAGCAGAAATAAACTTGTAACAAAACAAGTAATAAGTATGAAATCTTTTAACCTAAAGAGTTGGGTATCCAACAACCTTGGATAAAGGTCCCTTGATTTATACTTTCAAGAAATTATATTTTAACCACACCAGGGTAAGCTTCTGATAAGAATATCAGAATCTATCTTGCTATCCTTGCAAGCCCTCAATCTTTAAGGTAGTCGGCACCTCTATCTTGATATCCCTACGGTAAATGTTTTTTTACCACTGTTAATTTATTTTATAAATAAAAAATAATTTATCCTCAAAAAATAATTAGTACATTTTTATTGAAAATTTGGAATCAATTTTAAAAAATTAAATTCACATATTTAAAATTAATCTCATAGACATAAGGAAAAAATAAGGTTTTTAAAGTGAAAAAGTTCAAAAGTTTGAAATATTTTTATATCCATTTTCAATGTGAAATTGATTACAATGAGATAATTTGGTTTTATTTATTTATAATTTAACTAATTATACTTTAAAACACTTAAATTTTTAATTTAACTACGTAAATAAATTAGAACAAAAAGTATTTTTCAATTAAAATTCAATATTTTTAACTATTAATCAAAAAATTAAACTTCTCTAAAAAATACCAAAATTAAACCTAAGATAATTTTGATATTATGATTTCAAAAAAGAATTTTATTTTTTAAAATATAATTTATTAAAGTTTCAAAATTTAGTTTTAAAATAGGTGTGCCACTAATATGTGAAAAAATATCATTTTAGAGAAATATAGCCTTTTATGCTTAAAATTGGATTTATTCTTATCTTAAGAATATAAAACTTATTAGTTTAATTTAAAAAATCATAATTATATAACATATAGATTTCATTAATATATTTTACTAAAATTTATTAATTTAATTTATTATGATCAAATTCCATTATGTGCATAAAAATATTCTTTCATAAAAACACATCCTTTATATTCAATTAGTTTTTATTTTCATTTATAATTAATTGGAAACCAATTAATTCATTATATAAACATGTGTAAACATTATTTTAATAAATAATTTGATCATGTTCATACTCTATATTCTAATGGCTAGGTTATAATGGTAACATTTAAATAATAATATTTAGTCTTTTGTTTAAGCTCAATGTGGTTTATCATGTACAATATCAAACATAGTGTGTCTTTCTTAAAATACCAAGATGTTTCAATAAGTATATGACATCATAGGGTTTTTTATTGTTCTTTCATAGAGTAAAAGATCCTTTCATAGTGATAAAGTATTCTAGGAAGTTTTTTTAACAAAAACGTGTGTAATTTATCCTCTGGACCAATTATATCCCCTCCCTCATTATCCCCTGACCCTCACATGAACCAAGAACCATAAGAGCTCTCCAATGATGGGTTTTTTTCCTCTCCCTCATCCATTGGGTGTTTTATGTGTCATTAATTTTTATTTCTTCATCTCAGTGAGTCTAATCATATATATGACCTAAATGCCTCTATTTTCATCTGTTCATATTTCCATTTTCTATAAACTCTAATACCTAAATTTCATGGAAATGTTTTAGGGATTCAACATGATTGGATTGATTCATGTGGTTATTCTTTGTGATTTAGCTCTATCATTATTGTGGTAAGAATTCATTACCATTTTACGACCTTTGTATAAAATTTCATTCCTTGATTTGTGTGCATGTTCATGCCTATTTCTAGGAGACTAATTTTTTTGGTGTTAAAGAGAGTGAGTGAGGTTTGTATTATTGTAGTAGGTCCTTAGAATGGTAGTGTGGTATACATGGTATGAAAATAGTGAATGTTAGCCTCATGAAGTCCAAGTTCATAAGTTTTTATTCTTGTGATTTGGGTATTGGAATTACATATTTGTTCTTGGTTAAAGATAGCATAGTGGGGGTAAGTGGAATAATGGTTCTAGTAGTGAATCCCCTTGAGTGTGAACCTTGTAATAGATGAAAGGGTGACTTGGATGGGCAATGATGATGGGGTTTTCCTCTTATACAAATAGGATTGTAAAGTATTGTTTAGGCTCATTTAGGACTATAATGACATGGGTAAGTAGCTTAGGGGATTGGGTGGTGTGTTCCCTTGATCGCATGGATTTTTGATTTGAGATGATGATGCAGTTATTAAGATGTATTGGGTTGACCATGTGATGTTATTAATATTTTCATGACTTATTATATTCCCCCTTTACTTATTTTATATGAAATGTGCATAATTTTTGTGAAATATTAATGTTTTAATATTAAGTATAATATTTGAGCATTTTTAGAAGTAGTCAAATTGAGTCAGTTTAATGATTTAATTATAACTATCACTATACTGATCCAAATTGTGTGGTTATTGTTTTGTAGGATTATCCTTTCAATATATAACATTTCATTAGAAGGCACCATGATCCAATTCTTCCATTTGAAGGGTCATATGGTCCTCACAAACAAGACCAAAGAATCTGTGAACAAACTGGACCAGCCTTGAATATTTATTTACTGGGATAAATCCAGAAGTCCAAAAACATTAACTCTCCACCATAATTTGGGGGACACTACATTTCATCTTGGATAAAAATTTCAAGGCCCAAATCCAAGTACAAGGGGCCCAAATAAATCTTTGAATTCCAGCCCACCATTCTGGCCAAGAATTAAAATCAGTATAGTATACATGACATATCTCCTGATGTAAGAATCCAAGTGATCTGAGATTTTTCAGTGTGAAAGAGGAGATATAGGCTGCCGACTTTGTTGAAGAAGTCATTCGGATTTGAAGTCATCTTCCTGTTCAAAAATCCATTCACATTTTGGACATTGAAAAAGCATGGATAGAAATGGACAGTTTACCGTTGTTTAATAAAACCGCCATAACATTGGATCCACTTGTCCAAATGCCTCCATATTTTGAAAGTAGTCGGAAAACTTTATTATCTACAACTTTGAAGAAGGATATATTTGGAGATTCGGCTGTCTGAATTGCCAAATTGGCGATGCAAGTGGAGGGACAGATTGGGAATGCAAACAGTCTACTCCTTGGGCTATAAATACTCTCCCCTTCTCTCCTTGAGAGGGGTGGGCATTTCAGAAGAGAGGAGATCATATTGTCACGACCAAAGCTTTGAAAAAGGCTTGGGAGGACCTGCCATACTCAATTTTTCACTTGAGAGACCTTTCCTCCTCTCTTTGTTTTCACTTACTTTTGTGTTCTTCATTTTTATAATTTTGTAAGTCCTTTATTTTGTAATTCTGTTTTAATGAAAGTTTCTTCTTCAATATCTCTTATTCTCCTCCACCTTCTATAGTATAATATTCATGGTCTTAAAATAGTTTGAATCATTTTAAATTACAGTACCTTATCTTGCTTCCTCATTCAATCGAAATTCCATTTTTGATTCTCAAAATATTTCGTGTGTGTGTTCGGCACACTACTCTTATCTTGTCCCTTTCTTTTTCTTCTCTTTATAATTCATCACCATAAACATATATTAACAGATTAATAAACATCATAATGGCTGAGTAAATTTCTCATTGGGGTGAGTTTTAATTTAGGTATGTTAAGCGATTGAGACCTTTTGCTCGATGAGTATTCATTGAATTAACATCGTGTATGTTGGACTTAGCATGTCATGGATTAATGACTTGATTTGTTTAACGTGTGGTTTCCATGGATTATTGGAACCATAAATACACTACCATAAACAATATTTGATCAAGATTAGAACCCTAAGTTAATTTAAGGCTTGGATTAAAGCCTTAACACTTAGGAATTCTAATCAACATCATCTTGTGTCATGGGTGTTAATTTAAATGCAATATAAAGCAAAGATCAAGGATATCACAAGCTTAACTAACCTAATGATGAATTCACCCCAATATTTATCAACTTGTTAAATTAAACATCATTCATTAAACATTTCAATTAAGCTATGCAAAAAAACCCCCCCAATCAAAATACAATCAACTAAAAACAATCGACTATTACGAAGTACCATCGCCGAGGATTCGACCCGAGTGTTGCTATACACATTAGCAGAGCACCAGAATTTTGACCAGTCGATAGGCGACAATCAGCCGCACTTTCAAATGGCGTCGTTGTCATTTGTACAAAAGTCATTGAAAAGTGTTCAAAAAAAATGAAAAAAAATTATATTAAAAAAATGATGAAAAAAAAGGAATGGGTTGTGTCTTGGGTGGGTCAAAAATCATTCATCATCAACCTTTGATCGTGTTATAACTACTAAAATTAGTTCCATGAGGAGATCAAGTATGGGTTGGGAGATGGCTGTGATACTTGTTTCAAGCACAAATTTCGAAAAAAAAGAGCAAAAAGAGAAAAAAAAAAGAACACTTGAATCATCTTGTATTGTGTCATTATTGGAAGTCTTCCATGTTGTACATATTCCATCATCTCACCCAATTCCATTTTCTATCTCCCTCACTTTTCATTCATCACACATTCATGCCCTTGTAAATATGTGTTTCTATTTCCTTTCAAATCAAATTTCAAAAAAAATGTGCATTGATTTTTCCATGTTGGTGTTTTTAACCCCTCTTTTCCTTTGGACATTATATACCTACCATACCATAGCCACTGAAAAACCCCTTAAAAGACCTCTTGATTCTTGTACACATTAGATTTGGGAATGGAAGCTGAGAGCTCTTACAAACTCTTGATTTTCACTTTTTGTTGGTGAATGAGTGAACCTCCTAAAATATATTTTTATCATCTTGAGAGGAGTAAGTTTTGAGTGCCTACATTTTCCAATTCAAACCTTGAACATGAAAAAATGAATTGTTTCTGATGCATTATTGTGAACCAAATTTGTGATGGAATTCAATATGGATGAGTGAAATAGTCTAAACCTCCCCTGATTGGAGAAAACAAAATTTTAATATTTGTTGGTGAGTGAAAATGATTTTGTCATGTTTTTATATTTGTTGCACATGAGGACACGCGCAAATCTAAGTGTGGGGGAGTTGATGTTAGTAATATTTTCATGACTTATTATATTCCCCCTTTACTTATTTTATATGAAATGTGCATAATTTGTGTGAAATATTAATGTTTTAATATTAAGTATAATATTTGAGCATTTTTAGAAGTAGTCAAATTGAGTCAGTTTAATGTTTTAATTATAACTATCACTATACTGATCCAAATTGTGTGGTTCTTGTTTTTTAGGCTTCTCCTTTCAATATATAACATTTCATTAGAAGGCACCATGATCCAATTATGCCATTTGAAGGGTCATATGGTTCTCACAAACAAGACCAAAGAATCTGTGAACAAACTGGACCAGCCTTGAATATTTATTTACTGGGATCAATCCAGAAGTCCAAAAACATTAACTCTCCACCATATTTCGGGGGACACTACATTTCATCTTGGATAAAAATTTCAAGGACCAAAGCCAAGTACAAGGGGCCCAAATAAATCTTTTAATTCCAGCCCACCATTCTGGCCGATAATTAAAATCAGTATAGTATGCATGAAATATCTCCTGATGTAAGAATCCAAGTGAGATGAGAGTTTTCAGAGTGAAAGTGGAGATATAGTCTGCCGACTTTTTTGAAGAAGTCATTCGGATTTGAAGTCATCTTCCTGTTCAAAAATCCATTCAAATTTTGGACATTGAAAAAGCATGGATAGAAATGGACAGTTTACCGTTATTTAATAAAACCGCCATAACTTTGGATCCACTTGTCCAAATGCCTCCATATTTTGAAAGTAGTCGGAAAACTTTATTATCTACAACTTTGAAGAAGGAGATATTTGGAGATTCGGCTGTCTGAATTGCCAAATTGGCGATACAAGTGGAGGGACAGATTGGGAATGCAAACAGTCTACTCCTTGGGCTATAAATACTCTCCCCTTCTCTCCTTGAGAGGGGTGGGAATTTCAGAAGATAGGAGATCATATTGGCACGACCAAAGCTTTGAAAAAGGCTTGGGATGACCTGCCATACTCAAGTTTTCACTTGAGAGACCTTTCCTCCTCTCTTTGTTTTCACTTACTTTTGTGTTCTTCATTTTTGTAATTTTGTAAGTCCTTTATTTTGTAATTCTGTTTTAATGAAAGTTTTTTCTTAAATATCTCTTATTATCCTCCACCTTCTATAGTATAATATTCATTGTCTTAAAATAGTTTGAATCATTTTAAATTACAGTACCTTATCTTGCTTCCTCATTCAATCGAAATTCCATTTTTGATTCTCAAAATATTTCGTGTGTGTGTTCGGCACACTACTCTTATCTTGTCCCTTTCTTTTTCTTCTCTTTATAATTCATCACCATAAACATATATTAACAGATTAATAAACATCATAATGGCTGAGTAAATTTCTCATTGGGGTGAGTTTTAATTTAGGTATGTTAAGCGATTGAGAGCTTTTTCTCGATGAGTATTCGTTGAATTAACATCGTGTATGTTGGACTTAGCATGTCATGGATTAATGACTTGATTTGTTTAACGTGTGGTTTCCATGGATTATTGGAACCATAAATACACTACCATAAACAATATTTGATCAAGATTAGAACCCTAAGTTAATTTAAGGCTTGGATTAAAGCCTTAACACTTAGGAATTCTAATCAACATCATCTTGTGTCATGGGTGTTAATTTAAATGCAATATAAAGCAAAGATCAAGGATATCACAAGCTTAACTAACCTAATGATGAATTCACCCCAATATTTATCAACTTGTTAAATTAAACATCATTCATTAAACATTTCAATTAAGCTATGCAAACAAACCCCCCCAATCAAAATACAATCAACTAAAAACAATCGACTATTACGAAGTACCATCGCCGAGGATTCGACCCGAGTGTTTCTATACACATTAGCAGAGCACCAGAATTTTGACCGGTCGATAGGCGACAATCATCTGCACTTTCAAATTGCGCCGTTGTCATTTGTACAAAAGTCATTGAAAAGTGTTCAAAAAAAATGAAAAAAAATTATATTAAAAAAAATGATGACAAAAAAGGAATGGGTTGTGTCTTGGGTGGGTCAAAAATCATTCATCATCAACCTTTGATCATGTTATAACTACTAAAATTAGTTCCATGAGGAGATCAAGCATGGTTTGGGAGATGACTGTGAGACTTGTTTCAAGCACAACTTTCGAAAAAAAAAGAGCCAAAAGAGAAAAAAAAAAGAACACTTGAATCATCTTGTATTGTGTCATTATTGGAAGTCTTCCATGTTGTACATATTTCATCATGTCACCCTATTCCATTTTCTATCTCCCTCACTTTTCATTCATCACACATTCATGCCCTTGTAAATATGTGTTTCTATTTCCTTTCAAATCAAATTTCAAAAAAAATGTGCATTGATTTTTCCATGTTGGTGTTTTTAACCCCTCTTTTCCTTTGGACATTATATACCTACTGTCCCATAGCCACTGAAAAACCCCTTAAAAGACCTCTTGATTCTTGTACACATTATATTTGGGAATGGAAGCTGAGAGCTCTTACAAACTCTTGATTTTCACTTTTTGTTGGTGAATGAGTGAACCTCCTAAAATATATTTTTATCATCTTGAGAGGAGTAAGTTTTGAGTGCCTACATTTTCCAATTCAAACCTTGAACATGAAAAAATGAATTGTTTCTGATGCATTATTTTGAACCAAATTTGTGATGGAATTCAATATGGATGAGTGAAATAGTCTAAACCTCCCCTGATTGGAGAAAACAAAATTTTAATATTTGTTGGTGAGTGAAAATGATTTTGTCATGTTTTTATATTTGTTGCACATGAGGACACGCGCAAATCTAAGTGTGGGGGAGTTGATGTTATTAATATTTTAATGACTTATTATATTCCCCCTTTACTTATTTTATATGAAATGTGCATAATTTGTGTGAAATATTAATGTTTTAATATTAAGTATAATATTTGAGCATTTTTAGAAGTAGTCAAATTGAGTCAGTTTAATGTTTTAATTATAACTATCACTATACTGATACAAATTGTGTTGTTCTTGTTTTTTAGGATTCTCCTTTCAATATATAACATTTCATTAGAAGGCACCATGATCCAATTCTGCCATTTGAAGGGTCATATGGTCCTCACAAACAAGACCAAAGAATCTGTGAACAAACTGGACCAGCCTTGAAGATTTATTTACTGGGATCAATCCAGAAGTCCAAAAACATTAAATCTCCACTATAATTAGTGGGACGCTACATTTCATCTTGGATAAAAATTTCAAGGCCCAAATCCAAGTACAAGGGGCCCAAATAAATCTTTGAATTCCAGCCCACCATTCTGGACGAGAATTAAAATCAGTATAGTATGCATGACATATCTCCTGATGTATGAATCCAAGTGAGCTGATATTTTTCAGTGTGAAAGAGGAGATATAGGTGGCCGACTTTGTTTAAGAAGACATTCGGATTTGAAGGCATCTTCCTGTTCAAAAATCCATTCACATTTTGGACATTGAAAAAGAATGGATAGAAATGGACAGTTTACCGTTGTTTAATAAAACCGCCATAACTTTGGATCCACTTGTCCAAATGCCTCTATATTTTGAAAGTAGTAGGAAAACTTTATTATCTACAACTTTTAAGAAGGAGATATTTGGAGATTAGGCTGTATGAATTTCCAAATTGGCGATGCAAGTGGAGGGACAGATTGGGAATGCAAACAGTCCACTCCTTGGGCTATAAATACTCTCCCCTTTTCTCCTTGAGAGGGGTGGGCATTTAAGTAGAGAGGAGATCATATTGGCACGACCAAAGCTTTTCCAAAGGCTTATGAGGACCTGCCATACTCAAGTTTGCACTTGAGAGACCTTTCCTCCTCTCTTTGTTTTCACTTACTTTTGTGTTCTTCATTTTTGTAATTTTGTAAGTCCTTTATTTTGTAATTCTATTTTAATGAAAGTTTCTTCTTCAATATCTCTTATTCTCCTCCACCTTCTGTAGTATAATATTCATGGTCTTAAAATAGTTTGAATCATTTTAAATTACAGTACCTTATCTTTCTTCCTCATTCAATCGAAATTCCATTTTTGATTCTCAAAATATTTCGTGTGTGTGTTCGGCACACTACTCTTATCTTGTCCCTTTCTTTTTATTCTCTTTATAATTCATCACCATAAACATATATTAACAGATTAATAAAAATCATAATGGCTGAGTAAATTTCTCATTGGGGTGAGTTTTAATTTAGGTATGTTAAGCAATTGAGAGCTTTTGCTCGATGAGTATTCGTTGAATTAACATTGTGTATGTTGGACTTAGCATGTCATGGATTAATGACTTAATTTGTTTAATGTGTGGTTTCCATGGATTATTGGAACCATAAATACACTACCATAAACAATATTTGATCAAGATTAGAACCCTAAGTTAATTTAAGGCTTGTATTAAAGCCTTAACACTTAGGAATTCTAATCAACATCATCTTGTGTCATGGGTGTTAATTTAAATGCAATATAAAGCAAAGCTCAAGGATATCACAAGCTTAACTAACCTAATGATGAACTCACCCCAATCTCTATCAACTTGTTAAATTAAACATCATTCATTAAACATTTCAATTAAGCTCTGCAAACAAACCCCCCCAATCAAAATACAACCAACTAAAAACAATCGACTATTACGAAGTACCATCGCCGAGGATTCGACCCGAGTGTTGCTATACACATTAGCAGAGCACCAGAATTTTGACCGGTCGATAGGCGACAATCGTCCGCACTTTCACCATGGTTGATTCATCTTATATTAACATGTAAAAATTGGTCAAATATTAGTGATATGGTTCATTCTAGTTGTGAGGATGGACATCTTGAATGAGATGTTGGTCTGGGGTTTGGTTTTGATAATGGAATATGAGAGAAAAAATTTGGAATAGGTTTTGATGGGGTTATTTCCCATGTTTATGTGTCCCTTATGAATTTCAATTCTTATTCTTGAATGTGATTTACCAACCCCAAATGTTTAGGGATATTTTGGTGTGTATGTGGCCTCTCCAAAGCCTATGGGGATGATCTGATGTGTATGTCACCTCTCCAAAACCTACAGGTATGGAATAATGTGTATGTAGCCTCTCCAAAGCCTTTGAGGATGCTCCAGTGTGATGAATTGTCTACCTAGAGTGTTTATGAATTGTATATGGTAACTCATGGCCTAATTGGAGTCTACAAGGATGGGCCAGTGTGATTGATGACAATGCCCTGATGATGGTATTGGGATGAGTACCTTACTATATATGGATTTGGTCAGGGTGACTTTATTGACCTCCATAGAACCTAAAGGAATGCTTCGGGGTAGGTGATTGAAAGAATGGATGATTTTCGCCTATTGACTCATCAAAGTTCTGATAATCTGCAAATGTGTATAGCAGCACTCGGGTCAAATCCTCGATAATGATACTTTTTAATAGACTTTTGTTTTTAGTTGATTGTATTTTGATTAGGGGATTTTTTTCAAAGCTTAATTGAAATGATTTATCAATTTAACAATTTAATAAATATTGGGGTGATTTGATCATTAGGTATTTAAGCTTTTGATATCTTTCATCTTTGCTTTATATTGCATTAAATTAACACCCATGTCACAAGTTGACGTTGATTGGAATTCCCAAGTGTTAAGGCTTTAATCCAGGTATTAACTTAACTTGGGCTTCTAATCTCAATAAGAGCTTGTTGATGGTAGTGTATTTATGGTTCCAATAATCCATGGAAACCACACGTTAAACAAAACAAGTCATAAATCCATGACATGTTAAGTCTAACATACACAATGTTAAATTAAATAATACTCATCGAGAAAATACTCTCAGTCACTTAACATCCATAAATATTGACTCACCCCAATGGTAGATTTACTCATCCATTAATATTATGATAAATTTGGTTTATTATGTTTATGATGATAAATTAATAAGGTAAGAAAAATAAAGGGATAAGAAAAGAGTGGTGTGTCGAACACACACACAAACGATGATGATAATTGAAAACAAACTTTAGATTGAATGAGATAGAAAAATAAGGGAAGGGGATTCAACTGCATTTAAACTATTTTAAGAACACTAATATTAAAATATAGATGTTGGATGATAATAATAGATATTGAAGGAGAAACTTTCATTAAAATAGAATTATAAAAAACAAACACTTAAACGATTACAAACGAAGAACAACACAAAAGTAAATGAAAGAAATCAAAGAGGAATGGTTTCTCAAGTAAAAACTTGAGTATGGTAGATCCTCCCAAGAATTTGAAAGATCCTTATTCATTACAACCTATCCACTTTTTCTCTGAAATTCCAACCCCTTTGAAAGGAGAGGAGGGGATGTATTTATAGCCCAATGTTGTGGGCTGTTTGCATTCCAAAACATCCCCTACACTTTCATCACCACTTTGATAAATTATATATTTTAATATAAAGATATGATTATTACCTTCTTAAATGTTTTAGATAAATATCTCTTCTGTATACTCTGAAAATTTTGTGTCCCTTGGACTTAATGATCCATAGTTATGGCGGTTGGATTAAACAATTTTAATCTGTCCATTTCAATACAAACTTTTTGAAGGACAAAATATGAATGGGTTTTTGAATAGTAATATGCCTTAAAATATGAATTATTTCTTCAAAAAAGTAGGCCACCTATTTAGCCTATTTTACACTGTAAAATATCAGCTTTATTTGATGATTACGTCATGAGATATGTCATGAATAGTGTCCAGATTTTAATTCCTGGCCAGAATGGTGGGATGAGTTTAAATGAATTATTTGGGCCCTTTTTATTTAGATTTGGGCCTTGAAATTTTTATCCAAAACTCATTACATTGTCCCCCGAACATTGAAGAATAATTAAAAAAATTGGACTTCCTGATTGATCCTAGAAATTAAATCTTCTTGGATGGGCCTGTTTCTTCACAGATTCTATGGGCCTTATTGTGTGGTCCCTATGACCCTTAAAATTTATGAATTGGCCACTGATTCCTTCTAATGATATATGTTACATTGAATAAGGAATCCTACAAAACAAGAACCACACAATTTGGATCATTATGGTGATATGTATAAATAAAATAGTAAACTGACTCAATTGGACTACTTCTAAAAATGCTCAAAAATTATACTTAGTATTAAAATATTAATATTTCACACAAATTATGCATGTTTCATATAAAATAAGTAAAGGGAGTATATAATAAGTCATGAAAATATTAATAAAATCAAATCCCCCACACTTAGTCTTGTGCATGTCCTCATGTGCAACAAATATAAAAACATGAAAAAATCATTTTCACTCACCAACAAATATTAAAATTTTGTTTTCCCCAATCAGGGGAGGTTTATAAAATATCACTCGTCCATATTTAATTCCACCACAAGTTGTTACAGAAACAATGTTCTAAAAACAATTAAGTTTTTCATGCTCAGATTTAGAAATGGAAAATGGCGGCACACAAAACTTACTCCTCTCAATATGATAAAATTAATTTATGGAGCTTCACTCATTCACCAACAAAAAGTGAAAATATTAGATTTTGAAAGAGATATAAACTTCCACTCTATATCCAAAGTGAACAATAATCAAGATGTCTTTTGAAGGGGTTTTTCTGTGGCTATGGGACGATAGGAATATAATGTCCAAGAGAGAGAAGAAAAGGGGTAAAACACCAACATGGAAAAGGCAATGCACATTTTTTTTTGAAATGAGACATGAAAGTAAATGGAAACACATATTTATGAGGGAATAAAAATGTGAAATAAGACAAAAAAGTGGAAGGAAATATGAAGGGAATGAGAACATGGAATATTTATAAAACACAAAACTTCTCCCAATGACATAAGCATATAATGTAAGTGTTTATTTGTTTATTTTTTTCTATTTCTTCAAAATTTGAACTTGAAACAGATATCACACTCATATCCCAACCCATGATTGATCTTCTCACGACACTAATTGTGATATTTATAACAATATCAAAGGTTTAGAAATAGTGATTTTTGACCTACCCATGACACAACCCCTTTTTCATTTTTTTCATTTTTTTTGAACACTAGTTATTAAAATTTGAACAATTTGTCATAAGAATATATAAATTCACAAACCCCACTAAAGGACAACCTCTCCCCTACACTAAAATGGATGTTTTCCCTCAAGCATATGATAACTCTTTGAAAATCAATAAAAGGGAACCCAAATAATGAAATCCATTCCCCCCACATGTAAATTTAAAAAAATTATTCAATGAAAATCCATGTTGATATTGGGTGGGATAAGGTATTGGGCTTATAATGTGGCTATTAAAGAAAAGGTTTTAATTGGATTGAAGGGGGTTTCAAAAGTAGGATTAATGTATGGTTAATAGGAGGCTATTTGGATATTATAATTATCATGTGGTTTAGAAAATGCCTCTATCATATTAATGAACACTAAAGTAAGAAATTCAGCTTAAAGGTATAAAAACTCAATATTCATAAATAGGGGTGAAAAAAACACTCATTTTAAAAAGATGTCCATAGGTGGCCTTAGCATTAAAGCTAATTTTGTTCCTCATAGTTTGGGAAAATCATTTTACAAATCAAAAAAATGAGCATTGAAAATTAGTTGGTTTTGACACAATATTATTTATCCAAATTTATAAAGAAACCAAAAAAATTTGAGATGAAACCATGTCTTTTGACTCCCAAAAATGGTTGGAAAAAATTTAAAAATTGGAAGGTTAGTAAGTATGACTCTTATTTGTTCATTTTTTTTTATTTTTTAGGTTTTTTTGTTTTTAAATTACACACCCGCACAAAAGATAAAGATTAAATAAAAATGTGATGAGGAAAGTTGTAAAAAAACAAAATTAGAATGAGGGAGGAAGAAGAAGAAAGAGAGAGAGAGAGATAAAAGAAGAGTTAAAAGGAAATATGTGCCCCCTGGTTTGGATTTGTTGGGTTGTCATCTCCATCCAGTGGGGGGTCAACTGTAGAAGTTGGGGATCTAATGGAAGTTAATTTTGTTCTAGGATTGTGTGTCCTCTCATGGTGATGCTTTAATCGATGTCCATTAACCATGAATGTCCTTTTGGAAGAGGGGTCGTGGACGTGTACTGCACCAAATGGGTAAACATAAGAAATAATAAAAGGACCTTCCCAGTAAGAATTAAGCTTACCTGGGTGAAGCCAAAATTGAGAGTTGAAAAGAAATACCTTTTTATCTTCATGGAATACCTTTCTCAGGATGTGTTCATCATGGATTACCTTAGACTTTTCTTTGTAAAGATTGTAATTCTCATAGGATTCAATTCGAAGCTCCTCGAGTTCATCCAATTGCAACAATCTTTCTTCACTAGATTTTTTACAATCAAAATTACAGGATTTCACAGCCCAAAAAGACTTATGTTGGATTTCAACTGGTAAATGAAATACTTTACCAAAAACTAGAGTAAAAGGAGACATCCCAATGGGTGTTTTATGGGTCGTTCGATAATCCCAAAGTGCTTCACCAAGTCTTTTAGGCCAATATTTTCTAGTGGGTTTTACAATTCTATCAAGAACTCTTTTCACTTTTCTATTAGAAAGTTCATCCATGACATTTATTTGGGGTGATATATAGTTGAAGTTTTATGTACAATACCATTTTTTTCAAAAGAGATTCCATAGTTCTATTAAAAAAATGGGTTCCTAAGTCAATTATCATGGCACATGGTGTGCAAAATTGGTGGAAGATGTGTGTCTTTAGGAACTCACTAATAGTATGTGAATCATCCTTTCTAGTGGGTTTGGGCTCGACCCACCTAGAAACATAATCAACTGCAAGAAGAATGTATGAGAATCCATTGGAAGGGGGAATAGTCCCAAGAAATCGATGCCCCAAACATCGAAGATCTCACTGAAAATTAAAGTCTTTTGGGGAATTTTATTTCTATTTGAAATTTTTCCAAACTTTTGGCATTTGGGACATGATTGATAGAACTCATGTGAGTCCTTGAAGAGTGAAGGCCAGAATAATCCAGATCCTAGGACCTTTCGGGAGGTCCTTTGTGGTCCAAAGTGGCTACCACCAGGCATTGAGTGACAGAATTCTAAGATGGGAGAATGTTCATTTTTATCAACACATATTATAATTACCATTTCTACCCCAATTTTCAAAAGTTTATTTTCTTCCCAAAAATAGTATTTTGAATTACTTTTCAACTTCATTTTTTTTATTTTGAAAAATTTTCAGGAAAAACACCAGAAACCAAGTAATTTACAATTGGGGCATACCATGGTATTTTTTGAGTGAGAGATGAAAGGTGATCAGTTGGAAATTCTAGATCAATTATTTCATAATGAGAAGAATTAAAAATTATACTCAAGTGATTAACCACACCATTTTATTTTCCTAGTCTATCCTTGATTTCAAGGTAATACTCTTGAATCATTAGGATCCATCTTATTATCCTTGGTTTGGAATAACTTTTCTTGAGTAAGAACTTTATAGCAGAATGGTCTGTGAAGATGATGATTTTGGAACCTAAGAGATAGGGCCAGAATTTATCTACGGAAAAAACCACTGCTAAAAGTTCTTTTTCAGTCACGGTGTAGTGAGATTTAATTTCATCCAAAGTTTTTGAGGCATAATAGATGACATGAGGGGTGTTTTCTCTTATTTGACCAAGAACGGCCCCAATGGCCCTATTAGAAGCATCACACATCAACTCAAAGGGTAAGGACCAATCTAGGGGTTATATTATCAGGGAAGATGTAAGAGAAATTTTGAGTTCAATGAAGGCTCTCTTTCAAACCTCATCGAAACAGAAAGTGACATAATTTTGGAGCAACCGAGTGGGAGGGAGGGAAATCCTACTAAATTTATGGATGAATCGATGATAAAAACCAGTATGACTGAGAAATTAATAGATGTATCAAATAGAAGTGGGTTTATGAAGTGATTGGATCACATCAATTTTGGAAGGATCAACTTCAATACCATCTTTTGAAACTATGTGCCCTAAAAAAATCCCATTTTCAACCATGAAGTGATATTTTTTTAAAATTTGACACAAGGTTACAATTGAAACACTTTTGAAGAACTAGAGAGAGATAATTCAAGCAAGATTCAAATGACTCACCATAAATGGAAAAGTCATCCATGAATACTTCCTTGTAGTGTTCAATGAATTCAAAAAAGATACTCATCATACACCTCCAGAATGTTTCAGGAGCATTGAAAAGTCAAAAAGTCATTCTCTTATATGCATATGTTCCAAAGGGGCATGTGAAATTAGTCTTTTCTTGGTCCTGAGGCATGATTGGGATTTGGAAGTAGCCAGTTTATCCATCAAGAAAGAAATATTGTGACTTTATAGCTAATTTTTCTAGCATTTGATCAAGTAATGTAATAGGGTAGTGATCTTTTCATGTTTCAACATTAAATTTCCTATATTCTATGCACACACGCCATTTTTTCTTCACTCGAGTTGTGACTACCTCATCGTGTTCATTTTTTACAATATTTATCCCACCCTTCTTAGGTACAACTTGAATTGGACTTACCCATTCACTATCATAAATTGGGTGTATAATACCAGCTTGAATAATCTTGGTAATCTCTTCCCTAACTACCTCAAGGATGAGTGGATTGAGTCTTCTTTGTGGTTGTCTAATTGGTTTGGATGATTCCTCAAGATGGATGTGATGCATGCAAAGAGCAGGGTTTATTCTTGGTATGTCATCTAGGGTCTAACCTAAGGCCTTTTTGTTTTCCTTTAACACTCAAACAAGTTTTGACGCCTCATTTTCGGTAAGTGAATTAGAGATAATGATAGGATAAGTGTGATCATGGAAAAGGAATGAATATTTCAGTTGTTCGAGAAGAGGTTTTAGATCAGTATTATCTCTCATTTGTGGGTTAGAAAACTCAGGAATGTAGGAAGGGACTTTAGTTGCTTTAGATTCATTTTCGTTAATATTGTCCAAGGTGGAGTAGTAGAGATCAGAGTTGATGTGGGATTCAAGAGATTTTTCAAGATCCTCTAGATTGATGGAGTCTATGAATGAGAGGTCCACATCAACATCACCATTTATGACTTGGTTAATCATGGTGTAGATTTCACAAGATCTTATCTCATTATAACATGATGAACAAGATGGAATGGGGTTTAATTGACTCTCACAAGTGTCCTCAGAAACATGGATTGAGAATGCAGAGTGATCATCAGATGGGTATCATATGGCTTGGAAAATGTTTAACTTGACCAGTTGGTCACCAAATTCCATGGACAAGATGCCTAAATGGACATCAATCTTAGTTCTAACAGTCATGATGAATGGTCTTCCTGGAATTAGGGGAGATCGAGAAGAGTTCATCTCACCTTCCATGTTAAGGACATAGAAATCAGCAGGGAAGATAAGATTATTCACACGAATAAGGACATCCTCAATTATTCCCTTAGGACTGGTTGTGCTTCGATTGGCTAATTAAATTACAACACCCATTGGATGTAAGATACCTAGACCATGGTTAGAGAAGAGGGATTTAGACATGACATTAATTAAGTCTCCTAGGTCTATGAGTGCATCATCAAAGTTTGAACTTCCAATTTGGAATGGAACCGTAAAGGTCCCTGGATATTTTCACTTTATGGGAATAGACTGCTGGGTGGAAACATTTTCGAAGGTCCTAAGTTGTCTCTTTTGGGTGAACAATTCCTTAAGAAACTTGGCATACTTAGGGATTTGCTTTATGGAATCTAATAAGGGAATGTCGACTTCAACACATCTAAACAAGTCAATCATTTCAGGATCGGGTTCAAATGACTTCCTTGGTTTAGAAACAGCTTGAGGAAAATAAATTGGATTCCTCAGTGGAATGGAAGGAGGTGGGATAATGTATTCATATTCCTTTTAATGTTTATTTTTCTTTTAATTTTCTAGGTCAACGTTCATAGGAGGTTTTGAGTACTTATCTTGAGGCATATTAATTTTATTTCCCGATATAAGTGAAATTGCACTTACATTACCCTTGGGGTTGGGTAATGGTTGAGCTGGGAGTTGAGAATAATGTGATTGTTTTTTTTCGATCAGGTGGGATGCGAGTTAACCAATTTGGGTTTCAATGTTTTTAAGGTTGTAATGGGTGAAGGAGGCAAGATCTTCCGCTACACTTTACCATGGTTTCATGGATGAAGAGGCTTGCTCTGGATTGGGATTTCCTTGATTTTGGTTCTTGGGAAAGCAATTTTATTGGTTTGAGAATTGGGAAGGCTCGCTGGGATAGTGGAATCTTGGATGAGGAAGAGAAGGATTGATCCTTTGAGGTTAAGGAACAAAATAGTAAGGTTGTTGGATGTTACCAACACCTTGACCATATTGAAAATGGTTTGGGTTTTGATGATGGTATTGAGGGGGTGAGAAATGGGATTCCCATATCTCAAGTTAGGGTTATATGTAGAAGAGAAGGGCTCAGAATGGGGTTGGTTGAAGTTTCTAACAAACTGACATGATTATTGAGGGTTGGGGTTCTTCTTAGCATATGCTGCATTGAGATCCATTGGTCCGGATGAATCATAGGGATCCTCTTGCAGTTGTGGACATGTGTAAATTGGATGAGATGGGGAGTTGTAGATTCCATAGTTCTTGATAGGTCTAGGGAATAGAGATTGTCGAGAAGATGATGTTGGGTCTTTGGTTGCCACAGATAGTTGTTGCACAAAAGCTATAAGTTCACTCATCCACTCTGTCATCTTTTTCGGCTCTATTGATTGATTATATTGAGCTTGTTTTACTTGATAATGTGCTTGAGTATGGAATTTTTGTGTGTTTTCATCCATGTTACTTATGATATCTCTTGCAGCTGCAGGAGTTTTATCAACAAGAGCACCACCACTTACGGCATCAATGAGAGTTCTCTCCATCACCAATAACCCCTCATAGAAGTAATGGATCAAGATTTGGTCAAGGATCTGGTGATTTGGGAAAGTTGCAACATGCTTTTTGAACCTCTCCCAATACTCATGGAGCGATTCACTTGGGAATTGATGAATACCACTTATTTCCTTTTGGATAGAAGCAGAACGAGAAGAAGGAAAGAATTTCTCTAAAAATAGTCACTTCATGTCATTCCATGTGGTTATGGATTCAGGAGGAAGGTAGTAGAGCCATGAATTGGTAGTGTCATCTTGGGAGAAAAATAATTCTCTAGGTTATATTTGTTCCTCGGAAACCCCTTGAGGATTCATGGTACAGCACACCACTTTGAACTCTTTAAGATGAAGATGTTGATCCTCACCAGCAAGTTCGTTGAAATGATGTAAAAGATGAATCAAACCTGATTTGAGTTTGAAGTAATCCTCTGTGTTTGGATATTGAATACCAAGATTTTGGTAATATATATCAGGGGTAGCATGTAATTTAAGTGTTTTTTCCCTAGGATTGGCCATATCTAATTCAATCAGTTGGACAAGGATTGGTTCTTGAATTATTTGATTATCCCTAATGTTCCTTCAAAGTTGGTGAAGTGTTCACAAAATTTCAGGGTCAAATAAATCTGAGGGATTATTTGGGAGGTTAAGGGACATTTAGAGATATTTTGGAAGAAAGAGGAAGATGGATTTTTCTTTTTTTTTTTTTTTAGTTTATGATTTTTATGAGAATGCGGGTTTTTCTTTGTGTTTTTTTTTTCAATTTTTTTTAATTTTTTTTTAAAAATAACCAGAAACTAATGACTACATAAAGCACCATCCCCGAAAATGGTGTCATTTGAAAGCACTTCCGATTTTATCCTATCGGCCCATCAATGTTCCGATACTTTGCTAATTTGTATAGCAGCACTCAGGTCGAATCCTCAGTGATAATACTTTTTAATAGTTTTTTGTTTTTAGTTGATTGTATTTTTATTAGGGTAGTTTGTTTGAAAATATTAATTGAAATTATTGGTCAATTTAACAATTTAATAAATATTGGGGTGAGTTTATCATTGGGTAGTTAATCTTGTGATATCCTTGAGCTTTGCTTTATATTTCATTAAATTAACACCCATGTCAAAAGTTAATGTTGATTGGAATTACCAAGTGTTAAGGCTTTAATCCAAGATTTAACTTAACTTAGGGTTATAATATCAATCAGAGCTTATTAATAGTAGTGTATTTATGGTTCTAATAATACATGGAAACCACATGTTAAACAAAACAAGTCATTAATCCATGACATGTTAAGTCCAATATACACAATGTTAAATTAAAGAATACTCATCGAGAAAATACTCTCAATCACTTAACATCCCTAAATTTTGACTCACCTCAATGGTAGATTTAATCATCCATTAATATGAATATAAATTTTTTTTATTATGTATATGATTATAAATTAAGAAGATAAGTAAAAGAAAGGGATAAGAAAAGAGTGGTGCGTCGAACACACACACAAATAATGATAATAATTGAAAACGAACTTTAGAATGAATGAGAAATAAAAATAATGGAAGGGGATTCAACTGTATTTAAACTATTTTAAGAACATTAATATTAAACTAAAGAAGGTGTATGAGAATAAGATATATTGAATAAGAAACTTTCATTAAAACATAATTACAAAAAACAAACACTTACACGATTAAAAACGAAGAACAACACAAAAGTAAATGAAAGAAATCAAGGAGGAATGGTTTCTCAAGTAAAAACTTGAGTATGGTAGATACTCCCAAGCCTTTGGCAGATCCTTATTCGTTCCAAACTATCCTATTTTTCTTGAAATTCCAACCCATTTGAAAGGATAGGAGGGGATGTATTTATAGCCCAATGTTGTGGTCTGTTTTCATTCGAAAACTTCCCCTCCACTTTCATCACCACATTGATAAATTAGACAGACGAATCTAGAGATACGATTATGATATTCATACAAGTTGTAGATAAATATCTCCTCTATATACTCTGAAAATTTGGCATCCATTTGACTTAAGGATCCATAGTTATTGCGGTTTGATTAAACAATTTTAATCTATCCATTTCAATACAAACTTTTTAAAGTCCAAAATATGAATGGGTTTTTTGAATAAGAAGATGCCTTCAAATATGAATTATTTCTTCAAAAAGTATTATACCTATTTATACTATTTCAAAATTAAAAATATCATCTTGATTTGATGATTTCATCATGAGATATGTCATGAATAGTATCCGGATTTTAATTCTCGGCCACAATGGTGGGTTAAGTTTAAATGAATCAGTTGGGCCCCATGTATTTGGATTTGGTCCTTAAATTTTTTATCCAAAACACATTACATTGTCCTCAAAACATTGTAGAAGAATAAAGGAATTTGTATTTCCTTATTGATCCCAATAATTAAATCTTCATGGATGGGCTAGTTTCTTGACAGATTTTGTGGGCCATATTGTGTGATCCATATGACCCTTAAAATGACAGAATTGGCCATTGTTTCCTTCTAATGATATGTGTTAAATTAAATAAGGAATCCTAAAAAACAAGAACCACGAAATTTCAATCCATATGTTGAGAGTTATAAATAAAATTATAAACTGACTCAATTGGACTACTTATAAAAATGCTCAAAATTATACTTAGTATTAAAACATTAATATTTCACAGAAATTTTGCATGTTTCATATAAAATCAGAAAAGGGAGTATATAATAAGTCATGAAAATATTAATAACATCAGTGATGAATCCATTAAATATGGGATATACACTAGTCGGGGGACGTATATGTGATAGGTTACTGATAGAAGTTCCTTATGGAAATGAGAAAAAGTAGGTAGGGTCAGGGTTCATGGCGGCCTGGTTAGTGCATGATGACATGAAGGGTTATATTTTTGTTTTTTATTTACTTTTTCACATTTAATACACTTTTATATGACCTGTTTCATTTATGATAATTACATATTAGTGGTGTCCTACTATGTTTATACTCACACCCTACATGGTAATCTCAGTATGTGTGTCGACTCTTTTTTTCAAGGATTTATATGAGAGGTTGGTCATCACTTAGGGTAGTTATACATGTGGTGCAAGTCAAGAGAGGTTATGTTGAGATATATTATAGGATCAATTGAGGATATGCCTATTTTATTTATTTCTATTTGGTTTCATGTATATAGATATTCCACATATGGTGATCTCTTTGACTATTGTATAAGATTTCATGTGCCATATAGATACTACATGGGGTTTTATTGTTGTTATTATTCATTTCTTCCATATTTTAGTTCTATATTTTACACTAATATTTGTTTCTTACATTATTTTTTACTATGATTGATATTTGTTACTAAGGGAATAGTCTCCCCATAGTACCACTTAGGTCCTTGCCAATTTTCATCCACCTCTTATATACGTGGAGGATTGGACGAGGTCATGTGGTTCCCCCTTGACCCAATTCAAGTGATCTAGTTTGGGGAATAAAAAAAAGGTATCGATGGTTTTTATTTGGTATTACTATTTTGGATTTGATATAAAGGAGATATTGTGTTATCAGAACATGGTATAGAACTCATGCTTGGGAGAATCTGACCCATGTCTTAGCATGTTGTGATTTTATTATAGATATGTCAAAGTGACTAATGTACAGGTATTGATGACATGTATTAGTGCCATGATTAATCAGGTGAGAATTAATTTTTTTTTGTTTCTTCCCTTGGAATGTTGTGTGTTTATATATTTTTAAAATAGAACTTCTCTTGGTAAAAAAGGTGATAAACAGTTTTCCATGGGATTTTGGTATTTAAAGATGATTTTTGAATGATAAGTAAATATCTAAATATTTCAAAGGATTTTTAAAATGGAATTGGGATTTTAAAATGCATTTCACCACATTTTTTCTTTGAACTAGATGGTGTATTTATTTTTTATGAAAATCCTTCAAGTAAAAATATAGTTGGTTTCATCAAGTTGTTTGAAAAAAAAAGAATATTTTATTTGAATGGTTTTAAAATATAATAAAAATGTATTCTAAAAATATTTGGTTGAATGGTGGTTTGAAAAATTTGTTTAAACTAGAATTTAAAATGATGTAAATGGATCGGTGTACGGAGCTGAGATTTTGGTTAGGCTCGTTTGGAACTTTCAAACTGAGTTTTTATAATATGTGTCTGTGACCCCATGGGGGACCTTTGTTTGTTATGTTTCTTGTGGAATATGGATCAAGGTGCATGTTTTGGTTGTTTTTTCTGTGACCTAGTTGTTGTGTTCCATATGTGTGGTTTAGTGGGTAGCTTCCTTGATGGTATGGGCTTAGAGGTTGTTGGTCAGTTTGGGCCTAACATGTTTGGTTACTGATGGAACCTCAAAGGGGGAAGTTTCATTGTGATTTTATTATGTGACAACTATGTGGATCTTTCTATAGTGAGTATATTTCTATTATGGGGTGAAGGTGGTTGTTGATCTGGAGCTAGATATGAACCCTGTTGTGGTTGGGAAAGTGGGGTGTTTTTCATTAGTGTTTGTGAGTAAGATGGGTTATTGTATGTTATTACCCAACATCACTAAGATGTTGCTCTGGGTGTGAGATATGAGCTAGAGTAAGTGTAGAAAAAAGGTTATTCTTTTTTCCATTCGCTCTTTACTAGTTAGTGGGATATTTTTTCTTTACATGCCTTTAGGGTGTGTAAGTGGATTATTCTCTTTTCCCTATATAATGAACCAGTAATTTATGAATGAACTTTCCATTTTAATTATATAAATGTGTCATATTTTGGAATATATTATTATACAAATCAAATGAACAACATGATAGAACCAAAAAAATCTATATTTACTTGGACATTTCATTTATAGAATAAAAATATCCATAATAATCGAAATTATTACAATGGGACAAAAAATATAAAACAAGACAACTATAATAGAAAATGTGGATCTGCTTGATCCCCTAGAATGATCTCACTCACAAAAAATACTATAGAAATGAAACAAAATATTAGTGATGTAATATTCTTTTTGAAAATGAATATATATACATATATATATATATATATATCTTTGAGGGGAAATAAAATTGAATAAAGTATGAATGAAATACGAGGTATTTATAGAAGGTTGGGAACCCATATGTTGGTAACAAATCTAACCATTTGAATAGTAATCTGACCATTATGAATAGAAATAAGACCATTAAAATATAAAAATCACCAATTTAATTATAAAATAGTATTTAGGTATCTTATAAAATAAAATATAGCAAATTTATATAATGATAAAAATAAATAAATGTTTTAAAAATGATAAAATATGTGTTCGGATTTTTGTAAAACATATGTGTTTTGTTCACATATTTATGATACATAAAAAATTCAAAATTGAGTTTATTTTCATAAAATATATTTATAAAATAATATTAAGTATCAATAAAATGATAATAAAATTTTATTAGACCATATATATTTTTTCAAAGGGTCAAAAAACTGATCATAATATTAAAAATTTTATTTTTCAAATAAATAAATAATTTTGTTTAAAATTTAATTTTCTCATATGTTTAAAATTATTTTAATAAAATGGAATTAATTTTTGGAATCTACACATTTAAAAATGGTTAGGGTTATTTTTTATTTTTCTAAAATAGTTGAACTGTTATTGAATAGTGAAATACAGCAAAATACAGTATTTAACATTATAAGATAAACATGTGAATAAATGGGTCACCAAAATTATGTCCAACAGGCTGTCCAGAGTTTCAATTAAATCATTTCAAGGAATAAATTTGACTTTATTAAATAATGATATATTCAATATTGTCTTATCATGACTTCGGAATGTGTTAACCTTCTCAAGAAACCAATCATAATAGGTACTTTTGCTCTCAATACGGACATTAGAAAATCCTTTGATACAATGGGTTGGAACTTCATTGGAAACGTTTTACATAGATTTGTATTTTATATGAAATTCATCCTTTGTATCAATGTTATTATTGGCTTAGCTCATTTATCTATTCTCATAAATGGATCATCAGACAGGAACTTTACTTGCTCAAGGGGGATTAGGCAGGCAATCCTCTCTCCTCGATCATTTTTCCATTGCTGGAGATTATCTTAGT
This sequence comes from Viscum album, assembly GCA_963277665.1. Lineage (NCBI taxonomy): Eukaryota > Viridiplantae > Streptophyta > Magnoliopsida > Santalales > Viscaceae > Viscum > Viscum album. Next base: position 386,914,058 of record OY728141.1, on the reverse strand, counting down.
AGATTGATCATTTAAATGGTTGAAAAAGGTGACTTGAAAACTATTAAAGCTATTCGAGGTGCCTCTGCACCTTCACATATATTTTTTTCTGAAGATGTTATTATTTTTACCCAAGGAGATGGGAAAAATATCAAAAACATTAATAATTCTCTCTCACACTATGAATGTATATCGAGACAAGAAATCAGTTCAGGGAAATCATTCATTTACTTTGGAAAACACTTTAGTCCTGACAAAAGAGGAATAATTATGAATACTTTGGGTATAAAGGAGGTTTATCTTCCCTTCAAACACTTAGGTGCCCCTCTTTTTTGAGTAATACCTAGAGATTATTACTTAACCTATATTTTGAGCCAGATCAAAAGAACATTTTCCTCAGGGAAATTCAAATCTCTCTCAATGGAAGGGAGAAACTTCCTTGTCAAGCACATCATGATCTCTAATATTTTTTACTACTTCATGGTATATATATGTTCGATCTCTCTGATTAAAATCATCAATACGTCAATGAGTAACTTCATATGGAGTGGTAGTATCTCAGAGAGAAAATTTGTCACACTGAACTGGAAAAAATACTACAAATCTTACAACCTCGAGGAGGTCATAATCAAGAATCATGAAATATTGAATCAATCTATCTGATCACAATTCATATGGAAGTTATCCAATAGAAATTTTAAATACTTGGAACTGCTTAGAAATAGATTAATGGAGTGACTAAATTCTAGAAAATTACATTACATAGAATCCTAAATATGGACTGGATTGATAAATCTATTTGATATGGTGTATAGAAAATCTCACTGGCTGGTGAATGACAACTCATCTCTAAGATTTTGGTAGGAAAAATGGATGGAAAAACCTTTGCTAAATATGATCAACTTTTTGAATTAAACAACTAATCATAATATCACTATTAAATATTAGCTAAGAAGCATGGTTCACCTCCTGGATGATCTACAAGTTGTTATATCAAACTTGGTTTTCATGGAACAAGATGTCTTCCTGTTTTACGAACCAGCCCCAAACAGTATGTTGGACTCTAAAAACTTCTAAAATCATGATATTCAAAGAAATTATAGTTTAATTGGTGAATTTAACAACAATTGGATGAAACTGTCTTTATTTTCACTTCTTTGGAGAATATCCATTCGTTGTATTCCAGTCTATGATTTTCTACAACATAAAGTTATTAAACTCTATTCTAGGTGTGCACTATGCCACCAACACAGGAAAGATATAGATCATCTGTTCTTATCATGTGAAATGGATTTATCATTATGTAAATCATTGTTTGATTTGTTTGACCTTCATGTTATCCAAATGGATAGAACTGAAAATATGCTACAGGAAATTCTGAAACATCAGTTTTCCAAAAAACTAAAAAATATGCTTCATATTGCCTATATAGAATTAATTCATATGGTATGGAATGGGAGAAACAAATTCATACATGACTATGCACTTTTTATTCTTTAATTTTCATTTTTTAAAATCACACTGGCCATTCTAAATTCTAACCATTGTCAAAAAGGGTACTTCAATAACTTTTTTGGTGATTTTTTTGTGCTAAGGTGCCTCAATATCCCAGGTAACTATATTCCCACTCATGGAATGCTTGAACTTTTTTGTATTCCACCATTCTTTGGATGGAAAAATCACAACACAGATGGTGCTTCCAAAGGCAACTCTGGTCCATCAGGCTTTGGGGTCGTCATCAGGGATCATAATGGAGAGATAATTGATTGTATACATGGGCCTTGTAGAAATTGAACTTCCCTTGAAGCTGAAATGATTTATTTAATTATTTTTGTCCACATGGATAAACAAAATAATTGGAATGAGGTCTGGTTTGAATGTGACTCAACTGCTATTGTGAAATCGGTGAGGCTTGGTATCATACATATGTCGTAGAAGCTCATTGAAATATGGTTCAAATGCATAAAAATTAATATATAATGAATTACATAATCACTCATGCCTTCTATAAAGATAATACTCTCACTGATTCTCTTGAAAAAAAAAGGATTTCTCCAATATGCTTTCACTCATGTTGATATACTCCCTTTGGATCTTTTACCTATTCAACAAAAAGACAAATTTAAAATCCCTTCTTTCTATCTGATGTAACTTTATGTTTTATTTATAATAAGATTCGATGTGCCCATTTTTATAAAAAAATGGGTCATGGATGATTTAATAAATCATTAGTTCTAAATCAAATACACTAATTACTATACAAATTCAAATGAATTGAAACTATTTATAGTCTTGAGAAAAAATAATAAACTGGTCAATTTTATATTTAAAAACACCCCTCTCCTACCCTTATAAATACCACCCCTTTTTCTCACATATTCTAAGACTTAGAGATATCCTAATATATACCCATTTATCTCCCCAAACTTCCTACCCATGTCCAATGGGTTTTTAAAAAAAAAGAAATCATTCGAATGGGCCTTAATGGGTGGCCTAAGATGATACATCCAAAATATATGGTAATACTCTCAACCAATAATTTTAATATTTATTCTTATCTATCCACAAAAAAAACTACATCCAACATAACATAATTACTAAGATATGATAAATATACTAAAAAAATTATGTTAGTGAAATATAAATTATCAAACCACTTTTCATTTCATTCTAAAAAGAAAACAATTGTTTATATTATGGTTGGATATAGAAATAATATTATAGTTTAATATGATTATAATAAGTATATTATAACTTATTTCATGTTTTTTAATGTATTAATAATCATTTCATTAAATAAAATGAATATAGTTCTTGAAGATCGATAAAACTGCCTAAATGAACTAACTGTATAATGATAACGTTGATAATAAATGAATCATCCCTATATTTAAACACATATAGATATTTTAAACTTTAAATTTCAATAATTACATAAATATCATTTAATTTCACTTCTCAAGTTTTAGTCCCATTTTATAAGAACTTCAATATTTATCCACAAACTAAAGCGACCTTGAAACTACGAAACAAACAACCTCGGGACAATAATTTTAGACTTGATATCTCAATTAAATGTCTATAAACTAACATGAAATATTAATAATAAATAAAATATATTTGAATTAGGTTCTCAATCAAGTGTTTAAGAAATCCAATTTTATTACCCATGATGTTAAGTGAAAGTGTTGTGCAAATTTGGGCATGAGCTAAGGAAACTTCTGAACCACCCTCCTTTATTTTGGGTCATGCCTTTTCCCTCTCCATCTCACTTCATAAAACTATTATTATCATATATTGAATTAATATTATATAAATATATATATTCCCCTATCATATATAACTTATTTTTCTTGCCTTTATTTGTTGGGTATATACATTTTTCTAAGGTTTTCATATTAATTTCATTTATAAGAAAACCTGATTAAAGGGAACTTCTCTATTTCTTATCCCATTTGAATTACCACTCCATAAAATTTTTTAAACAATACATGGTTTCTAAAATTAATCATGTTATTATGGAAATACTTTTTAGTTAAATTCTGGTTTTATGGAAATTAATATTCTATTTCCCATCTTTAAATTATCCGTACCCATTTTCCAAAAACCCCGCTTAAGAGGTACGTCTACAAAGTGACTTGTCTACTCATTTTCATATATTTACATTAATTAGACACCATTTTTAATGTTCTATACCTATTTTTAACCAATTAAAATCAAATTATTATTTCATATCTTATTTCATGGTAACCATTATGATATTTCATCCGATTAGGCAATAAAACATGATTTTGAAACTCATTTCATTCCATAGGTAATTCTTGTGTTTATGCTTTATATTTGATTTCCTTTTTTGTCGATCATATACATGTACATGTAATGACGGGTTAACCTAGATAGTTCCCTAATTTATTGGGTAAGGTTTATATATCATGAGATGATATGTATGGGATTGTGTTGTAAACCTAATCCATGATGGGACTCTATCTACCATGTTATGTTGTCTTAGTAGTGATCCTTGACTTATGATTATGTTATGTTTTATTTTATTTACACATTCCTATGATGTCGTGATCTTATGTTTCCATTGACATTATGACATGATTCAAAATGATTATTCATAACTCTTTCCTTTTATGATATCATGGTATACTATTTGACTCATATGTTATGCTTCATTATGATGCTCATTCCCTTACTAGGTTGTACGGCTCACCCCTTTTGTTTATGTATTCCCCATGTTATCCTATTTGGTTTTATAATTAAAAAGTATTATAGAGTCACATCAAGGATATTAAAATGAATTATTTTTATTTGTGTTTTATATTGATGTTTTATGTCCCTAGTCTCCCAAATACACTTGTATTTTCAATCATTGGGTTGTGTTTATTGGATATTTATGTTAGAAATTTTGTAATAATATGTATAAGAGTCTTGGTTAACTTTGGTTGGTATAGAATAAATATATAGTTATTTTTGGAGATTATAATAAGAATGCATTAGTAAAAAATCTAGGTAAAATTCTGAGTATATAAAAATATCCTGAAATTTAGGTAAAGTATAGAGAAAGTGTTTTCCAAGAAATGAAATATATGTATAGCTACTATAGGGGGTAAAGTTATGTCATAGATATACCTAGAGTTAATAACCCTGAAAAAAACATTTTTCTATATAAACATAACCTATGCCTAGTTTATTTCAGAGAGGCCTTATTACACACCTGGTTTGACACTCCTTGGGGATATTATTTGGTAAATTCACAAACTCTTTACAAACCATTATAAAGGACTTGAGCATATTGACTGATTAGAAAAACCTAATAGAAAAATTTCTATGTATAACCAAGATAGAAACCTACAGACTTATAATTTTAGATATACATGTTATTTATAAGTTATTACATCAAAGTTCGTAGTTTCTTTATTTATATGCTTATTAGTTTGAGCATTCTCATCCCTATATTCATTTTGGATATAATAAATTACTAAAATCGTAATAAAATAGTGAAAGGTTCACTCCTTATGCATTCAATAATGTCAAAAAATTTATATGATTATAGTTCAACATATTATTTCTTATAAATCATGTTTAGTATAACTATTCAAACACCACCTCAAAAAATGTAGGTTAAGTTATCAGTGATAACAAAAATTAGGTAAATTATTTCATCTCAAGTATATAACTCTTTCTCGGTAAATGTATGTGAGATAAACATCCAAAAAAATATTATTATACTTTTTATAGTGTAATTTGATACTATATTTGGAATGGATTGGCTACCATTATATAAATCCAACATCAACTTTCAGAAGAGGTAAATCACCCTACATATCATGAATCATCCACCAATTCTATATAATCGTAAGGAGGAGGATAAGTATCCATTTGAATCTTCTTCCCAATAATGTATATTATTTCCTTATGAGTAAGAAAATATATATAAAATTATTGATAAAATTGAGAGAATCATGCTTAAATACATTCCCATTATGAGTGACTATACTATGTATTCCCTATAGAGTTTCATAGCATTACTCTTGGAAAAGAAGTTGAAATATCTACTAAAATTATACCAAGATCTATACCCATATCCAATATTCCCTTTAGAATGACCACTACTGAGTTATAAAAACTAAAGAAGTCATTACAGGAGAATCAGAAAAAGGGTTTTATTCCCCCAAGTGATTCTCAATGGGGTATGTCGGACCTCATTTTAAAGAAGAAGTATTATTAAATGTGCCTCTATATTTATTATCGAGAACTCAAAAAGATCACTATAAAGAACAACTATCCCCAGCCATGGATTGATGACTTGTTCAATTAGATACATAGGGACTGGTACTTCTCTATAGTGCCCCTTATATTGGGATATCACTAATTAAAGGTGAATAAAGAAGATATTACCAAGACTACCTTTTGAAAAATGTATTGACACTATGAGTTCTTATTCATACCCTTCAGACTGACTAATTCTCCAGAAATCTATAGTGACTTAATGAATAGAGTATTTAGAGATTACCTTGAAAAATTTGTGGTAGTCTTTAGAGATGATATCTTGATATAATCCAAAATAAAGTAGGAGTATGATAAGGATTTGAATAATATTATAAAGACTTTAAAAAATAATATTTTATATGTAACGTATAATAAATGTGATTTTTTGATAGAGGGGGTATCATTCTTAGAACACGTTATCACTAAAAAAGGGAAATTTGTGGATGGTTCAAAGATAAGGTGATTAAGGAGTGGCCTAGACTGAAATTTTTAATGTATATCCATATTTTCTATTGACTATATGGGTACTATCAATGATTTATAAAAAAAATATCATGATTTTCAATCTTTCAAATCAAGATAACATGGAAGGGAGTGATTTTTTTATGGACAAATGAATATGAAGAGGGCTACAGGTAATTGAAAGAGAGGATTATCACTACAATAGCACTCACACAACCTTTAAGTGGGGAACATTTCATGGTATACAACAATGACTCAATGAAGGTATTGGGTTTTTTTCTAATTCAAAATGTTTTATAACTCAATTTAGTTGTATTTCCATGTGTATAACTATCCAATTTATGATATGGACTTGGGTAAAATGATCTTTACAGTGATAATTTAGAGAAATTATCTCCATGGGGAGAAGTTTGAAATATATACATATCATAAGATCCTCAAGAATATATTCACACAAAAGGATCTTAATATGCGCTAGTGAATATGGTTAGAGCTGATTAAGAACTATGACTACTCAATCCATTACCATCCTGGGAAGGAAAATAAAGTGGCTGGTTATCTAAGTAAAAAGTATCCTACAACCTTATGAATGATGATAATTGATAATTATCTAATATTTTTATACTTTCTAAGGATGTAAAATAGAAGTTATAAAGTAAGGAACAACATTCTACTTAAATAAATTGATTGATCAACCATCCATTATGAAAAAAAAAAGATATTCAAAGGGATGATATGGAAATATAAAATAAGGTGGAATCTATAAGAAAAAAGAAATACTGATAATTCACAATTGATGAATAATGAGTTGTAAGATATGGATCACTACTATGTGTACCATCAAAGCCTAAGATAAAGAAGGAGATGTTTAATGATGCAAAAAGATCATCATTCTCCATTAACCTAGTGAGAAAAAAGATGTATCGAGATCTATAAGAGTGCTATTGGTGGGAAAATATTAATGGGGAGATCATAGAATATCAAAGTTACAAATATGTCAGTAAGTGAAAGTAGAATGGAATTGTACAAGAGGATGATGCAACCATTACCCATACCTAAATGGAAGTTGGAAAATATCACCATGAAAATTTTTATAGGTTTTTTGATGACATCCAGAGGAAATAATGTTATATAGGTTTATATTGGATTGTCCTAAAAATATTTTTCACTTCATTTAAATTTGATAGGACTTCTCATTCGATCAACTGGAAGGGATATACATAATGGAAGTGGTGAGGTTGTATGGAACACCACTATCAATTGTATCTGACTGAGATCCGAGATTTATCTCCAAGTTCTAGAAAAGTATCCAATATAATATAAACTCTAATTTGAAATTAAATATGACTTATCACCCCAAAAATAAATTCCAATATGAGTGGAATGTCTAGACACTTGAGGAAATTTTGAGATCATGCATGATTGAATTCAAAGGAGGGTGAGATCAACATATTCATCTGGTTGAGTTTTTATACAATAATAGCTTCCACTCAAGTATCAAAATGGATTCATATTAATCCCTTTATGGGAAGATATGTTTAACCCCTACTTTTTTTGATGAAGTTGGTGAAAAAACTGTTGGGACCTAAAATGGATGAATAAATGGTAGAAAATGTCAAAACCATTCAATATCACATCCAGAAAAATCTTAGTTGGAAGAAGATCTATGCTAATAACCATCGAAGATACCTAGAGTTTGAGGTTGGATATAAATTATTCCTCAACATATATACATATATGAGAGACATGATATTTGGGAAGAAGTGAAATTTAAGTCCTAGATATATCTACCCCTATGAGATTATTGAACACATTAGAGCCATGACCTATCAACTAGAACTCCCAAAAACACTGTATCAGGTGCGTAATGTGTTCCATATATCCCTTGTGATAAATTAAATAACAAATCCATCTCATCTAATCAATTTGGAGGGGGTATAGTTGGATCATGGTCTCTCTTATGAGGAGCATCAAGTGAATATCTTGGACCATATAGACAAATTTCTATGCAATAAAACAAATTACATAGTCAATGTGCTATGAAAAAACCATAAGTATGAGGAGGTGGAATGGTAACTATAGGATTCAATGATAATAAAGTACCCTCATCTTTTTCCATATTAGTGGGTGAAATGAAATTTTGAAGGTGAAATTCCGTAATGGGATGACAATGTAATGAACTAGACTTTTATAAATGAAATTTCCCTTCTAATGATATAAATGTATCCTTTTAGTTATGTAGTATTACATAAAGCACATGCATCACATTATTGAACTAAAAAAATTATATTGACTTGAACATTACATTTTAAGAATAATAATATCCATAATAATTGAAAGTATTATAATGGGACAAAAAATAGAAAATAAGATAACTATAATATGAAAATTTAGATATGCTTGATCACCAAGAATTATCACAGTCACAAACAACACTGTAGAAATGAAACAATAATATTAGTAATTCAATATTCATTTATAAATGAAAATATATATAAACTTTAGAGAAAATATAATTGAATGAATAGTATATTAAATGTGCGGTATTTATATAAGGTAAGGAACACATATAACCATTACAAATCTGGTTGTTGGAATAGTAATATGACTATTAGAAATAGTAACCTGGCTATTATGGAACTCTAATTCATTGAGTAATTTTTATATCTCATGAGATTATATGTATGGTATTAGGAAGTAAGCCTAATCCACTATGGGACTCTATTCACCATGTTATGTTGTCTTGACAGTGAACCTTGACTTATGTTTTTGTCATGTTTTATATTATTCTCACATTTCTATGATGTCATAATCTTATGTTCCCATCTTCTTTATAACATTATTACATATTATTATTCATGATCCTTTCCTTTTGTGATATCAATTTATTCTATTTGACTCATATTCTATATTTCATTATCATTACCATTCCCTTACCGGGATTTATGGATCACCCCTTTTATTTATATATTCTCCAAGTAATAATATACAATTTTATAAGTGAAAATGGATATATGATAACATTAAGGATATTAAAATAAATAGTTTTTATTTTATTCTCAAGTTGATCTTTTATGTACCTAATCTCATAAATTTAGTAGGCCTCTCGATCCTTAGGTTTTTTTATTCGATAACTATCATAATAATCATGTAAAAATATGTGTAAGAGGATTGGGTTTCTATACCTTTAGTGGAAATAGAGTGAGGAATTTTTTGTCTTGGTACATGGTAGTGCATGACCTAGGTTGTGTAGACCTTTGGTGGTGATGCTTGATTGATATATAACCAAACATTTCCCTTTTCCTTGAACGTTTGAGGCCTTAAGAGTAGCTCAAGAACGAGTTTCATGAAGTTGTACTGGTTAGTGTTGGATGTTATCTTACCTGGAGTAGTTCATGGTGTGAACCATGTGTTAAAAATATTAATAGGATACTAATTAAATTATTAATAAGGTTATCTTTTGGTTTCTATTTGGAAAGAAAATTTGAGCCCTAATGTGATATGGGGAAGTGATTGTTCCTAATATTGGTAGAGACTACATGAGATGTGGTGATTTTGAAGTCTGATAAGAGGATTTGGGATTGGATAATCCCCTTTAAATGAATTTAAGTTTCTGGGTTGTTAGATATGACAAACCTTGGGTTTTTAAAAATTTTACTGGAAAATAACCTTTAGTTGAGTGGTTGGAGGTGGCATGTAGTGTTGGTGGGAAGTTTCTCTAGATTCTTGAGTGTGGTTGGAAGCTTCTTCGATGGGTAGATACTCTAAGAACTATCCTAGAGGTGGGATTATTTTGAATATTTGGACCTCTTTTTGTTGTGTTCTCTCATAGGAGAGTGTCGATGTGATCCAAGGTTGAGTCGGATTTGAGAAGTGTTAGTTCTCATGAGCGGAGCATGATAATTAAATTGGTCGATTAATGATTTGAATGTGGATTTGAACTGATAGTTGGTTTTGGACTTTGATGTTTGCATTTGGGGTTTTCATGATTGATTAGGTGTTAAGAAATCATGGTCAGGAGGTGATGGTACATTGTTGGGAGAGTTTTAGAATCCCTAAAATAAGTCACCCATATATGTATCAAGTAGTGTCATTACATTTAAATGGATGCGGTGTGGTAGAGACCACATCAGGAATGTAATTTGGGACATGATTGATGTGGTTTTGGATTCAAACTGGGGTATTTTAGAAAAGCCATTGTGCCCATGTTTGGTTTTTAGAGTTTCATAGGGAAACATTGTTAGGAATTTGGATATTAAATATAGGGTTTTAATAAATCATTGATGAGGTAATCTCATGATTGGAGGTGTTTATTGAGTTTGGAAGCTGGTAACTTTCAAAAATCCATTATGAGGTCATAGCTCGATGTGATGGTTTGGGAATCTACGGGTGTGTCCCTTGGGTGTAATATGTTGGGATTTGGAAAATGTAAACCAATTCTAGAGGGTTAGAAAACTTTTGTGTGTCATTTTTTGAATACACAAGGTGGGTTTAAGCATGTGGATCGATAAGAATGAAAATTCCTCAGTGCATGTTAGAAGTGGCATGTAAGTGGACCTAACAAATAGTTAAGGGTAGGTTGTAATGATACATGGATAGAATTGGGAAATCTACATCAATAAATGGTATATAACCATGTGTGGGTATTGATTATAGGTATTTGAGCATAAATTGGTGGTTCCAACCAGTATAGTGAGGTTGGGAGTATCGATCAAGCATTCACCGAAAGATAATGTATTAATAAGATGGTTTATGGGTTGAACCTTGTTTCATGGCTTCTTTTAGGGGGTAAACCCTAGTTTCATGACATTTTCATGGGGTGAAATTCCATTTCATCACTTTATTCAAGGGTGAACCATGTGAATAAATGTAACAAAACATCATTATGGGGTGTTACAAAATGGTACCAGAGCATAAAAGGTTGTTAATATTTCTTGTAGATATAAGAGAGACCTGTATAAGGGGTTCTTAATGAAGATTTTTTTATATAAGAGGGTATTTATTATGAGTAGAATCCAGCGCATGTTTTGGTGACTAGAAATTAGGAAAGGGATATGAGTAAAGGTAGAACCTCTCACTCGAGCATTGTGTTTTCATGGACTTCTTGTTGGAACCACTTTGTGTATAGGATTGTATTTGTTGTCAATAGTTGTCAATGGAATATCAAAATGAAAGAGATCAAGAAGTACTCCAATAAAATGGAGGAATGGAAGCTCACAATGAAGGAGATCATGAAGTACTCCGATGAAGTAGAGGAGTAGTGATTCAGACGATTGTTGTGCTGATCGTAAGTTCAAAGAACATGTGTCAAAGGTGATACATTGTTTACAACAATGAAGAATGTGCGGAGTAATCCATCCAAGGATGATTAAAGCATGATGATTTTTTTGGATAGAGACCATGCAATTCTTCATTATTGCATGAGAACAATGGGTTTTGATGAAGACCATGCAATTACTCATGATTGCATGAGAACCATGCTAGAGACTTCTTGACGGATTGAATCACATGGTTTGCATGAAGTTGATCGTGACGGTTGATGAAGGAGGCAATGTGCCAATGAGTTGACTTATGAAATGGCCATGCACATCACATTGTCATAGAAGATGATGGTACTAAATCTGTTCCTTCAAAGAATACATATCACAATAGTGGAGTTTGTGATAAAAGCAAAAGAGTTGCTGAAGGATACAGATCACCAAGAAGAAGTGTAGTTGAGGTGATCGTGCTTGTCGAAAAAGCAAACAAATGACATACAAATTTGTTGACAAAGGAGATTCCATGGTTACATGTTGATTTCAAGAGTTGTGGTCAACTATCTATGTTTGATTCAAGAACATCGATCGAGGAATGGATGATCTGGAGGCGGTACAAAAAGAGCAGATAGAAGGTGGCGCCGTTTTCCAGTGTTTGCCAAATTTCAGGGCCTCAAAATCAACAAATAAAGAAGAGTGATTTTGGCAAAGGGACTTGCGCACCATACTCTTGGATGATAGGAAACTTGCGCGCCATATGTTTTTGAAGATCAGAGCATCAAAATATGGCAAAGGCATTAGGGTCGTGCAAGTGTTGGTTAAGTCGTGCAAGTGGACTTGCGCGACGGCACCTACAAGGAGTGGAACTTGCGCGTCTATGGTTTTTCGAGATCAGAAGATCAAAATTTGACAAAGGCAAGAGGGTCGCTCAAGTGTTGGTTAAGTCGCGCATGTGGACTTGCGCGCCAAGGAGAAACTTGCGCGCCGCCGCGCAAGGGGTCCAGTTTGCCTATAAATACTGGACCACCCCTCCTCATTTCTTACGGAGCTCAAGAATTTGAGATTGTTCGAGCTCTCGTAGCGCAGGTGGTTGAGCCGCGCAAGTAGGGGTTGCGCGTCGAGTGAGGGTTGCGCGCCCTAGAAGATTTGGGGGAGAAAGGAAGTGTGTCGCGCAAGTATTAAGTTCAAGAAGGTAGTGTCGCGCAGGTGCTTCAGTGAAACTTGCGCGCCAGTTTAGACTTGTGCGCCTGAGACTTGCGCGCCGCCGAGAGACTTGCGCGCCGGGCTTGAAAAGGAGACCCAGACACTGTTGAAGCACGCCCGCCTTTCTGGAGCTGCACAAGAGCTGAAGATAGACTGATAATTTCGGTGCAAAGCGAGATTGAAGAATAAATCTAAATGATACATGCATGATCTCATGCATACATGGTGAATTGATTCTGTCAAATCCCGAGTAAGCTGAACATCATTTATTGAGAAATCACATAAGTTATTGTGATTCAGGAAAATGAAGACAAGGGGATCTAGTGCATTCAGACATTGCACTAAAGAAGAAAGATTGAACTATAAAGAGCATCAACTCTGAACCCTGATGCAAGCAAAGTCTCATGCTGAATAGGAGACAAAGAACATCAATGCACATTTATTAAAGAGACCTTCACGTCTATAAATTGAGTGAGACTTCACCAATGGAAGTGAGCCAGGGGGAGTCAACAGGAGTGACCTGAGGGACGCAGTGAGCTATCCCTAAACAATTGTAAAGGCAGTGAGCCTGGGACAGAGTGTCTGTACCCGAACATTTGTATCCGCAGCTAGTAAAGCATAGTGGATTTAGGTACGACTGGCAACCTTTCGGCGTATACTCCTTGGACGTAGCCCTTAGTGGTGAACTAAGTAAAAATAGTTGTGTCATCTGTCTCTTCATGTGAATATTTAATTGCTGATCATATCCATCATATAGGTTTAAGTAGTTCCTACCAACGTGGGAACAAGATCCACAACTTTAAGAAGAAAAATTTGCCACCCTGATTCACCCCTCCCCTCTCAGGGTGTCCCGGGGTCCTACAAGTGGTATCAGAGCCAGGTTAACGTATGTTGGATATTCTCCAGTAATTCTATTGAGAAGAGGATTTGAGTTTCTTTCCTAGAGTCAACAATGAAGAGCAGTCTGGATAATGACACAGTCATTTCTGAGCAGAAATCTATATCCACCAAGACTTTGACAAATAGGAAAAAGAAAGAGAAGAAGATGATGAAGAAGTCCCCCACATCCAAAGAAGATTTATTGTCTTTTTCTCCATGCCATTCCAATAATGAAGAAACATTAGGCTTGGAAAGTATCAAGCAGGTGGCTCAGAACTCATCCAGAGGAAAGGATGATACCCCTAATTAAATCTTTCAGGAAAAACTCAGAACATATCTGCATGATATTCCAGAAGAAAGGGTTGTTATTATTTGTAGCCTATTCCAATCTATGCAGGTTTAGATCAATCGACTTGAAAGGGAAGCAGACAATATGGAAAAGGGGCTGGAACGAAAAATTATGGAAATTATGAAGCTCATCAAACGGGTGAAAGCCCTTGAAGAAAAAGGTGAAGTCAGTAATACTCTGGAAGAACGGATCCATGCACTTGAAGCTGAGCTGAAGAAGAACAATGAAGTCAAGAATTTTTGTTTGGAAGAAACTTCCATTAAATTCATGGAACTTGACTCTTTGTTACAAAACAAAGATAATATGCCTGAAGATGAGGTTGAAAGGTTGAAGAAGAATTGTGAAGAGAAGATGATCACGATTGAAGATCAGAAGATCATCCTCAATATTGTGGGTCAAAATTGGAAGCTCAATTGACCAAGATTGAGAACACACATATTGAGACTTCACAAAAGAATGAAATGAGTGATGCTTGCACTCAATGTTCGTTGGAGGAGTCTAAAGCTAAAATGCCTCCAACATGTGACAAGAAGATTATGACAACTTTTGATTATCCACATCAAGAATCAGTTGCTGCCGGTACTCAATGCTCAATAAAGGATTATATTGTCAAAAGACCTCCAACATGTGATAAGAAGATCATGACTTCGCTCATTGATCTATCACAGACAACTGAGAAAGTGAAGGTACCATCCAGACCATCTTGCACTCATGTTTCTAAATACACTCCGACAATCAGTGTGGGTGGGAAGAAAAGCTCTAAACAAGTATGGATGAGGATAGGTGAGAAGAAGAAACCTACCACCATGGCTAGGGTGGATGAGAAGAAAAATGAGGAAGTGGGTTCCTCAAATATTACACAAACGATTAAGCAGATGGCCCAACAACTTAATACAGAAGATGCAAAGAAGAAAAGATTTGTGGGTCAATGTTGGTGCTGCAACAGATTTGGGCACTGTGCACTGGATTGTTTTTATAATCCCTTTCATGGAAAAGCACAGGGAAAGCCTATATCAAAGGGAAGGAAGCCAGAGAAGAAGAAGCAACATCAACAGATCCAGAAGCATCTGTTCACCGCAAACAGATTTGGAATTCTTGATAACATATGTGATGTATGCAACGGCAGTGGTCACAAGAATGGTGCATGCCTTGGTCAACAGATATCCAGAGCTGATAAGAACAGAAGACCTCTGATTCCGTCTAAGTATGAAGAAAGTACCTTGGGATGTAATAAGAAGAATGTGGAAAACACACATTTCCCCAAGAAGATCTCAAGTAGGGAAGCTGAGAAGACCCAGGATTTTAGATCCATGCAATTTAAGGGTCATTCATCCAAACGAAACACTAAGTGGGATGAAACTCAGAAGAACCCATGTGGAAGACCCAAACCAGCTGCAAAAGTTCCCAATGACATGTTGGTCATCTGGCCAGAAGATTTGAAAAGAATGAGGAAACTTGAAGCTGAAAAGGACAAGGCTGGTGACAAAGGAAAAGGGAAACTTTCACATGATGAAGACACAGTGCAGGAGAGATTGCAAACAAAGAGAAATGCACGTGTCAAAGAAGTTATGTGTGAGAGATGCAATAAATCTGGTCATATTGCAAAAGGTTGCCTAACCTTAATACCAGAGCAAGAAGCAGTCATTAAGAGGAGTAAGAAGTTATCTTACATGTTGGCTGCTAAGCAGAACAATTCCTCACACAAAGTAGAAGAGAATGTGAAGAGAGCCATGCCACACCAACAGATGTCAGAACATATATTCAGAGGAGCAGGCATGAAGACAGGAGTAAATAAAGGAACATGGTTGAGAAAAGCATCTCAACCTTGCATCTCATGTTGATGAAGCAAGGAGGAACCACCTTTTTCCCGTAATCATTTGTGTATTGTATTTGTGCTAATAATGCAGGGAATTGAAGGTGAAGCATGCTCTCAGGGGGAGAACCTGAGAAGTAGTGAATGTTGTCAACTCTTGATAGCCAAGCTGAAGAAGTTTCCATCCTTAGTAGATTATTCAATTGATATTCAAAGATTATGATGATGAAGGATCACTCTTGATGAAGATAATGAGGAGTGTTTCCCTTGAGGGGGAGAAGAATGAAGAAGCTTCCATAATCACTGTTTCAATCAATATCAACTCCAGCTCAACTCAAAAGGAGTTTCTATGTGAATTTCTTGAAGAAGACACCAATGGAGAAGGTATGTCACTTCTCAATCGCTATCCCTTGGTTACTCAGATCAAAGATTATTATACAAAGGGGGAGTAACTGAATTGATCAGTGACATAAAGAGAATGGAAGTGCCCCAAGGTCACTTATCCTGCCGATTGCACTTGAATGTTTTTGATCTATTTGCTGAAGTGAGTGCAAGAGTTTCAGGTTGACTATTATCTATCATAGTTGATCTTCTTCTACCTGGAATTAAAGTGGTAAACCCTTGAAGACAAGATACATGAGTTATCATCTCATTTTGGTATCCTGATCTGTGGATAATGGACAGCCTTGTTGACTTAATCAAATCCTCTTGTTTTCTACATCGAGCATTGTTCAAGTAGACTTAGACTGAAATGGTTAATGAAACATTTATTAAGTGTGGATTGATACCCTCCCTACCATGTGCTTTGTATTTCTTGTCAATAAGGGGGAGAGAAAGTGAAATGAACGTTTGAAAAGAAAAGTTGATTGAATAGAAGATTCTCATTTTGACATTGACAAATTCATTTCAGAAGATGTATAAGGTATTGACAACAAAATACAAAGGGGGATATTGTTGGAACCACTTTGTGTATAGGATTGTATTTGTTGTCAATAGTTGTCAATGGAATATCAAAATGAAAGATATCAAGAAGTACTTCAATAAAATGGAGGAATGGAAGCTCGCAATGAAGGAGATCATGAAGTACTCCGATGAAGTAGAGGAGTAGTGATTAAGACGATTTTTGTGCGGATCGTAAGTTTAAAGAACATGTGTCAAAGGTGATACATTGTTTACAACAATGAAGAATGTGCAGAGTAATCCATCCAAGGATGATTAAAGCAGGATGGTGTTTTTGGATGAAGACCGTGTAATTCTTCATTATTGCATGAGAACAATGGGTTTTGATGAAGAACATGAAATTACTCATGATTGCATGAGAACCATGCTAGAGACTTATTGACGGATTGAATCACATGGTTTGCATGAAGTTGATCATGACGGTTGATGAAGGAGGAAATGTGCCAATGAGTTGACTTATGAAATGGCCATGCACATCACATTGTCATAGAAGATGATGGTACTAAAGTTGTTCCTTCAAAGAATACATATCACAATAGTGGAGTTTGAGATAAAATAAAAAGAGTTACTGAAGGATACAGATCACCAAGAAGAAGTGTTGTTGAGGTGATCGTTCTTGTCGACAAAGCAAAAAAATAACATACAAATTTGTTGACAAAGGATATTCCATGGTGACATGTCGAGTTCAAGAGTTGTGGTCAACTATCTATGTTTGATTCAAGAACATAGACAGAGGAATGGATGATCTGGAGGCGGTACAAAAAGAGCAGATACAAGGTGGCGTCGTTTTCCAGTGTTTGCCAAATTTCAGGGCCTCAAAATCAACAAATAAAGAAGAGTGATTTTGGAAAAGGGACTTGCGCGCCATACTCTTGGAGGATAGGAAACTTGCGCGCCATATGTTTTTGAAGATCAGAGCATCAAAATATGGAAAAGGCATTAGGGTCGTGCAAGTGTTGGTTAAGTCGCGCAAGTGGACTTGCGCGACGGCACCTACAAGGAGTGGAACTTGCGTTACTATGGTTTTTCGAGATCAGAAGATCAAAATTTGACAAAGGCAAGAGGGTCGCGCAAGTGTTGGTTAAGTCGCGCACGTGGACTTGCCTGCCAAGGAAAAACTTGCGCGCCGACGTGCAAGGTGTCCAGTTTGCCTATAAATACTGGACCACCCCTCCTCATTTCTTACGGAGCTCAAGACTTTGAGATTGTTCGAGCTCTCGTCGCGCAGGTGGTTGAGCCGCGCAAGTAGGGGTTGCGCGCTGTGTGAGGGTTGTGTGCCCTAGAAAATTTGGGGGAGAAAGGAAGTGTGTTGCGCAAGTATTAAGTTCAAGAAGGTAGTGTCGCGCAGGTGCTTCAGTGACACTTGCGCGCCAGTTTAGACTTGCGCGCCTGAGATTTGCGCGCCGCCGGGAGACTTGCACGCCGGGCTTGAAAAGGAGACCCAGACACTGTTGAAGCACGCCCGCCTTTCTGGAGCTGCACAAGAGCTGAAGATAGCCTGATACTTTCGGTGAAAAGCGAGATTGAAGAAGAAATCTAAATGATACATGCATTATCTCATGCATACATGGTGAATTGATTCTGTCAAATCCTGAGTAAGCTGAAAATCATTTATTGAGCAATCACATAAGTGATTGTGATTCAGGAAAACGAAGAAAAGGGGATCTAGTGCATTCAGACATTGCACTAAAGAAGAAAGATTGAACTATAAAGAGCATCAACTCTGAACCCTGATGCAAGCAAAGTCTCATGCTGAACAGGAGACAAATAACATCAATGCACATTTATTGAAGAGACCTTCACATCTATAAATTGAGTGAGACTTCACCAATGGCAGTGAGCCAGGGGGAGTCAACGGGAGTGACCCGAGGGACGCAGTGAGCTATCCCTAAACAATTGTAAAGGCAGTGAGCCTGGGACAGAGTGTCTATACCCGAACATTTGTATCTACAGCTAGTGAAGCATAGTGGATTTAGGTACGACCGGCAACCTTTCGGCGTATACTCCTTGGACGTAGCCCTTAGTGGTGAACCAAGTAAAAATAGTTGTGTCATCTGTCTCTGCATGTGAATGTTTAATTGTTGATCATATCCATCATACAGGTTTAAGTAGTCCCTACCAACGTGGGAACAAGATCCACAACTTTAAGAAGAAAAAGTTGCCACCCTGATTCACCCCTCCCCTCTCAGGGTGTCCTGGGGTCCTACACTTCTCTGGGGAAAGGTTTAGACTGGGAGATAGATGTTTAGACCTAGAGGGTGGTTTCTTGGGCCTAATGGTTGGGTTATTTAGGAGGGACTCATAGAAACACTTTTTAATGAAGATAAGTCAATAGAGGGAATGTTTTTAATGCCCCTAATTTTTTTTAGATGCATTATAGGTTTAATTTTTTGCATAGACATGTTTAAAGAGTCATTTATAACTTATGGAGGTGTCGAGGTTTTCTGGGAGCATGTTCGGGAGGATCGGGAGAGGCCTGAAACTAAGAAGGATCTACAGGAAGGCTTTAATGATATAAAATATGGTGTAATTCCATTAAATATTGTGTTATTACCTCTCATGGTTTCTAGATTGATCAATCATGATATAAAATATCCTTTCACACCGTGAAAGTCTTCTGGATGGTTTTGTTATGGGTTATGGATGTAATTTCCCCCTCTAAACCCCTTATTACATCTCCCTCATTCTCCCCCAACCCCCACATGAACAAGGAACCATAGGATCTCCCTTTTGAATTTTTTTTGTCCCTCTCCATCATCTCTTGGGAATTTGATGTGTTGTTCATTGTGATTGATTCATCTTGATGGGTCTAATCCGATCTATGCTCTAAACGACTCTCTTTCCATATGTTCTTATTTCCATTTGATGTAAACCATAATACAATAAATTCATGGTATATTTTCATGGATTTAATGTCATTATCTTGATTCAAGTGGAAATTCTTGGTGGTTTATCTTCATCGGGATTAAGGTGGGAATTCATTGCTATAATATCCTGACTCAAGATCCACTAAATTGGTTCCCCGATTTAGGTCACCACATGACCTAAAATGTGCCTCCTCATATGATAGAGGCCACTGACTAGCATTGGTGGTCTAAAATGGAACTGTTATAAGACTATAACCCTATATCATAGTGCACAACTAGAAGCACATAACCAAATATCATAAACATCAGTGTACACATAAAGAATAAAGAAGTTGAAACTAAAACATGTTGCAATAAAATGAAATGTCATAAAGGGCCCGAACATCCATGTCATATATACAACCAACCACCCACTATGTTTGTTTCATAACATACCAAAATAAAAGGAACTAAAAAAATATACAGCATCACTGATCCATGACCAACCAAACACCTAATACAACTCGAGCAATCCTAATTGACCAAGCCATACTCAACACAAGCCTCAGCCCAAACCTATACCTACAATACACATGTGAGAGCTGCTTGGGTACCCAAGTACAATGGAGGCCTGATCTAGCTATAGTAAAACTAATTTGGCCACCACTAATGGTGTCTAAAGAAAACACTAGTTAGTTCAATAGTGTAAGAAGGAAAAAAGGAATAACAATAGACAAGTTGGTAAATAAAACTGGTTTCAATATTTCACTATGTTCAATTAATCACTTTTATTCTTTATTCCTAAAGTTATCCATTTCCATAAAATATCCTCATCTAAATCAAATCATATGAGTAATATCTCATAGGGGTCCCTGGTTTTAAATCAAGGAGCCTTAGTCCAAGAATACAACTGGGATCTGGAACTCCATGTCTGGCCATCCCAACCACTAGGTAACAATTCAACAAACATGGAGCATCAATCCATGAATCCAACTGGGACTTTCAATGCCATTTCCGACCATCCCAACATTTATCCATTATTCTAAAAACACTTACCATCAATCTATGAATTTAACTTAGATTCGGAATGTTGTTTCCGACCGTCTCGAACTTGATATGGAATGAATTGTCCATAATCGTAGGTTCAGGAGCATCAGTCCTTTCCCTAAATAAAAATAGTGAACTAGGGTACCTGGATCATAATTATGGCCTGTGAAAAACCATGGAGTGGAGAATCAGTCCAACATCCCAAAACCGTTAATCATGGTTTAGAAAACATGTAGCATCAGTCCATGAATCCAACAGGGATTTGTAACATCACATCTGACCATCCCCAATCATTTCATCATTAATCATTTCCATTTTGTTGAAAATTTCCATAATCCATTTATTTCATCACATTAAACTAGTTTCATAACTATAACATTTATCCTATCTTAATCACAACATTTACTATGGTCTCAATATACCCTTAAATTAACACATGGTTCAAATAAAACTAATACCATTTCAAAATCATGAGACACCAAAATCAAATAGTCCCATTAAACATTTCAAAAAAACCCCTTAAACATGAGTATTCCTCTTTGAAAATACCAAAACTTTCCAAGACCTTCATGTTAAATGAAAACCATTTAAAGTGTAACCACACACCCATTTTAAATTAACATTTGAAATACATTTAAACCCCATTTAAAATCACTTTGATTCTAACACCTCCTTTCAAAACAATAATCATTTCAAAACATAGCCTTCCCCCTTTGACATCCAAATTTGGGTCAAAACCAAAAGCACACATTTAAAACCATTTCAAAAGCCTCATAGGCATTTTCACAAAACCTTAACATATAAAACATTCCACTTCCAAATTTTTTCACACTCCATGGGTGTCTATAGGTCCGGTATCACATCACCATAGATTCAATGGGGTCTGTGGAAGGTCCAAGGTATCAATATAAATCCAAAACAATTTCTTAAATCAATGAAGAAAGAATAACACACATGGGTACTAAGAAATATGCCGAACACACATGAAAATAAATTAACAATACTATGGATAAAACACTTAGACCACTTACGTCATTATAGAATCTTTATAAAACATTTCCAAAGCATGAAAACCTTTTAAATTCCAATGGAAGCCTCATACCACTCTTCAAAAACCAACTGATTGCATCTAGATCACCCAAGACTCAACCTCACACCAAACATAAAAAAATTAATTAATTACATCAATTATAATTAATTAATGGATTAAATACCAACTTTACATAATTCTAGAAAACTCACTGATCGAAACTCTAAGAAACTTCCACGGAAGGTCCATAATAGACTCTTAGTGCCATCCCTAGAAAAATACCTAAGAGGTGATACCAAATAGACAAATAATTAAATTTAAACTTTAGTAAAAACCTAATAAAAATAACCATAGTCACATACCTTAACAAAACATCATTTAATGAAGTGTAGAATCCATCTCGGGATCTTCTCTACATAAGATAACAAAAATCCCCATGAGAAATTGATGATTCGACAATGATACGGTGGATTCTTCAACAAAACTTAAGTTTTAAATACCAAAATTAGAGATAAATGAGAATAATAAGAATAGAAACCACCGAAGTAGGATAAATCACTTAAAATGACAATAAATCACCATGAAAACACCCCAAAATCAACGAGGGAGTAGGAGGAAGGGCTGCGAGAACCCCCTAGTTTATGAGCCAGAAATTGGGGAGAATGGGGGTGGAGAGTTTGAATAACCCAAGGGGGAATTTTGGTAAAATCACCATTTTTAATAAAATCTACTTAGTTTCATGGTTTGGATGCACAGTTTTCCAAAACGTGCGCCAACGATGTGGTTGGATCTGTCCAAAGATATCACTCGCATGGTTTGGCCACATGATTTTCCAAACCATGTGCCAACTGTGTACACCCCTACTATAAAACACCCCTATCTTTGTATAGTTGTGCCATATGGTTTGAAAAAAAAATCAAACTATTTTTTCATCACTGCCTTCCCTCTACAACAAGGTACACAGTTTTTCTAAAATAGTGCACAGCCCATGTGTCGTGTCTCAGAACCTCCTCAACCAGGCATATTTTCTCCTTTTTCCTCACACATTTTACCCCAAACTATTATCTAACTGTGTAACCAATACATGCCCAATTTAAATTGAATTAAAAACCTTTTGATCATCAATATGTTTAATGGTTTCTCCTAAAATGTGCACACCAAACTGTTCACCCTTTCCAAGAAACTAAAAAACTCCAAAAGCATATCCTAAAACCTATGAAGCTCATCAGAACACCTGATCTACCTTCTAAGAATCATTACTTGTCTCAAGAAAACACTTTGAAGAATTAAAACTCTTTAAATCTCATTATGAGTCTTAATTCAAGATTCGACCCATCTGGTATTAAAAAATTCAAATTTCTTTAGAAATTTTGATCCATACAAACATGGGATCTTAAAACCTCCCCACCATAATACTTCTCATCCTTGAGAAGTCTTGGTGGTTATCTATATGAACCACCATACCTATGTCGATCACCACATTTTAATCAATATCCCCATTCAGCTTTTGATATCCTAAAAAGCTACCAAGTCACAACCTCCAACTCAAGGCCCACAACCATTGAACCCTTTGAGATAGCACCAATTACCAACATTGAAACACCATGATGGAGATTACCCAAGATATTCCATTTGAAAAATTGATTTGAACATTACCCAAACAATCATTGAGATATGGTGATCCCCATGATAAGCTACAAATTATAACCACCAACTTCTGATACTTAACACCCTTTCCATCAAGAAATCTCAACCAAAACTAAACTTTCACTCTCACATCATACCCGGCATGGTTCCCAAACAACCGCGCCCCATTAACCATGAGAATTCCAATCATCATTAGCACTCTTCCTCATCATCGAAAACCAACTAAAGTGGACACACACCCTTCATCCATGCACGAACTAAGAACATATTGGATTTTCCTCAAAAGACTAACTCAAACCCAAAATGCACTCACCATTCTCAAGTGACACACTGGACATAGCCTGTAACATTCTTCACCTATATTATGAGTAAACCCTAGACAAACTAGACTCGATAAAATCATTTCCAAAGTGCCCAACTCTATCTCTCGGCCCATTACCAACTCATATGATCACCATGTCCTTGCACTTAGATGAATTCCATAACAACCCAACATACCCAATGGATTCTATACCTAGACTACCACCCAGAGCCACCTCAGTCCTAAATCCAATGTTCAGTTTGATCATATACCACCACATATATTCCATTAGCATTCCCAACATAATTTAAGCATACACCTCAACAGTTCTTCATGGGAATCTCAATGCCACCTCAACTGATCCACGACCAGTCCCACACACCTATAACCCTTCTAATATGATTTATCACCTCTAAAACTGATATATAATTCCCCACCATATGAGTGTATTCATTACCAATTCACCCAAAGAACTTCAACTGCTTCGACCCAAGTGTCAACCACTACTAACCCTAGAATTGGGCATGGCCATATCACCCTCACTAGAGTAACCAAACAAAACATCAACCATCACCCATCCCTAATACCTAAAAATGGTATCAATGGTATTCTCTAATATCCAGTATAACCTGAGGACCTCACCTATAAATA
Source organism: Viscum album (assembly GCA_963277665.1). NCBI lineage: Eukaryota > Viridiplantae > Streptophyta > Magnoliopsida > Santalales > Viscaceae > Viscum > Viscum album. The sequence continues at coordinate 386,889,861 of OY728141.1, read as the reverse complement.
GTCAATGGTGCACTCCCCACCATACAACTCTGCATTCATCACTCCATGATTTAGTCCTCTAAGAGGCTCCATAGCAAACCAAAATACATTAGGGTAGCTATACATATATCAAAATATCTCTCATTGTACCCAAGATGATGTAACAATATTGGGATTGATCATCACTAACTAAGAGTGTGCTAATATTCCATTTAATAATACCACCACCACTCATCCATTTCGAATGTCAGCTCTAACTGTAGAGACATAAAAAACCATCCAAAGGTCTTGAGCCTCCCTGCCTGCAAGCATCTTATCATATACTCAATATTATTTATCTTTCACATAGATTCCAACACTATACACACATTTTGGGTGTATTCTATTGAAATTTTTGGTCCACAACCAAACAAAATAGCACATTTCCCTTCACTCATGCCTCTATGATTCCATGAGCACTTAACCATCATACACAATCTTGTACAACCCCACCAAAAATCCTAGTTATGACTCCAAAAAAGTCAAGCCTTATGAAACCTTGGCTCAAAAACCACATCCACTATCCATGACTACCTCATATTTCTATCTCACCCGACAAAGAACACCCCTGGTGCTTTCCAAACCAAAAGCCTCTCACTGAACCAAAATAGTCTACATGACCACTTAAGACTTCAGCATCATTAAATAGTTCCACTAATATCACCTTAGATATAACCACATTCCATGAGATGAATCTAGATCTAACCAATCTAGGAACCTAACATGTCATTCCCACATGTTCTACCAAAACATCAATACTCTAAGTTCTCCCCTTTTCAAGAAAATGAGACCCCTCCAATGCCTATTACCAAAAATGACTTGCACGCCTGGTCTCTTATCAAAGTGGACATGTGCGCATAAAACCAAATTTTTTCATGCACAACTTATACTCCCATTCCAAATCATAACTAATAGGAATAACTCATATGCACATCCATTACCTGGATAAGACACCCAAATGAGCTTGCACATCTAGAAACGAATCACAAGGCAAACCCACTAGCATCCAAGTTCTCTTTCTCAAAACAAAATGCATACCACATGAAAAAACTCAAACTTGGATGCCCTGTTGTCAAAAATCTAAAACATCCATTTGTGAACATCACACACAATTCACACATAACTTGATTGACCACTCTCATGGTTCACCCTTGAAAGCCACCTGATATCAGCTCCCAAAACTAGAGTCACATAAAAAGGACACTAGGTCCAACCTCCTAGGGTCTATGACAACTCACAAAAGGCCACAAATCATGGTACATAAACATGAAATAGTCTTATCATCACATAACATCAGAAAAAAAACACCCTCTTCTATGGTATCACTCTATAAGGTAATCACACACCAACCAACTACCCACAACTAGGGTGTTCATCCTCTCTAAGAATATTCACATCAGAATACTCCTTAGAGGACTCATACATGAAACTAGTCCTGAAAAAACCATCTATATGATTTCAACAGTCCAATACTCATAACACACTAAACCCTTATGGTCACTGCACCAACTGTACACATAGACCACACTAGCTTCCTCTCCCATGAATGTCTCACCATAGATCCACATAACCTATAATAAAAATAAAATGCATAAAATCACACACTAGTAGGCCTATAATATGTGGATCTTATGTTCATAGCATGATTCATGATACGCCTCTTGAATCCATAGTCCAAGAGGAAAAACCAAATAATAGGACTCTTACTAATGAGATAAAATCATAAAATCCATCGTAAACCATAAAATATAAACATGTGCATTGCTCGAAGTGAAAATCATATACAACAATAACATCACAAACTAGAACATTAATACTAACCCCTAGTAACATGGACTTTCTACCAAAGATGGTGTTTGAGATGCACCATCCTGACAACCATCTCATGCTCTAAAACATTCCTATATATTTTTTCATCAAAATACCAAATAGAAAAATAATAGGAATGCAACTACTCTGATACCACTTTGTAAAATCCTGTCTTGGGATCCACTAAACCGGTGTCCCCATTTGGGTCACCACATAAACTCAAGAACCCCTCCTCATATTCTAGAGGCTTCCAACTAGAAGAGGGGGTCAAATGGAACTGTGAGGAGACTATACCCCCATATAGAAGTCTGCAAATACAAGAAAATAAAAAAAAATATCATACACATATGAGTACGCATAATTAATAAATAATCTAAAACTAAAACATGTTGTAATAAAATGAAATTCTATAAAGAGACTGAATGTCCATGTCATACATACAACCAACCACCTACTGTACCAGTTATATAACATATCTAAATAAAAGGAACAACAAAAATTCTCCACAACATCATCGATCCATGCCCACCCAAACACCTGGTATCTCTCGAGAAATCTTTCTCAACCAATCCATACTCAACATGGGACTCATCTCAAACCTGTAAATATAAAAAATGTGAGAGATTCTTAGGTATCTAAGTGAAATGGAGGCCTCATAAGGGTGTGAGTAAATCTCAGTAGGTCTCCCAATGGTGTCTAAATAAAATATCAATCAGTGCAATTGTTCATGCAGGAAAAAAGAATAAAAGTAGATAATCAGTTAACTAAAATAGGTTTCATTATTTAAAAATTTTCAATTAATAACTTTTATTATTCTTTATAAAAGTTATAAATTTCCATCAAATATCTTTGGCCAAATTCGGTCATCTGAGTAATATCTCATAGGGGTTACTTGTTTGCAATCAAGGATCCTTAGTCTAAGAATCCAATTGGGATTCTGAATGGCATGTCCATCCATCCCAACCACTAGGTCTCAAGTTTGAAAACATGAAACATCATTCCATGAATCCAAATGGGACTCATAATTCCATGTATAACCATCCCAAACTTTAGGTCATGAGTTAGAAAAAATAAAGCACCAGTCTATGAATCCAACTTAGAATCTGAATTCCATTTTCAATCATACTAACATTGATATGGAATGCCATTTCCAACCATCCCAACCTAGATATGGAATTCCATTTCTATACCCTTGGGTTCTGGAGCATCAATTATTTCCCCAAATAACTATGGTGCACTATTTATCATGGATAATTAGTCTAGCCCACTAAAAATTGGGGAGTGGAGCATTAGTCCAACAACCCAAAACCATTAGTCACAGGTTGACAAACCTGGAGAATCTATCCATGAATCCAACTGGGATTTGTCACATCATGTTACACCATCTCAAATCATATCATCATTAATCATTACTATTTTCATCAACATTTACATAATCCATTTATTTCGTCACATAAAGCTGATTTCATAAATATACCATTTCATCCTTTCTTAGTCACAACATTTACCGTGGTCTCAACGGACCCTTAAATAAACACATGGTTAAAATGAAACCAAACCCCTCTAAAAATTAATGAAACACCAAAATCAAAAATTATCATCAAATATTTCAAAATCATCCCTTAAACATGGGTCTTACTCTTTGAAAATCCCAAAATCTTCAAGAAATTCTTGTTCCATGAAAACAATTTAAAGCATCACCACACAGCCATTCGAAATTAAGATTTGGAATCTATTTAAAACCCATTTAAAATCACTTTTAGGTCAACACCCCATTCTAAAATAGGAATCATTTCAAAACATGGCCTTTACCCTTTGATATCCAAATCTGGTTCAAAACCCAAGGCATCCATTTAAAATCATTTCAAAAGACGCATATGAATTTTCACAAAAAAATTGACATATAAAACATTCCACTTACAATGGTTGGAACACCCCATATGTGTCCATAGGTTGAGTCTCACATCACCACAGATCCAACGAGATCCAAGGATAGTTAAAGGTATCAATATAAAGCCAAAATAAAATTCATAAATCAATGAATCAAATATAAAACACATGGGATCTAAGACATATATTTCACACACATGAAAATAAATTTACAATACTGTGGGTAAATCTATTGGACCACCTACCTCATTAAATAATATTTCCAAAACAATTCCAAAGCATGATGGCCTTGTAAAGGCTGGTACAAACCTTTTCATAACTCCATATTACTCAAATGAGATCATCTCAATCACCCAATACTAAACCTCATACCAATAATTAGTAATTAATTAATTATAACAATTATAATTAATTAATTAATTATACCCCAACTTGGAATAATGTTAGAAAACTCATCGGGTGCCCATAACCCATTGAAACTCTAAGAAACTGCCATGGAAGGTCCAAAACAGACTCTCGAAACCATCCCCAAGAAAATAAATAAAAGGAGATACAAAATAGACAACTAAATAAATTAAAACATTGGGAAAAACTTATGAAATTTTATCACAGTTGCATACCTTTAAAAAATTCCGCACAGTGAAATGAGGAATCCATCTCAGGATATCCTCCATGCAATCCAACCAAAATCCCCATTAGAAATAGATAATTTCTCCATTATTTAGTAGAATCTTCAAGAAAACCTAAGCTATAAATTTCTAAAATTATATAATAACAAGAATCATAATAAGAAGAATATTAATAAGAATAAGGTAAATCATTAGAGGAGTATAACTAACCTCAAATGCTAAGAAATTGCCAAGGAAACACCCCAAAATAAAGGAGGAAGGGTTGGGAGATCCCCCTAGTTTTTTCACCAGAAATGGGGTAAATTGGAGTTCATATATTGAAAACCCCAAGGGTATATTTTGGTAAAATATTCCTTTTTAATAAAAATTTTGCAGTCGCACAGTTTTCCAAACAGTGCACCAACCGTGTGGTTGGATCTATCCAAAGCCACCACTCACACAATTTGGTCACACGGTTGGTTAAACCATGTTCCAAACATGTGAACCCCTATTTTCCAACACCCACATATTCACATGGTTGTGTCACATGGTTTAAAAAACTACATGCAAACTGTGTTTTCATTACCCTCCCCTCTACAGCAAGGTGCATGGGTTTTTTAAAATCGTGTGCATCCCATGAACCATGTATTAAAACATCTTAAACCTCACATTGTTCCTCCTTTTTTTACTTTCATGGTTTTCCCAAAACTATTATCTAACCATGAAACCCAACCATTTCCAATTCAAAGTGAACTAAAACTTCCAAATCATCATGGTGTTTCATTGTTTCTCCTAAACCGTGCACACCAAACTATGAAGCCTTATCAAGAAACTCAAAAACTCCCAAAACATAACCCAAAGCCTCTTAATATCATCCTAACACCAAAGATACCTCACAATAATAATTTATCATCTCAAGATGACACTTTAAGGCATTATAAATATCAAAATATCATTCTAAGTCTTAATTCCAAATTCGACCCATCTAGTAATAAAAAAATTAAATTATTTCATAAATTTTGATCCATATAGACATGGGATCTTACAATTACAATTTTACTACCTTTGTATAAAATTTTATACTTTAATTTGTATTCAAATATGTGCATATCCCTCTATGACTTTTTATTTTGGTGTCAAAGTAAGTGGTTGAGGTCTGTATTGTGGTGGTTGGTCCCTTGGAGGGGGAGTACAAAGTGCATGGTGTGAAAATTGTGAAAGTGTGACTCAGGAAGAGTATATGTGTAGGGATCTCTACTTGGGTTTTTTTGGCTTTGAAAGAGCCATTTGTGACCGGTTGAGGCTAGCGTAGTTAGGGTAAGTGGCATATTGGATCACGTAGTAACTCCCTTGGAGTGTGAACCTTGGAATTGATTAATGGAATCCTTGTATGAGTGATGATTTTAGGGTTTTCATATTAGAAAAATAGACATGTAAAGTATCTTTTGGGATCTGTTAAGGCTCAAATTAATTGAGTAAGTAGCGTAGAGGCTTGGGTGGTTTGTTACCTTTATCTCTTGGAGTTTTTAAGCAAGATGGTGGTTGGGTTGTTAAGATGTCATGGGTTGACCATGGTTGATTCATCATAGATTGATGTATGAAGTGTGATAGACCAAAATAAATATGGTTCAGTCTGGTTATGAAGATGACCATTGTGATCAAGACATTGGGTCATGGTTATATCACCCCTAGTTTAGGTACATAACCCTTTATTCGTGTATTTTGATACTCTTTAATGTTAGGGTTAATTTCAAGAGGTTTTAAGAAGTTTTATCATATTTTAGAGGTTTTTATAAAGGTTCATGGTTATTAGAAACCATGAACCATCTCTAGGAAGCTATGTAAGGGAAGATAGTGGGCACTAGGCAGGCGTGTGGTTTACACATAGTTTGGAAAAACTGTATGAATACCCAGGAGAAACTATGCATCTTGAAACAAAGGTAAATATATGGTTGGCACATGGTTTGTCTAACTATGTGACCAACCATGCGAGGTGTGTACTTAAGATAGTAGCATAGTACAGTTGGCACATGCATTTCAAATTCATGTGACCTAACAATGTAGTGTATAGTTAGAACACCTTAAAAAGTATATCTGATTTTAATTAAGCCTTTTATCCCTCTTTTTTCACTAATCCTTCCATAAATCAAATTCATTTTTCTCCCAAGGTGTTAGAGATGATGCCCTTTTTTATGGGAGAAATCTGTAGGAGAATTAAAGTGTATTGGAGGCCTAGATTCATTGATAAGTGATTGTTCTTCTTAGATCCAAGATTCTTCTCTCTATCAAAACTATATATCTATACTATTATGGATATATATGTGTGTTATTAATGGTTTTATGATGAAATATTATTGGATCTAGTGAATGGACCATGGTTGTGGTTGGATCTTGAAGTTTCATTGTGTTGTTCTTCATTTTCACGAACATTTGAGAGGTAGTTGGCTTCTCTCTCAACTCCACTGGATTTAGAAATTAATGTATTAGTTTTAATTAAATTATTTTATTGAAATGGTGGTTAAATCCTTGTGTGATTCTTTTTTGCAAATCCCTTTTTGTATATGTCTTAGAAATTATAGAAAGTGATTGGTTTTTGTAAAACCCTATTGTTTATAATTTTAAAATGTTGATTTTAAAATTATGTTTCGGTTTGATGTATGAAGGTATTTTTTGAAATCATTTAAATAAAGAAAAGTTTTGATTGAAATGATTTGGCATGATATTGGCATAAATGGTTGGGTATGAGTTGAATGGGATGGATAATGGTTGTGAAGTTCCACCATCAATGACATGGAGTATGGACGTGAAGTTTCATCATCAATGGTGACATCAAGATTGTATATGTGTATGGTTGTGTGTGTGTACATGGAAATAAATATGCGAAATCAAATGAAAATTAGTTTAAAGTATTTTTTTTATTCTTTCCTTGTAAAATTGGTTTATTAATTTCATATGAATTGTTTTTACTGGTTAATTTTTTTTTATAAAATGTGATAACAAGTTTTGTTCTAATGGTGTGAGTTGGGAAGTAATTGGGGAAATCATATTGGGTTTAGACTCACCCCCTACTTGGGAACTATTATTCATTTTCATATGTCATTTATTGATACATGGGTAAAGGTATGGTATCTTAGTTATTTATTTAGGTTTCTTGAGATCATGTATTAGCATGTGGAGTTGTATCTTGGAGTGAGTGGGGTGTTTCTAGTTATTATCACTTTGGAGTTTTGAGTTTTGTGGCCTTTTGGTCTTTTAGTGTATGTCTATTAGTTTCTGCTTATACTATGATTTGGTTTATTGGTTGGGTTATGTTGGAGTTTTATTTATTACTCATTAATCATATAGAGGTTTGTTTGGTTATAGTTTATGATGTCTAGATGTTTTATCTTTCAAAGGTAAAATCATCCCTCAAGTGTTCTTGAGGCCCTTGGAATTTATTTACAAACTTTAGTGCCTTGGGGATGTAATATAAGGCCTAGTAGTTCCCCTATAACTCCTTAATACACTGGTTAGGGTTGGTTGTTACAAATGATATCAATTTTGACCGATTCATCTTTCAATTTTGGGAGAAATGGTATTAGTTTTGGCCAGTATTTCTTTCAATTTTGGGAAAAATGTTATCAACTTCATTCGGTAAATCTTTTTGGGGGGTAATGGTGTCAGTTTTGATGGTCCTGAAGTTGGAAGGAGTATCATTATGTTTCTTAGTATGGTATTCAGGAGTAGTTTTTTTAGAACATGAAATGTAGATCATAAAAATACATATCTAACCTTGTTATACTTAACTTCAAGTTACCAGGGTGTTTGGGTACATGAGTGTTTTAAGATACTTTTAGGTGAGTTGTCACCGCATCATTATGGGTTTAACCTATGAGATTTTCATTACATGAATTTATAGTAAGACTTACCAATAGTTCTACATTATTTATTTTGAGTAAAAATAGTTTATGAAATGGAATAAAAGTGTTGATTTTTGAATATATTGAAAATGGTTGATTTTAAAAGGCATGGTTGGAGTATTTTAAAAAATGGTTAAAATGTTGATGATGGTTGAATTGTGTAAATATATGTTTTGATGTGTGTTTATGTGGTAAATTGAAATTTATAGTCCTTCAGTTGCTAATGAGTGATACTAAATAGAGTTTAGTTCTAGTTTTAGTGAATGGAACTGGGTAGGTGTCATAGAAATAAACTGAAAGATATTGTAGAGAATGTGGTTGCACCTACTCCATAGGTGAACCAATAGTGGTTTCAAATAATTTTCAAGGATTTTTAGGTCATGGATAAGGGTAATAGAAATGATAAAATATGGTAAGTAGACCATTTGGTTCAGCTCGAAAATCATAATTCCGTCTTTTTTTTGGGGGGGGGTCTAAGCTGGATAAAGTTGAAGTCTGGTTGAATATGATGATTTGAATCTTTGATTTTCTTGGGACACCAGTAGAGATGAAGGTGAAGTTGAAAACATATATACTGGAGGATTTAACATACCAATTGTAGGAATTATTAGTTCATTTTAAATTGGACCAAGGCATGACAAGGGAGGATTTTGAATAATTGTTTAACACTCAATTCTATCCTTATACCTTTTAGATTTCTAGAAAAATATACTTATTTAGTTTGAGTAAATATAACCTCATGGTGATAGAGTATATAGAAAAATTTATGAATTTTGTTTACTTTTTTCCAGAAGTTGTTGTAAGTGCATCCTTGAAGGAATGCATTTTAAATCAAGTTTTAGACCATATATTTGTTTAAAGATTTTCATTCTATATATCATGGAATATAAATAAATGTTCAACAGAGTGACGGTGTAAGAAAGTAATATCTCATGAAGTATGATTGTAGGGGGTATGTTTATCCCTATGGGAATTGATGGGAAATATAATGCTAGAAATAAGATGAAAAGGGACACCTACTACCATAGTGGTGGGACAACTCTGAATCAGACAATGGGATTAATAAATATTCCTCCTTGATCTAAAATTCATTTGGCGTGTTTTCAGTATGGTTCACTGAATCACATCAAGAGAGATTTTATGGAATAACCTAGATCATGTCACATCTTCAACAAGGTGGGAAATATTCAATTCTATTATAACAGTACTTCAAGGTCTAGTGTTAAAGACAAATATCATGTTTCTTATGAATATTATGCTTTGATAGGAAGAGTGCGGTAGAATAACTCTTGTTATCATAATAGAGTGATCCAAGGTGATTCTAAGAACATCGTGACTCCTTAACCAGTACAATCTCAATAAGGTAATAAAGAACAAAGTGCAGTGAGTAACAAATTGTATGGATTTGATAAAATGATCATGGATGATCAATATATTCATTCGAATATGATAGGTATGATTATTTTAAATTCTACCCTTATGTAATATTTGTTTGATATGGGCATATCCTTCTCATTTATTTCTTCTCATGTTTCTTATCATATGGGTTTTCATGTTGAGATTATTCCTTCTATTTTAAAACTTAAAACTCCTCTTGGAAAAAGAGAGTATAGGGCCTTTATGTGTAAATCTTGTTCTATAATTATTTATGGGTATAGATTGATTTGGTATTTATATATGATTTATATGGATGTCTTTGACTTGATTTTGGGTATGTATTTTTTTACATCACTTAAAGATCATATCAACTGTTATACCCATAAGGTTAGTTTCACATATTTAGATGGCATCGAGCATCTCTTTAGAAGATATTAGGGTGTAAAGGCTAGTAAATAATGACTTTTAGCACCAGTTGTTGGAACCATATCTTATCAGTTGGTAGTTATTAACTTGAAATATGTGAATTATATTTGTAATGGATATTTTCCAACTATTTTTTATCAGTTTCATGTGGTTTTCCCCAACAATTCCTCAGCCTTTTCACCCAAAAGATAAGTCGAGTTTATGGTTGATATCCTAATAGTGAATAGAACTATATCACTTCCATCTTATCTGATAACACCAACATAATTTATGGAATTGAAAATTTAGTTGGGAGATTAATAAAAAAGGGTTCCTTCAACCAAGCACATATCTGTGGGTAGCACCACTTCTATTTTTAAACAAGGTGGATGGAACTCTTAGGCTTTGTGTGAATTATCGTAAGCTTAATCATTTTGCGATAAATAATTGGTATCCTATTCCATGTATTGATGATTTGTTTGATCAATTAAGGGTATCCTAGTGGTTCTATAAAATTTACTTATGTTCAGGGTATCACCAATTACAATTTTAGAATTAGGATATTCCAAAAAAACAATTCAAAATTTTATATGGACATTGTGAATATGTCATTATACATTTGGTATTATAAATGCACCATCCTACTTTTCGGAATTGATGGATCAAATATTTCAATAGTATTTAGATTTTTTATGGTGGTTTTTGTTGATGATATACCAGTGTATTCTAGGACAAAATAGGATCATGAGAAACACTTAACTATAGTGTTGGGTATCTTGAAAGAGCGTCGTTTGTATGTCATGTTATCAAAGTTTGATTTATGGATACAAGAGGTACATTTCCATATCCATTTCATTTCTGAAAAAGAATTTTATGTGGATATAGAAAATATTGAATCTATTATCTATTAGAAATCATTTAATAATGAATTTGAGATATGTAGTTTCCTTGGCTTAGTGGGATACTATAGATGTTTTGTATTTGATTTTCCATGTTTGGAATCACCAATGATAGCTTTGATTAGAAAATCCATTCATTTCCAATGGAATTATGGATATCATAAATCTTTTCAACAACTTAAGTTTATACTTACATCAGCTCTTATTCTCACATTTACATAGTATGGATAGGTATATGTAGTGTATTTTGATGCATCAGGATATAGTTTGGGATGTGTTTTCATTATGGTAAATCATATTTCTACTTATGGTTCGTGAAAGTTATAGTTTCATGATAATAACTACCCAACACATGACTTGGAATTTTATATTGTGGTCCATGATTTAATGAATTTGAATTATTACCTATTTAGTGATAAATTAATGGTGTTTATGAATAATAAGAGTTTGAAACAAATTTTCTCACAAAGAGATTTGAATTTAAGACAGAACTAATGGATGTAGTATCTAAAAATGTTTTTCTTCAAATTGATGTATACACTAGTTAAAGGGAACTCTATAATAGATTAATTGAGTAGGAAATGATATACTCAGTTGTCTAAAGAGTCTTTAGACCAATGGAAACTAATGTCAGTTATAGTAGATATGCATCTAGACTGCTCTGACCAAGGTGATGTGTTTCTTTTATTTCCATTTTATATTATTCTTGTTTTGGTTAAGAAATTTAGAAATGATAAGGAATATGATCCATAATTTTTTCCCATTAGGTCAAAACTCAATGGTAGGGAGACCATTGAGGGATGGAATATGGATGGGATTTCAGTGTTGTGGTTTATAGATCAGATGGTCGTACCTTTGGATTTTATGGAACAACTTTCATGTGCCTTTCATCATTCGATATGGGATATTCACCTAGGAATATATAAAATGTATAAAGATTTTAAAGTTTAGTTTTGGTTTGTTGGCATGAAAATTTCAGTAGTTCAGTATGTCTCAAGATTCCTCACCTATCGATAGGTAAAGGTGGATCATCAATGGATAGCAGATATGTTATAGTATTTACTAATTTATGTGTGGAAATGGGAGTAGGTATCCAGGTATTTCTTAGTAGTTATACCAAGGACAGTTAGGAAACATGATTCAATGTGGGTGATAGTGGATCTAATCACAAATCTAGCTCACTTCATATCAATTCATGAAACTAATTTTGTAGAAGACTTGTCTAAAATTTACATTTAGAAATTATAAATACACATTCCATAATATTCTGGATTTAATCAGATAGAGAGCCCGAGTTTACATTTTGTTTTTGGAAATACTTGTAGTAATCCCTTAGAACATAGGTGACTAAGAGTATGACTTATCATACTCAAATAGATGGAAAGTGTGAATGAACAATCCAAATGTTAGAGGGAATGATTAAGGATTGTGTAATGGATTTTGGTGGCTCATGGGAGGATCAATTACTATTAGTGGAGTTCTCCTATAATAACATTTATCATCCCTTCATATAGATGGATCCTTTTGAAGAATTTTACATGAATCCTTATCATTCTATACTTTTTTGGGTGGAAATAGGTGAGACTTCACTAAATTAATCCAACTTTATGAAAGAGACAACAGAGAAGATGGAGTTGATCATAAAGAGAATAGAGAAGGCTCAGATTCATCATAAATCGTATGATGATAATCATTGACAACCATTGTCATTTTAGTTGAGTGATCATGTATTCTATAGAATCTCTCCAAGGATTGGAAATCATCATTTTGTAAAGTAGGCCATGTTATCTTCTCGATATATAGGTCCATTTCAGAAAATTGAATGAATTTTTTAGGTGGAATATTGGTTGGAGTTTCCACCAAGTTTCAATTTAGTGAACAATGTGTTTCATGTATATCAGTTAAAGAAGTACCAACCTGATCATGACCATGTGATTCAGTGGAATCACATTGACTTAGAGTCGGATTCTAAGATGATTCATGTGATGGTATAGATTTTAGATAGGAAATAGAATATCTTTCATGGAAAAAGAATAAGTCTAGTGTGGGTATTATAGAAACATAGTTAAATTTAGGAACAAATGTGAGAGATTGAAAAGGAAATTTTGGAGAAATAACTGAGACTCTTCCAGGTTAATGGGGGTTTTCTACTTTTGGGGGATGGAAAGGTCAATTGTGAGGATAATTTATCATCCCCATTTTTAGGTACATTCCCCTTTATTCATATATTTTTAGTCTATATAATTTTAGGGTTATGTTTCAAGAGTTTTTGAGGGGGTTTAGAAAGTTTGGGATATTTTTCTAAAATTTTTTGATTTATGCATGGTTAGAAGATACTCTGCATCATCTCTAGGAAACCATGTAAGGGTAGACAGTGGGAACTAGGAAGCTGCATAGTTGGTGCATGGTTTGTTCAAACCGTAAAAATTCTCAAGAGAATCCATGTATCTTGAAACAAATAGAATTTCATGGTTGGTGAATGGTTTGTCTACCATGTGAGGTGTAGCCTTAAAAAGTAGCACCACATGATTAGCGCACGGTTTTCCAAGATGTATGGCATAATCTTAAGGCATATAGTTAGACCTCCTTAAAAAGTGTATCTAATCTGAACTAATCCTTTTGACCCTCATTTTTTTCTTAATCCTCACATAACTCAAATTCCTTTTTCTCCCATGTCGTGAGAGATGATCCCCTTAAATCCAAGAGGGGTCTTTAGGTGAATCAAAGTGTGTTAGAGGCCCGAATTCATCTATAAGTGCTTGTTCTTCTTCATTCTTCTTAAATATAAGGTTATTATCTCTATATGAACTATATATCTAGTCTATTAAGGAGATATCTATGTTTTATAAATGGTTTTATGATGAAATATTATTGTATATATTGAAGGTAATGTGGTTTTTAACGCATCATGAAGTTTATTTATTTCATTCTTTGTTTTCTCCAACTTTTGATAAGTAGTTGTCTTTTCTCTTGACTCCAATTGATTTCGAACTTGGAGTATTAGTTTTAATTAAATTATTTGATTGAAATAGTGGTTAAGTTCTTGTGTGAATCTTGTTAGAAAGTCTCTTTTTATTTATGGTCCAGAAATTGTAGAAAGTGATTGGTTTTTAGAAAAACCCATTGTTTATAATTTAAAAATGATGATTTTGAAATTATTTTTTGGTTTGAATCATGTAAATTATTTGTTGAAATTATTTAAATAAATAAAATTTTTTATTGAAATGACTTGGTAGGATATTGTCATAAATTGTTGGGAATGATTTGAATGGGATGGATAGTGGTCATGAAGTAGCATCATCAATGGGATGGAGTATAGATGTGAAGTTACATTATTAAAAGTAGCACCAAGTTTGTGTGTGTGTGTGGAAATGGAAAAGAATATTCCAAATCAAATGATAAATGTTTTAAAGTCATTATTGATGGTTTTCTTAGAAAACTATTTTATGGATTTGATATGAATTGTTTTTACTCCTTAAAACTATTTTATAAAATTTTATAATATGTTTTTTTCTGGTGGTGTGAGTTGGGAATTCATTTGGGAAATATTACTAAGTTTAGACTCACCCAATGCTTAGGAACTGTTATGTGTTTTCAGATGTCTTCTATCGAGGCATAAGAAAAAACCTGGTATCACAGTTATTTAGTGATACTTCTTGATATTGTGGCTTGGCATGTGGATTTGGAGCTTGGAGCAGGTAGGATGTTACAGTGGTTTTATTGTGATGATGGCCTTCATGAGAAAGATGTTGGGATGGGTTTTGATAGTGTTCTTTCCCTTTCTTGTGTGGCCCTTATGCATGTTTATTCTTGTTCTTTCATGTGATTAACCTCCCAATAACTTGGGGTGATGGATTGGAATGTATGTAGCCTCCTCAAACCTATGGGGATGGTATAGTGTGTTTTTGGCCTACCCAAAACCTGTGGGGATGGGATTGCTTGTGTGTGGCCTCCCCAAAGCCTACAGGGATGGTTTGATGAGATGATTGGCCTCCCTAGAGTCTATGAGGATGGTTCGGGGTGACTGATAACCTCTCCAGGGTCAGAAATGATAAGCCAGTGTGAATGATGATTAATACATATTGTGGATATTGGGTCGAGTACCTTGCCAAACATGGCTTGGGTTAGGGTGACTTGATCAACCTCCCATGAACCTATGGGGATGGGTTAGGGTATGTGATGAGGTCATGACCTAAGGTATAGGTTAGTACCATATAATTTAGTGTGATAGGGTACTGATAGATGTTCCCCTCGTAAATGAGTTGAATTAAGTAGGTTCGAGATTTGTGGTCGCATGGTTAGTGCATGATGACTCAGTGGGTTGTATGTTTGTTTTTTTATTTTTTTTCTATCAATGCATACACTTTTATACGACTTACTGTATTTATGGTAAGGTTGAATCAGTGATTTCCTACTGGGCTAATACCCACACACTGTGTGGGAATCTCAATGTGTATGCATACTCTTTTGGTCAGGGATCTAGATAAGGTCTAGGGCCCTTCTCGGGGCAGTTCTACCGAAGGAGAAGGTCAGGCGAGGCGATGCCGAGACAAACTCTAGGATATATTGAGGATATGCCTCCTTTGTTTATTTTTATTTTGTTTCTTATATACATATTTACTAAATGTGGGGATCTATTGGACTTTTGTGTGATTTTTCATATGACATATTGATATATCATGGGATGTTATTATTGTTATTGTTTATTGCTTCTATATTTTAGTTTTGTTGTTTACTCTGATGATTATTGATTCCATTATTGTTTACTTTGAATGGTTATTTGTTACCAAGGAAAAAGTCTCCCCATTGTACCATTTAGGCCCTCACTGTTATTCGGTGACCTATTGCATACAAGGAGGAACACACAAATGTCCTATAGAGACCCTTCAGCTTGGGACGGGTGATTCGGGTCGGGGCATCACACTCAACATACACAAGATAATAAATGAGAACCTAAACATTAGGTTTATCCATAATAAATAATATAGGTATTGATGAATGTTGAATTTATAATTAATTTAATGCATTTATATATTAAAGATTTTGTTATTATCTTTCAATATAATTTATATACTTATGATCATTATATCTCGTGTCTTCCATATATGTATGCATGATTATAATTGAATTAACTTATACATATTATGTTAATCAACAAAATTAACATGTTCCAATCACATTAATGTATAACTCATTATAAAATTAGGGATTTGTAATATGAATATATAGTAAATTTTGATTATAATATTCATTACATATCCAAATACATCACATGAAAATTGTGTAACACACCTTTTCAGGTAATGGGATTAAAATCATATAAAACTAAAATTTAACTCCAGAGCTCATAAAGTGCAATATGTTTTCAACCTTTAATTCTTTAAAATAGTGTCTAAGCTCCTATACTTGTGAGAAGTTCAAAAAATTATTGATAGATCATTCCTTAAGAGTGATTTAAAATTTCAAAATAATGTTAACTCTAAATATGTATAAATAATTATAACAAATGTTTTTAATTCTAAATTATAAAAAAACAATAAGCTTGGTTGAATTAAATTAAAACCTATTTTATAACTAATTTTAAATCACTTAAACACATGGTAGGACATATGAATAAGAAATTTAGAAAATTTAAATTTTTCAAAAAAATATATTCACATATGAATGATTAACATACTAAGAATATATAATAAAATATCACAATTAAAAAAAATAAAATATAAATTTAAATATGAATATTTCATATTTTAAGTAACATATGATCATTTCATATACTAAAAAATTATTTATAGTTTATAAATATATAAAAAATTTATAAAATATTAATATTAATTTTTCACATTTATATCATAGATATGAACAATTCATTTTTCATAAAAAGGGAATCCTTGGGAGTGGCCTTTTTGAAGCCTCCACACCAAGGAACCCCCCTCCCTGTGAATAGGTCATCCAGAGAAGCCCCAGCTGGGAAAGAGTCACTGCCAGCCAAGATGGAAGAGCATCCCATAGGGTAATGGTCTGATCAGTGATGGTTCGACACATCAATCTGTCAACTAGGTGAGTCGCACCCATCAACGCACCCAGGAGAACCAAGTGACCCGGCAAGATGAGTAGATTAGGGGAGGGAGAAATTTTCCTGAGATCGGGCTCCCAGGAATCGAAACCTGCACCGCCGAAGGCATCCTTTGGTATGGACCACCCACTTTCACCACTACGCCACCTCTAAAGCGGAATAGATATGAACAATTCTTATTTAATAATTATGTCACATATATGAACCCATTAATATTTATTAAAAAATATAATTTATTTAAATGAAATATTCATATTTCAGATGTATTATATAAAAAATCCATATATTATAACACGAAAAAAATTAAAGTTTAAGAATCATTCAATTTAAATTTATTTTTATACATATAGTTTTTAAAATTACAATATATCATAGTCTATGATATCATATACTGATACTTGTGATATTGGCCAATTTCATCTTTGGACAAACACATAACAATATCCCATATTCTATCATTGTTCAAACACAAAACAATATCCCATAATATTTACTACCATGTGTTCCATGTCACAGGAATCAATATTACTTTAGTACACCTCATGATAATAGCTATCACCTCAAACACATTGTAATCATCACATCAAATTATCCATATTCCAATCTCAAATATAAACATTTTTATATCACTCCTATAGATATATCATGTAGATTTTTCTTACTTTATTCCATTTAAAAAAACTTCCTTGTTTTTTAGTGATAAACAATAATTACCCTGGTAGAGACATTAATAAGGATTTGGTAGATAATTATAATATTTGGTCTTTTTTCATTAGATTGGTTTTATGAAATTAAACCAAAATTTACATCATTTGGTTTTAATAAAAAATTTATTATATATAAAAATTGTTTTTTATTTTAACAAAAATCATTAGTTGCTGATTTTTTATCCCACAACATTGGTTCCAAACCTGTGGTAATAAGGGATTACGATTGAGGCCATGTGGAATCTTGTCATGGGAACTGGGTTGGGTATTCAGGTTAGGGTGTTAAAATTATTCCTTTTATTGTGGAGAATAATTTATAATTTTTGTAAGGATTACCTTAAAATTTCCATTTTTTTAAAAAAAAATTGATTTCACCTTCTAATATTAATTTTCAATCTTGTTCAATGAGAAATTATTATAAGAATAATTATATTTTTGGGTCATTTTAATTATGGACAAATGATTTGTAATGCTTTCTAAAAATAATCATGATTTTTTGTGTTAAGAATCATTCAACGATGATTTTTTCATGGCGGTTTAAATAGTCGTTAGATGATTAGTGATAGTTTTTATGTAAATATTTTTTAATTTTTTTAGAAAATATTTCTTATTATAAATAAAATATTTTAATTTATATAATTTTTAATTATCAAAAAAATATTATTTATTTATTTATTATTTATTATTTTATTTCTACTTGTTTGAATATATTTTTATACATGATGCAAAAACTTTTTTGAAGGTCACTCATATTTACAGTACTCCAACTCATTCTTTCTTAAATATATAAGTACTAACCACTCCTCCAAATGCATTTACATGTATTAATATGTCAACATGTTATTTTACATACTTGTTTTAATATTTTCTTAAATTACACAATAATTACTCAGGAGGACACTAATCTTTACACCACTCTCACTCATTCTTGCTTACTCACCACTCAACCAAATGAATTTACCTATAATAATAATGTCAATAAATGTTATTTAATCAATTTGAAAAAATACATTATATAAATAGCTAATGAATAAAATTATAAATTCATAATGGATTAATACTTATTAAAAATTATTAATTAATATTAATTACTTATTAAAAACTAATTAATTAATAATAAAATCATTAATAAATTGTAGTTATTAATTAAAAAGTCATTAATAAAAGATAAAAAAAATAGTTAAATATAATGAAAATTTTAATTTACATATAAATTATAATTATAAATACTAGATAATTAATAATTCATAATAAATAAATAATAATAGATAATCAAAAAATAAAAAAAATACCAATTAATAATTAATTGAAATAGGCATAGGTTAAAAACAATAGGCCCTAAAATATGTAATAATTAATAGTTAGTAAACAATTCATCATTCAAAATTATTGATAATTAATAATTACTAAATAATATTTAAATAAAAAAAAATTTAGAAAAAATAATAAAAAAATTATGACAAATAATTATAAAAAATTATTAATTAATTATTAAAAATTAACTATTAAACCATCATGAATTGGTTATGGTTTCCATAGAGGTTTTGAAAAATATGCCAAAATGATAAAATAAAATTTTAGATTTAGCGAAAACCATTGTGAATTAGTGAATTAGTGATAGTTTTCTAAAAAATAGTAAAAAAATATAAACAAAACACTTGACCGTGGTTTTGAAAACCGTCACTAAATGTTATTTTTTATGTAAGGAATTATTTGAAATGTTACATGCTTAAATATTTAAATGATAGTATTACATTACAATTACCCTTTCCTCTTTGAATATTATTAGAGAATAAGAAAATTATATACTCATAACTATGTTTCATATCTTTATCATCCAATTCATCTTGAGATTCATTTTACTTATTACTAATTTTCTCAAGTCTAAAGGATTCAAATGGTAAATATTTAACAACCTTCTTCTACTTTTTCAAATATGACCACTCTAGATT
Source organism: Viscum album (assembly GCA_963277665.1). Taxonomy (NCBI): domain Eukaryota; kingdom Viridiplantae; phylum Streptophyta; class Magnoliopsida; order Santalales; family Viscaceae; genus Viscum; species Viscum album. Next base: position 386,870,224 of record OY728141.1, on the reverse strand, counting down.
TCATATGTGATCAAAAAACTATGATGTTCATGAAGGATATGAATATAATTAAAGCATGGAATGGGATTTCCATTTTAAAAAAATCATCTAACTCTCAAGATAAAACTCAATAATTATGTGAATAACATTCAAATTCTCATTCAATATTGTCATTGGAAAATTATAATTAATTATAAATAAAAAATATTACCTAAAGAATTGGTTTTCACATTCAATATTCACTCTTCATTGGTATTGTTATTGAATCTCATAACACTGATCTCTTTCCTCCCTTGTCACATTGTCTTCTTTCTGGTCATGGAGCTATCAGTGTTTGGGTTGAGAAATGTGATGTCCCGGTTCAGGGTGATGCCCAGAGGTGACCCATACCCAGTTGATCACATAACCTCAAGCGCATTTCCTCAAACACCAGAGGCTTCCAGCTATCAATGAGGCCCAAGGTTTGATAATAGGGAAATTATTCCCTCATTAGCAGAGTATACAAAGCAGAATAAAAAATAGTAAACAATAGTGGAAGCAGTAATACCATACAACATAAGTAAATAGTGTAAGGCTGATAGTATAAACAACTCCAGCATATATAAATAACGATGCATATCACATGTATCTAGGAAACCATCCAAACAAGTAACAATACTAGAAATACAATACTGAAATCAAAGTATAGAAAATAGTAAACTCTAACAGCATCAAAAGCCTCAGCTTGGTCTTATGCTCTCCAACTCTAATCAACAATCAAGTACCTGATGTAGAAGGGAGATTTCCTTTTTCTATACCTGCAACTATATGATCTATTTGGGTCCAAAAGAATGACCCAAATAGGGTGTAAGACGGATCCCAATAGGCAACCACCAAAAGATTTGTGCTTAATTGTCAGTGAATATATATAGCAAGTAATATGAATAAATGAAGCAATAAACTATGAAGTAATTCAAAGTAAACAATCCTATAGTTTTCAATTACATTAATTTTCATTTATAAATTATTCAAACCTTTGAATAATGCAACCTCAGGATCAAGCCTAAGATCTGTATCCCCCTGTATAATATCAAAAAATATGTCTCAGAAGACCATCTAACAAACAAGTAAGACCAAGTCCAAGATTGTGATTTTTCATCGAAGGCTCGTCACATCCATCAAACATTCAAAAGCAGCCCTTTGGGAATGTTCTCACAGTCTAGCCCCTCTGGTATGACATGTCATCAATTCACTAAATAATAAAGTGACCCTCTAGGAAAGCTCGCACAATCTAACCCCTTTGGTCCCACATAGCACTAAACATTTACAAATGACCACCTGGTCAGCTCTCATGGTTAATACCCCTTTGGTCTGCATATCAAAAAATAACTATAATGACCACTTGGAAGCTCTCACAGCCAATTCCCCTGGGTCAACGTTCATTTAATAACGACCCTCTAGGTATCACACACAGTCAATACCCCTCTTGTCTATAACCACCCAGTAGCTCTCACATTCAATACCTCTTGGTCAATATAACAATAAATTATATGTAAATGACCCTACCTCGGGAAGCTCTCATAGTCAATTCTCATTATTCATACTTTCATAATGCAAAACACATGCATCTTATATAAACGTCAACTCTATCCTAACAACACTAGGAATGTAAAACAAATAAACCTAACATAATTTCTAGACCCAACGGCCATAACCAATCAAACATGGGAAACACATCCATAAAGTCAATAAACCTTATGCATAATAAATAACCCCTTCTCAATAAAACGCACCATAACAGGTCTTAAATAGGGTTACATTCCATAACACGCAATACCCTAAACATGGGTATTCAGAATTTTTAGCCTATATAATCCAAAGACATTCAAATAAAGGCACAAACCACCTACCTCAATGTGGTACAGTGAAAACTCTCGAAGTCGGCCCTTGAATTAGCCTAGAACATCATAGATCTACAAAAAGGTCAAAAAAATTCAACCTTGAATAACTTAAGAGAGATTAGAAATCAGAAAGAGATGCTCTAGGGAAAGAGAGAACTTATCGGTGGGAATCCAACACACCTGGTGGCGTCTCAATTGAAACTCAGATGGGGGAACGGTAGGCGCTCGAAGTTCTCGGTCATCTCGTCACTCTCTTGTACGAAGCACGGTAAGAAGAAGAGCATTTTGGAGATGAGACGAGACCCCAGTCCAACTAATAAAATAAAAATAAAATAAATGGAATGTTTATTAAATGCACACACTATATACTAGCCTCAAACGGCCCCTACTTTAGGTGGTCTTCCAGATCACCCACCTGGACATGTACTCGGCCATTACATGGACAGTACACGGCTAACCGTGGAAACTGGATACATAGCGTGTACCTAGAAAATTTCCATTTATTTATTTTTCCTCAAAAACAACCTAAAATAAATATCCATACCTAAAATAAAGATCCTGGTTCTTACAAATCCCCCCCCCCCTAAATCAATTGACCCCTAAATTTATCCTCCAAGGGCGGTGAAGAAGAAACTTCAAACAGCTCTAGCCATTGTGATCAAACATTGGTATCCCTCTCCAAAATCTCATCTTGTACTCACCCATGCTACTATAACACTCATACCAAAGGAATAGACTAGCCACGAAGAACCTTTGTGCTGTGATCCATAATCTGAATAGGGTGCTCCTCAAAGGATACATCCACCTCTAACTCAACCTCCTCAGGTTGAAAAATGTGAGACAGGTTCAAAAAGTAACATCATAGCTGAGAAACATTAAAGACGTCGTGCATATCCCGGTACCTCTAAGGTAACTGAAACTGATAGGGAACTGGCCTGACTCTATCTAAAACCTAAAATGGCCTGATGTATCTCGGTGAAAGCTTCCCCTGTCTCTTAATCCTCCTGTGTCCCAACCTTGGAGTGACACGTAAGAAAACCTGATCTTCTACCTTGAACTCCAGAGGTTGTATCTATCAATAAGTATAATATTTTTGTCAGTACTGTGCATTATCCATCCTCTTCTGATTAAACTCCACATGCTCAGTGGTCTCTTGGACAATATTAGGTCCCAATATAGCTGCCTCTCCTACCTCCGTCCAACATAGGGGTGATCAGCATAGCCTACCGTACAAATACTCATAAGGTTCCATCTAAATCATCTCCTAAATTTTTTTATTGTAGGAAAACTCCACTAAGGGTATGTGTCTATCCCAAGAACCCCCAAAATCTAGGACGTATGCTCATAGAATGTCCTCCAAAACCTGAATCATGTGCTCAGACTGGCCATCTTTCTGGGGATGGTAAGTTTTACTCAGAAGTACTTGTGTACCCAAATCCCTATGTAGTCTCTACCATACACAAGAATAAAAACAAGAATCCGTATCTAAAACAATAGAGTTAAAATCCCCATGAAAATGTACAATCTCTCGGATGTACAACCTTCTAATCTCATCAAAACTGAAGGTTTCCTTGATCGGCAAGAAATGTGAAACCTTCATGAGCCTATCAACAACAACCCATACTAAATCACTACCTCAAGGCGACCTCGATAAACCCATCACAAAATCCATAACGGCATCATTGCACTTACAATTGGGAATGGGTAACTATTGTAAAATCCCTGATGGTCACTAATGCTCTACCTTCACCTGCTGGTGGAACATCTCATAAAAAAACTAGCCACATCTCTCTTCATGCCTGGCCACTAATATTGATGGTGTAGATCTCTATACATCTTGGTGACACCAGGATGAACTTACCAAACTAAGGAATGAAAATCCTACATCACCTCATTGGATACGTATGCTGACACCAATACGTGGCCATGAAAACACAGGATCTCATCCTCGCCTATGTTCCACCCAGGAGTAGGGTCCTCTCCTGACACACTCTCCTGTAGGGCTAGGCCTTCAAAAAAGGATAGCTTCCTCATTCTCACTTGATTCAGTAGATTAGAGGTAACATCTATAGAAGAAATAAATATCTACCCCTATCTATCATACACCTCCAAATACATCTTAGAGAACATATCCATAAGCTACCACTCACTATTGGCCTCCTAAACTTCCTGTAACTGAGTCATCTTGCTCAATGCATCAGCCACTACGTTGCCTTTCCCAGTCATGTAGGCAAGCTCAAAGTCAAAGGACTGAAGGTACTCAACCCACCTTCACTGTCACAAATTCAAATAACGCTAATTAAAGATATACTTGAGACTTTTGTGGTCAGTGTACACCACCAAATTCTAACCCAAAAGATAATGTCTTCAACAGCGTAAATCATCCACAACTACAGCTAACTCAAGATCATGCATCGGATAGTTCCCCTCATGTTGGATCAACTTCCAAGGCACGTACGCAAAAACTCCTTCCCCCTGCATAAGTATTTCTCCCAGCCCGATACCTGATGTATCTCAGTAAATGGTGTAACTCTTTCCTGGCTCTGGAAAACTCAGGACCGGTGCTGAAGTTAATCTCCCTTTCATCTTCTAAAAGGATGAATCATAGGAACCTGTCCACAAGTACTTTACACCCTTCTTAGTCAGGCCCTTCAGTGGAGCTGATAAACATGAAAAGTACTAAATAAAGCCTCTGTAGTAACCAGCTAGCCCCAAAAAACTCTACACCTCAAATATATTCTGCAGCTGCTTCTAGGAAACTATTAATCTCACTTTCTCTTGGTCTACTGATACTCCTGTCTATGAAATAACATGACCCGAGAAGTGAATCTAGTCCATCCAAAAGTTTCATTTTGAGAGCTTATCATATAACTGATTCTCTCTTAGTGTACTCAAAACGATCTCAAGATGGGTTGCATGGTCGTGTCAAGTGTGAGAGTACACCAATATATCGTCCACAAAGACTACCACAAAAGAATTCAAGTAAAGTTGTAACACTTGGTTCATAAGTGCCATAAAAATTTCTAGTGCATTCGTGAGACCAAACGGCATAACCACATACTTGTATAGACTATACCTACTCTGAAAGGATGTAAGAGGTATATATGATGGTCTAACACACAACTGATGATAACCGGATCTCTAGTAAATCTTCTAGAACACTTGGGATCCTCAAATCTGATCAAAGAGATCATCAATCCTCAGCAAGGGATATTGGTTCTTAATATTCATCTGGTTCAGCTTCTGATAATACACATAAATTCTAAGGGTATCATCTGCCTTCTTCACAAAAAGAACAGGTGAACCCCAAGGAGAAGTAATGGGTTGGATGAAACCCTTTGCTTGTAACTCCTCTAACTGTTTCTTGAGCTCCTATAACTCTAGTGTATCCATCCTATAAGTAGTAATTGACACTAGTGCCACTCCTAGGACATGATCAATATAGAAATATACCTCTCGCTCTGGAGGTAAACTTGAAAGTTCATTTGGAAATATATCCCTGAAACAATCCACCATTATAGGAAAGTCCATCTGTGAAGCCCTCTGGTCATCCTGATATAAACAAGAAATCTGGGATTTAATTTCCTCCCAACCCATGATACTCAGGTCCAGCTCTTCTCACCTAGACATCTCATTCAACCTTTTGTAGAAAATACCCACCCTCTAGTGATGTGAAACTCACCCTATGGTGATAGCAGTCAACAAAGTTCTGAAAGGAGAATAACCAGTCTATTCTTAGAATGACATCGAAGCCTATCATCTTTAATACATAGAGGTCCCATAATAAGCGACACCCACCAACCTCAATAGGGCACTCCTTGCACTAATGTACACTAGCCATCCTAATCTCCAATGGAGTTTCTAGCATCATAACATCCTTAGAGGTAATGATACCGAGCTCAAGGCTCTCCAAAATAGCAACAGATATAAAACTTTGGGAAGCCCCTATATAGAAGAGAGCATAATATAAAACTAAGGCAACTAGAATCAGACCTCTAACTATAGAAGGTTCTAGATCCTGGTCCTACTGGGTCTACTCCACTGCAAAAGTCTGACCTATACCGCAGACCGGTGACCCTACTTGACTACTGAGCTGATCCACCCTACTTTTGCTAAAAGCTTGCCAATTGGTTACCATGACCACGACCTCCTCCTCAGCCAGAACAGTAGGAAAAAATCCAGTTCTCTGAATCATGAGAAATTGGTGGTCCTTATCCTGAACATGAATTCATAGAAGAACTGCTATCACCCATTTCTGGTGAGGACATCTGGAAAAAAATACTAAAGATGACCCATCTTTCCGCAAGATCAGCACTCAACAGGGTCTCTCGGGCACTGAGGTCTTTTGTGCCCACTCTTCCCGCACTGGTAGCATATCACCTAGATACCTGAAGAAACATCATATGATAGCTCCCTACGATGCTTCCTACTATCTGTCGAAGGAGTACTAGTCATGGATTCTGAACCGTCCTAGCTCACAGCTCTCAACTCCCTCATATTACGCTTACTAATCAGCACCTGTTTCACTATAGCCATCACTGAAATCAGCCTGAAGACATTCACATATGATCGAATATCATACCTGAGACCATCCTCAAACCTTCTAGACAAAGACAACTCATCACCTCCCAGAACAAGTGTTATGCATTGTAAATATGTAAAACAAGAAGAGTAGTCCATCACTAAAAGAGCGCCCTGCTTCAAATGAATGAACTCTCAGGCTCAATCGGCCCTCAACGTCTCAGGGTAGAAATAGTCATAGAAGGTCCTCTAAAACTCTTCCCAAACCATATCCCGATGATGTCATGCCTGTGATATAATATCCCACCATCTCTTGGCGGAATCATGTAACATGTATGTTGTGAGCTTCACCCTCCTCTCCAAAGGCATTTCTAAATACTCAAAGATAGTAAGCATCTCCTCTAACCATGTATTTGCAGCCTGTGGTCCTCCATCCCCTAAAAAAGTGGTAGGATGTTGCTTTTAGAACACCCGCATCATCTCTTCCATAAACGGGGTAGGATGTGGTGCTCCCTGAAAAGTGTGTAACATCCTCAAAAAGCCTTTATAGAACTGTGCATCAACACTTGTGTCTGATATAACAGTTGGTGCCAAGATGGGAACGACGTGAGGATCTGTTGGTAGTCCATGATCTATCCTTTCCAGTGTTTGTTCATCGCCCTGAACCTGGTGTACAACCAGAGGATGTCTTGGTGGTATGACTCTGCAAGGTCAATCACACACCTCAGTAAAAGATTATCAAGGACGATAACTTATAAGTGTAAGAAAGGAATAGGAGAAGGAAAACATTCAAGATTTACAAAACATAGTTACACAATGTGTATAACCACTACACGGCATGTTCCATTAATTTTTTAACATTTCATGTACCTATGATGAACCTTGTCATGTAACACCCATACACACGGTGTGTTCCTCCTAAGACATGGCATGTACTTGAATTTTCCATACTTCCAAATTTATTCTACATGGCTCGAACCACATGGTTCTCTCTGGGGTAACACAACATGGCGTGTTCACCCTAGACACGGCATGCACTAGTTTAGTTCCAACTACCCATGTCATTAGTCAGACGGTCAATTACACAGTTGACCCAACACAGCATGTACAATCTAGACACGACATGTACAACCTAAGTTTCATCCACTTGTGTCATTGTTCACGTGGCCGGATACATGGTTATTACAACATGGCATGTATAATCCAGACATAATGTTTTCTACCAATAGTTTCCCAACCTCATGTCTTTTCTCACTCAGTTAGTCACATTGTCAAAGACTACACGACATGTACATATAGTACACGATGTGTACTTAAGGAAAGTTGTTTCTTCCAGAAAATATGAACACATGGTGTGTGTTCATAACATCACATACCGTGTTGTTTGGGTTTCTAGATAGTAAGCCTATGAAACTTATCCATAACCCTTAAAAACTTATAATTTTGTCCAAGAAATGAAAAATTTTGACCCGTGAGATCCCATACTCCCCCGAATCAAAGTTTGGCATCCTTTTTCACATAACAACTTGACAAAAATTCAATTAAAGTTCAACATGATCCACCAAATTCTGATCCAAGAGGGCCCATAACACCTCAGGGACCAAAGTTTGGCGTCCATGGAAATGAAAATTTACATATTCCAATACCCTATAAAAATAGAAAGTATTCTATCATAGCATATATCACAACAGCATTCATATTTAGCACAACTATCACAACAGCATGTAATTTAGTAATGCACCCTAAATGGCATGACTAGAATACATGACATGTGATCTCTAGAGATTTCCTATATGATGCATGATATGGAATACCCTCATCTCATTGGGTTGCAACAGAAATATAACCTCAATAATATCAATGATAGCAGCACAAAATAAGTGAATCACCCAATGGTGAAATCAAATAAACTGTAACAATTGTAAAACCAAAAAAAATTGCAATATTCATGGTAAATTAGATTTTCCCTATACACGGGTTAGCTACTCCCGAGCACAGATTATTACAAACTAATCATTCCTTCTTATCCCTGTCTATAGGCTCTAAATATTAAGACAAAGTAGAAAAGTAACCCCTATGATACCACTTTATAACATCCTTGTTCCAGGTGCTGCTCAGAGGTGCCTCATACCCGGTTAGTCACATAACCTAAAGAACATTTCCCTAAATGTTAGAGGATACCGACTATAAATGAAGTTCAAGGTCTGATAATGGAGAAACTATACCCTCATTGTCAAAGTATACACTATGGAATAACAAATAGTAAATAGTAGAGGAATTATTAATACCATACAACAGGTAAACAGTGGAAGACTGATAGTATAAACAATTGCATCATATATAAATAATGATGCTTGTCGCATGTATCTAGGAAAGAATCCAAACAAGTCAAAATGGTGGAAATAAAATACTAAAACCAAAGTACAGAAAATAGTAAACTCCAATAGTATTACAAACCTCAGCTTGGTCACATGCTCTCTAGCTCTAATCAGCAATCAACTACCTGAAGTAGAAGTGTAACACCCCAGGTAAATAAAGAGTATTACATTTTCACATTTATCCATATTTATGAATAAAATATTAATATTACTTTAAAGGTAATTCTATGCTCGATGGCATACCCAATATGCAACAACAAGTTTCTTTGAAATCTTACGTTGCACTCTAATAATAAACTAATATTATTTTAAATGGTAGTTAACGCCTAGCCGTTGTAATGGAAGGAATGAACAGAACTAACTACAAAATGATTATATATGTTTTTCAAATATTTTTACTCTTTAAAATAAATGTGAGAGGATTAAAAATGCGAATGAATCCAATTTTAAGCGTAAACATTCTAATATTCTTTAAAAGGTCGATTAACCGCCTTTTATTGGCGAAACTCTTTTAAATCCACTTTTTGACAATTTTATGTGTTATATTTGACAAAATAAAATTCTTCTTTAGAATTGGGACACCAAAATTTACTTTGTGTAATTTTTTGGTATTTTTCCGAAAAAGTTCAATTTTTAATGAATAGTGAAAAATGTTGTATTTTAATTCAAAACCTCTTTTAATCTAATTTATTTATATGATTAGATTATCTTTTTAATTGTTTTTAAAGTTAAATTAGAATATATTTTTACCATTTAATCCAATAGTGGTCGTTGGAATTAATTTCACTTTGAAATCGGACTTAAACTAGTGTCAATCTTTTGATACCTTTTGTTTCATAAAAACACGCTATTTGTTTTGACAGCGGGAATTAATTATTAAATTAATTAATGAAACTTATATGTTTTGAATTTTGTAAAATAGACATCATTTTTTAATTGGGAATATCAAATAGATCTTAGGGTGAACTTTTGGTAATTTTCTGAAAAACTTCAATTTTTGATTAATAGTGAAACCACTAAGTGGTACTTATAAAAACTGATTTTCTGTTCAAATGAAATTTTACCATTTTGTGTTTTGAATTTCAAAAATCCTACATACATGGTTTTCATTAAGAAGTAAAATGTGGTTCAATGGGATTAAAATAATTTTTGGTGAATAGTAACTTATTAAGTTTTTAATCGCGATTAGAGGTAATTAGTGTAGTTTAAGGTAAAAATAATGTGTTAATAATATGAGATGAGCTTGACACATGTCCCAACCTCATTTGATGTGTCATGGCCGACCAATACAATCCATGGGTCAACTTGGGGATCCCATGGAGCCACTTTGGATGGGAAATGACATAAATAACTTTTTATTTAATGTTAAAGTAAAGATGACACAAACATGAGATGTTTTACTAAAAAAAATTACATGGGGTTATACAAGTCATATTTTTTACTATAAATAGTAATTGGAAATCTAAAAATATTTCCTAAATCATAGTATTTTTTTATAATTTTTAGACACTAAATAAATTAAATTATGTATGACATCATGATGATGCAGCGATGACCTTATTATTTAACGATTTAAATAAAATGGAAAGATAATGTAAAATCTAAGACCTACACATGTCCAAAACCTATTATATGGGTGGATTTCGAACCCTTATCACCTTATCCTTGAAACACATCAATGTGGGACCATTAAAATCCGAAACTCATTCTAAAATAATGTAACATTTCCTTACTTTCCAAGAGTGTCCCTCCTCTCCTCTTATAAAAGGTCCTCACCTCTACCTCCTTAACCACACTTCCAAAGCCTTTGGCTCAGCAAACCCCTGCCCATTTTGTCTCTCAACATCCCTATATAACTCCTTGAAGCCTCAATTTGGGCATAAGTCTTTCCAAGGAAGCCTTTGAGCTCAAACCAAAGGGAGTTACCCGATTTTAAGGTAATGTCTTCACTTGTGTCCTTTTTTTTTATTTTGCTTCTCCAACCCCCTAAACTCTTTTTATTCATTTATTTTGTAAAAACTACAGTATATTAAATATACTAGGATGTTTTTATAAGAAGGATTCGAGCTACACTTACACACACCATTGTCTAATGGTTAAAGAACATACTGTTTATGTGGTTGGTGATTTTCTGCCTCACGAAACGATGATTGTTCAATATTCTTTTAACACCTTTAAAGGTGGACATTATGATGTCACTGTATTTTATATATGGTATATATGGTATTTATGTTTACTATATTATTCTTTATTTTATATTTAAACCATACCTTTATTCTTTTCATGTTGTGTAAATGTGATAATTTCATATGAGGAAGTGTGGACTACCGCCCCCTCAAGTGATGTGACTCGTACATGCAATACATGGAATGTATAAAGAATGAAATTAATGATAATATGTGACATATATAACATATATATTATACTGGAATTATAATATATACATATATAAATCATTTATTTTTAATTACGTTAATATGACAAAGAAAAAATGAAAGTAGCGTTCATGCGTACGTACGGCCTACCGTCTCCATGAACGGTGCTTCTTGTTTTTATCTCCAAATGATATGGAATAGTATAAAATGAATATTTACTGGATATATATGATATTTTAATCATTAATACTATTCTGTAAATTATTTACTTATAACTACATGGACAATCATTTTTTCAAACAATTTCATTTTTGACTCATGTATCAAACATCGGAAAAAATGTCTGATATGAACTAACATTATTAAACAATTATTATAACATTATAATATGTGATATGAACTGAATAATAATCTTTAAAGGAGGTACTTAGGAAATTATAAATTGACCAAAGTTTATTATTCAGGAATATAATGAAACGAACAAGACAAGTTGGACTTGAGGTAAGGGATCCGACTCCTCCCTTTCTTTTAAAGTACACTCTTTTATGTCTTTCCTTTTAAAGCTCATATTTCTTGTTATTGGGATATTATTTTATATTAATCTTACTGTAATTTTTATGTTCATATGATGAGATACCCTATTCTCTCTCATCAATCCATTTTGGAAGTTTTAAGTGGCGTCGTTAGGCTGCCGAGTTTTCGTAAGGGGTTTTTCATCTCACTTTTATTCCCGTGAGATTTATGTTACATTTTCCACAATTTCATTTGAGTGGTGTATGTAATGCCCATTATTATACACTTTGTGTAGTATAATTTCATTTATGGGTATTCACATCTTCATTTTATGTCCCTTCTTCCATGGGGTGTACGTTTCGAAAGTTACCCAACTCAGTAAGGGGACCTCTCACCCTCCACTTTTTAAAAGACTTCTTTTGTTATGTCTTTTAATTCACATACTATTATGTTGGGATATGTTATTTTATATCCTTATTGATTTAAATTTTATGTCCAAGTGATGAGGTTCCCTTTTTATCTCTCATCAACTCATTTTCTGAATTTTGAAGTGATGTCATTAGGCTGTCGAATTTTACCAAGGGAACTTTTTAACCCAATTTCGATTTCTTTGGGTTCAACATGTAGTTATTGAATATGTCATCCTTTGAATATGTGTGAATGAACTTTTATTGTTTTAAACTTAATATCCACTTATATTGGGAGTATTTATATTTTTCACACATAATTTTGAGATTGATTTATCCTTAATTTAAGGATACCTTCTTTATAAGGGATTTCATCACATTTGACATTTATATTGAGACTTCATTGTTGTTATGCATCAATTCACTCTTATATGGTGTATATACTGTCCTTTGGAATATTATATCATGAATACATTTATTCTCATGATATTATATAGTTCTGACTAAATGTTATTCCTCAATTATTGTATTCAAGTGTCTCTAATTTTGGTAAAACCCCTTTAACCAAAATATTGCTTTAAATGTTTTAATTATTTTTTCTTATTAATATACATGTTTTCAAAATGGTTTTAAGGATTTATTTATATGGATATTAATGGTTTAAAATTTTAAAAGCTTCAAGGTGGTATGGGACACTTTGATTCAAAAATATCTTTATTAAATGTTTTAAATGGTTTTGGAAATGGTTTCTTTTTTAATGGATTCATTATTTCAATATACTAAAATGTTATATTGTGATTGAAATGTGGAAATCTTATGTTTCCTTTATGCATGTTTTATGTGATACGTTTATGTTATGGTTCTTGGGAATTGTTATGAAAACGGGTGGTTTCGTGATAAACTAAGGGCGGGTGAGCCCGATATAGCTCTCCAATGCATTGGGTAACGCGAAGGAGTGAAACGTTAAGGTTTCTCCGAAGAGATTTAGGGAATATACTGTGGTGGGTATTCCAAACGTAACCAAGAGGGTTACTCCCTACGTAAGACTGTTATGAATGCCTCAAGTTACCTTTTATGTCTTATGATTTCTACGATTTATTCATGATTTGATGAGGTATGTTAAAGTGCCTATGTTTTATGGGTAAAGTATGATTTCATTCTTATGTATATATGAACTCATGTTTCTTTTCTATATTTCTTTTAACCCTTACTGAGATTTTTATGCTCATCCCAAGTTTTTGAAATGTTTTTCACAGGTCCAGGGAAAGGTACATGATGTGATGATAGTGTCAAGGATGTGTCAAGAAAGAATCCATGTTTTATTTTAAATATGTTTCCGTTGTTGGGAAAAATGAATACTATCTTTTATGAAACCACTTTGCTTAAATGTGGAATGTAATGCAAGTTTCATGATCTAATTCTCTAAAACTCTAAACCTGAAAAGATCCTCAATGTGTAATATTGTAATAACTCAAGATTAAGTAAGGTTTAAGGCTGGGGCCTTATAGTTGGTATCAGAGGTCGGTTTAGATAACTTTAGAGGTTAGGGTATTCTCTAAGCATAAGTGACAGTACCATAATGGATAGGATTTCAGAAAGAGACCTAGTTTTAGATAAAGTGAATGAGTAAGTATATCTTAGTGGTTATCTCCCTCATTAGTACATGATGGTTTTGTTGATATACTCACACTGACATTTCTGTTTTTAGTGAATGGATGGATCTAGCAGGTACCAAAGTGACAATTGGTTTGAAGGAAACTGTGGTGGTTCTCTGATTAAGAGACTGGATGAAATGGGGTATTCAATGAGGAAACTCGTGGTTGTTCTAAACCAACTATAAAGGAGTCATGATCAACCACTTGAACCATGGTATGTTCTGTAATTCATCATGTACGAGATGACCAATCGATGTGGAAGTTCAGGTAATAATTATAAAGGTAACAATTAGGGTTTATATGATCCTTACTTTTGAGGTAATTATGGGTTATTATATGTTATGATGGAAAATGAAAGGCATGAGATAAACTTGAGGTTAAAATATGTTATGATTATTTTTGAAGATTTTATCTCGTTTTGGGAAATTTTTAGAGAATTATATAGATTTGGAAAAAATTAAAACACGCAGACCATGTGACAACCTGTCACGTCGGACAAAGATGCGGGAATCGAACCCACAACCAAAGTGCAACTGGTATTTATCGCCTTCCACTGGACTACGTGAAGTCCCTGGTTAGTTTGACTGATTCTTTTTTAGTTAGATGATTTTATTAATTAAGAGAAAGTTAATTTTGGGTTATTTATAAAAATTATTAACCTATCATCAAGGATATGTGATTAGGTTAATTACTTTTCAATATGAGAATTTAAGAGCAACTGATGTTATTTGGAGATAAAAGTTAATTTGTACTTTGGAAGACTATGTGACTAAATCCTTCAAATATTTGGTTTTCAATCCTCGTTTGGTCTAAATTGAATAATTTTATGGACAAATTGTTTATCTAATGGTCCTCGTTGAACTTTGGGTTTTGTTGGACAAATTTTGGAGATTAAGAATAGATTTTCTTTTTATAAAGGGTTATCCTTTTCTGGATTATCTGATCTTGTACTAACCTTTTTGGTTTTGGTTTTGGTTGAGGTCTAAAGATATGGGAAGTATATAGTTCTCTTTTTTGGATTAGGTGATTCTCTATAAATTGATTATAGTACTCTTAATGTGAACAAGTCTTCCTAAATACTCATCTTTTGGAGAAAATATGAGTTTGTGTAAGGAATATAATAAAAGTTGAAAGTCAACATGATAAGTGATTATGTTTCCTTATTAATAAATTCCTCAATAAAAAGTAACGTAAAACAAAAATGTTGTCTATTAACTTTTCCTATGGGGGAATCGAATACCGTTTAACCCATCATAAGTTTGTGATTTTCTTGTGGTTATCTTTCTCCTAAACATGTTTTTTATCACTCTCCATCGGAACATGACCCTATGTTTTCTCCTACATGTCCATATTTTCATACTTGGAATCCTAGTATGGGTTAACTCGGGTGACCTTTGTACTTATCTTTCTTTATTTTAAAGTGATTGTTTTACCGACTCTTGTTCCGATGTGGGACGTCCAAGGATGTTTCCAAGCTCAATTTTAAAATTGTGAGGACACAATTCCCAAAAGGGGGGAAGGATGTAACACCCCAGGTAAATAAAGAGTATGACATTTTCACATTTATCCATATTTGTGAATAAAATATTAATATTACTTTAAAGGGAATGCTATGCTTGATGGCGTACCCAATATGCAACAACAAGTTTCTTTGAAATCTTATGTTGCACTCTAATAATAAAATAATATTATTTTAAATAGTAGTTAATGCCTAGTAGTTGTAATGGAGGGAATGAACAGAACTAACTACAAAATGATTAAATATGTTTGTCAAATATTTTTACTCTTTACAATAAATGTGAGAGGATTAAAAATGCGAATGAATCCAATTTTAAGCGTAAACATTCTAATATTCTTTAAAAGGTCGATTAACCGCCTTTTGTTGGTGAAACTCTTTTAAATACACTTTTTGACAATTTTATGTGTTATATTTGACAAAATAAAATTCTTCTTTAGAATCGGGACACCAAAATTTACTTTGTGTAAATTTTTGGTATTTTTCCGAAAAAGTTCAATTTTTAATGAATAGTGAAAAATGTTGTATTTTAATTCAAAACCTCTTTTAATATAATTTATTTATATGATTAGATTATCTTTTGAATTGGTTTTAAAGTGAAATTAGAATATATTTTTACCATTTAATCCAATAGTGGTCGTTGGAATTAATTTCACTTTGAAATCGGACTTAAACTAGTGTCAATCTTTTGATACATTTTGTTTCATAAAAACACGCTATTTGTTTTGACAGCGGGAATTAATTCTTAAATTAATTAATGAAACTTTTATGTTTTGAATTTTTTAAAATAGACATCATTTTGGAATTCGGAATATCAAATATATCTTAGGGTGAACTTTTGGTAATTTTCTGAAAAACTTCAAATTTTGATGAATAGTGAAACCACTAAGTGGTACTTATAAAAACTGATTTTCCGTTTAAATGAAATTT
Source organism: Viscum album (assembly GCA_963277665.1). NCBI lineage: Eukaryota > Viridiplantae > Streptophyta > Magnoliopsida > Santalales > Viscaceae > Viscum > Viscum album. Next base: position 386,854,070 of record OY728141.1, on the reverse strand, counting down.
TTCCATCTTTGTGTTTTGAATTTCAAAAATCTGACATACATGGTTTTCATTAAGAAGTAAAATGTGGTTCAATGGGATTAAAATAATTTTTTGGTGAATAGTAACTTATTAAGTTTTTAATCGCGATTAGAGGTAATTAGTGTAGTTTAAGGTAAAAATAATGTTTTAATAATATGAGATGAGCTTGAAACATGTCCTACCCTCATTTTATGTGTCATGGCCGACCAAGACAATCCATGGGTCAACTTGGGGACACCATGGAGCCACTTTGGTTGCAAAATGACATAAATAACTTTTTATTTAATGTTAAAGTAAAGATGACACAAACATGAGATGTTTTACTAAAAAAATTAAATGGGGTTATACAAGTCATATTTTTGACTATAAATATTCATTGGAAAGATAAAAATATTTACTACATCATATTATTTTTTTTATAATTTTTAGACACTAAATAAATTAAATTATTTATGACATCATGATGATGCAGCGATGACCTCATTATTTAATGATTTAAATAAAATGGAAAGATAATGTAAAATCTAAGACCTACACATGTACAAAACCTATTGGATGGGTGGATTTAAAACCCTTATCACCTTATCCTCGAAACACATCAATGTGGGACCATTAAAATCCGAAACTCATTCTAAAATAATGTAACATTTCCTTACTTTCCAAGAGTGTCCCTCCTCTCCTCTTATAAAAGGCCCCCACCTCTACCTCCTTACCCACACTTCCAAAGCATTTGGGTCGGACAACCCCTGCCCATTTTGTCTCTCCAAATCCCTATCTAACTCCTTGAATCCTAAATTTGGGCAGAAGTCTTCCCAAGGAAGCCTTTGAGCTCAAACCAAAGGGAGTTACCCGATTTTAAGGTAATGTCTTCACTTGTGTCCTTTTATTTTATTTTGCTTCTCCAACCCCCTAAACTCATTTTATTCATTTATTTTGTAACAAATAAAGTATCTTAAATATACTAGGATGTTTTTATAATAAGTATTCGAGCTACACTTACACACACCTTCGTCTAATGGTTAAAGAACATACTATTTCTGTGGTTGGCGATTTTCTGCCTCACGAAACGATGATTGTTCAATATTCTTTTAACACATTTAAAGGTGGCCATTATGATGTAACTGTATTTTATATATGATATATATGGTATTTATGTTTACTATATACTTCTGTATTTTATATTTAAACCATACCTTTATTCTTTTCATGTTGTGTAAATGCGATAATTTCATATGAGGAAGTGTGGACTACCGCCCCCTCAAGTGATGTGACTCGTACATGATATACATGGAACATATAAAGAATGAAATTAATGATCATATGTGACCTATATAACATATATATTATACTGGAATTATAATATATATATATATATATATCATTTATTTTTAATTCCGTTAATATGACAAAGAAAAAATGAAAGTAGCATTCATGCGTACGTACGGCCTACCGTCTCCATGAATGGTGCTTTTCGTTTTTATCTCCAAATGATATGGAATAGTATAAAATGAATATGTACTGTATATATATGATATTTTAATCATTAATATATTCTGTAAATTATTTACTTATAACTACATGGACAATCATTTTTTCAAACAAGTTCATTTTTGACTCATGTATCAAACATCGGCAAAAACGTCTGATATAAACTAACATTATTAAACAATTATTATAACATTATAATATGTGATATGAACTGAATAATAATATTTAAAGGAGTTCCTTAGGAAATTATAAATTGACCAAAGTTTATTATTCAGGAATATAATGAAACGAACAAGACAAGTTGGACTTGAGGTAAGGGATCTGACTCCTCTCTTTCTTTTAAAGTACACTCTTTTATGTCTTTCATTCTAAAGCTCATCTTTCTTGTTATTGGGATATTATTTTATATTAATCTTACTGTAATTTTTATGTTCATATGATGAGAGACCCTATTCTCTCTCATCAATCTATTTTGGAAGTTTTAAGTGGCGCTGTTAGGATGCTGAGTTTTCGTAAGGTATTTTTCATCTCACTTTTATTCCTGTGAGATTTATGCTACATTTGCCACAATTTCCTTTGATTGGTGTATGTACTGCCCATTATTATACACTTTTTGTTGTATAATTTCATTTATGGGTATTCACGTCTTCATTGTATGACCCTTCTTCCATGGGGTGTACGTTTCGAAAGTTACCCGACTTAGTAAGGGGACCTGTCACCCTCCACTTTTTAAAAGACTTATTTTGTTATGTCTTTTAATTCACATACTATTATGTTGGGATATGATCTTTTATATCCTTATTGATGTAAATTTTATGTCCAAGTGATGAGATGACCTTTTTATCTCTCATCAACTCATTTTCTGAATTTTGAAGTGATGTCGTTAGGCTGTCGAATTTTACCAAGGGAACTTTTTAACCCAATTTCGATTTCTTTGGGTTCAACATGTAGTTATTGAATATGTCATCCTTTGAATATGTGTTAATTACTATTTATTGTTTTACACTTAATATCCACTTATATTGGGTGTATTTATATTTGTCACACATAATTTTGAGATTGATTTATCCATAATTTAAAGATACCTTCTTTATAAGGGATTTCATCACATTTGACATTTCTATTGAGAATTCATTGTTGTTATGCACCAATTCACTCTTATATGGTGTATATACAATCCTTTGTAATATTATATCATGAATCCATTTATTCTCTTGATATTATAAATTTCTGACTAAATGTTATTCCTCAATTATTGTATTCAAGTGTCTCTAATTTTGGTAAAACCCCTTTAACCGAAATATCGCTTTAAATATTTTAATTATTTGTTCTTATTAATATCCATGTTTTCAAAATGGTTTTAAGGATTTATTTATATAGATATTAGTGGTTTAAAATTTTAAAATCTTCAAGGTGGTATGGGGCACTTTGATTCAAAAATATCTTTATTAAATGTTTTAAATGGTTTTGGAAATGGTTTCTTTTTTAATGGATTCATTATTTCAATATACTAAAATGTTATATTGTGATTGAAATGTGGAAATGTTATGTTTCCTTTATGCATGTTTTATGTGATACGTTTATGTTATGGTTCTTGGGCATTGTTATGAAAACGGGTGGTTCCGTGATAAACTAAGGGCGGGTGAGCCCGATATAGCTCTCCAATGCATTGGGTAATGCGAAGGAGTGAAACGTTAAGGTTTCTCCGAAGAGATTTAGGGAATATACTGTGGTGGGTATTCCAAACGTAACCAAGAGGGTTACTCCCTACGTAAGAATGTTATGAATGCCTCAAGTTACCTTTTATGTCTTATGATTTCTATGATTTATTCATGATTTGATGAGGTATGTTAAAGTGCCTATGTTTTATGGGTAAAGTATGATTTCATTCTTATGTATATATGAACTCGTGTTTCTTTTCCATATTTTTTTTAACCCTTACTGAGCTTTTTATGCTCATCCCAAGTTTTTGAAATGTTTTTCAGAGGTCAAGGGAAAGGTATATGATGTGATGATAGTGTTAAGGATGTGTCAAGAAAGAATCCATGTTTTATTTTAAATATGTTTCCGTTGTTGGGAAAAATGAATACTGTATTTTATGAAACCACTTTGCTTAAATGTGGAATGTAATGCAAGTTTCATGATCTAATTCTCTAAAACTCTAAACCTGAAAAGATCCTCAATGTGTAATCTTGTAATAACTCAAGATTAAGTAAGGCTTAAGGATGGGTCCTTATAAGAAGGGCGCTTTCCATTATATATACCAACATCCATAAATATGTTTGGGTCCAAAAGCATGACCCAAACAGTGTGTGAGACGAATCCCAGTAGGCAACCACAAAAAGATATGTGCCTAACTATCAGTGAATATATATAGTAAATAATATGCATAAATAAAGTAATAAACTAGGAAGTACTCAAAAGTAAACAATCCTATAGTTTTCAATTACATTCATTTTCATTTATAAATTATTCTAACCATTGAATAATTTAACCTCAGTGTCTAGACTAAGATCTGTATCCCCTGTATAATAGAAAAACAGACATCTCAGAAGACCATCTAACAAACAAGTAAGACTGAGTCCAAGGTTGTGCTTTGGCTTGGCAGGATCCTCACATCCATCAAACATTAAAAAGAAACCCTCAGGGAAAGTTATCACAATCTAACCCCTATGTTTTGACATATCATCGATTCACTAAATAATTAAGTGACCCTTTAGGAAATCTCACACATTCTAACCCCTTTGGTCCCACATAGCACTAAACATTTACAAATGACCACCTGGCCAGCTCTCACAGTTAATACCCCTTTAATCTGCATATCAGCAAATAAATATATTGACCACTTGGAAGCTCTCACAATCAATGCCCCTCTGTCAACATTCATTTAATAAGACCCTCTGGGTAGCACTCACGGTCAATACCCCTCTGTTTAATGACCACCTAGTATCTCTCACAGTCAATACCTCTTAGTCAACATAATAATAAATTATACGTAAATGACCCTACCTCGGGAAGCTCTCACAGTCAATTCCCTTTGTTCATACTTTCATAATGCGAAACATGTGCATCTCATATAAAAATCAACTCCATAATAACAACACTAGGAATGGAAAACAAAGCAACCTAACATGTTTTCTAGACCCAATGTCCATAACCAATCAAACATGGGAAACACATCCAAAATCAAGTTAATAAATCTTATGCATAATCAATAACCCCTTCTCAATAAAACACACCATAAAAGGTCTTAAACAGGGTTAAATTCTATAACATGAAATACCCTAAACATGGGTATTCGTAACTTTTAGTCTATATAATCCAAAGACATTCAAAGAAAATAACAAACCACCTACCTCGATGTGGTACGGTGAACACTCTCGAACATTAGCCCTTGAATCAACCTAGAACGTCATATATCTACAAAAAGGTCAAAATAGTTCAACCTTGAATAACTTATGATAGAGTAGAAATCAGGAAGAGAGGCTCTAGGGAAAGGATAACTCACCGGTGGCAATCCAACGCACCCAGCGGTGTCTCAATCGAAGCTCAGATGGAGGAATGGTGAGCGCTCAAAGTTCTTGGTTGTCTCGTCACTCACTTGTACGAAGTACAGGAAGAATAAGAGAATTTTAAAGATGATACGTGACCTTGGTTTGACTAATAAAATAAAAAAGAAAAGTACATGTCATGTTCATTAAATTTACATGTCGTGTACTAGCCTCAACTAGCCCCTGCTTTAGGCGGTCTGCCAGGTCACCCACACAGCCATGTACTCAGTTGTTACATAGTCAGTACACAACTACCCCTGGAAACCAAGTACACGGTGTGTACTCATGAGTACATGATGTGTACTTATAAAATTTCCATTTTATTCTTTTTCTTCAAAAACAACCTGAAATAAAGATCCATACCTGAAATAAAGATCCAGCTTCTTACAAGCAATGTTGATGGGTTGTTGCAGTATTGGAAGTCTCGTGGTTACACAGCTTCAACACCATCTATTGTAGTTCCATAAATGAAGTTTCCACTATCTATAACCCTCCTTCAATGGTTTTTTTCACCATAAATTGGAAAAAATAAAAACACCAAAAATACCTAAATCGGGAAACTATTTTCTGATCTTGGGTTTCGGGGGATCGGGTGTAGAAGGGTGGGAACTTTTCCAAAAAGAACATTCTTCATATTGTATTTTAGGATGATGCTTTTCCAAAAAATGCCTTCCTTGAAACATTTGTTAAGAAGGAACTCTCCTGAAAAGTGTCTTCTTCACAAAACTTTCAAGAAAGGTGATTTCCAGGAAAGCACACTCCAGTATATTTTTTATTTTTATTTTTTATTTTGTTTTGTTTTGTTTATATGTATATATATATATAACAAAATAAAACATTATTTTACTATTTTTATTTTGGTATTACTTTTAATTTCAGTATTTTGAATATATTAAACAAAATATCACCAAATCCTCCCTTTTATAAGGGTGTGCCTCTTCACAAATTTTCAAGATTTTCAAGGTGTAATAAAAACACCAATTTTCCAGCAATAAATGAACAACAAATTTATTTATAATAACACATTAATGATAATAAATAATTAATCATAACACATTTTTAATAATTATTTATTATTTAATAGTGTAATTACTTTTAATTAAGAATATAATTATTTTGATTTTTAAAAGTTATCATTTATAATTAATAATTTAATTAATAAAAATAGATAAAGTTAATGATTATTTTAATAATAATAATGTAATTCATAAATAATAATAATATAATTATTAATAGATAATAACAATCAATAATAATAATTAATATTATTACTAAACAAAAAAACATTTGTGCCAAGTAAATTATTTTTTTATTTATTATATTTATAAATAATATTATTAATAATAATAATTAAATGAAGATATATATGTAGTAATATACCAACAAAATACATGAATCCAATGAATTGACCATGAATAATAAATTCAGGCTAACAAAGTCGTGATAATAAGAAATTCTTGATAATAAAATCATTATAATAAAGTTATGAAAATAAAGTCATGATAATAAATTCATAATAATAATATTAATATTAACAAATTCATTACCCATAAGTCCAAGGATCCAAAAATTAAATATAATAAATTCATAATAATTATTAAAAGATAATTAATTCTTGATAATTAATTCATTATAAAAAATGTTTGTTGTAAAAAAAAATACATACACAAATGATATACTTTGAAACAATAATATTTTTTGAAGTTGAAGTTATTTTTCATCAATTTTTTTATGAAATTATTTTTATTTTCAATTATTTTTTATATGTTTAGGTAATTTTTTATATTTTATCGATATTTTATTAATACCTTAAAATTTATAGGCTTTTAATGCCACCTACTTAAAAAATTATTACGTTTCAAGTAGGTGATTTTGATGTCTATAAAATATAAACTATAAGTACAATTTAAATGAAACTTAAAACATGGATTAAACATATAAAAATAGTTGAAAATAAAAAATATATATATAACAAAAACTAATTTATATGAAACAAACTTTATTGATTAAAAACATAACATTTACACTTCCAAAAATTTGTGCATAAAATATATAATAAATAAAATCTAATTGAAATTTAGAGCATTGATTATACAAATAAAAATTAATTGAAAATAAAAGGAATTTAAAAAAATACAAAAAAAAATTTTGTGCGTAAATAATTGATAAGTACAAATTTTATGCTTTGAAACAATAATATTTTTTGAGATTGAAATTATTTTTCATCAACTCATTTTGAGAATTTTTTTTTTTCAATTATTTTTTATATGTTTATTTAATGTTTTAAATTTTATTTATATTCTATGTATACATTATATTGAGTAGGCCTTTAAATTCATCTACTTGGAACATTATTACGTTTCAAGTTAGTGAATTTGGAGGCCTATAAAATATAAATTAGTTGTATATTTTAAATAAAATATAAAACAAGTATTAAACATATAAAAACTAACTAAAATTTAAAATAATATCATAAATATAAAAAACCAAAATTTATTTACATTACATAAAAATTATTGATTAGAAACACACCATTACTTCAAAAAATTTATGTGCATAAAATATAGTATAAATAAAATCTAAATGAAATTTAAAAAATTGAATCAATAAATAAAAATTAATTTAAAATAAAAAAAATGTAAAAAAAACAATAAGAAAAAAATGTTAATTTACACAAAAAATGTTTGCTGCAAAAAACATTTATAAGTGTAAACATTGTGTTTTGAAACAAAAATATTGTTTGAAATTGAAAATATTTTTCATCAATTCTTTTTATGAAATTATTTTTATTTTAAATTATTTTTTATATGTTTTGTCAATGATTCAAATTTTAAATATATTGTATTCATACTTTATAACTTATCAGCATCCAAAGTCACTTATTTGAAACATTATTATATTTCAACTAGGTGTTTTTAAAGGTGTATAAATAAAAAAAAGTATAAATATGATGAAAATAAAATTTGGAACACTAAATAAACATATAAAAAATAATTGAAATAAAAAAATCATAAATATAATAAACAAAAACTAATTTACCTGACATAGACATTATTGATTAAAAACACAATATATACACTTAAAAACATTTATGCACATAAAATATAGAATAAATATAATCTAAATTGAATTTAAAACATTGATTGTACAAATAAAAATTAATTGAAAATAAAAATAATGCCGAAAAATATTAAATAAAAAAAGTTAATTTACACAAAAAATGTTAACATTATTATTATTATCAAGAATTTAATAATAAATAATTGTCATGACTTTACTATTCTACCTTTATTAAAAATATCATGACTTTATTATAATGAATTTATTATCATTAATTTATTATTCTCAAGACTTCATTGTCAAGGATTTATTATGTGTGTTTAAGTTCTGATATGCATGTATTTTCTTTGTATCTACGTGTATATATAATCATATTTAATTAATTAATAATAATAATATTATTATTATTATTATTCAGGAATATAATAAATAAAAACTAATTTACATGACACATATATTATTGATTAAAATTTTAAATGTTATGTTTTTAATCTGTAATGTTTTTGTCATGTAAATTAATTTTTATATATTGTTTTTATAAATTATTTTTATTTTCTACTATTTTTTATATGTTTAACCCATGTTTTAAGTTTCATTTAAATTTTACTTATAACTTATATTTTATAGGATTTTTAATTGACCTACAGAAAACATAATAAGTTTTGTTTTGTTTCAAGTTGGCGAATTTGAAAGCTTATAAAAATAAACTATAAATATAATAAAAATAAAATTTAAAACATAGACTAAACACATAAAAAAATTGAAAATAAAAAAATCATCAAAATAATATCTTATATTAATATAGATCATACAAAACAATTTTGTTTAAAAACATAACATTTGTACTTTAAAATAAGTGGATAACTCCAAAAGCTTATAAAATATAAATTACAGTTTGATTCTAAATGAAATTTGAGGAATGCACATAAAACATATAAAATAAATTAAAATGAAAATAATTTCACAAAAATAATGAGTATAAAATATTAAGTATTATTAATAATATATGGTTTAATAATAATAATAATATAAGTAATTAATTAATTAAAAATAAATAATATTTTCTACATATTAATAATAGTAAATATAATTAATATATTAATTTTATAATGTCATAGTGATTAATATATTACTTAATAATAATATTTAATAATAATAATTTTATTTACATGATCATCGTCATTATTATTAATAGTATTATTAGTCGTAAATATAATAAAGAAAATATTATTTACATGACACAAAATATTATTATTTAATAATAATTAATATTATTATTATTATTATTATTATTATTATTTACTAGAATAATGATAAAATGATTAATATATATTATATTATTAATTATTACAAATTATTATTAAATATCAAATTAAATATATTTTTAATTATATTATTTATATTAACTATTAGAAATTATTAATAATTATATTTTTATTATTAATTACATTATCCATATAATTATTTAAAAATAGTTAAATATTGTTTAGTTTTTTAATTTGTTTTGTTTATATATATATAAACAAAATAAAATAATAAAAACAAAAAAAAACTTTTAAAAAAATAAAAATGTGGGTGTTTTTTATAAAATAAAAGGGTGGATGTATTTCTGAAAAACTTATTCTTTAATAGTAATCTTAAGAATGGGATTGTTTAATTATTTAAAATTTCAATTTATTATTAATCTCATTTTCTAAAGAAATATTGAAGGGGGTTTCTTTAGAATGTTCTCAACCTTATTTTATTAAGGGGTTTTAAAAAAATATTCAAATAAAGGGATGTGATTTCTAATATTTCTAAAAATGGGATCAGAGAAGCGTGAGCCCCATTCATCTTTCTCTATTCTGTGAGAGAAGCGCAAATGGGGTTCATGCTTCTCCCTCTACTGCCAAGGAAGTGTGAACAAGGTTCACACCACCTGGTGGCCCATTTTTTATAAAAGGAGGTGCCTACCCCCCCCCCCCTCTAATTTTTATTCTTCTCTAGATGTTGTTGTGAATACCTACTATAATTCTTTCTCAGCATATATTTGTGTCTTTTAAGAAGGTAAATTTTTTATTTAAAATTGTATTTTTCTAATTGTATTTTTTATTTTTTTTTGTATGATTGATTAATTTAATATGTATGGATGTATGAATGTATGTATGTACAAATTATTTTCCATTGTATGATTTAATTTCTAAATGTGTTATTATTTTTTGTATGATATAAGGAAATTTAAATATGGTGTTTATATAATTGAAATGTTATGTATAAAATGTAATTTATATTTAGGGAAATAATATTGTTTTAAAATATATATATTTGTAATTTAAATGGTGAGTAATTAGATTTAAATATATTTATATGTATATAAAATATATTATTTTTAAAGTAACATAAATTTAAATCATTATTTTCTATAGATGAAGGTAAATAGCTAAATATTTTTTTAAAAATATATTATTCATATTAAGTATCATATTTAAATTTACTAAAAATATATGTATAATATTATTTTTTAAAATATATAAAAAATTCTATAAATACTAATTTTATATTATATTAAGTATAAATAATTATTATTTCATGTAATAAATTATAAAATATAATTACTTAAATTTTGGAAAGTATAAATATGATAAAAAATTTATATATATATGTGTGTAATTTTATAAAATTGAAAATACATAAGTTTATAGTATTTTATTAGTTATTATGTTAGTTTAAGTTATATTAAGTCTAAATAATTATTATTCCAAGTAATAAATTATAAAATATAATTACCTAAATTTTGAAAATTATAAGTATTAAAAAAATTATATATACATATGTAATTTTATAAAATTAAAAATAATATAATTTTACAGTATTATAATGGTCATTATGTAAGTGTAAATTATTTTAACTATAAATAATAATTATTGGAAGTAATAAAGTATATAATATAATTACTTAAATTTTAGAAAGTAGAAGAATGACAAAAAATGTATATATACATATGTAATTTTATAAAATTTAAAATAGAAAAACTATGGAGTACTTTAATGGTTAATATGTAAGTGTAAAATATATTAATTTTATTTAATATAAATAATAATTTAAAATTATATTAAGTATAAATAATTATTCTTCCAAGTAATAATGTAAAAAATATAATTACCTATATTTTGGAAAGTATAAGTATGAAAAAAAATTATATATACATATTTAATTTTATAGAATTGAAAATAACATTAGTTTATAGTATTTTTGTGGTTATTATGTAAGTGTACATTATATTACTTTTATTTACTATAAATGATAAATTTAAATAATAAATATAAATTATATTAATTATAAATAATTATTATTCCAAGTAATAAATTATAAAATATAATATATTATATTTTGGAAAGTATAAGAATGAAAAAAATTATATATACATACATAATTTTATAAAATTGAAAATAACATAGGTGTACAATATTTTAATGGTTATTACATAAGTATAAATTATATTACTTTTATTAATTAAATTTAATAAAAGTTATTATATATATATATACACATACACACATTGAAAAGCTAAAATTTTGGGAATCAGGTGTAGATATTTATTATATATTACATATAGTTATAGGTAATGTTAGATAATATGTATAACATAATAAGTATAGCAAAAAACATGTTAAGAGTATTGTGTGATGACTGATAATGAGATGAACAACCATTGCATAGTTTAAATTGCATGTCTTTTTTAGTGGATGTGGTTATATAATTTATAATAATTGTATTTTTTCCCACATTGATAACCTTCAATTCATCCCTCTCTAAGTATGTAAGGACCTAGGTTCCCACCTAAAAACTGTTATGTATTTCATACCCCTATACCCCCTCACTTTCATGTAAGTAACTTTGTAATAAAAAGGCATTCGACAAGAGGTGTTTGAAAAGAGGCGTTCAGCAAGTGGAATTCAACAAAAGGCATTACTATTTGAAATAATATTGGTGGTTGCTGAAATATGTGATAATAAAGACTCTAGGAGTTTTCCCATAGGTTTTTGATTAGTTTATCAAATAATGATGAACTAATCCATAGAATAAGTCTCAAGATCAATTCATAGTTATTTATTCATAAGTAATTAAAATTTCTGAAACATTTGATGATGTGGTATAAAAATATATAATGTTTTATTAAATTTTCTTTGGTAATAATATCATCATCAATATACTTCAACAGTGAGGTTATTTATATTGATCATGGTTTTAGTTATAGTTTGTCAGATGTAACAGCGAAAAATATTCACAAAAGTCTAAATATAAATAGATGTACATATATATATATATATTATTTATTAAATATAGTAAGTAATGTGACAAGATTTAGAATAAAATAAATATCTCAAACAAACAATGTTAGCAATCTAGAATTTTTATAGATCTTGAGATGATCGTCTATTGTATGATTTAAATTTCTTGTTTTATTTTATTATTTGATTATTTAATTTGTAATAATTGGATGATCTTGATATGACCAACCAATGTATGATTGAAATTCAATGTTTTGTTTTTTCAATAATATAATTTGTAATAATTTCATTTTTTTCCTTCATTAATGGCATGCATGTCATCCTTCACTCTAAGTATGTAAGGAAATATGTGTCCACTTAAAAATTATTATGTATCTGAAATCCCTAGATCCCCTCACTTTCATGTGAGAATCATTGTAATAAAATGGTGTTTGACAAGAAGTGTTGTTGTTTGAAGCTGGATTTTTACACCATGTCTAAGAAGAGACTGATGGTAGCTGAAATCTGAGCTTTTAGAGACACAAGTACCCCCTTAGGTTTTGGTAGGTTTATCAAATAATGATAAACCATTTCATATAAAAGTTTCAAGATCAATTCAATTATTTAATCATAACCCATTTAAAAGTTTCATGATATAGTATATGATAATTTATTAATTATTTTTTTCTAGGATATCATGTATGTGCAAATATATTGCAACAATGTGGTAATTTATACTGAGCAAGGTTTTAGGTATAGTTTTCAACCTAAGAAAGTGGAAAGTATTTGTGATTATGTGATATTGGATGAAGTTCGCAATAAGATTCATAGTCGGTTAAAAGTGAGGGTTGATCAATCAATTACTTCAATAATATATCGACTTATTCAATATCTTGAGAGTTTATGGAACACTGAATATCCTCTGGTTGATGATGAGGATTGGATGGATGCATCATTATTATTCAATAAATAGTGTATTAATGATCTAATGGAATTATATGTAGTGATTTTTGGAATTAATGTGGTGCAACCTACTACTACAGAACCATGTTTTCTAAGCTCTATAGAAGTCGATCATTCATAACACTCTCATTCATTGCCTACTCATATGACTCCTATGATAGAAACAAATTATAAAGAAGATGATAATCATTTGGAAGGAAATTTAGTGGAAACCCCTATGTGTACTTATAATATACTGAATGATGGTTTATATTATATGTAAGTATCTGGTGAGATAGAAAGAAATGATGTGGGTGAGGGTGATGTAGGGAATGAACCTTTTGAGGTTCCTCGGATAGATAGGAATCCACCAGTTGGTGGTAATCATCTTACACTATTGACTTCCTTAGTTGAAGGAATTTTACATGCATAGAATTTTGATTGGGATTTCATTACACTGGCTACTGAATTCCCTAACATTATAGGTAATAGATCTATATCAACTGATAACACTATATATGTCAGGCTAGATTTTGAAAGTAATGTTTCCATGAAAAATGTGATAAAACAATACCATATAGATCATAATTTATCATTTTTTGTTGATGAGTTGAAGAAGGAAAAATATCTCATTCGATGTGAAAAATATATTCCAGAATGTAAATTTCAATTGAGAGCAATATATGATAAAAAAATCATGTTGGAAGATAAATAAATTAGAAGGTCCATACACTTGTGTACATTTAATCGTGTTGCAAGATCACTCTTCACTTGATGTATAGTTTATATCAACTGTTATTATAGAGATCATATGAACGTGTAAAGAAGTTCCTATATCCCTTATTTAGGAATGAATACAACAATTTTTTAACTATAAGATATCCTACGGTAAAACTAAGAATGCAAAACAAAAGGAAATTTTAAAAGTGTGTGGTGATTGGGATGAATCATATGAAATGTTGCCACAACTTATAGAATTTTTTTCTCTCAATAATCATATTATTTTTCATTTGGACATTATTGAATATGTCTCCAATAATCATCAATTTGATCAATCAAAATTAAAGTTCAATATGATGTTCTGGGAATTCAAGCCATGTATCACTGCTTTTCCCTATTGTAAACAATTCATTCAAGTCGATGGCACTTTCCTTTTTTAAAAGTGTATAAGTTTCCTGATTATTTCTTTCATAAGGATGTTAATCATTATTTTCTACCAATTTCATTCACTATTGTTGAAAAGTATAATTTTGAATACTGGAGTTAGTTTTTGTATTATATACACATTCATGTCACATAAAACTGGGGAGTGTGTCTGATATCAGATCATCATCGAGCAATTATAGAGGGTGTTAATAGTGATGGGGTTTCATGGAGTGAATTGAATACTTATCATTGATATTGAATTATAAATATTTCAAGTAATGTGTATAATTATTTTAGAGATGATAAATTAAATAATTCAATCATTAAGTTGGGTTTGTTTTTCTAAACTTACTTTTTTAAAAGAAAATTTAATATCCTTTTAAATGCATTATTCTCTTATGGTTTTAGTATACGAGCTCCAACAAGAAATGTTTTTATAAATTTCTTGAATAAATTCGAAGGGATAATGAATATGTGAATGATTATATAATTCATATTTCAAAGGATAAATGGTTATTATCATATGATAGTGGTAGTAGATATGGGCATATGACTGCTAATATAGTGGAGTGCATAAATGGGGCCCTCAAGGGTGTGCACAAACTTCCGATCCTAGCGTCAGTGAAAGATACATTTTATATATGTATGAAGGACTTTGTTGAATGGTCCCAATAGGCCTATAAGTGGATATAAAATGGAATAATTTTTACTCAGCATTTTCAAAGTGAAATTGATTTGATAGTACAGACGCATCAGGATTTCATGTTCTAACCTTTGACCAGGTACAGAGCCACTTTTAGGTAAGAGAGTACTACAATCGGGTTACATTCAATAGTGGTCAAGTGTTGGTGGTCATGTTGGATAATAGGTAATATGATTGTGGTAACTTCCAGGCATTGAGATATCCATGTGCACATGTTGTTATAGCTTATGCATCAATGAACATATCATGGGATCTCTATGTTGACCTGGTGTATAATGTAATCACACTGATTAACAATTATAGTGCACCTTGGATTCATTTTGGTGATTTTCATTATATGACCTTACCTACTGATTAGCTAACTGACATCCCTGAGATTTCCTAGTTTTTTATTTTGGTTTTTTTTCATTTATTATTTTTTCATTTTTTTCATTTCTCAATTATTGGATTAATATTAACGGGTTTCACACTAGGGGAAAACCAAATTCTACTCAAATCATAAATGATATGGAATGTCCTTGGCAATGGGGAGGGGGCTATGATGTAGCATTTGTCATGAAGAAGGGAACACTCATAAGAGATGTCCCTAAGTGGAAGGACAGAGCTCCATTTCCCATCATTTATGATTGATAATATTTATTTTATCATGAATTTGTATATTTGTTTCATATGTATACATTTCATTAATGAATCCTTTTATCTATGACTTGCTCCATTTCTGACCTGTTTTAACTCTTGTTTGTTTCATTTCTGGATTCAATCAGAAATAATTTTGTGATACTATAACTATTAAAAAATTAAATAGACAATAAAAATGAATAAAAAGAGGTTTAACCTCTAAATGAATTGTCATCAAATCTTTCCTTCAATTCACAAGATCGATTGAATATATCTTGAAACCACATGTTCTATGTGAGTTTTTCATCACGAATGATTTACATAAAAATATTTTGAATAAATTAAACTTAATTGGAGATAAATAAAACAATATATTAAAATAATAAACCAACAAAATCTCTCACATATATTTTGTTACCTCTTTTTTTAACATAATACTGAATTATACATGCTAGTTGTCAACCTCGTTTTTCTTATTGTAGTTTTTTTTAAATAGTTTAAAAATTTTATTGAATTCACTATAAAAGTAATGATAATATCAAATGCACAGATGTAAGGTCCTAAATTTCTCACATTCTAAGATAGGCATGTTTCATGGATGATTTTAGAGGGATGTCCACTTTCTAGTTTGAGTGTACAGAATCTCATCATTTCCATCATGTTGTGCCACCTCCCTTTATCACCCCCATCTTCATCATGATGGGTTCTATGGAATGGAAATGTGTAACTTAACATTTATCGATTATCATATCATTACTATGCTCATAGATAGTTGGAGGCTAGAGACACATACATTTCATTTTACATAGGGGGGATGACTATTACACTCCAAGATGTGTCCATTATGATGGGCCTCCCCATCGATGGTGTGGTTGTGATAGGCCTAGTTAGAGCAGATTGGTTTGATATGGTTCATAGATTATTGGGAATTGAGGTCCATAATTATGAGAGGTCTATCATCAGTAGTAGATTACTCATGACATGGATAGACCAATACTTCACTCATCTAGAAAATGATGCTGACAAGATCATCATGTTGTGGTTTGTATGTGTATACATTTTGAGGCTGATTTGTGGCATGATATTCATTGATCATTATACTACATTTCTACAATTGATTTATTTACCTTTATTGGAGTACTTGGACCAGGAGTTCCGGTATCGTTGGGGTCTACATTTCTCGCATATACATACAGGGCTATGAAATATTGCCTTTTTTGTTTTAATATTGAATTTATGCCTTGTTTATCTTGCCCATTAAAATTATGAATTCGTGAAAAATTATATTTATTACAATTATTTAAATGATAAAAATATATTGGATCTTTTATTTCTAATCTTTTTTGGCTCGTTGGGCTGCTGATTCGTGTGGGACCTTGTTCATTGGGCCTTAGCCTTTCAAACTGCTTGTTGTCTGCATGCTCCTATAACATGATGGTTATATACTTTCTTTTATTCCTAGATATTGATGATCCTCACATTCCATTTTATCAACACTGTCCATTTGTACCAATGGATAATTTTTTTTTTTCATCGGTTCGATGACATGTTTGTGGAGGGTGTTGATTGGTCATTATATTTTGAGGTAGTAATGGTGTTAGGGGAATTGATCACCCCTTGAACCCTTCGGATATCTAGGATTAATTTTTTTTATATCCTCTATTAGTTCTCAGGTGATCCTGACTCCTATTCCCAAACCCTATTTGGATGCCTTCTGATTACCATTGGTGATCCTATATTCCTGTCGAACTTCGTGGTACACTGCTGTTGTATTGCTCCTGATGGATCTTCAAAGATAGCGCTCTTGCACCATGATGAGTACCCAGGGAAGATGATCTAGTCCAGGGGGGGTTCTTCTTGTGATATTTTTTACCTTCATCAATCTTTGGAAATTCGGAATAGGGATACAAATACAAATAGATATTAGACGTCCAGAATAGTTAGCATCCGACACTATAAGTTTTTTGTGTTTTCTTTCCTGATTCTTGTTTGCATCAGTTGTATCGTCAATGATTATATTGTTGTTTATTTTTTTTGTATACTGTAAATATATTTTTATTTGTTTAGCATTATTAAAACATGTGTGTGGGTGATGGTATTCTTGCTATGCACGTAGGTCCCCACGGAACCAAAGCAGGTAAAATCATCGTGTTCTTTACTTTTTCTTTCAATATTTTGTTTCTTTCATTTTGTTTAAATTGTTTTTAAATTTTCATCTTTACCTTGAAAAGATTCAGTTTAGTTATTTTGGTTTTTTAGTATTCTGTCTTGGTTCAGGTCACCACTCAACCTCACAAAAGTGGTATCATAGCCTCACTGTATTTTTCTAATGTCGAATTAAATTATATTTTCCAACTTTCTTTACTTACTGTTTTGGATTACAGTTTTATTTATGCACTGAGAAACCAATCTTAAATATATACTTCCTTTATGTATTTCATTTATTTCAATCCATAATCCCTTCTACATTTCTCTATATTTCATATCACTTTGGATAAAACATAGTTTACCCAAGATGTTGGTCAGTTGTTAGGGGTGTACACTTAACGTTGTCCACAAGAACTCGGTATCTAATATATAAGTAAACATGTCAACAATGAGATAAGAAATAGATAAATTTGATGGTGATAATGACTTTAATTTTTCGCGAATTAAGATGATATCCCTTCTTGTATGGAAGGGCCTAAATGATACCCTTTGTAGGTCTAAGAAACCTGTCATAACTGTGAATGAAACTGGACAGCCTACTACAGAATAAGTTGATGTTTCCTATGATGTGTTAGTTAGATAAAATATCTCCCTTCTATTTTCTTTAGGTGATAATGTCCTTAGAGAAGTATCTTATGATTCTACTACTACAAACTTGAAAAAAAATTACATGATTTCTTCATTAGTAGGTAGGATTTAAAAAAACTGCATGTTCAAAATGAAACATCGTAGATCAATTAAAGCCCATATAGATGAGTTTAGTAAAGTCATCTTATATTTTTCCAATATTAATTTTTCTACTAATGATGAGGGTCAAAAAATAAACCTCTTCATCTCCTTAGATAAAACCTACAACACACTTGCTGAGACCATTATGTATGGTTGATACTCTTTAACCCTAGAAGAGGTTAAATTAGCCCTTCTTTCTAAGGAATTTCATTCTAAACCTAGGAACAAAGGTGGGGATGAGAGATTTTTCTATAGGGGTAGACCTCAAACTAAAACTAATAAAAAATAGTTTAATAATGATAAGAGTAAAATTAATAAGTAACCCAAACCTATTTCTAATTATAGGGATATAAAGGTAACCTATTTTTATTATGGTAAACCAAGGCACATTAATCCTGAGTGTAGGAAACTCAAGCTTGAGTTAGAGTATAAACAACCCATTGATCAGTCCCTTCTTATAGAATCAGGTTAAGAAACTGATGAGGTATTTAATGTGTCCACCCATGTACTAAATCAAGAGTGGGTCCTTGATTAAGGTTTCTCAATCCACATGTATCCTTTTAGAAATTTTTTTATAGAACTAGTTAAAAGGGTAGAAGGTGATGTCCTCTTAGGAAATAAAAAGAGGTGTAAGTTTGAGGGTAGAGGTTTTATTTTGTTATAACTTGATGAACATAATATAATTATATTATTTTAGGTTAGGTGGGTTCCAAACATCCAAATAAACCTTGTTTCCTTAGTGTTCCTAGATCAAAAGGGCTTTACCTTCAGGTCTAAAATTGGTTGTCTTAAAATCTCTAAAGGCTTTAGAACCATTCTTAATGGATAGTTGATAAATGTATTGTAATTATTGAATGGAATGACCCATTCAAGGAATTTGGGTAGTATCTATTCAACCAATACTGAGAATACTATGATTTGGCATAGAATATTAAAGCATGTTAGCTCTAAAGGCCTTGAAGAAATCAATAGGAAAGGGTTGTTGAGTGATATATCACCATGAAATCTTTCATTTTGTGAATATTGTGTGATGGGAAAGGCCAATAGGGTTAGTTTTGGTAGGTCTAGTTTCAAATCCACCATACCCTTAGAATATATTCACTCTGATCAATGGGTTCTATTTATGACTTCCTCCCATGGTGGAGGTTTTTACTTTGTTACTTTCAAAGATGAATTGTCTAGGAAGGTGTGGATTTACATTCTTAAAAATAAATCTAATGTTTCCCAAAATTTCAAAACATTGAAAAAAATAATTGAAGGGAGAAAGTTAAAACTCTAAGAACAAAAAATGGGCTTGAATAACTATCCATTGAGTTCATACCTATCCATTGAGTTTATACAATTTTATTAATCTTAAGGTGTTAAAATACATATAAAAGTTTGGGAAACTCCCCAAAAAAATAGATTAGTAGAAAGGATGAATAGGACTATCCTAGAAAGAGTCTGGAGCATGCTTTCATGCTTAGTCCTCCACAAATCCTTTTGGGCAGAGGCTTCTAGCACTTTTTTTACAAAATTAATAGGTTTCCCTCTTCTGCTAATCACTTTAAAACACCTAAATAATTGTGGAATGAAATCCTCCTTCCTATTCCTACTTAATAGTATTTGGTTGTATAGATTATGATCATTTTAAGACGAAAAATTTTAACCAAGATATCTAAAATGTATTTTTGTTGGGTATCCAGACAGTGTTATGGAGTATAAACATTGGGTAGATAAACCTAGATATGAAAATTGAATTATAAGTAGAGATGTTGTATTTCATGAGTCTTTCTATCCCAAAACAAAGACTGCCACATTTGGAGGTAGTGAACTAGGCTTTGAATAAGATTATGAAACTAAGATTCCATCCCAGTTTGAGACTCATATCCAGCCCTCTTCGCCAAATAAACAACCTGCTACACATGCGGATTCTTCTTCCACTTTTGATTCAGATTCTAAATCTGAATATGTATCCCCAAATATAGACTACCAATTGACCTAAGATAGGGAAAAGAGAGTCCCAATACCACCTTCTCAGTTTTTTCAGTATGACATGGAATCTTATGCCTTTCATGTAGCCTAGGGTCTTATAGATTATGATCCTCAAACCTATAGGAAATCCATAAATGACAAAGACTCAAAGAAGTGGGTATTTTCCATGAATGAAGAGATGAAATATTTAAAAATAACCATACTTGGACTATTTTAAACAAACCAACTAATGAAAAAATAATTGGTTCTTAGTGGATATTTAAAAGAAAAGAAGATAATACCAAGGGAAATAAAATCAAGTATAAAACTAGGTTAATTTCTAAAGGTTTCCACCAAAGATAAGGAATTGATTACTCTGAAATTTTTTATCCTATTATTAATCATTATTCTAGTATAATTTTATTATCCTTTTCTGCCTATAATGATCTTCATATTGAAAATTTAAATGTTAAAACTTCTTTTTTACATGGTGATTTAAATGAGAAAATTTATATTAAACATCTTAATGGTTATACTAATGAATTAAAATTTAATTAAGTCTATATTTTAAATAAATATATGGATTGAAACAATCCTCTAGGAATTTTTACTTAAAATTTGATTCATTTATGTTAGATAACCAGTTTATTAGGAGTCAATTTGATTCATGTGTTTATTTTAAATCAACCAAAAATTTCATGCTTTATTTTCTACTATATTTTTATGACATGATTATCATTTGTAAAAATGTGAATCTCATTTTTTCTATTAAATTGAAATTAATAAAAAAAATGAAATGAAAGACTTTGGTGAAGCTAAGAAAATATTAGGTATTAAGATAATTGGGGACATACCAAAACAATTAATTTATTTATCACATCATTCTTATGTTTGAAAAAATACTCAAGATATATATGTTTTAATCTCTCAAAATAGTTAATATACCTATTGGACAAAACATTATGTTCTCGTTAGCACAAAACCCCACAGATGCTGATGATATACACATTATGTATCAAATAACTTATGTTAATATTGTGAGAAGTGTCATGTATTGTATGATTTTCACTCATCGAGATATTTCTTATGCAATTTTTACTTTAAAAAGATTCATGGCCACACCTAGGAAGCCAAATTGACATTCCCTTAAGTGGATTTTAAGGTACCTCTCCTATAGCTCAAATATTGCTTTATATTATGGTAAAAGCATGGATACTGCAGAGATAATTTTTGGTTATGTTGATGTTAACTATGTTAGAAACATAAATACTTTTATGTCATTAACTATATATGTTTTTACTACTTTTGGTTGTCCTATTACATGTAAATTCAACATGAAATCCATGGTTTCAATTTCAACCATGAAATCTGAGTACATTTCCTTAACCAAGGTAGTTAAAGAAGCTTTTTGGATCAAAGTTGTGTCTTATAAACTTATCCTTTATGATATTTTTATCAATTATTATTCTAATATTCAATCAGCAATTCAACTATCCAAAAATTTATTATTTCATGGTAAGTATAAGAATATAGATATTTGGTTACATTTTATTAGAGATTTTGTGGAATTAGGAATTATGTGTGTCAAGGAGGCACACATAGACATCAACCCAGATAATAATTTGACTAAAGTTGTGGTGTTGTCTAAATTCAAGTTTTGTTTAGATAAGTTGAATTTGGTTATGATTTCATAACCATAGGTGAAAGAACGTCACCAAATTCAATTGAAAATGGTGGAGATAAGTGAATTATAGAATTTTATTTTTATTTTCATACAAAATTTATTCCTTTTTTATCTTTACCATTCCAATTATGCATTCATGAAAAATTATATTGATTCGAATTATTTAAATGATAAAATTATATTCGATCTTTTTACAATGGGATTTGTTGGCTCACTGGGCTAATAATCCTCATGGTCCCTTATTCATTGGGCCTTTTCCTTTCAGCTAACCCATTGTATGCATGATCCTGAGACACACTATCTATTCACTTAATTTGATTCTTGACCATTGATGATCCCCACCGACGATTTCATAGACACCGTCCAGTTGTCTCAATGGATGATGGATTTGTTTTTTTTTTTGGTTCGACGACATGTGTGTAGAGGGAATTGATTGGTCATTCTATTTCGAGGCACTGGCGATGTCATAGAAAATTTATTACCCCTTACACCCTATGTATATATGGGATTCATTTTGGTTTTTCTTCTCTATTGGTTCTCTAGTGTTCCCAACTCTGGTTCCCAAACCCTATCCATATCACTTTCGATTTTTGGTGGTGATGCTTTGTGCCTTCCAAACTCTTTGGTACATTGTTGGTGTACCGCTCCTGGTGGAGCTTCAAAGACAGTGCTCTTACACTATGATGAGTAAATGAGGAAGAAGATCTATTTTAGGGGTTCTTACAAGATTTGGGGACCTTCAGCAGGTTTTGGAGATTAGGAACAAGGAGACGAAGACAAGAAGATATTAGGATGACCAGACCAGTTAGCGTCTGACACTGTATGTTTTTTTGTTTTTTTTTCCAATTCTCATTTACATCAGTTGTATCTTGAATGCTTCTATTGTTTTTTATTTGTTTTTTTATACTAAAAATTTGTTTCCGTTTCTTGAGCATTAATAAAACATGTGTGTGACTGGTGGTGTTCTTACTATGCACGTAGGCTCCCATGGTATTGAAACACGTTAAATCATCATGTTCTTTAATTTTTCTTGAAATATTTTATTTCTTACATTCTATTTGTATTTTTCTATAAGTTTTATCTTCTCCTTGCAAAGATTCAGTTCAGTCCTTTTGTTTGTTTTTCATTTTTTCTTAGTTTGGGTCACCACTCAACATCACAAGGGAACTATGCAGCGCATGTCATATAGATGAGATGCAGATCATATGATACGTTATTCTTATATATATGTGGATATGAGAGAACATATCTCTCTTAGCTCTACATTCTCACACACTATTATTTGTTGATATTGTGGCAGAGTCTCCATGTGGATGATGATATGTTATTCTTTCATTCTAATGTCTAAATAAAATGTACAGATTTCTATTATGAAATATAACTATAACAATGTTATCTATATGTGGATTCAAATGCATCAACATTAAAATACAGAAAGACATGATGTCCACACTTATAGACTTTTGTTAGAAAGTCTTCGATCAGACGACGTAAGTGGTTATTATTTATATAGTTAAATATTTATTTTGTATTGTACATATCTTCATTTATTAATTTATTATTCATTTTTTTAAGATTTCATGGATGTAATATACTAAGGATATCATCCAGAGTCTCCCACCGTATTGTACATCGATGCTTTTGGTCAGATCCTATATCATTCATATGATTCATTTTCATATTATTGAGTAGAACCATACTGATAGAGTTATGAGGTAGTTCAGATTCTATTAGCCCATTCATACACCTCCTAGTCAATTATATTCACTTCATTCCATGAAGATGTCAGGGAAGTGAGACTTTGATTGGATGAGATATTAGGAA
Organism: Viscum album; assembly: GCA_963277665.1. Lineage (NCBI taxonomy): Eukaryota > Viridiplantae > Streptophyta > Magnoliopsida > Santalales > Viscaceae > Viscum > Viscum album. The sequence continues at coordinate 386,829,896 of OY728141.1, read as the reverse complement.
AGATGTATTTACCTATGGGACAGATGTCATGAGTCTAGATTACGAGGGGAAGATACAGTACATATGCATTTATTAAATTAGTTTCATTATGTGTCTCGATACTGCATGTCGCCAGTTAGATTTCTTATGTGATACGAATGGGGCTATCAGGACTTGGTAATAATTTTTTCTTCCACTGTTGAAAATATTTTTTATTAACATTACTTAACAATAGAATTTTTTTTTCCAGAGGCTTGTATCACCCATCTTCTTCACATCACTGATTCAATGGAGGGAGTTTCATTTAACTAAGAATATTTTTATAGATCTATGATAGAGTTGGTTCCTCCCATGGACGAGATTTATAATGATATTTTATTTGATCTGTCATGCAATAATGAGGGTGTGAAGTCTGATATAGATGTGACAAATGGTGATGACTCTGTTATGGATGAAGTTTTGGAACAGGGGGATGGTGTTCATCATGATCATTCATATGCTTCTCTAGCTCCTACTACATATGATCATAGCCATATCCCTAGGCACATTCTCAAATAGGTGTTGTTAGCTTGTCAGATTTTATTGCATAGATTGACACGTATTTTTATTTGTTACATACTTTATTAGCCTCTCATTCATGGACATCCATAGCACAACATCCATCTTGTTCATATGTTGGCAAGAGTTCCAAACAGTTTCTACTATCCCTAGAGGCAGGACATGGTACAGGCGGTAAGACTGTACATCCATCACTTACTATAAAGGATGATGTGGAGGTGGGTTCCAATGATAATATACAGGTGTAGTGCATTCCAGAGCAGAGACATAGACATACACAATGTGGATGCATCATATATGTAACACCCTGAGTTTTTATGGACCTTTTTTTCTAGTAAATTAAATTTTCATTTATGACTTGAAATACACTAAGTAAAATATTTCTTTCACATGGAACCAACTTTGTGTATGTTAAATGACACCAACTCATCATATAATACACGAAACATCGACTTGGCATACGTTACACGTAACACTGATGTTTCTACGAAACAACCTTTTATTATTATAATCATTTAAATGAGATAATTATAACCTAGCTATTAAACTTAGTAATATGAAAAGTAATAACTGCTTTTAAAATATTTTTTGTAATAATTTTATATAAATAAAACATTTTTATAATGAAATATATGATTTTTGGTAAATTCCTTATGTGTTTACAAATACCATTTTCTCAAATAAACTCCTTTTAATGTCTTTTTGTGAAAAATAATAAAATTAACTTTAGACATATTTATAAATTTAATTTGATAAAATAAATTTTTTTTAAAATTTATAATGTAAAAATTATCTTAGGGGGAATTTTTGGTATTTTTCTGGGAAACATTATTTTTTGATGAATAATGAAAAATACTACTTTTAAGTTAAAAACTACCTTTTCATTTAAATAATTATTAAAGTTAAATTATATTTTAAATTTGTTTTAAGGTAAAATTAGATTAATTATAAATATATTAATTCAATTTAGTTCGTTATAATCAATTTCAATTTGAAATTCAATACCAAAAGTTAATAAACTTTTGAACTTCTTTCTACTTTAAAGACCCTTAATTTCATCTTGTCTGCGGGATTAGCCCTAATCTTAATTTTTTCGCTTTTTTGAACTTAATTTCGAAAAAAAACCATTTTAATCATTATAATATTTATATTCTAATTAGACCATGTTTATTTTTTACCAAAATTATTAGTAAAAGTGATTAAAATTAATCACTGTGATTATGGTCAAATTAAGCTTAATTTGGGACTAAATATTAATGTTAGGGGCCCAAATGACCTATCCACTTGTCCAAAAAACATTTTCCAGCCATTATTCAGACATAAACATTCAACTATTAAATTATTGTGGTTTTTTATAACTTTTTTTAGGTAATAACATGTGTACACCTAACTTGTTTTCAAAAATTCTAAGTGGGTCATTTTCCTTCCTTATAAAAGGCCACCACTTATCCCACTTCCACACACCTCTCAAACCTATTAATTTTGGGAAATATCTACCCAATATACTTCCAATAAATCCTCTCTTCCTCCTAGAATCTCTCCCTTCGGTATAAAACAATCTAAGGAAGCCTTTTGGCACAAACCAAAAGGAGTTACCCGATTAAGAGGTAACGTCTTCTCTCAAGCCCATTATTTTATTTTCTTTCACCACCACCTAAACTTTATTTTTTCTATTATTTTATAAAAAAACAATTATACTAAATATACTAGTATTTTGGAATTATATTGTTTCAATATACACTTACTCACACCTCTATCTAATGGATAATGAACATACTATTTATGTGCACAGCAAACTACCACCTCACTGAATGATGATTGTTCAATTTACCTTACCGACTCTCATGGTGAACATTATGATATAAAATCTATTTATATATGATATATGTTATATTTATTATTTATTTATTCTTATTTATTTCTTTTACAACACATATCTTTTCACTTTTGATTTGGTGTTAATAAGATAATTTTGTTTGAGGAAGTATGGATTATCGCCCCCTCAAAGCGATATGATTCATTGATACACTACATGGATTGTATTAAGGATGGTTTTAGTGAATATATAATACATATATGATATCATAAATCTACTTTAATAATGACATATATACATATATGTATTTTACTTTCTTTCTTTCAATGCAACAATTAGACGAAAATAGTGTCCATGCGTACGTACGGTCTACCATCTCCATGAACGGTGTATTTAATTTCACAATTTTACATTTTATAGATTATTATAATATAAATATATTTTATATACATGATATTTATATCATGTATTAAATTCTATAAATTATGATATAAAGTATAAATACCAAAGATATAACAAATTAAGACACATGTAAAGAATAAAGTGAACATTACCTAAAGTGAAACCTTAACATAGTATTGTTAGCAAGTGGGTAATATAAGGTCATAATAAAACCATATATATAATAATATGGTTCTGAAAAATATTTATAATAAATTTATATTTATTATATAGGTGGTTTAAATGAGTACGATGAGTGTCAAGACACGAGCTAAGTGGATTTCATCTCACTTTTTATTTTTGTGAGGTACATGTTATGTTTGTCACTCTTTCCTTTTGTGTGGTGTATATACTTACCATGATTGTATTTTATGTATATTATACTTAAATTTATGTGTTTTTACATATTCATTTTATTATATTTCTTTCATGGGGTTTAAGTTTCAAAAGTTACCAAATCGGTAAAATTGTTTTTTCTCAATTTGGCTTCATTAAGACTCATGTTTTGTTATGCACCTAAATTCTTTTTGAGGTGTATATATTTCCATTTTACATGATAACTCATGAATATATTTATTTTTATGATATTTTATTCTTCATTTAACTTTATTTTCTTACATGGATAGTATGATCCCAATTTACCATGTTACAAGAGTTTATTGAGATAAGCTCATCGCTTTCTCAAGATTGTTTATGTTTATGATTACTTTGATGAAATATTATAATACATCTCTCAATAACACTCATGAGTTTCCTTATCCTTTATTTATTTAAGATATCCTCATGTATTAGTACCATTTTTTCACTCTTTGGTACTTGAGCTAATGTTTTTAAGTAAAATCTGATTTTCTCTCTCTTCAATCAGAAATCTATTGTATTCAAAAATCATGTTTTAAAAAGTGTTTTAAAAATGTTTTTAAAAGATGTTTGAACCCAATTTTCAAGGAAAAATGGTTTTAAAAACATTTTATGGATTTAAATGCTTCCTTTATAAGTTTTCAAATATATTTTAAAAGAAAAAAATTTTCAAAAAAAATTATGTTTTAAAAAGAGTTTTCAATGAAAAAAGGATATTTTCCTCAAGAAATGTTTTTAAAAGATCTATAAAAATTATTTCCCAAATAATATAACATCTATTGGTGCTACTCATGCCTTTTTTATGAAATTATTCAATGTTCCCATTTATATTCTTTCTCTGAATGGATTATTTTTTATGGTATGATGTTTATGAAACTCGTTTCTCTTTCACAGGTTATATAATTTTGAAACACACTTCTTTTCACAGGTTATGTTCATGATGAAATGATTATGAAACCTATCTCTTTCCACAAGTTATTATATGATTACATTTTTATAATACCCATTTTATTTCATGGGTTATTATATGATTATTTATGATTTTTTGGCACTTGTATATATGATTTCATTATGAGATGGGTGGGGCCTATAGCTCCCTCTAATGAATTAGGTAATGATTTATATCTCATGAGATATACTAAGATGGTGTTGGGAATGAACCTTGACTACTAAAATGGCCATGGGAGTGAACCATGACTACCAAGATGGTATGATGAGTGAAATCATGCTATTAAGATGGTCATGGGAGTGAACCATGACTACCAAGATGATATGGGGAGTGAACCTATACTACCAATATGGTATTGGTAGTGTTTCCTCTGCTATTATGGAAATCATATTATATGAATATGTTTCTACCATAATTGTCTATTTTATTCCTATGTTATGCTTTCATAGATTTTGTTCTTTATTTCATTATGATTCAAGTCTTATGAACTACCAAGTCTTATGCCATGATTAATGTATATGATATTTGATATGTAGGGTATGATCTTCTATGTTTACGATCATGTAATCATAACCTTATTCTTGTTATTATGTTTACATATCTCCCTTTTTTACCCTTATTGATCATTTTATCTCGCCCCTTTTTATGTTTCCTTCCCCATTTTATGAAGATATATATTATGTTTGATGTGTATAATAAGTATTCTAGTCAAGAATATCCTAGTGGGAGATAATTTAGCTCAATTATATATCAGTTTTTATGTTTCTATGTTTCCAAAGGCACTAGACTAGTATGGTCTTTAGGCATATGTTTGTATAATGTTATAAGTATTCCAAAAATGTTATGTAATGTTAATGTATTAAAATAGAGGGTATCTATATTTGGTATCATAGAAAAGGTTTATTTAAACTTTGGAATCTAGGATGATAAAACCTTAGTGATAACCCTAAGGAAATGTTTATGGATAAGTCTAATGGTAAGGAAAAGTATAGAAAAATATCTTGGAAAATTGGTGAATGATAGAGTGAGAGGTTTCCTAGAAATACATCCTTATCTAGATACTACAATGGTATATGTCTATAGAACAGATGTATCTAGGGGTAACAACTCTGAAAAGATGTTCTGGGCCTGACTTGGGGTAATCTGGTATATAAAAATAGGTCTTTCTGCACACTTGGTTTGACACTATTGGGGGATATGCTTTGGGTATTCACAAAATTTTCACAGACCATTATGATGGATTTAAACATAATTTGGCTATAAAGAACCTAAGATAAACCTAAGGTGTCGTAGATTAAGGAAGGTGTCCTAATTTAGACATCCTATAAGTGAATTTTCATGATTATGTGGTTCCTCAATGTGATAACTATTTATTACTCTATGCTTTTGGTTTTATTCAATGGCTAGAACCTGAAGTAACCACGTTAATGGTGATTTTGATGGACAATGAAAAGATATTCTTCCTGAGAAACTGAATGCTATGGGAGATGGAATGAAAAACCTTGTTGCTATGATCATATAGCTTTCTCAAGCTAGGAATCATGGTGGACTTCCAAATGAGAAAAGGAGGGAACAAAATTCTATCATGTATTTCAAGAGTCAACATCCACCTTATTTCTGAGGGTGTTTTGATTCACTCATTGTTGAACAATGGATCAGTACTTTAAAAAAGATATTCTCTTTCCTCCATATTTCGGATCATTAAAAAGTCATTCTGGTTGTTTATCAGTTAAAAGGTGAAGTAGATCAGTGGTGGAATATAATCAAGAATACAAATAAATGAGATGATATTGAATCCATGGATTGGGATGAGTTCAAGAACTTATTTTTCAATAATTACATTCCTTTTATTCTTAGTACCAATATAGATAAAGAGTTCCTTGATTTGAATCAAAGGGATTATGAATATATTGGTACTTATGAGGCTAATTTCACAAGAATTGTGAGGTACACTTCAGGAATTATCATCCAACCCGAAAGTAAAGTTGATTGGTTATTCAATGGCTTAAATACAAGTCTCGGAAGGGAACTGTCCATAAGAGACTTTAGTGGCTATGAAGAGATTGTGCTTTTTGAAATAATGGTTTAAATAGAGGTTGGAGTCAAGTATCAACTTCATTTTTTTTGACAAGAAAAGGAATATTGAGTTTAAAGGAAGCTCTAAAAACCATGGAAAAAATAAGATAAGTTTTACTT